>CAKAJA020000459.1:1206648-2413296 GCA_916610235.2 Lasioglossum morio | reverse complement strand
GCGACATATACGTTATATACGCTTCATATACGTCATATACGATTCATATACGTTACATACACGTCATATACGTTATATAAGCACCATATACGTTATATACGCTTCATATACGTTATATACGCGACATATACGTCATATACGCGACATATACATTATAACGCGTCATATAAATTATATACGCGTCATATACGTCATATAGGCATCATATACGTTATTTACGCGACATATACGTCATATACGCGACATATACGTTATATACGTTTCATATACGTTATATACGCGACATATACGTCATATACGCGACATATACATTATAACGCGTCACATACGTCATATACGATTCATATACGTTACATACACGTCATATACGATATATACGCCCCATATACGTTATATACGCGACATAAACATTATATACGCGTCACATACGCCATATGCGCGTCATATACGTTATATACGCTTCATATACGTTATATACGCAACATATTCGTTATATATGCGACATATACCTTATATACGCGACATGTACGGCATATACGCGACATATACGTTATATTAGCGACATATACGTCATATACGCGACATATACGTTATATACGCGTGAAATACGTCATGTACGCGTCATATACGTTATATACGCGTCATATATGTTATATACGCTTTATATACGTCATATACGCGACATATACGCTATATACGCGACATATACGTCATATACGCGACATATACGTCATATACGCGACATATACGTTATATACGCGTCATATACGTTATATACGCGTCATATACATTATATACGCGACATATACGTTATATACGCGACATATACGTCATATACGCGACATATACGTCATATACGCGACATATACGTTATATACGCGTCATATACGTCATATTCGCGTCATATACGTTATATACGCGTCACATACGTTATATATGCGACATATACGTTATATACGCTTTATATACGTCATATACGCGACATATACGTTATATACGCGACATATACGTCATATACGCGACATATACGTTATATACGCTTCATATACGTCATATATGCGACATATACCTTATATACGCGACATGTACGGCATATACGCGACATATACGTCATATACGCGTCATATACGTTATATACGCTTCATATACGTCATATACGCTTGATATACGTCGTATACGCGTGATATACGTTATATACGCTTGATATATGGTCATATACGATTCATATACGTTACATACACGTCATATACGTTATATGAGCAACCACATACGTTATAATATGCAACATATACGTTGTATACGCTTGATATACGTTACATACGCTTGTATATGTCATATACAATTCATATACGTTACATACACGTAATATACGTTATATACGCACCATATACGTTATATACGCAACATATTCGTTATATATGCGACATATACCTTATATACGCGACATGTACGGCATATACGCGACATATACGTTATATTAGCGACATATACGTCATATACGCGACATATACGTTATATACGCGTGAAATACGTCATGTACGCGTCATATACGTTATATACGCGTCATATATGTTATATACGCTTTATATACGTCATATACGCGACATATACGTCATATGCGCGACATATACGTTATATACGCGTCATAGACGTTATATACGCGACATATACGTTATATACGCGACATATACGTCATATACGCGACATATACGTCATATACGCGACATATACGTTATATACGCGTCATATACGTTATATACGCGTCATATACGTTATATACGCGACATATACGTTATATACGCGACATATACGTCATATACGCGACATATACGTCATATACGCGACATATACGTTATATACGCGTCATATACGTCATATTCGCGTCATATACGTTATATACGCGTCACATACGTTATATATGCGACATATACGTTATATACGCTTTATATACGTCATATACGCGACATATACGTTATATACGCGACATATACTTCATATACGCGACATATACGTTATATACGCTTCATATACGTTATATACGCAACATATTCGTTATATATGCGACATATACCTTATATACGCGACATGTACGGCATATACGCGACATATACGTCATATACGCGTCATATACGTTATATACGCGACATATACGTCATATACGCTTGATATACGTTATATACGCTTGATATATGTCATATACGATTCATATACGTTACATACACGTCATATACGTTATATGAGCCCCATATACGTTATATATGCAACATATACGTTGTATACGCTTGATATACGTTACATACGCTTGTATATGTCATATACAATTCATATACGTTACATACACGTAATATACGTTATATACGCACCATATACGTTATATACGCGTCATATATGTTATATACGCGTCATATATGTTATATACGCGACATATACGTCATATACGCGACATATATGTTATAATCGCGACATATACGTTATATACGCGTCAAATACGTCATATACGATTCATATATATTATATACGCGTCATATACTTTATATAGGCGTCATATACGTTATATACGCGCCATATACGTCATATACGCGACATATACGTTATATACGCGTCATATACGTAATATACGCGTCATATACGTTATATGCGCGTCATATACGTTATATAGCGACATATACGTCATATACGCGACATATACGTTATATACGCTTCATATAAGTCATACACGTGTCATATACGTTATATACGCGTCATATACGTTATATACGCGTCCTATACATTATATACGCGTCACATACGTCATATACGCGTCATATACGTTATATACGCTTCATATACATTATATACGCGTCATATACTTTATATAGGCGGCATATATGTTATATACGCGCCATATACGTCATATACGCGACATATACGTTATATACGCGTCATATACGTAATATACGCGTCATATACGTTATATGCGCGTCATATACGTTATATAGCGACATATACGTCATATACGCGACATATACGTTATATACGCTTCATATACGTCATACACGCGTCATATACGTTATATACGCTTCATATACGTTATATACGCAACATATTCGTTAAATATGCGACATATACGTTATATACGCTTCATATACGTCATATACGATTCATATACGTTACATACACGTCATATACGTTATATAAGCACCATATACGTTATATACGCTTCATATACGTTATATACGCGACAAGTATGTTATATACGCGACATATACGTCATATACGCGACATATACGTCATATACGCGACATATACATTATATACGCGTCATATATATTATATACGCGTCATATACGTTATATAGGCGTCATATACGTTATTTACGCGACATATACGTCATATACGCGACATATACATTATAACGCGTCACATACGTCATATACGATTCATATACGTTACATACACGTCATATACGATATATACGCCCCATATACGTTATATACGCGACATAAACATTATATACGCGTCACATACGCCATATGCGCGTCATATACGTTATATACGCTTCATATACGTTATATACGCAACATATTCGTTATATATGCGACATATACCTTATATACGCGACATGTACGTCATATACGCGACATATACGTTATATTAGCGACATATACGTCATATACGCGACATATACGTTATATACAACGACATATACGTCATATACGCGACATATACGTTATATACGCGTCATATACGTTATTTACACGTCATATACGTTAGATACGCGTCACATGCGTTATATATGCGACATATACGTTATATACGCGACATATAAGTTATATACGCTTGATATACGTCATATACGCTTGATATACGTTATATAGGCTTGATAGACGTCATATACGCTTGATATATGTCATATACGCGTCATATACCTTACATACGCGTCATATACGTTATATACGCTTTATATACGTCATATACGCGACATATACGTTATATACGCGTCATAAATGTTATATTCGCGACATATACGTTATATACGCGACATATACGTTATATACGCGTCATATACGTCATATACGCGACATATACGTTATATACGCGTCATATACGTCATATACGCGTCATAAATGTTATATACGCGACATATACGTTATATACGCTTGATATACGTCATATACGCTTGATATACGTTATATACGCTTGATAGACGTTATATACGCTTGATATATGTCATATACGCGTCATATACTTTACATACGCGTCATATACGTTATATACGCTTTATATACGTCATATACGCGACATATACGTCATATACGATTCATATACGTTATATACGCGTCATATACGTTATATACGCGTCATATACGTCATATACGCGTCATATACGTTATATACGCGACATATACGTTATATACGCGTCATATACGTCATATACGCGTCATATACGTTATATACGCGTCATATCCGTTATATACGCGTCATATACGTTATATACGGGTCACATACGTTATATATGCGACATATACGTCATATACGCGACATATACGTTATATACGCGTCATATACGTTATTTACACGTCATATACGTTATATACGCTTGATATACGTCATATACGCTTGATATACGTTATATACGCTTGATATATGTTATATACGCTTGATATACGTCATATACGCTTGATATACGTTATATACGCGTCATATACGTTATATACACGTCCATATACGTTATATACGCGTCACATACGTTATATACGCGACATATACGTCACATACGCGACATATACGTTATATACGCGTCATATACGTTATATACGCGTCATATACGTTATATACGCGACATATACGTCATATACGCGACATATACGTTATATACGCGTCATATACGTCATATACGCGTCATATTCGTTATATACGCGACATATACGTCATATACGCGACATATACGTTATATACGCGTCATATACGTCATATACGCGACATATACGTTATATACGCGTCATATACGTTATATACGCGACATATACGTTATATACGCTTTATATACGTCATATACGCGACATATACGTTTTATACGCGTCATATACGTCATATACGCGTCATATACGTTATATACGCGTCATATACGTTATATACGCGACATATACGTTATATACGCGACATATACGTCATATACGCGACATACACGTTATATACGCGACATATACGTCATATACGCGTCATATACGTTATATACGCGTCATATACGTCATATACGCGTCATATACGTCATATACGTTATATACGCGACATATACGTCATATACGCGTCATATACGTTATATACGCGACATATACGTTATATACGCTTGATATACGTCATATACGCTTGATATACGTTATATAGGCTTGATAGACGTTATATGCGCTTGATATATACGTCATATACGCGACATATACGTTATATACGCGTCATATAAATTATATACGCGTCATATACGTTATATAGGCGTCATATACGTTATATACGCAACATATACGCCATATACGCGACATATACCTTATATACGTTTCATATACGTTATACACGCGACATGTACGTTATATACGCGACATATACGTCATATACGCGACATATACATTATAACGCGTCACATACGTCATATACGATTCATATACGTTACATACACGTCATATACGATATATACGCCCCATATACGTTATATACGCGACATAAACATTATATACGCGTCACATACGCCATATGCGCGTCATATACGTTATATACGCTTCATATACGTTATATACGCAACATATTCGTTATATATGCGACATATACCTTATATACGCGACATGTACGGCATATACGCGACATATACGTTATATTAGCGACATATACGTCATATACGCGACATATACGTTATATACGCGTGAAATACGTCATGTACGCGTCATATACGTTATATACGCGTCATATATGTTATATACGCTTTATATACGTCATATACGCGACATATACGTTATATACGCGACATATACGTTATATACGCGACATATACGTCATATACGCGACATATACGTTATATACGCGTCATATACGTTATATACGCGTCATATACGTTATATACGCGACATATACGTTATATACGCGACATATACGTCATATACGCGACATATACGTCATATACGCGACCATATACGTTATATACGCGTCATATACGTTATTTTCACGTCATATACGTTATATACGGGTCACATACGTTATATATGCGACATATACGTTATATACGCTTTATATACGTCATATACGCGACATATACGTTATATACGCGACATATACGTCATATACGCGACATATACGTTATATACGCTTCATATACGTTATATACGCAACATATTCGTTATATATGCGACATATACCTTATATACGCGACATGTACGGCATATACGCGACATATACGTCATATACGCGTCATATACGTTATATACGCGTCATATACGCTTGATATACGTCGTATACGCGTGATATACGTTATATACGCTTGATATATGTCATATACGATTCATATACGTTACATACACGTCATATACGTTATATGAGCACCACATACGTTATATATGCAACATATACGTTGTATACGCTTGATATACGTTACATACGCTTGTATATGTCATATACAATTCATATACGTTACATACACGTAATATACGTTATATACGCACCATATACGTTATATACGCAACATATTCGTTATATATGCGACATATACCTTATATACGCGACATGTACGGCATATACGCGACATATACGTTATATTAGCGACATATACGTCATATACGCGACATATACGTTATATACGCGTGAAATACGTCATATACGCGTCATATACGTTATATACGCGGTCATATATGTTATATACGCTTTTATATACGTCATATACGCGGACATATACGCTATATGCGCGACATATACGTTATATACGCGTCATATACGTTATATACGCGACATATACGTTATATACGCGACATATACGTCATATACGCGACATATACGTCATATACGCGACATATACGTTATATACGCGTCATATACGTTATATACGCGTCATATACGTTATATACGCGACATATACGTTATATACGCGACATATACGTCATATACGCGACATAGACGTCATATACGCGACATATACGTTATATACGCGTCATATACGTTATTTTTCACGTCATATACGTTATATACGCGTTCACATACGTTATATATGCGACATATACGTTATATACGCTTTATATACGTCATATACGCGACATATACGTTATATTAGCGACATATACGTCATATACGCGACATATACGTTATATACGCTTCATATACGTTATATACGCAACATATTCGTTATATATGCGACATATACCTTATATACGCGACATGTACGGCATATACGCGACATATACGTCATATACGCGTCATATACGTTATATACGCTTCATATACGTCATATACGCTTGATATACGTCGTATACGCGTGATATACGTTATATACGCTTGATATATGTCATATACGATTCATATACGTTACATACACGTCATATACGTTATATGAGCACCACATACGTTATATATGCAACATATACGTTGTATACGCTTGATATACGTTACATACGCTTGTATATGTCATATACAATTCATATACGTTACATACACGTAATATACGTTATATACGCACCATATACGTTATATACGCGTCATATATGTTATATACGCGACATATACGTCATATACGCGACATACATATTATATATGCGTCATATACGTTATATACGCGTCAAATACGTCATATACGATTCATATATATTATATACGCGTCATATACTTTATATAGGCGTCATATACGTTATATACGCGCCATATACGTCATATACGCGACATATACGTTATATACGCGTCATATACGTAATATACGCGTCATATACGTTATATGCGCGTCATATACGTTATATAGCGACATATACGTCATATACGCGACATATACGTTATATACGCTTTATATACGTCATATACGCGACATATACGTTATATACGCGTCATATACGTTATATACGCGTCCTATACATTATATACGCGTCACATACGTCATATACGCGTCATATACGTTATATACGCTTCATATACATTATATACGCGTCATATACTTTATATAGGCGTCATATACGTTATATACGCGCCATATACGTCATATACGCGACATATACGTTATATACGCGTCATATACGTAATATACGCGTCATATACGTTATATGCGCGTCATATACGTTATATAGCGACATATACGTCATATACGCGACATATACGTTATATACGCTTCATATACGTCATACACGCGTCATATACGTTATATACGCTTCATATACGTTATATACGCAACATATTCGTTATATATGCGACATATACGTTATATACGCTTCATATACGTCATATACGATTCATATACGTTACATACACGTCATATACGTTATATAAGCACCATATACGTTATATACGCTTCATATACGTTATATACGCGACAAGTATGTTATATACGCGACATATACGTCATATACGCGACATATACGTCATATACGCGACATATACGTCATATACGCGTCATATATATTATATACGCGTCATATACGTTATATAGGCGTCATATACGTTATTTACGCGACATATACGTCATATACGCGACATATACATTATAACGCGTCACATACGTCATATACGATTCATATACGTTACATACACGTCATATACGATATATACGCCCCATATACGTTATATACGCGACATAAACATTATATACGCGTCACATACGCCATATGCGCGTCATATACGTTATATACGCTTCATATACGTTATATACGCAACATATTCGTTATATATGCGACATATACCTTATATACGCGACATGTACGTCATATACGCGACATATACGTTATATTAGCGACATATACGTCATATACGCGACATATACGTTATATACGCGTCATATACGTCATATACGCGACATATACGTTATATACGCGTCATATACGTTATTTACACGTCATATACGTTATATACGCGTCACATGCGTTATATATGCGACATATACGTTATATACGCCACATATACGTTATATACGCGACATATACGTTATATACGCTTGATATACGTCATATACGCTTGATATACGTTATATAAGCTTGATAGACGTCATATACGCTTGATATATGTCATATACGCGTCATATACTTAACATACGCGTCATATACGTTATATACGCTTTATATACGTCATATACGCGACATATACGTTATATACGCGTCATAAATGTTATATTCGCGACATACACGTTATATACGCGTCACATACGTTATATATGCGACATATACGTCATATACGCGACATATACGTTATATACGCGTCATATACGTCATATACGCGTCATAAATGTTATATACGCGACATATACGTTATATACGCTTGATATACGTCATATACGCTTGATATACGTTATATACGCTTGATAGACGTTATATACGCTTGATATACGTCATATACGCGACATATACGTTATATACGCGTCATATACGTTATATACACGTCATATACGTTATATACGCGTCACATACGTTATATACGCGACATATACGTCACATACGCGACATATACGTTATATGCGCGTCATATACGTTATATACGCGTCATATACGTTATATACGCGACATATACGTCATATACGCGACATATACGTTATATACGCGTCATATACGTCATATACGCGTCATATTCGTTATATACGCGACATATACGTCATATACGCGACATATACGTTATATACGCGTCATATACGTCATATACACGTCATATACGTTATATACGCGTCACATACGTTATATACGCGACATATACGTTATATACACGTCATATACGTCATATACGCGTCATATACGTTATATACGCGTCATATGCTTTATATACGTGTCATATACGTTATATACGCGACATATACGTTATATACGCGACATATACGTCATATACGCGACATACACGTTATATACGCGACATATACGTCATATACGCGACATATACGTTATATACGCGTCATATACGTCATATACGCGTCATATACGTTATATACGCGTCATATACGTCATATACGCGTCATATACGTTATATACGCGACATATACGTTATATACGCTTGATATACGTCATATACGCTTGATATACGTTATATACGCTTGATAGACGTTATATACGCTTGATATATACGTCATATACGCGACATATACGTTATATACGCGTCATATACGTTATATACACGTCATATACGTTATATACGCGTCATATACGTTATATACGCGACATATACGTCATATACGCGTCATATACGTTATATACGCGACATATACGTCATATACGCGACATATACGTTATATGCGCGTCATATACGTTATATACGCGTCATATACGTTATATACGCGTCATATACGTCATATACGCGTCATATACGTTATATACGCGTCATATACGCTATATAAGCGTGACATACGTTATATACGCGTCATATACGTTACATACGCGACATATACGTTATATACGCGTCATATACGTCATATACGCGTCATATACGTTATATACGCGACATATACGTTATATACGCTTGATATACGTCATATACGCTTGATATACGTTATATACGCTTGATAGACGTTATATACGCTTGATATATGTCATATACGCGTCATATACTTTACATACGCGTCATATACGTTATATACGCTTTATATACGTCATATACGCGACATATACGTTATATACGCGTCATATACGTCATATACGCGTCATATACGTTATATACGCGTCATATACGTCATATACGCGTCATACACGTTATATACGCGTCATATACGCTATATAAGCGTGACATACGTTATATACGCGTCATATACGTTATATACGCGACATATACGTCATATACGCGACATATACGTTATATACGCGTCATATACGTCATATACGCGTCATATTCGTTATATACGCGACATATACGTCATATACGCGACATATACGTTATATACGCGTCATATACGTCATATACGCGTCATATACGTTATATACGCTTTATATACGTCATATACGCGACATATACATTATATACGCGTCATATACGTCATATACGCGTCATATACGTTATATACGCGTCATATGCTTTATATACGTGTCATATACGTTATATACGCGACATATACGTTATATACGCGACATATACGTCATATACGCGTCATATACGTTATATACGCGTCATATACGTCATATACGCGTCATATTCGTTATATACGCGTCATATACGTTATATACGCGACATATACGTCATATACGCGTCATATACGTTATATACGCTTTATATACGTCATATACGCGTCATATACGTTATATACGCGTCATATACGTCATATACGCGTCATATACGTTATATACGCGACATATACGTCATATACGCTTGATATACGTCATATACGCTTGATATACGTTATATAGGCTTGATAGACGTTATATACGCTTGATATACGTCATATACGCGACATATACGTCATATACGCGTCATATACGTTATATACGCGTCATATACGTTATATACGCGTCATATGCGTTATATACGCGTCATATACGTTATATACGCGACATATACGTCATATACGCGACATATACGTTATATACGCGTCATATACGTCATATACGCGTCATATACGTCATATACGCGTCATATTCGTTATATACGCGACATATACGTCATATACGCGACATATACGTTATATACGCGTCATATACGTCATATACGCGTCATATACGTTATATACGCGTCATATTCGTTATATACGCGACATATACGTTATATACACGTCATATACGTCATATACGCGTCATATACGTTATATACGCGTCATATGCTTTATATACGTGTCATATACGTTATATACGCGACATATACGTTATATACGCGACATATACGTCATATACGCGACATACACGTTATATACGCGACATATACGTCATATACGCGTCATATACGTTATATACGCGTCATATACGTCATATACGCGTCATATACGTTATATACGCGTCATATACGTCATATACGCGTCATATACGTTATATACGCGACATATACGTTATATACGCTTGATATACGTCATATACGCTTGATATACGTTATATACGCTTGATAGACGTTATATACGCTTGATATATACGTCATATACGCGACATATACGTTATATACGCGTCATATACGTTATATACGCGTCATATACGTTATATACGCGTCATATACGTTATATACGCGACATATACGTCATATACGCGTCATATACGTTATATACGCGACATATACGTCATATACGCGACATATACGTTATATGCGCGTCATATACGTTATATACGCGTCATATACGTTATATACGCGTCATATACGTCATATACGCGTCATACACGTTATATACGCGTCATATACGCTATATAAGCGTGACATACGTTATATACGCGTCATATACGTTATATACGCGACATATACGTTATATACGCGTCATATACGTCATATACGCGTCATATACGTTATATACGCGACATATACGTTATATACGCTTGATATACGTCATATACGCTTGATATACGTTATATACGCTTGATAGACGTTATATACGCTTGATATATGTCATATACGCGTCATATACTTTACATACGCGTCATATACGTTATATACGCTTTATATACGTCATATACGCGACATATACGTTATATACGCGTCATATACGTCATATACGCGTCATATACGTTATATACGCGTCATATACGTCATATACGCGTCATACACGTTATATACGCGTCATATACGCTATATAAGCGTGACATACGTTATATACGCGTCATATACGTTATATACGCGACATATACGTCATATACGCGACATATACGTTATATACGCGTCATATACGTCATATACGCGTCATATTCGTTATATACGCGACATATACGTCATATACGCGACATATACGTTATATACGCGTCATATACGTCATATACGCGTCATATACGTTATATACGCTTTATATACGTCATATACGCGACATATACGTTATATACGCGTCATATACGTCATATACGCGTCATATACGTTATATACGCGTCGTATACGTTATATACGCGACATATACGTTATATACGCGACATATACGTCATATACGCGACATACACGTTATATACGCGTCATATACGTCATATACGCGTCATATTCGTTATATACGCGTCTATATACGTTATATACGCGACATATACGTCATATACGCGTCATATACGTTATATACGCTTTATATACGTCATATACGCGTCATATACGTTATATACGCGTCATATACGTCATATACGCGTCATATACGTTATATACGCGACATATACGTTATGTACGCTTGATATACGTCATATACGCTTGATATACGTTATATAGGCTTGATAGACGTTATATACGCTTGATATATACGTCATATACGCGACATATACGTCATATACGCGTCATATACGTAATATACGCGTCATATACGTTATATACGCGTCATATGCGTTATATACGCGTCATATACGTTATATACGCGACATATACGTCATAAACGCGACATATACGTTATATACGCGTCATATACTTTACATACGCGTCATATACGTTATATACGCTTTATATACGTCATATACGCGACATATACGTTATATACGCGTCATATACGTTATATACGCGACATATACGTTATGTACGCTTGATATACGTCATATACGCTTGATATACGTTATATAGGCTTGATAGACGTTATATACGCTTGATATATACGTCATATACGCGACATATACGTCATATACGCGACATATACGTTATATACGCGTCATATACGTCATATACGCGTCATATACGTTATATACGCGTCATATACGTTATATACGCGTCATATGCGTTATATACGCGTCATATACGTTATATACGCGACATATACGTCATAAACGCGACATATACGTTATATACGCGTCATATACTTTACATACGCGTCATATACGTTATATACGCTTTATATACGTCATATACGCGACATATACGTTATATACGCGTCATATACGTCATATACGCGTCATATACGATATATACGCGTCATATGCGTTATATACGTGTCATATACGTTACATACGCGACATATACGTTATATACGCGACATGTACGTTATATACGCGACATATACGCCATATACGCGACATATACCTTATATACGCGTCATATATATTATATACGCGTCATATACGTTATATACGCGTCATATACGTTATATACGCGTCATATACATTATATACGCGTCACATACGTTATATACGCGACATATACGTTATATACGCTTCATATACGTCATATACGCGTCATATACGTTATATACGCGTCATTTGCGTTATAAACGCGTCATATACGTTATATACGCGACATATACGTTATATACGCGACGTATACGTCATATACACGACATATACGTTATACGCGTCATATACGTCATATACGCGTCATATACGTTATATACGAGTCATATACGTTATATACGCGACATATACGTTATATACGCGTCATATACGTTATATACGCGTCACATGCGTTATATATGCGACATATACGTTATATACGCGACATATACGTTATATACGCGACATATACGTTATATACGCTTGATATACGTCATATACGCTTGATATACGTTATATAAGCTTGATAGACGTCATATACGCTTGATATATGTCATATACGCGTCATATACTTAACATACGCGTCATATACGTTATATACGCTTTATATACGTCATATACGCGACATATACGTTATATACGCGTCATAAATGTTATATTCGCGACATATACGTTATATACGCGTCACATACGTTATATATGGGACATATACGTCATATACGCGACATATACGTTATATACGCGACATATACGTCACATACGCGACATATACGTTATATGCGCGTCATATACGTTATATACGCGTCATATACGTTATATACGCGACATATACGTCATATACGCGACATATACGTTATATACGCGTCATATACGTCATATACGTCATATATGCGTCATATTCGTTATATACGCGACATATACGTCATATACGCGACATATACGTTATATACGCGTCATATACGTCATATACACGTCATATACGTTATATACGCGTCACATACGTTATATACGCGACATATACGTTATATACGCTTTATATACGTCATATACGCGACATATACGTTATATACACGTCATATACGTCATATACGCGTCATATACGTTATATACGCGTCATATGCTTTATATACGTGTCATATACGTTATATACGCGACATATACGTTATATACGCTTGATATACGTCATATACGCTTGATATACGTTATATAGGCTTGATAGACGTTATATACGCTTGATATATACGTCATATACGCGACATATACGTTATATACGCTTCATATACGTTATATACACGTCATATACGTTATATACGCGTCACATACGTTATATACGCGACATATACGTCATATACGCGTCACATACGTTATATACGCGACATATACGTCATATACGCGACATATACGTTATATGCGCGTCATATACGTTATATACGCGTCATATATGTTATATACGCGTCATATACGTCATATACGCGTCATACACGTTATATACGCGTCATATACGTTATATACGCGTCATATACGTTATATACGCGACATATACGTCATAAACGCGACATATACGTTATATACGCGTCATATACTTTACATACGCGTCATATACGTTATATACGCTTTATATACGTCATATACGCGACATATACGTTATATACGCGTCATATACGTTATATACGCGACATATACGTTATGTACGCTTGATATACGTCATATACGCTTGATATACGTTATATAGGCTTGATAGACGTTATATACGCTTGATATATACGTCATATACGCGACATATACGTCATATACGCGACATATACGTTATATACGCGTCATATACGTCATATACGCGTCATATACGGCATATACGCGACATATACGTTATATACGCGACATATATGTTATATACGTGTCATATACGTTATATACGCGACATATACGTCATAAACGCGACATATACGTTATATACGCGTCATATACTTTACATACGCGTCATATACGTTATATACGCTTTATATACGTCATATACGCGACATATACGTTATTTACGCGTCATATACGTCATATACGCGTCATATACGATATATACGCGTCATATGCGTTATATACGCGTCATATACGTTACATACGCGACATATACGTTATATACGCGACATGTACGTTATATACGCGACATATACGCCATATACGCGACATATACCTTATATACGCGTCATATATATTATATACGCGTCATATACGTTATATACGCGTCATATACGTTATATACGCGTCATATACATTATATACGCGTCACATACGTCATATACGCGTCATATACGTTATATACGCTTCATATACGTCATATACGCGTCATATACGTTATATACGCGTCATTTGCGTTATAAACGCGTCATATACGTTATATACGCGACATATACGTTATATACGCGACATATACGTCATATACACGACATATACGTTATATACGCGTCATATACGTCATATACGCGTCATATACGTTATATACGAGTCATATACGTTATATACGCGACATATACGTTATATACGCGTCATATACGTTATATACGCGTCATATACGTTATATACGCGACATATACGTTATATACGCGACATATACGTTATATACGCGACATATACGTTATATACGCTTGATATACGTCATATACGCTTGATATACGTTATATACGCATGATAGACGTCATATACGCTTGATATATGTCATATACGCGTCATATACTTTACATACGCGTCATATACGTTATATACGCTTTATATACGTCATATACGCGACATATACGTTATATACGCGTCATAAATGTTATATTCGCGACATATACGTTATATACGCGTCACATACGTTATATATGGGACATATACGTCATATACGCGACATATACGTTATATAGGAGTCATATACGTCACATACGCGACATATACGTTATATACGCGTCATATACGTTATATACGCGTCATATACGTTATATACGCGACATATACGTCATATACGCGACATATACGTTATATACGCGTCATATACGTCATATACGCGTCATATTCGTTATATACGCGACATATACGTCATATACGCGACATATACGTTATATACGCGTCATATACGTCATATACACGTCATATACGTTATATACGCATCATATACGTTATATACGCGACATATACGTTATATACGCGACATATACGTCATATACGCGACATATACGTTATATACACGTCATATACGTCATATACGCGTCATATACGTTATATACGCGTCATATGCTTTATATACGTGTCATATACGTTATATACGCGACATATACGTTATATACGCTTGATATACGTCATATACGCTTGATATACGTTATATAGGCTTGATAGACGTTATATACGCTTGATATATACGTCATATACGCGACATATACGTTATATACGCGTCATATACGTTATATACACGTCATATACGTTATATACGCGTCACATACGTTATATACGCGACATATACGTCATATACGCGTCACATACGTTATATACGCGACATATACGTCATATACGCGACATATACGTTATATGCGCGTCATGTACGTTATATACGCGTCATATACGTAATATACGCGTCATATACGTCATATACGCGTCATACACGTTATATACGCGTCATATACGCTATATAAGCGTGACATACGTTATACACGCGTCATATACGTTATATACGCGACATATACGTTATATACGCGTCATATACGTCATATACGCGTCATATACGTTATATACGCGACATATACGTTATATACGCTTGATATTCGTCATATACGCTTGATATACGTTATATACGCTGGATAGACGTTATATACGCTTGATATATGTCATATACGCGTCATATACTTTACATACGCGTCATATACGTTATATACGCTTTATATACGTCATATACGCGACATATACGTTATATACGCGTCATATACGTCATATACGCGTCATATACGTTATATACGCGTCATATACGTCATATACGCGTCATACACGTTATATACGCGTCATATACGCTATATAAGCGTGACATACGTTATATACGCGTCATATACGTTATATACGCGACATATACGTCATATACGCGACATATACGTTATATACGCGTCATATACGTCATATACGCGTCATATTCGTTATATACGCGACATATACGTCATATACGCGACATATACGTTATATACGCGTCATATACGTCATATACGCGTCATATACGTTATATACGCTTTATATACGTCATATACGCGACATATACGTTATATACGCGTCATATACGTCATATACGCGTCATATACGTCATATACGTTATATACGCGTCATATACGTCATATACGTGTCATATACGTTATATACGCGACATATACGTTATATACGCGACATATACGTCATATACGCTTGATATTCGTCATATACGCGTCATATACGTCATATACGCGTCATATTCGTTATATACGCGTCATATACGTTATATGGCGACATATACGTCATATACGCGTCATATACGTTATATACGCTTTATATACGTCATATACGCGTCATATACGTTATATACGCGTCATATACGTCATATACGCGTCATATACGTTATATACGCGACATATACGTCATATACGCTTGATATACGTCATATACCGCTTGATATACGTTATATACGCTTGATAGACGTTATATACGCTTGATATACGTCATATACGCGACATATACGTCATATACGCGACATATACGTTATATACGCGTCATATACGTCATATACGCGTCATATACGTTATATACGCGTCATATACGTTATATACGCGTCATATGCGTTATATACGCGTCATATACGTTATATACGCGACATATACGTCATAAACGCGACATATACGTTATATACGCGTCATATACATTACATACGCGTCATATACGTTATATACGCTTTATATACGTCATATACGCGACATATACGTTATATACGCGTCATATACGTTATATACGCGACATATACGTTATGTACGCTTGATATACGTCATATACGCTTGATATACGTTATATAGGCTTGATAGACGTTATATACGCTTGATATATACGTCATATACGCGACATATACGTTATATACGCGTTATATACGTCATATACGCGTCATATACGTTATATACGCGTCATATGCTTTATATACGTGTCATATACGTTATATACGCGACATATACGTTATATACGCGACATATACGTCATATACGCGACGTACACGTCATATACGCGTCATACACGTTATATACGCGTCATATACGCTATATAAGCGTGACATACGTTATATACGCGTCATATACGTTATATACGCGACATATACGTCATATACGCGACATATACGTCATATACGCGTCATATACGTTATATACGCGACATATACGTCATATTGGCTTGATATACGTCATATACGTTATATACGCGACATATACGTTATATACGCGACATATACGTCATATACGCGACGTACACGTTATATACGCGTCATATACGTCATATACGCGTCATATTCGTTATATACGCGTCATATATGTTATACACGCGACATATACGTCATATACGCGACATGTACGTTATATTCGCTTTATATACGTCATATACGCGTCATATACGTTATATACGCGTCATATACGTCATATACGCGTCATATACGTTATATACGCGACATATACGTTATGTACGCTTGATATACGTCATATACGCTTGATATACGTTATATAGGCTTGATAGACGTTATATACGCTTGATATATACGTCATATACGCGACATATACGTCATATACGCGACATATACGTTATATACGCGTCATATACGTCATATACGCGTCATATACGTTATATACGCGTCATATACGTTATATACGCGTCATATGCGTTATATACGCGTCATATACGTTATATACGCGACATATACGTCATAAACGCGACATATACGTTATATACGCGTCATATACTTTACATACGCGTCATATACGTTATATACGCTTTATATACGTCATATACGCGACATATACGTTATATACGCGTCATATACGTTATATACGCGACATATACGTTATGTACGCTTGATATACGTCATATACGCTTGATATACGTTATATATCCTTGATAGACGTTATATACGCTTGATATATACGTCATATACGCGACATATACGTCATATACGCGACATATACATTATATACGCGTCATATACGTCATATACGCGTCATATACGTAATATACGCGTCATATACGTTATATACGCGTCATATGCGTTATATACGCGTCATATACGTTATATACGCGACATATACGTCATAAACGCGACATATACGTTATATACGCGTCATATACTTTACATACGCGTCATATACGTTATATACGCTTTATATGCGTCATATACGCGACATATACGTTATATACGCGTCATATACGTCATATACGCGTCATATACGATATATACGCGTCATATGCGTTATATACGCGTCATATACGTTACATACGCGACATATACGTTATATACGCGACATGTACGTTATATACGCGACATATACGCCATATACGCGACATATACCTTATATACGCGTCATATATATTATATACGCGTCATATACGTTATATACGCGTCATATACGTTATATACGCGTCATATACATTATATACGCGTCACATACGTCATATACGCGACATATACGTTATATACGCTTCATATACGTCATATACGCGTCATATACGTTATATACGCGTCATTTGCGTTATAAACGCGTCATATACGTTATATACGCGACATATACGTTATATACGCGACATATACGTCATATACGCGACATATACGTTATATACGCGTCATATACGTCATATACGCGTCATATACGTTATATACGAGTCATATACGTTATATACGCGACATATACGTTATATACGCGTCATATACGTTATATACGCGTCACATGCGTTATATATGCGACATATACGTTATATACGCGACATATACGTTATATACGCGACATATACGTTATATACGCTTGATATACGTCATATACGCTTGATATACGTTATATAAGCTTGATAGACGTTATATACGCTTGATATATACGTCATATACGCGACATATACGTTATATACGCGTCATATACGTTATATACACGTCATATACGTTATATACGCGTCACATACGTTATATACGCGACATATACGTCATATACGCGTCACATACGTTATATACGCGACATATACGTCATATACGCGACATATACGTTATATGCGCGTCATATACGTTATATACGCGTCATATACGTTATATACGCGTCATATACGTCATATACGCGTCATACACGTTATATACGCGTCATATACGCTATATAAGCGTGACATACGTTATACACGCGTCATATACGTTATATACGCGACATATACGTTATATACGCGTCATATACGTCATATACGCGTCATATACGTTATATACGCGACATATACGTTATATACGCTTGATATACGTCATATACGCTTGACATACGTTATATACGCTGGATAGACGTTATATAAGCTTGATATATGTCATATACGCGTCATATACTTTACATACGCGTCATATACGTTATATACGCTTTATATACGTCATATACGCGACATATACGTTATATACGCGTCATATACGTCATATACGCGTCATATACGTTATATACGCGTCATATACGTCATATACGCGTCATACACGTTATATACGCGTCATATACGCTATATAAGCGTGACATACGTTATATACGCGTCATATACGTTATATACGCGACATATACGTCATATACGCGACATATACGTTATATACGCGTCATATACGTCATATACGCGTCATATTCGTTATATACGCGACATATACGTCATATACGCGACATATACGTTATATACGCGTCATATACGTCATATACGCGTCATATACGTTATATACGCTTTATATACGTCATATACGCGACATATACGTTATATACGCGTCATATACGTCATATACGCGTCATATACGTTATATACGCGTCATATGCTTTATATACGTGTCATATACGTTATATACGCGACATATACGTTATATACGCGACATATACGTCATATACGCGACATACACGTTATATACGCGTCATATACGTCATATACGCGTCATATTCGTTATATACGCGTCATATACGTTATATACGCGACATATACGTCATATACGCGACATGTACGTTATATACGCGTCATATACGTCATATACGCGTCATATACGTTATATACGCGTCATATACGTCATATACGCGTCATATACGTTATATACGCGACATATACGTTATATACGCTTGATATACGTCATATACGCTTGATATACGTTATATAGGCTTGATAGACGTTATATACGCTTGATATATACGTCATATACGCGACATATACGTCATATACGCGACATATACGTTATATACGCGTCATATACGTCATATACGCGTCATATACGTTATATACGCGTCATATACGTTATATACGCGTCATATGCGTTATATACGCGTCATATACGTTATATACGCGACATATACGTCATAAACGCGACATATACGTTATATACGCGTCATATACATTACATACGCGTCATATACGTTATATACGCTTTATATACGTCATATACGGGACATATACGTTATATACGCGTCATATACGTTATATACGCGACATATACGTTATGTACGCTTGATATACGTCATATACGCTTGATATACGTTATATAGGCTTGATAGACGTTATATACGCTTGATATATACGTCATATACGCGACATATACGTCATATACGCGACATATACGTTATATACGCGTCATATACGTCATATACGCGTCATATACGTCATATACGCGTCATATACGTTATATACGCGTCATATGCGTTATATACGCGTCATATACGTTATATACGCGACATACACGTCATATACGCGACATATACGTTATATACGCGTCATATACTTTACATACGCGTCATATACGTTATATACGCTTTATATACGTCATATACGCGACATATACGTTATATACGCGTCATATACGTCATATACGCGTCATATACGATATATACGCGTCATATGCGTTATATACGCGTCATATACGTTACATACGCGACATATACGTTATATACGCGACATGTACGTTATATACGCGACATATACGCCATATACGCGACATATACCTTATATACGCGTCATATATATTATATACGCGTCATATACGTTATATACGCGTCATATACGTTATATACGCGTCATATACATTATATACGCGTCACATACGTTATATACGCGACATATACGTTATATACGCTTCATATACGTCATATACGCGTCATATACGTTATATACGCGTCATTTGCGTTATAAACGCGTCATATACGTTATATACGCGACATATACGTTATATACGCGACGTATACGTCATATACGCGACATATACGTTATATACGCGTCATATACGTCATATACGCGTCATATACGTTATATACGAGTCATATACGTTATATACGCGACATATACGTTATATACGCGTCATATACGTTATATACGCGTCACAT
This sequence comes from Lasioglossum morio, assembly GCA_916610235.2. Taxonomy (NCBI): domain Eukaryota; kingdom Metazoa; phylum Arthropoda; class Insecta; order Hymenoptera; family Halictidae; genus Lasioglossum; species Lasioglossum morio. The sequence goes on along the minus strand of CAKAJA020000459.1, from coordinate 2,389,475 downwards.
GCGTTATATATGCGACATATACGTTATATACGCGACATATACGTTATATACGCGACATATACGTTATATACGCTTGATATACGTCATATACGCTTGATATACGTTATATACGCTTGATAGACGTCATATACGCTTGATATATGTCATATACGCGTCATATACTTTACATACGCGTCATATACGTTATATACGCTTTATATACGTCATATACGCGACATATACGTTATATACGCGTCATAAATGTTATATTCGCGACATATACGTTATATACGCGTCACATACGTTATATATGGGACATATACGTCATATACGCGACATATACGTTATATACGCGACATATACGTCATATACGCGTCATATACGTTATATACGCGACATATACGTTATATACGCTTGATATACGTCATATACGCTTGATATACGTTATATACGCTTGATAGACGTTATATACGCTTGATATATGTCATATACGCGTCATATACTTTACATACGCGTCATATACGTTATATACGCTTTATATACGTCATATACGCGACATATACGTCATATACGCGACATATACGTTATATACGCGTCATATACGTTATATACGCGTCATATACGTTATATACGTGTCATATACGTTATATACGCGACATATACGTTATATACGCGTCATATACGTCATATACGCGTCATATACGTTATATACACGTCATATACGTTATATACGCGTCATATACGTTATATACGCGACATATACGTCATATACGCGACATATACGTTATATACGCGCCATATACGTTATTTACACGTCATATACGTTATATACGGGTCACATACGTTATATATGCGACATATACGTCATATACGCGACATATACGTTATATACGCGTCATATACGTCATATACGCGTCATATACGTTATATACGCGACATATACGTTATATACGCTTGATATACGTCATATACGCTTGATATACGTTATATACGCTTGATAGACGTTATATACGCTTGATATATGTCATATACGCGACATATACGTTATATACGCGTCATATACGTTATATACGCGTCATATACGTTATATACGCGTCATATTCGTTATATACGCGACATATACGTCATATACGCGACATATACGTTATATGCGCGTCATATACGTTATATACGCGTCATATACGTTATATACGGGACATATACGTCATATACGCGACATATACGTTATATACGCGTCATATACGTCATATACGCGTCATATTCGTTATATACGCGACATATACGTCATATACGCGACATATACGTTATATACGCGTCATATACGTCATATACGCGTCATATACGTTATATACGCTTTATATACGTCATATACGCGACATATACGTTATATACGCGTCATATACGTCATATACGCGTCATATACGTTATATACGCGTCATATACGTTATATACGCGTCATATACGTTATATACGCGACATATACGTTATATACGCGACATATACGTCATATACGCGACATATACGTTATATACGCGTCATATACGTTATACACATGACATATACGTCATATACGCGACATATACGTTATATACGCGCCATATACGTTATATACGCGTCATATACGTTATATACGGGTCACATACGTTATATATGCGACATATACGTCATATACGCGACATATACGTTATATACGCGTCATATACGTCATATACGCGTCATATACGTTATATACGCGACATATACGTTATATACGCTTGATATACGTCATATACGCTTGATATACGTTATATACGCTTGATAGACGTTATATACGCTTGATATATGTCATATACGCGACATATACGTTATATACGCGTCATATACGTTATATACACGTCATATACGTTATATACGCGTCAAATGCGTTATATACGCGACATATACGTCATATACGCGACATATACGTTATATGCGCGTCATATACGTTATATACGCGTCATATACGTTATATACGCGTCATATACGTCATATACGCGACATATACGTTATATACGCGTCATATACGTCATATACGTCATATACGCGTCATATTCGTTATATACGCGACATATACGTCATATACGCGACATATACGTCATATACGCGTCATATACGTTATATACGCTTTATATACGTCATATACGCGTCATATACGTTATATACGCGTCATATACGTCATATACGCGTCATATACGTTACATACGCGACATATACGTTATATACGCTTGATATACGTCATATACGCTTGATATACGTTATATAGGCTTGATAGACGTTATATACGCTTGATATATACGTCATATACGCGACATATACGTTATATACGCGACATGTACGTTATATACGCGACATATACGCCATATACGCGACATATACCTTATATACGCGTCATATATATTATATACGCGTCATATACGTTATATACGCGTCATATACGTTATATACGCGTCATATACGTTACATACGCGCCATATACGTCATATACGCGACATATACGTTATATACGCGTAATATACGTCATATACGCGTCATATACGTTATATACGCTTCATATACGTTATATACGCAACATATTCGTTATATATGCGACATATACCTTATATACGCGACATGTACGGCATATACGCGACATATACGTCATATACGCGTCATATACGTTATATACGCGACATATACGTTATATACGCGTCATATACGTCATATACGCGTCATATACGTTATATACGCGTCATATACGTTATATACGCGTCATATGCGTTATATACGCGTCATATACGTTATATACGCGACATATACGTCATAAACGCGACATATACGTTATATACGCGTCATATACATTACATACGCGTCATATACGTTATTTACGCTTTATATACGTCATATACGGGACATATACGTTATATACGCGTCATATACGTTATATACGCGACATATACGTTATGTACGCTTGATATACGTCATATACGCTTGATATACGTTATATACGCTTGATAGACGTTATATACGCTTGATATACGTCATATACGCGACATATACGTCATATACGCGACATATACGTTATATACGCGTCATATACGTCATATACGCGTCATATACGTTATATACGCGTCATATACGTTATATACGCGTCATATGCGTTATATACGCGTCATATACGTTATATACGCGACATACACGTCATAAACGCGACATATACGTTATATACGCGTCATATACTTTACATACGCGTCATATACGTTATATACGCTTTATATACGTCATATACGCGACATATACGTTATATACGCGTCATATACGTCATATACGCGTCATATACGATATATACGCGTCATATGCGTTATATACGCGTCATATACGTTACATACGCGACATATACGTCATATACGCGACATATACGTTATATACGCGTCATATACGTCATATACGCGTCATATACGATATATACGCGTCATATGCGTTATATACGCGTCATATATATTATATACGCGTCATATACGTTATATACGCGTCATATACGTTATATACGCGTCATATACATTATATACGCGTCACATACGTTATATACGCGACATATACGTTATATACGCTTCATATACGTCATATACGCGTCATATACGTTATATACGCGTCATTTGCGTTATAAACGCGTCATATACGTTATATACGCGACATATACGTTATATACGCGACGTATACGTCATATACACGACATATACGTTATATACGCGTCATATACGTCTTATACGCGTCATATACGTTATATACGAGTCATATACGTTATATACGCGACATATACGTTATATACGCGTCATATACGTTATATACGCGTCACATGCGTTATATATGCGACATATACGTTATATACGCGACATATACGTTATATACGCGACATATACGTTATATACGCTTGATATACGTCATATACGCTTGATATACGTTATATACGCTTGATAGACGTCATATACGCTTGATATATGTCATATACGCGTCATATACTTTACATACGCGTCATATACGTTATATACGCTTTATATACGTCATATACGCGACATATACGTTATATACGCGTCATAAATGTTATATTCGCGACATATACGTTATATACGCGTCACATACGTTATATATGCGACATATACGTCATATACGCGACATATACGTTATATACGCGTCATATACGTCATATACGCGTCATATACGTTATATACGCGACATATACGTTATATACGCTTGATATACGTCATATACGCTTGATATACGTTATATACGCTTGATAGACGTTATATACGCTTGATATATGTCATATACGCGTCATATACTTTACATACGCGTCATATACGTTATATACGCTTTATATACGTCATATACGCGACATATACGTCATATACGCGACATATACGTTATATACGCGTCATATACGTTATATACGCGTCATATACGTTATATACGTGTCATATACGTTATATACGCGACATATACGTTATATACGCGTCATATACGTCATATACGCGTCATATACGTTATATACGCGTCATATACGTCATATACGCGTCATATACGTTATATACGCGACATATACGTCATATACGCGACATATACGTTATATACGCGTCATATACGTTATTTACACGTCATATACGTTATATACGGGTCACATACGTTATATATGCGACATATACGTCATATACGCGACATATACGTTATATACGCGTCATATACGTCATATACGCGTCATATACGTTATATACGCGACATATACGTTATATACGCTTGATATACGTCATATACGCTTGATATACGTTATATACGCTTGATAGACGTTATATACGCTTGATATATGTCATATACGCGTCATATACGTTATATACGCGTCATATACGTTATATACGCGTCATATACGTTATATACGCGTCATATACGTTATATACGCGACATATACGTCATATACGCGACATATACGTTATATGCGCGTCATATACGTTATATACGCGTCATATACGTTATATACGCGACATATACGTCATATACGCGACATATACGTTATATACGCGTCATATACGTCATATACGCGTCATATTCGTTATATACGCGACATATACGTCATATACGCGACATATACGTTATATACGCGTCATATACGTCATATACGCGTCATATACGTTATATACGCGTCATATACGTCATATACGCGACATATACGTTATATACGCGTCATATACGTCATATACGCGTCATATACGTTATATACGCGTCATATACGTTATATACGCGTCATATACGTTATATACGCGACATATACGTTATATACGCGACATATACGTCATATACGCGACATACACGTTATATACGCGTCATATACGTTATACACATGACATATACGTCATATACGCGACATATACGTTATATACGCGCCATATACGTTATTTACACGTCATATACGTTATATACGGGTCACATACGTTATATATGCGACATATACGTCATATACGCGACATATACGTTATATACGCGTCATATACGTCATATACGCGTCATATACGTTATATACGCGACATATACGTTATATACGCTTGATATACGTCATATACGCTTGATATACGTTATATACGCTTGATAGACGTTATATACGCTTGATATACGTCATATACGCGACATATACGTTATATACGCGTCATATACGTTATATACACGTCATATACGTTATATACGCGTCACATACGTTATATACGCGACATATACGTCATATACGCGACATATACGTTATATGCGCGTCATATACGTTATATACGCGTCATATACGTTATATACGCGTCATATACGTCATATACGCGACATATACGTTATATACGCGTCATATACGTCATATACGTCATATACGCGTCATATTCGTTATATACGCGACATATACGTCATATACGCGACATATACGTCATATACGCGTCATATACGTTATATACGCTTTATATACGTCATATACGCGTCATATACGTTATATACGCGTCATATACGTCATATACGCGTCATATACGTCATATACGCGACATATACGTTATATACGCGACGTATACGTCATATACACGACATATACGTTATATACGCGTCATATACGTCATATACGCGTCATATACGTTATATACGAGTCATATACGTTATATACGCGACATATACGTTATATACGCGTCATATACGTTATATACGCGTCACATGCGTTATATATGCGACATATACGTTATATACGCGACATATACGTTATATACGCGACATATACGTTATATACGCTTGATATACGTCATATACGCTTGATATACGTTATATACGCATGATAGACGTCATATACGCTTGATATATGTCATATACGCGTCATATACTTTACATACGCGTCATATACGTTATATACGCTTTATATACGTCATATACGCGACATATACGTTATATACGCGTCATAAATGTTATATTCGCGACATATACGTTATATACGCGTCACATACGTTATATATGCGACATATACGTCATATACGCGACATATACGTTATATACGCGTCATATACGTCATATACGCGTCATAAATGTTATATACGCGACATATACGTTATATACGCTTGATATACGTCATATACGCTTGATATACGTTATATATGCTTGATAGACGTTATATACGCTTGATATATGTCATATACGCGTCATATACTTTACATACGCGTCATATACGTTATATACGCTTTATATACGTCATATACGCGACATATACGTCATATACGCGACATATACGTTATATACGCGTCATATACGTTATATACGCGTCATATACGTTATATACGTGTCATATACGTTATATACGCGACATATACGTTATATACGCGTCATATACGTCATATACGCGTCATATACGTTATATACGCGTCATATACGTCATATACGCGTCATATACGTTATATACGCGACATATACGTCATATACGCGACATATACGTTATATACGCGTCATATACGTTATTTACACGTCATATACGTTATATACGGGTCACATACGTTATATATGCGACATATACGTCATATACGCGACATATACGTTATATACGCGTCATATACGACATATACACGTCATATACGTTATATACGCGATATATACGTTATATACGCTTGATATACGTCATATACGCTTGATATACGTTATATACGCTTGATAGACGTTATATACGCTTGATATATGTCATATACGCGACATATACGTTATATACGCGTCATATACGTTATATACACGTCATATACGTTATATACGCGTCACATACGTTATATACGCGACATATACGTCATATACGCGACATATACGTTATATGCGCGTCATATACGTTATATACGCGTCATATAAGTTATATACGAGACATATACGTCATATACGCGACATATACGTTATATACGCGTCATATACGTCATATACGCGTCATATTCGTTATATACGCGACATATACGTCATATACGCGACATATACGTTATATACGCGTCATATACGTCATATACGCGTCATATACGTTATATACGCTTTATATACGTCATATACGCGACATATACGTTATATACGCGTCATATACGTCATATACGCGTCATATACGTTATATACGCGTCATATGCTTTATATACGTGTCATATACGTTATATACGCGACATATACGTTATATACGCGACATATACGTCATATACGCGACATACACGTTATATACGCGTCATATACGTTATATACGCGTCATATACGTCATATACGCGACATATACGTCATATACGCGACATATACGTTATATACGCGTCATATACGACATATACACGTCATATACGTTATATACGCGATATATACGTTATATACGCTTGATATACGTCATATACGCTTGATATACGTTATATACGCTTGATAGACGTTATATACGCTTGATATATGTCATATACGCGACATATACGTTATATACGCGTCATATACGTTATATACACGTCATATACGTTATATACGCGTCACATACGTTATATACGCGACATATACGTCATATACGCGACATATACGTTATATGCGCGTCATATACGTTATATACGCGTCATATACGTTATATACGCGTCATATACGTCATATACGCGACATATACGTTATATACGCGTCATATACGTCATATACGCGTCATATTCGTTATATACGCGACATATACGTCATATACGCGACATATACGTTATATACGCGTCATATACGTCATATACGCGTCATATACGTTATATACGCTTTATATACGTCATATACGCGACATATACGTTATATACGCGTCATATACGTCATATACGCGTCATATACGTTATATACGCGTCATATACGTTATATACGCGTCATATACGTTATATACGCGACATATACGTTATATACGCGACATATACGTCATATACGCGACATACACGTTATATACGCGTCATATACGTTATATACCCGACATATACGTCATATACGCGACTTATACGTTATATACGCGCCATATACGTTATTTACACGTCATATACGTTATATACGGGTCACATACGTTATATATGCGACATATACGTCATATACGCGACATATACGTTATATACGCGTCATATACGTCATATACACGTCATATACGTTATATACGCGTCATATACGTTATATACGCTTGATATACGTCATATACGCTTGATATACGTTATATACGCTTGATAGACGTTATATACGCTTGATATACGTCATATACGCGACATATACGTTATATACGCGTCATATACGTTATATACACGTCATATACGTTATATACGCGTCACATACGTTATATACGCGACATATACGTCATATACGCGACATATACGTAATATGCGCGACATATACGTTATATACGCGTCATATACGTTATATACGGGACATATACGTCATATACGCGACATATACGTTATATACGCGTCATATACGTCATATACGTCATATATGCGTCATATTCGTTATATACGCGACATATACGTCATATACGCGACATATACGTCATATACGCGACATGTACGATATATACGCTTTATATACGTCATATACGCGTCATATACGTTATATACGCGTCATATACGTCATATACGCGTCATATACGTTACATACGCGACATATACGTTATATACGCTTGATATACGTCATATACGCTTGATATACGTTATATAGGCTTGATAGACGTTATATACGCTTGATATATACGTCATATACGCGACATATACGTTATATACGCGACATGTACGTTATATACGCGACATATACGCCATATACGCGACATATACCTTATATACGCGTCATATATATTATATACGCGTCATATACGTTATATACGCGTCATATACGTTATATACGCGTCATATACATTATATACGCGTCACATACGTCATATACGCGACATATACGTTATATACGCTTCATATACGTTATATACGCACTATATACCTCATATACGCGTCATATACGTTATATACGCGTCATATATGTTATATACGCGACATATACGTCATATAAGCGACATATATGTTATATACGCGACATATACGTTATATACGCGTCAAATACGTCATATACGATTCATATACGTTACATACACGGCATATACGTTATATAAGCACCATATACGTTATATACGCGACATATACGTTATATACGCTTCATATACGTTATATACGCGACATGTACGTTATATACGCGACATATACGTCATATACGCGACATATACATTATATACGCGTCATATAAATTATATACGCGCCATATACGTCATATAGGCGTCATATACGTTATTTACGCGACATATACGTCATATACGCGACATATACGTTATATACGTTTCATATTCGTTATAAACACGACATGTACGTTATATACGCGACATATACGTCAAATACGCGTCATATACGTTATATACGCGTCATATACGTCATATACGCGGCACATACGTTATATAGGCATCATATACGTTATATACGCGCCATATACGTCATATACGCGACATATACGTTATATACGCTTCATATACGTCATATACTCGTCATATACGTTATATACGCTTCATATACGTTATATACGCAACATATTCGTTATATATGCGACATATACCTTATATACGCGACATGTACGGCATATACGCGACATATACGTCATATACGCGTCATATACGTTATATACGCTTGTATATGTCATATACAATTCATATACGTTACATACACGTAATATACGTTATATACGCACCATATACGTCATATACGCGACATATATATTATATACGCGACATATACGTTATATTCGCGACATATACGTCATATACGCGACATATACATTATATACGCGTCACATACGTCATATACGATTCATATACGTTACATACACGTCATATACGATATATACGCCCCATATACGTTATATACGCGACATGAACATTATATACGCGTCACATACGCCATATGCGCGTCATATACGTTATATACGCTTGATATACGTTATATACGCAACATATTCGTTATATATGCGACATATACCTTATATACGCGACATGACCGGCAAATACGCGACATATACGTCATATACGCGACATATACATTATATACGCGTCAAATACGTCATATACGATTCATATACGTTACATACACGTCATATACGTTATATAAGCACCATATACGTTATATACGCGACATATACGTTATATACGCTTCATATACGTTATATACGCGACATGTACGTTATATTCGCGACATATACGTCATATACGCGACATATACATTATATACGCGTCACATACGTCATATACGATTCATATACGTTACATACACGTCATATACGATATATACGCCCCATATACGTTATATACGCGACATGAACATTATATACGCGTCACATACGCCATATGCGCGTCATATACGTTATATACGCTTGATATACGTTATATACGCAACATATTCGTTATATATGCGACATATACCTTATATACGCGACATGACCGGCATATACGCGACATATACGTCATATACGCGACATATACATTATATACGCGTGAAATACGTCATGTACGCGTCATATACGTTATATACGCGACATATACGTTATATACGCGACATATTCGTGCTTTATGCGTTATGCGTTATGCGTTATGCGTTATGCGTTATCCGTTATGCGTTATGCGTTATGCGTTATGCGTTATGCGTTATGCGTTATGCGTTATGCGTTATGCGTTATGCGTTATGCGTTATGCGTTATGCGTTATGCATTATGCGTTATGCGTTATGCGTAATGCTTTATGCGTTATGCGTTATGCGTTATGCGTTATGCGTTGTGCGTTATCCGTAATGCGTTATGCGTTATGCGTTATGCGTTATGAGTTATGCGTTATGAGTTATGCGTGATGTGTTATGCGTTATGCGTTGTGCGTTATGAGTTATACGTTACGCGTTATGCGTTATGCGTTGTGGGTTATGAGTTATACGTTATGCGTTGTGCGTTATACGTGTGCGTTATGCGTTATGCGTTATGCTTTATGCGTTATGCGTTATGCGTTATGCGTTATGCGTTATGCGTTATGCGTTATGCGTTATGCGTTATGAGTTATACGTTACGCGTTATGCGTTATGCGTTGTGGGTTATGAGTTATACGTTATGCGTTGTGCGTTATACGTGTGCGTTATGCGTTATGCGTTATGCTTTATGCGTTATGCGTTATGCGTTATGCGTTATGCGTTATGCGTTATGCGTTATGCGTTATGCGTTATGCGTTATGCGTTAAGCGTTATGCGTTATGCGTGATGCGTTATGCTTTATGCGTTATGCGTTATGCGTTATGAGTTATACGTTATGCGTTATGCGTTGTGGGTTATGAGTTATACGTTACGCGTTATGCGTTATGCGTTATGCGTTATGCTTTATGCGTTATGCGTTATGCGTTATGCGTTATACGTTTGCGTTATGCGTTATGCGTTATGCGTTATGCGTTATGCGTTATGCGTTATGCGTTATGCATTATGCGTTATGCGTGATGCGTTATGCGTTATGCGTTATGCGTTTTGCTTTATGCGTTATGGGTTATGCGTTATGCGTTATGCATTATGCGTTAGGCGTTGTTCGTTATGCGTTTTGCGTTGTGCGTTATACGTTTGCGTTATGCATTATGCGTTAGGCGTTGTTCGTTATGCGTTATGCGTTGTGCGTTATACGTTTGCGTTATGCGTTATGCGTTATGCTTTATGCGTTATGCCTTATGCGTTATGCGTTATGCGTTATGCGTTATGCGGTATGCGTTATGCGTTATGCGTTATGCGTTATGCGTTATGCGTTATGCGTTATGCGTTATGCGTTATGCGTTATGCGTTATGCGTTATGCGTTATGCGTTATGCGTTATGCGTTATGCGTTATGCGTTATGCGTTATGCGTTATGCGTTATACGTTTGCGTTATGCGTTATGCGTTATGCTTTATGCGTTATGCGTTCTGCGTTATGCGTTCTGCGTTCTGCGTTATGCGTTATGCGTTATGCATTATGCGTTAGGCGTTGTTCGTTATGCGTTATGCGTTGTGCGTTATACGTTTGCGTTATGCGTTATGCGTTATGCTTTATGCATTATGCGTTATGCGTTGTTCGTTATGCATTATGCGATGTGCGTTATACGTTTGCGTTATGCGTTATGCGTTATGCTTTATGCGTTATGCGTTATGCGTTATGCGTTATGCTTTATGCTTTATGCATTATGCTTTATGCTTTATGCTTTATGCGTTATGCGTTATGCGTTATGCGTTATGCGTTATGCGTTATGCGTTGTGGGTTATGAGTTATACGTTATGCATTATGCGTTACGCGTTATGCTTTATATGTTATGCGTGATCCGTTATGCGTTAGGCGTTATGCGTTTTGCGGTATTCGTTATGCGTTATGCGTTATGCTTTATTGGTTATGCGTGATCCGTTATGCGTTATGCGTTATGCGTTATTCGTTATGCGTTATGCGTTATGCGTTATGCATTATGCGTTATGCGTTACGCTTTATGCGTTATGCGTTATGCGTTATGCGTTATGCGTTAAGCGTTATGCGTTATGCGTTATGCGTTATAGGTTATGCTTTATGCGTTGTGCGTTATAAGTTTGCGTTATGCGTTATGCGTTATGCGTTATGCGTTATGCGTTATGCGTTATGCGTTCTGCTTTATGCGTTATGCGTGATCCGTTATGCGTTAGGCGTTATGCGTTTTGCGTTATACGTTATGCTTTATGCGTTGTGCGTTATACGTTTGCGTTATGCGTTATGCGTTATGCGTTATGTGTTATGCGTTATGCTTTATGCGTTATGCGTGATGCGTTATGCTTTATGCGTTATGCGTTATGAGTTATACGTTATGCGTTATGCGTTATGCGTTATGCGTTATGCATTATGCGTTATGCGTTGTTCGTTATGCGTTATGCGTTATGCGTTATACGGTATGCGTTATGCGTTATGTATTATGCGTTATGGGTTATGCGTTATGCGTTTCGCGTTATGCGTTATGCGTTATGCGTTGTGCGTTATACGTTTGCGTTATGCGTTATGCGTTATGCGTTATGCGTTATGCGTTATGCGTTATGCGTTATGCGTTATGCGTTATGCGTTATGCGTTATGCGTTATGCGTTATGCGTTATGCTTTATGCGTTATGCGTTATGCGTTATGCGTTATTTGTTATGCGTTATGCTTTATGCGTTATGCGTGATCCGTTATGCGTTAGGCGTTATGCGTTTTGCGGTATTCGTTATGCGTTGTGGATTATGCGTTATGCGTTATACGTTATGCTTTATGCGAGATGCGTTATGCTTTATGCGTTATGCGTTACGCGTTATGCGTTATGCTTTATGCGTTATGCGTTATGCGTTTCGCTTTATGCGTTATGCGTTATGCGTTATGCGTTATGCGTTATGCTTTATGCGTTATGCGTTAAGCGTTATGCGTTATGCGATATGCGTGATGCGTTATGCTTTATGCGTTATGTGTTATGCGTTATGCGTTATGCGTTATGCGTTATGCGTTATGCGATATGCGTGATGCGTTATGCTTTATGCGTTATGCGTTATGAGTAATACGTTATGCGCTATGCGTTATGCGTTGTGGGTTATGAGTTATACGTTATGCGTTTTGCGTTATGCGTTATGCGTTATGCGTTATGCGTTAAGCGTTATGCGTTATGCGTTATGCTTTATGCGTTATGCGTTATGCGTTATGCATTATGCGTTATGCGTTATGCGTTATGCGTTATGCGTTATGCTTTATGCGATATGCGTGATCCGTTATGCGTTAGGCGTTATGCGTTTTGCGTTATACGTTATGCTTTATGCGTTGTGCGTTATACGTTTGCGTTATGCGTTATGCGTTATGTGTTATGCGTTATGCTTTATGCGTTATGCGTGATCCGTTATGCGTTAGGCGTTATGCGTTATGCGTTATGCGTTATGCGTTATGCGTTATGCGTTATGCGTTACGCGTTATGCGTTACGCGTAATGCATTATGCATTATGCGTTATGCGTTATGCGTTTCGCTTTATGCGTTATGCGTTATGCGTTATGCGTTATGCGTTATGCGTTATGCGTTATGCGTTATGCGTTATACGTTATGCTTTATGCGTTGTGCGTTATACGTTTGCGTTATGCGTTATGCCTTATGCGTTATGCGTTATGCGTTCTGCTTTATGCGTTATGCGTGATCCGTTATGCGTTAGGCGTTATGCGTTTTGCGTTATACGTTATGCTTTATGCGTTGTGCGTTATACGTTTGCGTTATGCGTTATGCGTTATGCGTTATGTGTTATGCGTTATGCTTTATGCGTTATGCGTGATGCGTTATGCTTTATGCGTTATGCGTTATGAGTTATACGTTATGCGTTATGCGTTATGCGTTATGCATTATGCGTTATGCGTTGTTCGTTATGCGTTATGCGTTATGCGTTATACGGTATGCGTTATGCGTTATGTATTATGCGTTATGGGTTATGCGTTATGCGTTTCGCGTTATGCGTTATGCGTTATGCGTTATGCGTTATGCGTTATGCGTTATGCTTTATGCGTTATGCGTTATGCGTTATGCGTTATGCGTTATGCGTTATGCGATATGCGTTTCGCGTTATGCGTTATGCGTTATGCGTTATGCGTGATGCGTTATGCTTTATGCGTTATGCGTTATGCGTTATGAGTTATACGTTATGCGTTATGCGTTGTGGGTTATGAGTTATACGTTACGCGTTATGCGTTATGCGTTATGCGTTATGCGTTATGCTTTATGCGTTATGCGTTATGCGTTATACGTTTGCGTTATGCGTTATGCGTTATGCGTTATGCGTTATACGTTTGCGTTATGCGTTATGCGTTATACGTTTGCGTTATGCGTTATGCGTTATGCATTATGCGTTATGCGTGATGCGTTATGCGTTATGCGTTATGCGTTGTGCGTTATACGTGTGCGTTATGCGTTATGCGTTATGCTTTATGCGTTATGCGTTATGCGTTATGCTTTATGCGTTATGCGTTATGCGTTATGCGTTATGCGTTATGCGTTATGCGTTATGCTTTATGCGTTATGCGTTATGCGTTATACGTTTGCGTTATGCGTTATGCGTTATGCGTTATGCGTTATACGTTTGCGTTATGCGTTATGCGTTATACGTTTGCGTTATGCGTTATGCGTTATGCGTTATGCGTTATGCGTTATGCATTATGCGTTATGCGTGATGCGTTATGCGTTATGCGTTATGCGTTTTGCTTTATGCGTTATGGGTTATGCGTTATGCGTTATGCATTATGCGTTAGGCGTTGTTCGTTATGCGTTATGCGTTGTGCGTTATACGTTTGCGTTATGCATTATGAGTTAGGCGTTGTTCGTTATGCGTTATGCGTTGTGCGTTATACGTTTGCGTTATGCGTTATGCGTTATGCTTTATGCGTTATGCCTTATGCGTTATGCGTTATGCGTTATGCGTTATGCATTATGCGTTAGGCGTTGTTCGTTATGCGTTATGCGTTGTGCGTTATACGTTTGCGTTATGCATTATGAGTTAGGCGTTGTTCGTTATGCGTTATGCGTTGTGCGTTATACGTTTGCGTTATGCGTTATGCGTTATGCTTTATGCGTTATGCCTTATGCGTTATGCGTTATGCGTTATGCGTTATGCGGTATGCGTTATGCGTTATGCGTTATGCGTTATGCGTTATGCGTTATGCGTTATGCGTTATGCGTTATGCGTTATGCGTTATGCGTTATGCGTTATGCGTTATGCGTTATGCGTTATGCGTTATGCGTTATACGTTTGCGTTATGCGTTATGCGTTATGCTTTATGCGTTATGCGTTATGCATTATGCGTTCTGCGTTATGCGTTATGCGTTATGCGTTATGCGTTATGCGTTATGCGTTATGCGTTATGCATTATGCGTTAGGCGTTGTTCGTTATGCGTTATGCGTTGTGCGTTATACGTTTGCGTTATGCGTTATGCGTTATGCTTTATGCATTATGCGTTATGCGTTGTTCGTTATGCATTATGCGATGTGCGTTATACGTTTGCGTTATGCGTTATGCGTTATGCTTTATGCGTTATGCGTTATGCGTTATGCGTTATGCTTTATGCTTTATGCATTATGCTTTATGCTTTATGCTTTATGCGTTATGCGTTAAGCGTTATGCGTTATGCGTTATGCGTTATGCGTTATGCGTTATGCGTTATGCGTTATGCGTTGTGGGTTATGAGTTATACGTTATGCATTATGCGTTACGCGTTATGCTTTATATGTTATGCGTGATCCGTTATGCGTTAGGCGTTATGCGTTTTGCGGTATTCGTTATGCGTGATGCGTTATGCTTTATTGGTTATGCGTTATGCGTTATGCGTTATGCATTATGCGTTATGCGTTACGCTTTATGCGTTATGCGTTATGCGTTAAGCGTTATGCGTTATGCGTTATGCGTTATGCGTTATGCGTTATAGGTTATGCTTTATGCGTTGTGCGTTATAAGTTTGCGTTATGCGTTATGCGTTATGCGTTATGCGTGATCCGTTATGCGTTAGGCGTTATGCGTTTTGCGTTATACGTTATGCTTTATGCGTTGTGCGTTATACGTTTGCGTTATGCGTTATGCGTTATGCGTTATGTGTTATGCGTTATGCTTTATGCGTTATGCGTGATGCGTTATGCTTTATGCGTTATGCGTTATGAGTTATACGTTATGCGTTATGCGTTATGCGTTATGCGTTATGCGTTATGCGTTATGCGTTGTTCGTTATGCGTTATGCGTTATGCGTTATACGGTATGCGTTATGCGTTATGTATTATGCGTTATGGGTTATGCGTTATGCGTTTCGCGTTATGCGTTATGCGTTATGCGTTATGCGTTATGCGTTATGCGTTATGCGTTATGCGTTATGCTTTATGCGTTATGCGTTATGCGTTATGCGTTATGCGTTATGCGTTATGCGTTATGCGTTATGCGTTATGCGATATGCGTGATGCGTTATGCGTTATGCTTTATGCGTTATGCGTTATGAGTTATACGTTATGCGCTATGCGTTATGCGTTGTGGGTTATGAGTTATACGTTATGCGTTTTGCGTTATGCGTTATGCGTTATGCGTTATGCGTTATGCGTTATGCGTTAAGCGTTATGCGTTATGCGTTATGCGTTATACGTTATGCTTTATGCGTTGTGCGTTATGCGTTATGCGTTATGCGTTATGCGTTATGCGTTATGCATTATGCGTTATGCGTTACGCGTTATGCGTTATGCGTTATGCGTTATGCGTTGTGCGTTATACGTTTGCGTTATGCGTTATGCGTTATGCGTTATGCGTTATGCGTTATGCGTTATGCGTTATGCGTTATGCGTTATGCGTTATGCGTTATGCGTTATGCGTTATGCGTTATGCGTTATGCTTTATGCGTTATGCGTGATCCGTTATGCGTTAGGCGTTATGCGTTTTGCGTTATACGTTATGCTTTATGCGTTGTGCGTTATACGTTTGCGTTATGCGTTATGCATTATGCGTTCTGCGTTATGCGTTATGCGTTATGCGTTATGCGTTATGCGTTATGCGTTATGCGTTATGCATTATGCGTTAGGCGTTGTTCGTTATGCGTTATGCGTTGTGCGTTATACGTTTGCGTTATGCGTTATGCGTTATGCTTTATGCATTATGCGTTATGCGTTGTTCGTTATGCATTATGCGATGTGCGTTATACGTTTGCGTTATGCGTTATGCGTTATGCTTTATGCGTTATGCGTTATGCGTTATGCGTTATGCTTTATGCTTTATGCATTATGCTTTATGCTTTATGCTTTATGCGTTATGCGTTATGCGTTATGCGTTATGCGTTATGCGTTATGCGTTATGCGTTATGCGTTATGCGTTATGCGTTATGCGTTGTGGGTTATGAGTTATACGTTATGCATTATGCGTTACGCGTTATGCTTTATATGTTATGCGTGATCCGTTATGCGTTAGGCGTTATGCGTTTTGCGGTATTCGTTATGCGTTATGCGTTATGCTTTATTGGTTATGCGTGATCCGTTATGCGTTATGCGTTATGCGTTATTCGTTATGCGTTATGCGTTATGCGTTATGCATTATGCGTTATGCGTTACGCTTTATGCGTTATGCGTTATGCGTTAAGCGTTATGCGTTATGCGTTATGCGTTATGCGTTATGCGTTATAGGTTATGCTTTATGCGTTGTGCGTTATAAGTTTGCGTTATGCGTTAGGCGTTATGCGTTTTGCGTTATACGTTATGCTTTATGCGTTGTGCGTTATACGTTTGCGTTATGCGTTATGCGTTATGCGTTATGTGTTATGCGTTATGCTTTATGCGTTATGCGTGATGCGTTATGCTTTATGCGTTATGCGTTATGAGTTATGCGTTATGCGTTATGCGTTATGCGTTATGCGTTATGCGTTATGCGTTATGCGTTGTTCGTTATGCGTTATGCGTTATGCGTTATACGGTATGCGTTATGCGTTATGTATTATGCGTTATGGGTTATGCGTTATGCGTTTCGCGTTATGCGTTATGCGTTATGCGTTATGCGTTATGCGTTATGCGTTATGCGTTATGCGTTATGCTTTATGCGTTATGCGTTATGCGTTATGCGTTATGCGTTATGCGTTATGCGTTATGCGTTATGCGTTATGCGATATGCGTGATGCGTTATGCGTTATGCTTTATGCGTTATGCGTTATGAGTTATACGTTATGCGCTATGCGTTATGCGTTGTGGGTTATGAGTTATACGTTATGCGTTTTGCGTTATGCGTTCTGCGTTATGCGTTATGCGTTATGCGTTATGCGTTAAGCGTTATGCGTTATGCGTTATGCGTTATACGTTATGCTTTATGCGTTGTGCGTTATGCGTTATGCGTTATGCGTTATGCGTTATGCGTTATGCGTTATGCATTATGCGTTATGCGTTACGCGTTATGCGTTATGCGTTATGCGTTATGCGTTGTGCGTTATACGTTTGCGTTATGCGTTATGCGTTATGCGTTATGCGTTATGCGTTATGCGTTATGCGTTATGCGTTATGCGTTATGCGTTATGCGTTATGCGTTATGCGTTATGCGTTATGCGTTATGCGTTATGCGTTATGCGTTATGCTTTATGCGTTATGCGTGATCCGTTATGCGTTAGGCGTTATGCGTTTTGCGTTATACGTTATGCTTTATGCGTTGTGCGTTATACGTTTGCGTTATGCGTTATGCGTTATTTGTTATGCGTTATGCTTTATGCGTTATGCGTGATCCGTTATGCGTTAGGCGTTATGCGTTTTGCGGTATTCGTTATGCGTTGTGGATTATGCGTTATGCGTTATACGTTATGCTTTATGCGTGATGCGTTATGCTTTATGCGTTATGCGTTACGCGTTATGCGTTATGCTTTATGCATTATGCGTTATGCGTTTCGCTTTATGCGTTATGCGTTATGCGTTATGCGTTATGCGTTATGCGTTAAGCGTTATGCGTTATGCGTTATGCGTTATACGTTATGCTTTATGCGTTGTGCGTTATACGTTTGCGTTATGCGTTATGCCTTATGCGTTATGCGTTATGCGTTATGCGTTATGTTTTATGCGTTATGCGTGATCCGTTATGCGTTATGCGGTTTGCGTTATGCGTTATGCTTTATGCGTTATGCGTTATGCGTTATGCGTTATGCGTTATGCGTTATTCGTTATGCGTTATGCGATATGCGTGATGCGTTATGCTTTATGCGTTATGCGTTATGCGTTATGCGTTATGCGTTATGCGTTATGCGTTATGCGTTATGCGATATGCGTGATGCGTTATGCTTTATGCGTTATGCGTTATGAGTAATACGTTATGCGCTATGCGTTATGCGTTGTGGGTTATGAGTTATACGTTATGCGTTTTGCGTTATGCGTTATGCGTTATGCGTTAAGCGTTATGCGTTATGCGTTATGCTTTATGCGTTATGCGTTATGCGTTATGCGTTATGCGTTATGCGTTATGCTTTATGCGATATGCGTGATCCGTTATGCGTTAGGCGTTATGCGTTTTGCGTTATACGTTATGCTTTATGCGTTGTGCGTTATACGTTTGCGTTATGCGTTATGCGTTATGTGTTATGCGTTATGCTTTATGCGTTATGCGTGATCCGTTATGCGTTAGGCGTTATGCGTTATGCGTTATGCGTTATGCGTTATGCGTTATGCGTTATGCGTTATGCGTTATGCGTTATGCGTTACGCGTTATGCGTTACGCGTTATGCATTATGCTTTATGCGTTATGCGTTATGCGTTTCGCTTTATGCGTTATGCGTTATGCGTTATGCGTTATGCGTTATGCGTTATGCGTTATACGTTATGCTTTATGCGTTGTGCGTTATACGTTTGCGTTATGCGTTATGCCTTATGCGTTATGCGTTATGCGTTCTGCTTTATGCGTTATGCGTGATCCGTTATGCGTTAGGCGTTATGCGTTTTGCGATATACGTTATGCTTTATGCGTTGTGCGTTATACGTTTGCGTTATGCGTTATGCGTTATGCGTTATGTGTTATGCGTTATGCTTTATGCGTTATGCGTGATGCGTTATGCTTTATGCGTTATGCGTTATGAGTTATACGTTATGCGTTATGCGTTATGCGTTATGCGTTATGCATTATGCGTTATGCGTTATTCGTTATGCGTTATGCGTTATGCGTTATACGGTATGCGTTATGCGTTATGTATTATGCGTTATGGGTTATGCGTTATGCGTTTCGCGTTATGCGTTATGCGTTATGCGTTATGCGTTATGCGTTATGCGTTATGCGTTATGCGTTATGCTTTATGCGTTATGCGTTATGCGTTATGCGTTATGCGTTATGCGTTATGCGTTATGCGTTATGCGTTATGCGTTATGCGATATGCGTGATGCGTTATGCGTTATGCTTTATGCGTTATGCGTTATGAGTTATACGTTATGCGCTATGCGTTATGCGTTGTGGGTTATGAGTTATACGTTATGCGTTTTGCGTTATGCGTTCTGCGTTATGCGTTATGCGTTATGCGTTATGCGTTAAGCGTTATGCGTTATGCGTTATGCGTTATACGTTATGCTTTATGCGTTGTGCGTTATGCGTTATGCGTTATGCGTTATGCGTTATGCATTATGCGTTATGCGTTACGCGTTATGCGTTATGCGTTATGCGTTATGCGTTGTGCGTTATACGTTTGCGTTATGCGTTATGCGTTATGCGTTATGCGTTATGCGTTATGCGTTATGCGTTATGCGTTATGCGTTATGCGTTATGCGTTATGCGTTATGCGTTATGCGTTATGCGTTATGCTTTATGCGTTATGCGTGATCCGTTATGCGTTAGGCGTTATGCGTTTTGCGTTATGCGTTACGCGTTATGCGTTATGCTTTATGCGTTATGCGTTATGCGTTATGCGTTATGCGTTATGCGTTATGCGTTATGCGTTGTGGGTTATGAGTTATACGTTATGCATTATGCGTTACGCGTTATGCTTTATATGTTATGCGTGATCCGTTATGCGTTATGCGTTATGCGTTATTCGTTATGCGTTATGCGTTATGCGTTATGCATTATGCGTTATGCGTTACGCTTTATGCGTTATGCGTTATGCGTTATGCGTTATGCGTTAAGCGTTATGCGTTATGCGTTATGCGTTATAGGTTATGCTTTATGCGTTGTGCGTTATAAGTTTGCGTTATGCGTTATGCGTTATGCGTTATGCGTTATGCGTTATGCGTTATGCGTTCTGCTTTATGCGTTATGCGTGATCCGTTATGCGTTAGGCGTTATGCGTTTTGCGTTATACGTTATGCTTTATGCGTTGTGCGTTATACGTTTGCGTTATGCGTTATGCGTTATGCGTTATGTGTTATGCGTTATGCTTTATGCGTTATGCGTGATGCGTTATGCTTTATGCGTTATGCGTTATGAGTTATACGTTATGCGTTATGCGTTATGCGTTATGCGTTATGCATTATGCGTTATGCGTTGTTCGTTATGCGTTATGCGTTATGCGTTATACGGTATGCGTTATGCGTTATGTATTATGCGTTATGGGTTATGCGTTATGCGTTTCGCGTTATGCGTTATGCGTTATGCGTTGTGCGTTATACGTTTGCGTTATGCGTTATGCGTTATGCGTTATGCGTTATGCGTTATGCGTTATGCGTTATGCGTTATGCGTTATGCGTTATGCGTTATGCGTTATGCGTTATGCTTTATGCGTTATGCGTTATGCGTTATGCGTTATTTGTTATGCGTTATGCTTTATGCGTTATGCGTGATCCGTTATGCGTTAGGCGTTATGCGTTTTGCGGTATTCGTTATGCGTTGTGGATTATGCGTTATGCGTTATACGTTATGCTTTATGCGAGATGCGTTATGCTTTATGCGTTATGCGTTACGCGTTATGCGTTATGCTTTATGCGTTATGCGTTATGCGTTTCGCTTTATGCGTTATGCGTTATGCGTTATGCGTTATGCGTTATGCTTTATGCGTTATGCGTTAAGCGTTATGCGTTATGCGATATGCGTGATGCGTTATGCTTTATGCGTTATGTGTTATGCGTTATGCGTTATGCGTTATGCGTTATGCGTTATGCGATATGCGTGATGCGTTATGCTTTATGCGTTATGCGTTATGAGTAATACGTTATGCGCTATGCGTTATGCGTTGTGGGTTATGAGTTATACGTTATGCGTTTTGCGTTATGCGTTATGCGTTATGCGTTATGCGTTAAGCGTTATGCGTTATGCGTTATGCTTTATGCGTTATGCGTTATGCGTTATGCATTATGCGTTATGCGTTATGCGTTATGCGTTATGCGTTATGCTTTATGCGATATGCGTGATCCGTTATGCGTTAGGCGTTATGCGTTTTGCGTTATACGTTATGCTTTATGCGTTGTGCGTTATACGTTTGCGTTATGCGTTATGCGTTATGTGTTATGCGTTATGCTTTATGCGTTATGCGTGATCCGTTATGCGTTAGGCGTTATGCGTTATGCGTTATGCGTTATGCGTTATGCGTTATGCGTTATGCGTTACGCGTTATGCGTTACGCGTAATGCATTATGCATTATGCGTTATGCGTTATGCGTTTCGCTTTATGCGTTATGCGTTATGCGTTATGCGTTATGCGTTATGCGTTATGCGTTATGCGTTATGCGTTATACGTTATGCTTTATGCGTTGTGCGTTATACGTTTGCGTTATGCGTTATGCCTTATGCGTTATGCGTTATGCGTTCTGCTTTATGCGTTATGCGTGATCCGTTATGCGTTAGGCGTTATGCGTTTTGCGTTATACGTTATGCTTTATGCGTTGTGCGTTATACGTTTGCGTTATGCGTTATGCGTTATGCGTTATGTGTTATGCGTTATGCTTTATGCGTTATGCGTGATGCGTTATGCTTTATGCGTTATGCGTTATGAGTTATACGTTATGCGTTATGCGTTATGCGTTATGCATTATGCGTTATGCGTTGTTCGTTATGCGTTATGCGTTATGCGTTATACGGTATGCGTTATGCGTTATGTATTATGCGTTATGGGTTATGCGTTATGCGTTTCGCGTTATGCGTTATGCGTTATGCGTTATGCGTTATGCGTTATGCGTTATGCTTTATGCGTTATGCGTTATGCGTTATGCGTTATGCGTTATGCGTTATGCGATATGCGTTTCGCGTTATGCGTTATGCGTTATGCGTTATGCGTGATGCGTTATGCTTTATGCGTTATGCGTTATGCGTTATGAGTTATACGTTATGCGTTATGCGTTGTGGGTTATGAGTTATACGTTACGCGTTATGCGTTATGCGTTATGCGTTATGCGTTATGCTTTATGCGTTATGCGTTATGCGTTATACGTTTGCGTTATGCGTTATGCGTTATGCGTTATGCGTTATACGTTTGCGTTATGCGTTATGCGTTATACGTTTGCGTTATGCGTTATGCGTTATGCATTATGCGTTATGCGTGATGCGTTATGCGTTATGCGTTATGCGTTGTGCGTTATACGTGTGCGTTATGCGTTATGCGTTATGCTTTATGCGTTATGCGTTATGCGTTATGCTTTATGCGTTATGCGTTATGCGTTATGCGTTATGCGTTATGCGTTATGCGTTATGCTTTATGCGTTATGCGTTATGCGTTATACGTTTGCGTTATGCGTTATGCGTTATGCGTTATGCGTTATGCGTTATACGTTTGCGTTATGCGTTATGCGTTATACGTTTGCGTTATGCGTTATGCGTTATGCGTTATGCGTTATGCGTTATGCATTATGCGTTATGCGTGATGCGTTATGCGTTATGCGTTATGCGTTTTGCTTTATGCGTTATGGGTTATGCGTTATGCGTTATGCATTATGCGTTAGGCGTTGTTCGTTATGCGTTATGCGTTGTGCGTTATACGTTTGCGTTATGCATTATGAGTTAGGCGTTGTTCGTTATGCGTTATGCGTTGTGCGTTATACGTTTGCGTTATGCGTTATGCGTTATGCTTTATGCGTTATGCCTTATGCGTTATGCGTTATGCGTTATGCGTTATGCATTATGCGTTAGGCGTTGTTCGTTATGCGTTATGCGTTGTGCGTTATACGTTTGCGTTATGCATTATGAGTTAGGCGTTGTTCGTTATGCGTTATGCGTTGTGCGTTATACGTTTGCGTTATGCGTTATGCGTTATGCTTTATGCGTTATGCCTTATGCGTTATGCGTTATGCGTTATGCGTTATGCGGTATGCGTTATGCGTTATGCGTTATGCGTTATGCGTTATGCGTTATGCGTTATGCGTTATGCGTTATGCGTTATGCGTTATGCGTTATGCGTTATGCGTTATGCGTTATGCGTTATGCGTTATGCGTTATACGTTTGCGTTATGCGTTATGCGTTATGCTTTATGCGTTATGCGTTATGCATTATGCGTTCTGCGTTATGCGTTATGCGTTATGCGTTATGCGTTATGCGTTATGCGTTATGCGTTATGCGTTATGCATTATGCGTTAGGCGTTGTTCGTTATGCGTTATGCGTTGTGCGTTATACGTTTGCGTTATGCGTTATGCGTTATGCTTTATGCATTATGCGTTATGCGTTGTTCGTTATGCATTATGCGATGTGCGTTATACGTTTGCGTTATGCGTTATGCGTTATGCTTTATGCGTTATGCGTTATGCGTTATGCGTTATGCTTTATGCTTTATGCATTATGCTTTATGCTTTATGCTTTATGCGTTATGCGTTATGCGTTATGCGTTATGCGTTATGCGTTATGCGTTATGCGTTATGCGTTATGCGTTATGCGTTGTGGGTTATGAGTTATACGTTATGCATTATGCGTTACGCGTTATGCTTTATATGTTATGCGTGATCCGTTATGCGTTAGGCGTTATGCGTTTTGCGGTATTCGTTATGCGTTATGCGTTATGCTTTATTGGTTATGCGTTATGCGTTATGCGTTATGCATTATGCGTTATGCGTTACGCTTTATGCGTTATGCGTTATGCGTTAAGCGTTATGCGTTATGCGTTATGCGTTATGCGTTATGCGTTATAGGTTATGCTTTATGCGTTGTGCGTTATAAGTTTGCGTTATGCGTTATGCGTTATGCGTTATGCGTGATCCGTTATGCGTTAGGCGTTATGCGTTTTGCGTTATACGTTATGCTTTATGCGTTGTGCGTTATACGTTTGCGTTATGCGTTATGCGTTATGCGTTATGTGTTATGCGTTATGCTTTATGCGTTATGCGTGATGCGTTATGCTTTATGCGTTATGCGTTATGAGTTATACGTTATGCGTTATGCGTTATGCGTTATGCGTTATGCATTATGCGTTATGCGTTGTTCGTTATGCGTTATGCGTTATGCGTTATACGGTATGCGTTATGCGTTATGTATTATGCGTTATGGGTTATGCGTTTCGCGTTATGCGTTATGCGTTATGCGTTATGCGTTATGCGTTATGCGTTATGCGTTATGCGTTATGCTTTATGCGTTATGCGTTATGCGTTATGCGTTATGCGTTATGCGTTATGCGTTATGCGTTATGCGTTATGCGATATGCGTGATGCGTTATGCGTTATGCTTTATGCGTTATGCGTTATGAGTTATACGTTATGCGCTATGCGTTATGCGTTGTGGGTTATGAGTTATACGTTATGCGTTTTGCGTTATGCGTTCTGCGTTATGCGTTATGCGTTATGCGTTATGCGTTAAGCGTTATGCGTTATGCGTTATGCGTTATACGTTATGCTTTATGCGTTGTGCGTTATGCGTTATGCGTTATGCGTTATGCGTTATGCGTTATGCATTATGCGTTATGCGTTACGCGTTATGCGTTATGCGTTATGCGTTATGCGTTGTGCGTTATACGTTTGCGTTATGCGTTATGCGTTATGCGTTATGCGTTATGCGTTATGCGTTATGCGTTATGCGTTATGCGTTATGCGTTATGCGTTATGCGTTATGCGTTATGCGTTATGCTTTATGCGTTATGCGTGATCCGTTATGCGTTAGGCGTTATGCGTTTTGCGTTATACGTTATGCTTTATGCGTTGTGCGTTATACGTTTGCGTTATGCGTTATGCATTATGCGTTCTGCGTTATGCGTTATGCGTTATGCGTTATGCGTTATGCGTTATGCGTTATGCGTTATGCATTATGCGTTAGGCGTTGTTCGTTATGCGTTATGCGTTGTGCGTTATACGTTTGCGTTATGCGTTATGCGTTATGCTTTATGCATTATGCGTTATGCGTTATGCGTTATGCGTTATGCGTTATGCTTTATGCGTTATGCGTGATGCGTTATGCTTTATGCGTTATGCGTTATGAGTTATACGTTATGCGTTATGCGTTATGCGTTATGCGTTATGCATTATGCGTTATGCGTTGTTCGTTATGCGTTATGCGTTATGCGTTATACGGTATGCGTTATGCGTTATGTATTATGCGTTATGGGTTATGCGTTTCGCGTTATGCGTTATGCGTTATGCGTTATGCGTTATGCGTTATGCGTTATGCGTTATGCGTTATGCTTTATGCGTTATGCGTTATGCGTTATGCGTTATGCGTTATGCGTTATGCGTTATGCGTTATGCGTTATGCGATATGCGTGATGCGTTATGCGTTATGCTTTATGCGTTATGCGTTATGAGTTATACGTTATGCGCTATGCGTTATGCGTTGTGGGTTATGAGTTATACGTTATGCGTTTTGCGTTATGCGTTATGCGTTATGCGTTATGCGTTATGCGTTATGCGTTAAGCGTTATGCGTTATGCGTTATGCGTTATACGTTATGCTTTATGCGTTGTGCGTTATGCGTTATGCGTTATGCGTTATGCGTTATGCGTTATGCGTTATGCATTATGCGTTATGCGTTACGCGTTATGCGTTATGCGTTATGCGTTATGCGTTGTGCGTTATACGTTTGCGTTATGCGTTATGCGTTATGCGTTATGCGTTATGCGTTATGCGTTATGCGTTATGCGTTATGCGTTATGCGTTATGCGTTATGCGTTATGCGTTATGCGTTATGCTTTATGCGTTATGCGTGATCCGTTATGCGTTAGGCGTTATGCGTTTTGCGTTATACGTTATGCTTTATGCGTTGTGCGTTATACGTTTGCGTTATGCGTTATGCATTATGCGTTATGCGTTATGCGTTATGCGTTATGCGTTATGCGTTATGCGTTATGCGTTATGCGTTATGCATTATGCGTTAGGCGTTGTTCGTTATGCGTTATGCGTTGTGCGTTATACGTTTGCGTTATGCGTTATGCGTTATGCTTTATGCATTATGCGTTATGCGTTGTTCGTTATGCATTATGCGATGTGCGTTATACGTTTGCGTTATGCGTTATGCGTTATGCTTTATGCGTTATGCGTTATGCGTTATGCGTTATGCTTTATGCTTTATGCATTATGCTTTATGCTTTATGCTTTATGCGTTATGCGTTATGCGTTATGCGTTATGCGTTATGCGTTATGCGTTATGCGTTATGCGTTATGCGTTATGCGTTATGCGTTGTGGGTTATGAGTTATACGTTATGCATTATGCGTTACGCGTTATGCTTTATATGTTATGCGTGATCCGTTATGCGTTAGGCGTTATGCGTTTTGCGGTATTCGTTATGCGTTATGCGTTATGCTTTATTGGTTATGCGTGATCCGTTATGCGTTATGCGTTATGCGTTATTCGTTATGCGTTATGCGTTATGCGTTATGCATTATGCGTTATGCGTTACGCTTTATGCGTTATGCGTTATGCGTTATGCGTTATGCGTTATGCGTTATGCGTTATGCGTTATGCGTTATAGGTTATGCTTTATGCGTTGTGCGTTATAAGTTTGCGTTATGCGTTAGGCGTTATGCGTTTTGCGTTATACGTTATGCTTTATGCGTTGTGCGTTATACGTTTGCGTTATGCGTTATGCGTTATGCGTTATGTGTTATGCGTTATGCTTTATGCGTTATGCGTGATGCGTTATGCTTTATGCGTTATGCGTTATGAGTTATACGTTATGCGTTATGCGTTATGCGTTATGCGTTATGCATTATGCGTTATGCGTTGTTCGTTATGCGTTATGCGTTATGCGTTATACGGTATGCGTTATGCGTTATGTATTATGCGTTATGGGTTATGCGTTATGCGTTTCGCGTTATGCGTTATGCGTTATGCGTTATGCGTTATGCGTTATGCGTTATGCGTTATGCGTTATGCTTTATGCGTTATGCGTTATGCGTTATGCGTTATGCGTTATGCGTTATGCGTTATGCGTTATGCGTTATGCGATATGCGTGATGCGTTATGCGTTATGCTTTATGCGTTATGCGTTATGAGTTATACGTTATGCGCTATGCGTTATGCGTTGTGGGTTATGAGTTATACGTTATGCGTTTTGCGTTATGCGTTCTGCGTTATGCGTTATGCGTTATGCGTTATGCGTTAAGCGTTATGCGTTATGCGTTATGCGTTATACGTTATGCTTTATGCGTTGTGCGTTATGCGTTATGCGTTATGCGTTATGCGTTATGCGTTATGCGTTATGCGTTATGCGTTATGCGTTACGCGTTATGCGTTATGCGTTATGCGTTATGCGTTGTGCGTTATACGTTTGCGTTATGCGTTATGCGTTATGCGTTATGCGTTATGCGTTATGCGTTATGCGTTATGCGTTATGCGTTATGCGTTATGCGTTATGCGTTATGCGTTATGCGTTATGCTTTATGCGTTATGCGTGATCCGTTATGCGTTAGGCGTTATGCGTTTTGCGTTATACGTTATGCTTTATGCGTTGTGCGTTATACGTTTGCGTTATGCGTTATGCGTTATTTGTTATGCGTTATGCTTTATGCGTTATGCGTGATCCGTTATGCGTTAGGCGTTATGCGTTTTGCGGTATTCGTTATGCGTTGTGGATTATGCGTTATGCGTTATACGTTATGCTTTATGCGTGATGCGTTATGCTTTATGCGTTATGCGTTACGCGTTATGCGTTATGCTTTATGCATTATGCGTTATGCGTTTCGCTTTATGCGTTATGCGTTATGCGTTATGCGTTATGCGTTATGCGTTAAGCGTTATGCGTTATGCGTTATGCGTTATACGTTATGCTTTATGCGTTGTGCGTTATACGTTTGCGTTATGCGTTATGCCTTATGCGTTATGCGTTATGCGTTATGCGTTATGTTTTATGCGTTATGCGTGATCCGTTATGCGTTATGCGGTTTGCGTTATGCGTTATGCTTCATGCGTTATGCGTTATGCGTTATGCGTTATGCGTTATGCGTTATTCGTTATGCGTTATGCGATATGCGTGATGCGTTATGCTTTATGCGTTATGCGTTATGCGTTATGCGTTATGCGTTATGCGTTATGCGTTATGCGATATGCGTGATGCGTTATGCTTTATGCGTTATGCGTTATGAGTAATACGTTATGCGCTATGCGTTATGCGTTGTGGGTTATGAGTTATACGTTATGCGTTTTGCGTTATGCGTTATGCGTTATGCGTTAAGCGTTATGCGTTATGCGTTATGCTTTATGCGTTATGCGTTATGCGTTATGCGTTATGCGTTATGCGTTATGCTTTATGCGATATGCGTGATCCGTTATGCGTTAGGCGTTATGCGTTTTGCGTTATACGTTATGCTTTATGCGTTGTGCGTTATACGTTTGCGTTATGCGTTATGCGTTATGTGTTATGCGTTATGCTTTATGCGTTATGCGTGATCCGTTATGCGTTAGGCGTTATGCGTTATGCGTTATGCGTTATGCGTTATGCGTTATGCGTTATGCGTTATGCGTTATGCGTTACGCGTTATGCGTTACGCGTTATGCATTATGCTTTATGCGTTATGCGTTATGCGTTTCGCTTTATGCGTTATGCGTTATGCGTTATGCGTTATGCGTTATGCGTTATGCGTTATACGTTATGCTTTATGCGTTGTGCGTTATACGTTTGCGTTATGCGTTATGCCTTATGCGTTATGCGTTATGCGTTCTGCTTTATGCGTTATGCGTGATCCGTTATGCGTTAGGCGTTATGCGTTTTGCGATATACGTTATGCTTTATGCGTTGTGCGTTATACGTTTGCGTTATGCGTTATGCGTTATGCGTTATGTGTTATGCGTTATGCTTTATGCGTTATGCGTGATGCGTTATGCTTTATGCGTTATGCGTTATGAGTTATACGTTATGCGTTATGCGTTATGCGTTATGCGTTATGCATTATGCGTTATGCGTTGTTCGTTATGCGTTATGCGTTATGCGTTATACGGTATGCGTTATGCGTTATGTATTATGCGTTATGGGTTATGCGTTATGCGTTTCGCGTTATGCGTTATGCGTTATGCGTTATGCGTTATGCGTTATGCGTTATGCGTTATGCGTTATGCTTTATGCGTTATGCGTTATGCGTTATGCGTTATGCGTTATGCGTTATGCGTTATGCGTTATGCGTTATGCGTTATGCGATATGCGTGATGCGTTATGCGTTATGCTTTATGCGTTATGCGTTATGAGTTATACGTTATGCGCTATGCGTTATGCGTTGTGGGTTATGAGTTATACGTTATGCGTTTTGCGTTATGCGTTCTGCGTTATGCGTTATGCGTTATGCGTTATGCGTTAAGCGTTATGCGTTATGCGTTATGCGTTATACGTTATGCTTTATGCGTTGTGCGTTATGCGTTATGCGTTATGCGTTATGCGTTATGCATTATGCGTTATGCGTTACGCGTTATGCGTTATGCGTTATGCGTTATGCGTTGTGCGTTATACGTTTGCGTTATGCGTTATGCGTTATGCGTTATGCGTTATGCGTTATGCGTTATGCGTTATGCGTTATGCGTTATGCGTTATGCGTTATGCGTTATGCGTTATGCGTTATGCGTTATGCTTTATGCGTTATGCGTGATCCGTTATGCGTTAGGCGTTATGCGTTTTGCGTTATGCGTTACGCGTTATGCGTTATGCTTTATGCGTTATGCGTTATGCGTTTCGCTTTATGCGTTATGCGTTATGCGTTATGCGTTATGCGTGATGCGTTATGCTTTATGCGTTATGCGTTATGAGTAATACGTTATGCGCTATGCGTTATGCGTTGTGGGTTATGAGTTATACGTTATGCGTTTTGCGTTATGCGTTATGCGTTATGCGTTATGCGTTATGCGTTAAGCGTTATGCGTTATGCGTTATGCTTTATGCGTTATGCGTTATGCGTTATGCATTATGCGTTATGCGTTATGCGTTATGCGTTATGCGTTATGCTTTATGCGATATGCGTGATCCGTTATGCGTTAGGCGTTATGCGTTTTGCGTTATACGTTATGCTTTATGCGTTGTGCGTTATGCGTTATGCGTTATGCGTTATGCGTTATGCGTTATGCGTTATGCGTTATGCGTTATGCGTTATGCGATATGCGTGATGCGTTATGCTTTATGCGTTATGCGTTATGAGTTATACGTTATGCGTTTTGCGTTATGCGTTCTGCGTTATGCGTTATGCGTTATGCGTTATGCGTTAAGCGTTATGCGTTATGCGTTATGCGTTATACGTTATGCTTTATGCGTTGTGCGTTATGCGTTACGCGTTATGCGTTATGCGTTATGCGTTATGCGTTGTGCGTTATACGTTTGCGTTATGCGTTATGCTTTATGCGTTATGCGTTATGCGTTATGCGTTATGCGTTATGCGTTATGCGTTATGCGTTATGCGTTATGCGTTATGCGATATGCGTTATGCGTTATGCGTTATGCGTTATGCGTTATGCGTTATGCGTGATGCGTTATGCTTTATGCGTTATGCGTTACGCGTTATGCGTTAAGCTTTATGCGTTATGCGTTATGCGTTTCGCTTTATGCGTTA
This sequence comes from Lasioglossum morio, assembly GCA_916610235.2. NCBI lineage: Eukaryota > Metazoa > Arthropoda > Insecta > Hymenoptera > Halictidae > Lasioglossum > Lasioglossum morio. The sequence continues at coordinate 2,356,590 of CAKAJA020000459.1, read as the reverse complement.
TGCGATATGCGTTATGCGTTATGCGTTATGCGTTATGCGTTAAGCGTTATGCGTTATGCGTTATGCGTTATGCGTTATACGTTATGCTTTATGCGTTGTGCGTTATACGTTTGCGTTATGCGTTATGCCTTATGCGTTATGCGTTATGCGTTATGCGTTATGCTTTATGCGTTATGCGTGATCCGTTATGCGTTATGCGATTTGCGTTATGCGTTATGCTTTATGCGTTATGCGTTATGCGTTATGCGTTATGCGTTATGCGTTATGCGTTATTCGTTATGCGTTATGCGATATGCGTGATGCGTTATGCTTTATGCATTATGCGTTATGCGTTATGCTTTATGCGATATGCGTGATCCGTTATGCGTTAGGCGTTATGCGTTTTGCGTTATACGTTATGCTTTATGCGTTGTGCGTTATACGTTTGCGTTATGCGTTATGCGTTATGTGTTATGCGTTATGCTTTATGCGTTATGCGTGATCCGTTATGCGTTAGGCGTTATGCGTTATGCGTTATGCGTTATGCGTTATGCGTTATGCGTTATGCGTTATGCGTTACGCGTTATGCGTTACGCGTTATGCATTATGCTTTATGCGTTATGCGTTATGCGTTTCGCTTTATGCGTTATGCGTTATGCGTTATGCGTTATGCGTTATGCGTTATGCGTTATGCGTTATACGTTATGCTTTATGCGTTGTGCGTTATACGTTTGCGTTATGCGTTATGCCTTATGCGTTATGCGTTATGCGTTATGCTTTATGCGTTATGCGTGATCCGTTATGCGTTAGGCGTTATGCGTTTTGCGTTATACGTTATGCTTTATGCGTTGTGCGTTATACGTTTGCGTTATGCGTTATGCGTTTTGCGTTATGTGTTATGCGTTATGCTTTATGCGTTATGCGTGATGCGTTATGCTTTATGCGTTATGCGTTATGAGTTATACGTTATGCGTTATGCGTTATGCGTTATGCGTTATGCATTATGCGTTATGCGTTGTTCGTTATGCGTTATGCGTTATGCGTTATACGGTATGCGTTATGCGTTATGTATTATGCGTTATGGGTTATGCGTTATGCGTTTCGCTTTATGCGTTATGCGTTATGCGTTATGCGTTATGCGTTATGCTTTATGCGTTATGCGTTGTGGGTTATGCGTTATGCGTTATGCGTTATGCGTTATGCGTTATGCGTTATGCGTTATGCGATATGCGTGATGCGTTATGCGTTATGCTTTATGCGTTATGCGTTATGAGTTATACGTTATGCGCTATGCGTTATGCGTTGTGGGTTATGAGTTATACGTTATGCGTTTTGCGTTATGCGTTCTGCGTTATGCGTTATGCATTATGCGTTATGCGTTAAGCGTTATGCGTTATGCGTTATGCGTTATACGTTATGCTTTATGCGTTGTGCGTTATGCGTTATGCGTTATGCGTTATGCGTTATGCGTTATGCGTTATGCATTATGCTTTATGCGTTACGCGTTATGCGTTATGCGTTATGCGTTATGCGTTGTGCGTTATACGTTTGCGTTATGCGTTATGCGTTATGCGTTATGCGTTATGCGTTATGCGTTATGCGTTATGCGTTATGCGTTATGCGTTATGCGTTTTGCGTTATACGTTATGCTTTATGCGTTGTGCGTTATACGTTTGCGTTATGCGTTATTTGTTATGCGTTATGCTTTATGCGTTATGCGTGATCCGTTATGCGTTAGGCGTTATGCGTTTTGCGGTATTCGTTATGCGTTGTGGATTATGCGTTATGCGTTATACGTTATGCTTTATGCGTGATGCGTTATGCTTTATGCGTTATGCGTTACGCGTTATGCGTTATGCTTTATGCGTTATGCGTTATGCGTTTCGCTTTATGCGTTATGCGTTATGCGTTATGCGTTATGCGTTATGCGTTATGCGTTAAGCGTTATGCGTTATGCGTTATGCGTTATACGTTATGCTTTATGCGTTGTGCGTTATACGTTTGCGTTATGCGTTATGCCTTATGCGTTATGCGTTATGCGTTATGCGTTATGCTTTATGCGTTATGCGTGATCCGTTATGCGTTATGCGGTTTGCGTTATGCGTTATGCTTTATGCGTTATGCGTTATGCGTTATGCGTTATACGTTATGCGATATTCGTTATGCGTTATGCGATATGCGTGATGCGTTATGCTTTATGCGTTATGCGTTATGCGTTATGCGTTATGCGTTATGCGATATGCGTGATGCGTTATGCTTTATGCGTTATGCGTTATGAGTAATACGTTATGCGCTATGCGTTATGCGTTGTGGGTTATGAGTTATACGTTATGCGTTTTTCGTTATGCGTTATGCGTTATGCGTTATGCGTTAAGCGTTATGCGTTATGCGTTATGCTTTATGCGTTATGCGTTATGCGATATGCATTATGCGTTATGCGTTATGCGTTATGCGTTATGCGTTATGCTTTATGCGATATGCGTGATCCGTTATGCGTTAGGCGTTATGCGTTTTGCGTTATACGTTATGCTTTATGCGTTGTGCGTTATACGTGTGCGTTATGCGTTATGCGTTGTGTGTTATGCGTTATGCTTTATGCGTTATGCGTGATCCGTTATGCGTTAGGCGTTATGCGTTATGCGTTATGCGTTATGCGTTAAGCGTTATGCGTTACGCGTTATGCGTTACGCGTTATGCATTATGCTTTATGCGTTGTTCGTTATGCTTTATGCGTTGGGCGTTATACTTTTGCGTTATGCGTTATGCGTAATGCGTTATGCGTTATGCGTTATGCTTTATGTGTTATGCGTTATGCGTTATGCGTTATGCGTTATGCTTTATGCGATATGCGTGATCCGTTATGCGTTAGGCGTTATGCGTTTTGCGTTATACGTTATGCTTTATGCGTTGTGCGTTATACGTGTGCGTTATGCGTTATGCGTTGTGTGTTATGCGTTATGCTTTATGCGTTATGCGTGATCCGTTATGCGTTAGGCGTTATGCGTTATGCGTTATGCGTTATGCGTTTTGCGTTATACGTTATGCTTTATGCGTTGTGCGTTATACGTGTGCGTTATGCGTTATGCGTTGTGTGTTATGCGTTATGCTTTATGCGTTATGCGTGATCCGTTATGAGTTATGCGTTATGCGTTATGCGTTATGCGTATACGGTTTGAGATATGCGTTATGCGTTATGCGTTATGCGTTATGGGTTATGTTTTATGCGTTATGCGTTATGCGTTATGCGTTATGCGTTATGCGTTGTTCGTTATGCGTTATGCGTTATGCGTCATGCGGTATGCGTTTTGCGTTATGCGTTATGCGTTATGCGTTTAGGGATATGTTTTATGCGTTATGCGTTATGCGTTATGCGTTATGCGTTATGCGTTATGCGTTGTTCGTTATGCTTTATGCGTTGGGCGTTATACTTTTGCGTTATGCGTTATGCGTAATGCGTTATGCGTTATGCTTTATGTGTTATGCGTTATGCGTTATGCTTTATGTGTTATGCGTTATGCGTTATGCATTTTGCGTTATGCGCCATGCCTTATGCGTTATGAGTTATGCGTTATGCGTTATGCGTTATGCGTTATGCGTATACGGTTTGAGATATGCGTTATGCGTTATACGGTTTGAGTTATGCGTTATACGTTATTGGTTTATGCGTTATGCGTTATGCATTATGCGTTATGCGTTTTGCGTTATGCGTTATGGGTTATGTTTTATGCGTTATGCGTTATGCGTTAAGCGTTATGCGTTATGCGTTATGCGTTATGCGTTATGCGTTATGCGTTATGCGTTATGCGTTTTGCGTTATGCGTTATGCGTTATGCGTTATGGGTTATGTTTTATGCGTATTGCCTTATGCGTTACGCGTTATGCATTATGCGTTATGCGTTATGCGTTATGCGTTGTTCGTTATGCGTTATGCGTTATGCGTTATGCGTTATGCGGTATGCGTTTTGCGTTATGCGTTATGCGTTATGCGTTATGGGATATGTTTTATGCGTTATGCGTTATGCGTTATGCGTTGTTCGTTATGCATTATGCGTTGGGCGTTATACGTTTGCGTTATGCGTTATGCGTAATGCGTTATGCGTTATGCTTTATGCGTTATGCGCTATGCGTTATGCATTTTGCGTTATGCGCCATGCCTTATGCGTTATGAGTTATGCGTTATGCGTTATGCGTTATGCGTTATGCGTTATACGGTTTGAGATATGCGTTATGCGTTATACGGTTTGAGTTATGCGTTATGCGTTATACGTTATTGGTTTATGCGTTATGCGTTATGCGTTTTGCGTTATGCGTTATGGGTTATGCGTTATGCGTTATGCGTTATGCGTTATGCATTATGCGTGATGCGTTATGCGTTATGCGTTATGCGTTTTGCGTTATGCGTTATGCGTTGGGCGTTATACGTTTGCGTTATGCGTTATGCGTTTTGCGTTATGCGTTATGCGTTGGGCGTTATACGTTTGCGTTATGCATTATGCGGTATGCGTTATGCGTTATGCTTTATGCGTTATGCGTCATGCGTTATGCGTTATGCGTTATGCGTTATGCGTTATACGTTTGCGTTATGCGTTATGCGTAATGCGTTATGCGTTATGCATTTTGCGTTATGCGCCATGCCTTATGCGTTATGAGTTATGCGTTATGCGTTATGCGTTATGCGTATACGGTATGAGATATGCGTTATGCGTTATGCGTTATGCGTTATGCGTTATGCGTTATGGGTTATGTTTTATGCGTTATGCGTTATGCGTTATGCGTTATGCGTTGTTCGTTATGCGTTATGCGTTATGCGTTATGCGGTATGCGTTTTGCGTTATGCGTTATGCGTTATGCGTTATGGGATATGTTTTATGCGTTATGCGTTATGCGTTATGCGTTATGCGTTATGCGTTATGCGTTATGCGTTATGCGTTCGGCGTTATACTTTTGCGTTATGCGTTATGCGTAATGCGTTATGCGTTATGCTTTATGCGTTATGCGTTATGCGTTATGCATTTTGCGTTATGCGCCATGCCTTATGCGTTATGAGTTATGCGTTATGCGTTATGCGTTATGCGTTATGCGTTATGCGTTATGCGTTATACGTTATGCTTTATGCGTTGAGCGTTATACGTTTGCGTTATGCGTTATGCCTTATGCGTTATGCGTTATGCGTTAAGCGTTATGCGTTATGCGTTATGCGTTATGCGTTATGCGTTATGCGTTATGCGTTATGCGTTATGCGTTTTGCGTTATACGTTATGCGTTATGCGTTATGGGTTATGTTTTATGCGTTATGCGTTATGCGTTACGCGTTATGCATTATGCGTTATGCGTTATGCGTTATGCGTTATGCGTTATGCGTTGTTCGTTATGCGTTATGCGTTATGCGTTATGCGTTATGCGTTATACGGTTTGAGATATGCGTTATGCGTTATACGGTTTGAGTTATGCGTTATGCGTTATACGTTATTGGTTTATGCGTTATGCGTTATGCGTTTTGCGTTATGCGTTATGGGTTATGCGTTATGCGTTATGCGTTATGCGTTATGCGTTATGCATTATGCGTGATGCGTTATGCGTTATGCGTTATGCGTTTTGCGTTATGCGTTATGCGTTGGGCGTTATACGTTTGCGTTATGCGTTATGCGTTATGCGTTATGCGTTATGCGTTATGCGTTATGCGTTATGCGTTATGCGTTATGCGTTATGCGTTATGCGTTATGCGTTATGCGTATACGGTATGAGATATGCGTTATGCGTTATGCGTTATGCGTTATGCGTTATGCGTTATGGGTTATGTTTTATGCGTTATGCGTTATGCGTTATGCGTTATGCGTTATGCGTTGTTCGTTATGCGTTATGCGTTATGCGGTATGCGTTTTGCGTTATGCGTTATGCGTTATGCGTTATGGGATATGTTTTATGCGTTATGCGTTATGCGTTATGCGTTATGCGTTATGCGTTGTTCGTTATGCGTTATGCGTTGGGCGTTATACTTTTGCGTTATGCGTTATGCGTAATGCGTTATGCGTTATGCTTTATGCGTTATGCGTTATGCGTTATGCGTTATGCATTATGCGTGATGCGTTATGCGTTATGCGTTTTGCGTTATGCGTTATGCGTTGGGCGTTATACGTTTGCGTTATGCGTTATGCGTTATGCGTTATGCGTTATGCGTTATGCGTTATGCGTTATGCTTTATGCGTTATGCGTTATGCGTTATGCATTTTGCGTTATGCGCCATGCGTTATGCGTTATGAGTTATGCGTTATGCGTTATGCGTTATGCATTATGCGTGATGCGTTATGCGTTATGCGTTATGCGTTTTGCGTTATGCGTTATGCGTTGGGCGTTATACTTTTGCGTTATGCGTTATGCGTAATGCGTTATGCGTTATGCTTTATGCGTTATGCGTTATGCGTTATGCGTTATGCGTTGTTCGTTATGCGTTATGCGTTGGGCGTTATACTTTTGCGTTATGCGTTATGCGTAATGCGTTATGCGTTATGCGTAATGCGTTATGCGTTATGCTTTATGCGTTATGCGTTATGCGTTATGCATTTTGCGTTATGCGCCATGCCTTATGCGTTATGAGTTATGCGTTATGCGTTATGCGTTATGCGTTATACGGTTTGAGATATGCGTTATGCGTTATACGGTTTGAGTTATGCGTTATGCGTTATACGTTATTGGTTTATGCGTTATGCGTTATGCGTTTTGCGTTATGCGTTATGGGTTATGCGTTATGCGTTATGCGTTATGCGTTATGCGTTATGCATTATGCGTGATGCGTTGGGCGTTATACGTTTGCGTTATGCGTTATGCGTTATGCGTTATGCGTTATGCGTTATGCGTTATGCTTTATGCGTTATGCGTTATGCTTTATGCGTTATGCGTTATGCGTTATGCATTTTGCGTTATGCGCCATGCCTTATGCGTTATGAGTTATGCGTTATGCGTTATGCGTTCTGCGTTATGCGTATACGGTTTGAGATATGCGTTATGCGTTATACGGTTTGAGTTATGCGTTATACGTTATTGGTTTATGCGTTATGCGTTATGCGTTATGCGTTTTGCGTTATGCGTTATGGGTTATGTTTTATGCGTTATGCGTTATGCGTTAAGCGTTATGCGTTATGCGTTATGCGTTATGCGTTATGCGTTATGCGTTATGCGTTCTGCGTTATGCGTTATGCGTTATGCGTTATGGGTTATGTTTTATGCGTTATGCGTTATGCGTTACGCGTTATGCATTATAGGTTATGCGTTATGCGTTATGCGTTGTTCGTTATGCGTTATGCGTTATGCGTTAAGCGGTATGCGTTTTGCGTTATGCGTTATGCGTTATGCGTTATGGGATATGTTTTATGCGTTATGCGTTATGCGTTATGCGTTATGCGTTATGCGTTATGCGTTGTTCGTTATGCATTATGCGTTGGGCGTTATACGTTTGCGTTATGCGTTATGCGTAATGCGTTATGCGTTATGCTTTATGCGTTATGCGTTATGCTTTATGCGTTATGCGCTATGCGTTATGCATTTTGCGTTATGCGCCATGCCTTATGCGTTATGAGTTATGCGTTATGCGTTATGCGTTATGCGTTATGCGTTATACGGTTTGAGATATGCGTTATGCGTTATACGGTTTGAGTTATGCGTTATGCGTTATACGTTATGGGTTATGCGTTATGCGTTATGCATTATGCGTGATGCGTTATGCGTTATGCGTTATGCGTTTTGCGTTATGCGTTATGCGTTGGGCGTTATACGTTTGCGTTATGCGTTATGCGTTATGCGTTATGCGTTATGCGTTATGCGTTATGCGTCATGCGTTATGCGTTATGCGTTATGCGTTATACGTTTGCGTTATGCGTTATGCGTAATGCGTTATGCGTTATGCATTTTGCGTTATGCGCCATGCCTTATGCGTTATGAGTTATGCGTTATGCGTTATGCGTTATGCGTATACGGTATGAGATATGCGTTATGCGTTATGCGTTATGCGTTATGCGTTATGGGTTATGTTTTATGCGTTATGCGTTATGCGTTATGCGTTATGCGTTATGCGTTGTTCGTTATGCGTTATGCGTTATGCGGTATGCGTTTTGCGTTATGCGTTATGCGTTATGCGTTATGGGATATGTTTTATGCGTTATGCGTAATGCGTTATGCGTTATGCTTTATGCGTTATGCGTTATGCTTTATGCGTTATGCGCTATGCGTTGTGCATTTTGCGTTATGCGCCATGCCTTATGCGTTATGAGTTATGCGTTATGCGTTATGCGTTATGCGTTATGCGTTATACGGTTTGAGATATGCGTTATGCGTTATACGGTTTGAGTTATGCGTTATGCGTTATACGTTATTGGTTTATGCGTTATGCGTTATGCGTTTTGCGTTATGCGTTATGGGTTATGCGTTATGCGTTATGCGTTATGCGTTATGCATTATGCGTGATGCGTTATGCGTTATGCGTTATGCGTTTTGCGTTATGCGTTATGCGTTGGGCGTTATACGTTTGCGTTATGCGTTATGCGTTTTGCGTTATGCGTTATGCGTTGGGCGTTATACGTTTGCGTTATGCATTATGCGGTATGCGTTATGCGTTATGCTTTATGCGTTATGCGTCATGCGTTATGCGTTATGCGTTATGCGTTATACGTTTGCGTTATGCGTTATGCGTAATGCGTTATGCGTTTTGCATTTTGCGTTATGCGCCATGCCTTATGCGTTATGAGTTATGCGTTATGCGTTATGCGTTATGCGTATACGGTATGAGATATGCGTTATGCGTTATGCGTTATGCGTTATGCGTTATGCGTTATGGGTTATGTTTTATGCGTTATGCGTTATGCGTTATGCGTTATGCGTTGTTCGTTATGCGTTATGCGTTATGCGTTATGCGGTATGCGTTTTGCGTTATGCGTTATGCGTTATGCGTTATGGGATATGTTTTATGCGTTATGCGTTATGCGTTATGCGTTATGCGTTATGCGTTATGCGTTATGCGTTCGGCGTTATACTTTTGCGTTATGCGTTATGCGTAATGCGTTATGCGTTATGCTTTATGCGTTATGCGTTATGCGTTATGCATTTTGCGTTATGCGCCATGCCTTATGCGTTATGAGTTATGCGTTATGCGTTATGCGTTATGCGTTATGCGTTATGCGTTATGCGTTATACGTTATGCTTTATGCGTTGAGCGTTATACGTTTGCGTTATGCGTTATGCCTTATGCGTTATGCGTTATGCGTTAAGCGTTATGCGTTATGCGTTATGCGTTATGCGTTATGCGTTATGCGTTATGCGTTATGCGTTATGCGTTTTGCGTTATACGTTATGCGTTATGCGTTATGGGTTATGTTTTATGCGTTATGCGTTATGCGTTACGCGTTATGCATTATGCGTTATGCGTTATGCGTTATGCGTTATGCGTTATGCGTTGTTCGTTATGCGTTATGCGTTATGCGTTATGCGTTATGCGTTATACGGTTTGAGATATGCGTTATGCGTTATACGGTTTGAGTTATGCGTTATGCGTTATACGTTATTGGTTTATGCGTTATGCGTTATGCGTTTTGCGTTATGCGTTATGGGTTATGCGTTATGCGTTATGCGTTATGCGTTATGCGTTATGCATTATGCGTGATGCGTTATGCGTTATGCGTTATGCGTTTTGCGTTATGCGTTATGCGTTGGGCGTTATACGTTTGCGTTATGCGTTATGCGTTATGCGTTATGCGTTATGCGTTATGCTTTATGCGTTATGCGTTATGCGTTATGCGTTATGCGTTATGCGTTATGCGTTATGCGTATACGGTATGAGATATGCGTTATGCGTTATGCGTTATGCGTTATGCGTTATGCGTTATGGGTTATGTTTTATGCGTTATGCGTTATGCGTTATGCGTTATGCGTTATGCGTTGTTCGTTATGCGTTATGCGTTATGCGGTATGCGTTTTGCGTTATGCGTTATGCGTTATGCGTTATGGGATATGTTTTATGCGTTATGCGTTATGCGTTATGCGTTATGCGTTATGCGTTGTTCGTTATGCGTTATGCGTTGGGCGTTATACTTTTGCGTTATGCGTTATGCGTAATGCGTTATGCGTTATGCTTTATGCGTTATGCGTTATGCGTTATGCGTTATGCATTATGCGTGATGCGTTATGCGTTATGCGTTTTGCGTTATGCGTTATGCGTTGGGCGTTATACGTTTGCGTTATGCGTTATGCGTTATGCGTTATGCGTTATGCGTTATGCTTTATGCGTTTTGCGTTATGCGTTATGCGTTATGCGTTATGGGTTATGTTTTATGCGTTATGCGTTATGCGTTATGCGTTATGCGGTATGCGTTTTGCGTTATGCGTTATGCGTTATGCGTTATGGGATATGTTTTATGCGTTATGCGTTATGCGTTATGCGTTATGCGTTATGCGTTGTTCGTTATGCGTTATGCGTTGGGCGTTATACTTTTGCGTTATGCGTTATGCGTAATGCGTTATGCGTTATGCTTTGTGCGTTATGCGTTATGCGTTATGCGTTATGCATTATGCGTGATGCGTTTTGCGTTATGCGTTATGGGTTATGTTTTATGCGTTATGCGTTATGCGTTAAGCGTTATGCGTTATGCGTTATGCGTTATGCGTTATGCGTTATGCGTTATGCGTTTTGCGTTATGCGTTATGCGTTATGCGTTATGGGTTATGTTTTATGCGTTATGCGTTATGCGTTACGCGTTATGCATTATAGGTTATGCGTTATGCGTTATGCGTTGTTCGTTATGCGTTATGCGTTATGCGTTAAGCGGTATGCGTTTTGCGTTATGCGTTATGCGTTATGCGTTATGGGATATGTTTTATGCGTTATGCGTTATGCGTTATGCGTTATGCGTTATGCGTTATGCGTTGTTCGTTATGCATTATGCGTTGGGCGTTATACGTTTGCGTTATGCGTTATGCGTAATGCGTTATGCGTTATGCTTTATGCGTTATGCGTTATGCTTTATGCGTTATGCGCTATGCGTTATGCATTTTGCGTTATGCGCCATGCCTTATGCGTTATGAGTTATGCGTTATGCGTTATGCGTTATGCGTTATGCGTTATACGGTTTGAGATATGCGTTATGCGTTATACGGTTTGAGTTATGCGTTATGCGTTATACGTTATTGGTTTATGCGTTATGCGTTATGCGTTATGCGTTATGCTTTATGCGTTTTGCGTTATGCGTTATGCGTTATGCGTTATGGGTTATGTTTTATGCGTTATGCGTTATGCGTTATGCGTTATGCGGTATGCGTTTTGCGTTATGCGTTATGCGTTATGCGTTATGGGATATGTTTTATGCGTTATGCGTTATGCGTTATGCGTTATGCGTTATGCGTTGTTCGTTATGCGTTATGCGTTGGGCGTTATACTTTTGCGTTATGCGTTATGCGTAATGCGTTATGCGTTATGCGTTATGCGTTATGCGTTATGCATTATGCGTGATGCGTTTTGCGTTATGCGTTATGGGTTATGTTTTATGCGTTATGCGTTATGCGTTAAGCGTTATGCGTTATGCGTTATGCGTTATGCGTTATGCGTTATGCGTTATGCGTTTTGCGTTATGCGTTATGCGTTATGCGTTATGGGTTATGTTTTATGCGTTATGCGTTATGCGTTACGCGTTATGCATTATAGGTTATGCGTTATGCGTTATGCGTTGTTCGTTATGCGTTATGCGTTATGCGTTAAGCGGTATGCGTTTTGCGTTATGCGTTATGCGTTATGCGTTATGGGATATGTTTTATGCGTTATGCGTTATGCGTTATGCGTTATGCGTTATGCGTTATGCGTTATGCGTTGTTCGTTATGCATTATGCGTTGGGCGTTATACGTTTGCGTTATGCGTTATGCGTAATGCGTTATGCGTTATGCTTTATGCGTTATGCGTTATGCTTTATGCGTTATGCGCTATGCGTTATGCATTTTGCGTTATGCGCCATGCCTTATGCGTTATGAGTTATGCGTTATGCGTTATGCGTTATGCGTTATGCGTTATACGGTTTGAGATATGCGTTATGCGTTATACGGTTTGAGTTATGCGTTATGCGTTATACGTTATTGGTTTATGCGTTATGCGTTTTGCGTTATGCGTTATGGGTTATGCGTTATGCGTTATGCATTATGCGTGATGCGTTATGCGTTATGCGTTATGCGTTTTGCGTTATGCGTTATGCGTTGGGCGTTATACGTTTGCGTTATGCGTTATGCGTTATGCGTTATGCGTTATGCGTTATGCGTTATGCGTCATGCGTTATGCGTTATGCGTTATGCGTTATACGTTTGCGTTATGCGTTATGCGTAATGCGTTATGCGTTATGCATTTTGCGTTATGCGCCATGCCTTATGCGTTATGAGTTATGCGTTATGCGTTATGCGTTATGCGTATACGGTATGAGATATGCGTTATGCGTTATGCGTTATGCGTTATGCGTTATGGGTTATGTTTTATGCGTTATGCGTTATGCGTTATGCGTTATGCGTTATGCGTTGTTCGTTATGCGTTATGCGTTATGCGGTATGCGTTTTGCGTTATGCGTTATGCGTTATGCGTTATGGGATATGTTTTATGCGTTATGCGTAATGCGTTATGCGTTATGCTTTATGCGTTATGCGTTATGCTTTATGCGTTATGCGCTATGCGTTGTGCATTTTGCGTTATGCGCCATGCCTTATGCGTTATGAGTTATGCGTTATGCGTTATGCGTTATGCGTTATGCGTTATACGGTTTGAGATATGCGTTATGCGTTATACGGTTTGAGTTATGCGTTATGCGTTATACGTTATTGGTTTATGCGTTATGCGTTATGCGTTATGCGTTATGCGTTATGCATTATGCGTGATGCGTTATTCGTTATGCGTTATGCGTTTTGCGTTATGCGTTATGCGTTGGGCGTTATACGTTTGCGTTATGCGTTATGCGTTATGCGTTATGCGTTATGCGTTATGCTTTATGCGTTATGCGTCATGCGTTATGCGTTATGCGTTATGCGTTATGCGTTATGCGTTATACGTTTGCGTTATGCGTTATGCGTAATGCGTTATGCGTTATGCATTTTGCGTTATGCGCCATGCCTTATGCGTTATGAGTTATGCGTTATGCGTTATGCGTTATGCGTATACGGTATGAGATATGCGTTATGCGTTATGCGTTATGCGTTATGCGTTATGCGTTATGTCTCATGCGTTATGCGTTATGCGTTATGCGTTATGCGTTATGCGTTGTTCGTTATGCGTTATGCGTTATGCGTTATGCGGTATGCGTTTTGCGTTATGCGTTATGCGTTATGCGTTATGGGATATGTTTTATGCGTTATGCGTTATGCGTTATGCGTTATGCGTTATGCGTTATGCGTTGTTCGTTATGCGTTATGCGTTGGGCGTTATACTTTTGCGTTATGCGTTATGCGTAATGCGTTATGCGTTATGCTTTATGCGTTATGCGTTATGCGTTATGCATTTTGCGTTATGCGCCATGCCTTATGCGTTATGAGTTATGCGTTATGCGTTATGCGTTATGCGTTATGCGTATACGGTTTGAGATATGCGTTATGCGTTATACGGTTTGAGTTATGCGTTATACGTTATTGGTTTATGCGTTATGCGTTATGCGTTATGCGTTATGCGTTTTGCGTTATGCGTTATGGGTTATGTTTTATGCGTTATGCGTTATGCGTTAAGCGTTATGCGTTATGCGTTATGCGTTATGCGTTATGCGTTATGCGTTATGCGTTATGCGTTTTGCGTTATGCGTTATGCGTTATGGGTTATGTTTTATGCGTTATGCGTTATGCGTTACGCGTTATGCATTATGCGTTATGCGTTATGCGTTATGCGTTGTTCGTTATGCGTTATGCGTTATGCGTTATGCGGTATGCGTTTTGCGTTATGCGTTATGCGTTATGCGTTATGGGATATGTTTTATGCGTTATGCGTTATGCGTTATGCGTTATGCGTTGTTCGTTATGCATTATGGGTTGGGCGTTATACGTTTGCGTTATGCGTTATGCGTAATGCGTTATGCGTTATGCTTTATGCGTTATGCGTTATGCGTTATGCGTTATGCGTTATGCGTTATGCGTTATGCGTTATGAGTTATGCGTTATGCGTTATGCGTTATGCGTTATGCGTTATACGGTTTGAGTTATGCGTTATGCGTTATACGGTTTGAGTTATGCTTTATGCGTTATACGTTATTGGTTTATGCGTTATGCGTTATGCGTTTTGCGTTATGCGTTATGGGTTATGCGTTATGCGTTATGCGTTATGCGTTATGCATTATGCGTTATGCGTTATGCGTTATGCATTATGCGTGATGCGTTATGCGTTATGCGTTATGCGTTTTGCGTTATGCGTTATGCGTTGGGCGTTATAAGTTTGCGTTATGCGTTATGCGTTATGCGTTATGCGTTATGCGTTATGCTTTATGCGTTATGCGTTATGCGTTATGCATTTTGCGTTATGCGCCATGCGTTATGCGTTATGCGGTATGCGTTTTGCGTTATGCGTTATGCGTTATGCGTTATGGGATATGTTTTATGCGTTATGCGTTATGCGTTATGCGTTATGCGTTGTTCGTTATGCATTATGCGTTGGGCGTTATACGTTTGCGTTATGCGTTATGCGTTATGCGTTATGCGTTATGCATTATGCGTGATGCGTTATGCGTTATGCGTTATGCGTTTTGCGTTATGCGTTATGCGTTGGGCGTTATACGTTTGCGTTATGCGTTATGCGTTATGCGTTATGCGTTATGCGTTATGCTTTATGCGTTATGCGTCATGCGTTATGCGTTATGCGTTATGCGTTATGCGTTATGCGTTATGCGTTGTTCGTTATGCGTTATGCGTTATGCGTTATGCGTCATGCGTTATGCGTTATGCGTTATGCGTTATGCGTTATGCGTTGTTCGTTATGCGTTATGCGTTATGCGTTATGCGGTATGCGTTTTGCGTTATGCGTTATGCGTTATGCGTTATGGGATATGTTTTATGCGTTATGCGTTATGCGTTATGCGTTATGCGTTATGCGTTATGCGTTGTTCGTTATGCGTTATGCGTTGGGCGTTATACTTTTGCGTTATGCGTTATGCGTAATGCGTTATGCGTTATGCTTTATGCGTTATGCGTTATGCGTTATGCATTTTGCGTTATGCGCCATGCCTTATGCGTTATGAGTTATGCGTTATGCGTTATGCGTTATGCGTTATGCGTATACGGTTTGAGATATGCGTTATGCGTTATACGGTTTGAGTTATGCGTTATACGTTATTGGTTTATGCGTTATGCGTTATGCGTTTTGCGTTATGCGTTATGGGTTATGTTTTATGCGTTATGCGTTATGCGTTAAGCGTTATGCGTTATGCGTTATGCGTTATGCGTTATGCGTTATGCGTTATGCGTTATGCGTTTTGCGTTATGCGTTATGCGTTATGGGTTATGTTTTATGCGTTATGCGTTATGCGTTACGCGTTATGCATTATGCGTTATGCGTTATGCGTTATGCGTTGTTCGTTATGCGTTATGCGTTATGCGTTATGCGGTATGCGTTTTGCGTTATGCGTTATGCGTTATGCGTTATGGGATATGTTTTATGCGTTATGCGTTATGCGTTATGCGTTATGCGTTGTTCGTTATGCATTATGTGTTGGGCGTTATACGTTTGCGTTATGCGTTATGCGTTATGCGTTATGCGTTATGCTTTATGCGTTATGCGTTATGCGTTATGCGTTATGCGTTATGCGTTATGCGTTATGCGTTATGAGTTATGCGGTATGCGTTATGCGTTATGCGTTATGCGTTATACGGTTTGAGTTATGCGTTATGCGTTATACGGTTTGAGTTATGCTTTATGCGTTATACGTTATTGGTTTATGCGTTATGCGTTATGCGTTTTGCGTTATGCGTTATGGGTTATGCGTTATGCGTTATGCGTTATGCGTTATGCGTTATGCATTATGCGTGATGCGTTATGCGTTATGCGTTATGCGTTTTGCGTTATGCGTTATGCGTTGGGCGTTGTTCGTTATGCGTTATGCGTTATGCGGTATGCGTTTTGCGTTATGCGTTATGCGTTATGCGTTATGGGATATGTTTTATGCGTTATGCGTAATGCGTTATGCGTTATGCTTTATGCGTTATGCGTTATGCTTTATGCGTTATGCGCTATGCGTTATGCATTTTGCGTTATGCGCCATGCCTTATGCGTTATGAGTTATGCGTTATGCGTTATGCGTTATGCGTTATGCGTTATACGGTTTGAGATATGCGTTATGCGTTATACGGTTTGAGTTATGCGTTATGCGTTATACGTTATTGGTTTATGCGTTATGCGTTATGCGTTATGCGTTATGCGTTATGCATTATGCGTGATGCGTTATTCGTTATGCGTTATGCGTTTTGCGTTATGCGTTATGCGTTGGGCCTTATACGTTTGCGTTATGCGTTATGCGTTATGCGTTATGCGTTATGCGTTATGCTTTATGCGTTATGCGTCATGCGTTATGCGTTATGCGTTATGCGTTATGCGTTATGCGTTATACGTTTGCGTTATGCGTTATGCGTAATGCGTTATGCGTTATGCATTTTGCGTTATGCGCCATGCCTTATGCGTTATGAGTTATGCGTTATGCGTTATGCGTTATGCGTATACGGTATGAGATATGCGTTATGCGTTATGCGTTATGCGTTATGCGTTATGCGTTATGTCTTATGCGTTATGCGTTATGCGTTATGCGTTATGCGTTATGCGTTGTTCGTTATGCGTTATGCGTTATGCGTTATGCGGTATGCGTTTTGCGTTATGCGTTATGCGTTATGCGTTATGGGATATGTTTTATGCGTTATGCGTTATGCGTTATGCGTTATGCGTTATGCGTTGTTCGTTATGCGTTATGCGTTGGGCGTTATACTTTTGCGTTATGCGTTATGCGTAATGCGTTATGCGTTATGCTTTATGCGTTATGCGTTATGCGTTATGCATTTTGCGTTATGCGCCATGCCTTATGCGTTATGAGTTATGCGTTATGCGTTATGCGTTATGCGTTATGCGTATACGGTTTGAGATATGCGTTATGCGTTATACGGTTTGAGTTATGCGTTATACGTTATTGGTTTATGCGTTATGCGTTATGCGTTATGCGTTATGCGTTTTGCGTTATGCGTTATGGGTTATGTTTTATGCGTTATGCGTTATGCGTTAAGCGTTATGCGTTATGCGTTATGCGTTATGCGTTATGCGTTATGCGTTATGCGTTATGCGTTTTGCGTTATGCGTTATGCGTTATGGGTTATGTTTTATGCGTTATGCGTTATGCGTTACGCGTTATGCATTATGCGTTATGCGTTATGCGTTATGCGTTGTTCGTTATGCGTTATGCGTTATGCGTTATGCGGTATGCGTTTTGCGTTATGCGTTATGCGTTATGCGTTATGGGATATGTTTTATGCGTTATGCGTTATGCGTTATGCGTTATGCGTTGTTCGTTATGCATTATGCGTTGGGCGTTATACGTTTGCGTTATGCGTTATGCGTAATGCGTTATGCGTTATGCTTTATGCGTTATGCGTTATGCGTTATGCGTTATGCGTTATGCGTTATGCGTTATGCGTTATGAGTTATGCGTTATGCGTTATGCGTTATGCGTTATGCGTTATACGGTTTGAGTTATGCGTTATGCGTTATACGGTTTGAGTTATGCTTTATGCGTTATACGTTATTGGTTTATGCGTTATGCGTTATGCGTTTTGCGTTATGCGTTATGGGTTATGCGTTATGCGTTATGCGTTATGCGTTATGCGTTATGCGTTATGCGTTATGCGTTATGCGTTATGCGTTATGCGTTATGCATTATGCGTGATGCGTTATGCGTTATGCGTTATGCGTTTTGCGTTATGCGTTATGCGTTGGGCGTTATAAGTTTGCGTTATGCGTTATGCGTTATGCGTTATGCGTTATGCGTTATGCTTTATGCGTTATGCGTTATGCGTTATGCATTTTGCGTTATGCGCCATGCGTTATGCGTTATGCGGTATGCGTTTTGCGTTATGCGTTATGCGTTATGCGTTATGGGATATGTTTTATGCGTTATGCGTTATGCGTTATGCGTTATGCGTTGTTCGTTATGCATTATGCGTTGGGCGTTATACGTTTGCGTTATGCGTTATGCGTTATGCGTTATGCGTTATGCATTATGCGTGATGCGTTATGCGTTATGCGTTATGCGTTTTGCGTTATGCGTTATGCGTTGGGCGTTATACGTTTGCGTTATGCGTTATGCGTTATGCGTTATGCGTTATGCGTTATGCTTTATGCGTTATGCGTCATGCGTTATGCGTTATGCGTTATGCGTTATGCGTTATGCGTTATGCGTTGTTCGTTATGCGTTATGCGTTATGCGTTATGCGGTATGCGTTTTGCGTTATGCGTTATGCGTTATGCGTTATGGGATATGTTTTATGCGTTATGCGTTATGCGTTATGCGTTATGCGTTATGCGTTATGCGTTATGCGTTGTTCGTTTTGCGTTATGCGTTGGGCGTTATACTTTTGCGTTATGCGTTATGCGTAATGCGTTATGCGTTATGCTTTATGCGTTATGCGTTATGCGTTATGCATTTTGCGTTATGCGCCATGCCTTATGCGTTATGAGTTATGCGTTATGCGTTATGCGTTATGCGTTATGCGTATACGGTTTGAGATATGCGTTATGCGTTATACGGTTTGAGTTATGCGTTATACGTTATTGGTTTATGCGTTATGCGTTATGCGTTATGCGTTATGCGTTTTGCGTTATGCGTTATGGGTTATGTTTTATGCGTTATGCGTTATGCGTTAAGCGTTATGCGTTATGCGTTATGCGTTATGCGTTATGCGTTATGCGTTATGCGTTATGCGTTATGCGTTATGCGTTATGCGTTTTGCGTTATGCGTTATGCGTTATGGGTTATGTTTTATGCGTTATGCGTTATGCGTTACGCGTTATGCATTATGCGTTATGCGTTATGCGTTATGCGTTGTTCGTTATGCGTTATGCGTTATGCGTTATGCGGTATGCGTTTTGCGTTATGCGTTATGCGTTATGCGTTATGGGATATGTTTTATGCGTTATGCGTTATGCGTTATGCGTTATGCGTTGTTCGTTATGCATTATGTGTTGGGCGTTATACGTTTGCGTTATGCGTTATGCGTAATGCGTTATGCGTTATGCTTTATGCGTTATGCGTTATGCGTTATGCGTTATGCGTTATGCGTTATGCGTTATGCGTTATGAGTTATGCGGTATGCGTTATGCGTTATGCGTTATGCGTTATACGGTTTGAGTTATGCGTTATGCGTTATACGGTTTGAGTTATGCTTTATGCGTTATACGTTATTGGTTTATGCGTTATGCGTTATGCGTTTTGCGTTATGCGTTATGGGTTATGCGTTATGCGTTATGCGTTATGCGTTATGCGTTATGCATTATGCGTGATGCGTTATGCGTTATGCGTTATGCGTTTTGCGTTATGCGTTATGCGTTGGGCGTTATAAGTTTGCGTTATGCGTTATGCGTTATGCGTTATGCGTTATGCGTTATGCGTTATGCTTTATGCGTTATGCGTTATGCGTTATGCATTTTGCGTTATGCGCCATGCGTTATGCGTTATGCGGTATGCGTTTTGCGTTATGCGTTATGCGTTATGGGATATGTTTTATGCGTTATGCGTTATGCGTTATGCGTTATGCGTTGTTCGTTATGCATTATGCGTTGGGCGTTATACGTTTGCGTTATGCGTTATGCGTAATGCGTTATGCGTTATGCTTTATGCGTTATGCGTTATGCGTTATGCATTTTGCGTTATGCGCCATGCCTTATGCGTTATGAGTTATGCGTTATGCGTTATGCGTTATGCGTTGTGCGTTATACGGTTTGAGATATGCGTTATGCGTTATACGGTTTGAGTTATGCTTTATGCGTTATACGTTATTGGTTTATGCGTTATGCGTTATGCGTTTTGAGTTATGCGTTATGGGTTATGCGTTATGCGTTATGCGTTATGCGTTATGCGTTATGCATTATGCGTGATGCGTTATGCGTTATGCGTTATGCGTTTTGCGTTATGCGTTATGCGTTGGGCGTTATAAGTTTGCGTTATGCGTTATGCGTTGTTCGTTATGCGTTATGCGTTATGCGTTATGCGTTATGCGGTATGCGTTTTGCGTTATGCGTTAAGCGTTATGCGTTATGGGATATGTTTTATGCGTTATGCGTTATGCGTTATGCGTTATGCGTTGTTCGTTATGCATTATGCGTTGGGCGTTATACGTTTGCGTTATGCGTTATGCGTAATGCGTTATGCGTTATGCGTTATGCGTTATGCGTTATGCGTTATGCGTTATGCGTTATGCGTTATGCGTTTTGCGTTATGCGTTATGCGTTATGGGTTATGTTTTATGCGTTATGCGTTATGCGTTACGCGTTATGCATTATGCGTTATGCGTTATGCGTTATGCGTTATGCGTTGTTCGTTATGCGTTATGCGTTATGCGTTATGCGGTATGCGTTTTGCGTTATGCGTTATGCGTTATGCGTTATGGGATATGTTTTATGCGTTATGCGTTATGCGTTATGCGTTATGCGTTGTTCGTTATGCATTATGCGTTGGGCGTTATACGTTTGCGTTATGCGTTATGCGTAATGCGTTACGCGTTATGCTTTATGCGTTATGCGTTATGCGTTATGCATTTTGCGTTATGCGCCATGCCTTATGCGTTATGAGTTATGCGTTATGCGTTATGCGTTATGCGTTATGCGTTATACGGTTTGAGTTATGCTTTATGCGTTATACGTTATTGGTTTATGCGTTATGCGTTATGCGTTTTGCGTTATGCGTTATGGGTTATGCGTTATGCGTTATGCGTTATGCGTTATGCGTTATGCATTATGCGTGATGCGTTATGCGTTATGCGTTATGCGTTTTGCGTTATGCGTTATGCGTTGGGCGTTATAAGTTTGCGTTATGCGTTATGCGTTATGCGTTATGCGTTATGCGTTATGCTTTATGCGTTATGCGTTATGCGTTATGCATTTTGCGTTATGCGCCATGCGTTATGCGTTATGAGTTATGCGTTATGCGTTATGCGTTATGCGTTATGCGTTATACGGTTTGAGTTATGCGTTATGCGTTATACGGTTTGAGATATACGTTATGCGTTATGCGTTATGCGTTATGCGTTATGCGTTATGCGTTATGCGTTATGAGTTATGCGTTATGCGTTATGCGTTATGCGTTATGCGTTATACGGTTTGAGTTATGCGTTATGCGTTATGCGTTATGGGTTATGTTTTATGCGTTATGCGTTATGCGTTATGCGTTATGCGTTATGCGTTATGGGTTATGTTTTATGCGTTATGCGTTATGCGTTATGCGTTATGCGTTATGCGGTATGCGTTATGCGTTATGCTTTGTTCGTTATGCGTTATGCGTTATGCGTTATGCGGTATGCGTTTTGCGTTATGCGTTATGCGTTATGCGTTATGGGATATGTTTTATGCGTTATGCGTTATGCGTTATGCGTTATGCGTTATGCGTTATGCGTTGTTCGTTATGCGTTATGCGTTGGGCGTTATACGTTTGCGTTATGCGTTATGCGTAATGCGTTATGCGTTATGCTTTATGCCTTATGCGTTATGCGTTATGCATTTTGCGTTATGCGCCATGCCTTATGCGTTATGAGTTATGCGTTATGCGTTATGCGTTATACGGTTTGAGATATGCGTTATGCGTTATACGGTTTGAGTTATGCGTTATGCGTTATACGTTATTGGTTTATGCGTTATGCGTTATGCGTTTTGCGTTATCCGTTATGCGTTATGTTTTATGCGTTATGCGTTATGCGTTATGCGTTATGCGTTATGCGTTATGCGTTATGCGTTATGCGTTATGCGTTATGCGTTATGCGTTATGCGTTT
This sequence comes from Lasioglossum morio, assembly GCA_916610235.2. NCBI lineage: Eukaryota > Metazoa > Arthropoda > Insecta > Hymenoptera > Halictidae > Lasioglossum > Lasioglossum morio. Next base: position 2,334,613 of record CAKAJA020000459.1, on the reverse strand, counting down.
TGCGTTATGCGTTATGCGTTATGCGTTATGGGTTATGTTTTATGCGTTATGCGTTATGCGTTATGCGTTATGCGTTATGCGTAATGCGTTATGCGTTGTTCGTTATGCGTTATGCGTTATGTGTTATGCGTTATGCGTTATGCGTTATGCGTTATGCGTTATGCGTGATGCGTTATGCGTTATGCGTTTTGCGTTATGCGTCATGCGTTATGTGTTATGCGTTATGCGTTATGCGTTATGCGTTATACGTGATGCGTTATGCGTTATGCGTTATGCGTTTTGCGTTATGCGTCATGCGTTATGTGTTATGTGTTATACGTTTGCGTTATGCGTTAGGCGTCATGCGTTATGCTTTATGCGTTATGCGTTATGCGTTATGCGTTATGCGTTATGCGTTATGCGTTATGCGTTATGCGTTTTGCGTTATGCGTCATGCGTTATGTGTTATGTGTTATACGTTTGCGTTATGCGTTAGGCGTCATGCTTATGCTTTATGCGTTATGCGTTATGCGTTATGCGTTATGCGTTATGCGTGATGCGTTATGCTTATGCGTTATGCGTTATGCGTCATGAGTTATACGTTATGCGTTATGCGTAATGCGTTATGCGTTATATGTTATGCGTTATGCGTTATGCGTTATGCGTTATGCGTTATGCGTTATGCGTTATGGGTTATGTTTTATGCGTTATGCGTTATGCGTTACGCGTTATGCGTTATGCGTTATGCGTTATGCGTATACGGTTGGAGATATGCGTTATGCGTTATACGGTTTGAGTTATGCGTTATACGTTATTGGTTTATGCGTTATGCGTTATGCGTTATGCGTTTTGCGTTATGCGTTATGCGTTATGAGTTATGCGTTATGCGTTATGCGTTATGCGTTATGCGTTATGCGTTATACGGTTTGAGTTATGCGTTATGCGTTATGCGTTGTCACGTCCGGTGGTCCAGCCGTTGACAATAATTGATACGAATAATTATATATATATATTTTTCTTATTTTTGTTCAATATTTTCTCTCATAATGTTGCGTGGGAAACTTTAACAACGAATAAAATAATTATCACACATTATATCATATTCGCGAGCGATAGGAAATAAGCTAGAACATAATACGTAGAGGAAACGAAGAAACAAGAGGACCCATAGACGTTATTCAACACATCATTTTAATAAGCATTTCTAAAACGAAATTAAATATCAAGAAGACAGAACGCAGTAGAAATGGAATACAAACTGCTGAGAGCACTCCAGATGAACGTGCCGAACAGAAGATCCAGCCAGGAGCAAGGAAGATGCAAAACTCGAAAATGCAGACGACAAATTAGATAAGATAACTTCTGCTAAGGAAAGACGAACCATTCCCACGGAGAAATAGCTTAGAACAAAGGTTTAGAAACTATAAAAGGATGGCTCCTCATCAGGAGCCTCAGTTCCAGTTTTACAAATCAAGAATCACCACGAGCGATATACGGTCAAACAATAACAATTATTTCGGTCAAGAAGTACACGGTTTAGTAAAGTAGTATACTCAGTCGAAAGTAAGTGAAGTGGATTGAGTGGACTAAGTGGACTAAGTGGACAAAGTGGACAAACTTTTGGATTAACACAACAACAACAACAACAACAACAACAACAACAACAACAACACCAACACCTAACCAACCACAACCAAAATCAAGACTAAACGAAAACCGACCTACGGTAAATACCAATCTACAAATCATTGTAACATTTCCAATCCGCGATTATTGTAAATTTATAACTGTATGTATATTGCTACATATTAGGTATGTATATTGAATTTGATTAGTTAAAATATACTCTTGTTGTATTAAATCAAATTTAAATTTAAAATCATTTTTAAAGTCTGCACCTAACGTCGATTTCACCAACACATATAAAATATATTAAGAAATCTTCAATTTCCCGAACCGGAGCCGGTGTATGCAGGTAGGTTCGAAACTGCGTTATATCCCTATATTATTACAATAAAATCGTTTAACTTGCAAAATCAATCTAAAACGTCCACCTTAGGACGTAACAGCGTTATGGGTTATGTTTTATACGTTATGCGTTATGCGTTATGCGTTATGCGTTATGGGTTATGTTTTATGCGTTATGCGTTATGCGTTATGCGTTATGCGTTATGCGTTATGCGTTAAGCGTTATGCGTTATGGGTTATGCGTTATGCGTTATGCGTTATGCGTTATACGGTTTGAGATATGCGTTATGCGTTATACGGTTTGAGTTATGCGTTATGCGTTATACGTTATTGGTTTATGCGTTATGCGTTATGCGTTTTGCGTTATGCGTTATGGGTTATGCGTTATGCGTTATGCGTTATGCGTTATGCGTTATGCGTTATGCATTATGCGTGATGCGTTATGCGTTATGCGTTATGCGTTTTGCGTTATGCGTTATGCGTTGGGCGTTATACGATTGCGTTATGCGTTATGCGTTATGCGTTATGCGTTATGCGTTATGCTTTATGCGTTATGCGTTATGCGTTATGCATTTTGCGTTATGCGCCATGCGTTATGCGTTATGAGTTATGCGTTATGCGTTATGCGTTATGCGTTATGCGTTATACGGTTTGAGTTATGCGTTATGCGTTATACGGTTTGAGTTATACGTTATGCGTTATGCGTTATGCGTTATGCGTTATGCGTTATGCGTTATGCGTTATGCGTTATGCGTTATGAGTTATGCGTTATGCGTTATGCGTTATGCGTTATGCGTTATACGGTTTGAGTTATGCGTTATGCGTTATGCGTTATGGGTTATGTTTTATGCGTTATGCGTTATGCGTTATGCGTTATGCGTTATGGGTTATGTTTTATGCGTTATGCGTTATGCGTTATGCGTTATGCGTTATGCGTTATGCGTTATGCGTTATGCGTTGTTCGTTATGCGTTATGCGTTATGCGTTATGCGGTATGCGTTTTGCGTTATGCGTTATGCGTTATGCGTTATGGGATATGTTTTATGCGTTATGCGTTATGCGTTATGCGTTATGCGTTATGTGTTATGCGTTATGCGTTATGCGTTATGCGTTATGCGTTATGCGTGATGCGTTATGCGTTATGCGTTATGCGTTTTGCGTTATGCGTCATGCGTTATGTGTTATGCGTTATGCGTTATGCGTTATGCGTTATACGTGATGCGTTATGCGTTATGCGTTTTGCGTTATGCGTCATGCGTTATGTGTTATGTGTTATACGTTTGCGTTATGCGTTAGGCGTCATGCGTTATGCTTTATGCGTTATGCGTTATGCGTTATGCGTTATGCGTTATGCGTTATGCGTTATGCGTTATGCGTTATGCGTTATGCGTTATGCGTTTTGCGTTATGCGTCATGCGTTATGTGTTATGTGTTATACGTTTGCGTTATGCGTTAGGCGTCATGCTTATGCTTTATGCGTTATGCGTTATGCGTTATGCGTTATGCGTTATGCGTTATGCGTGATGCGTTATGCTTATGCGTTATGCGTTATGCGTTATGAGTTATACGTTATGCGTTATGCGTTATGCGTTATGCGTTATATGTTATGCGTTATGCGTTATGCGTTATGCGTTATGCGTTATGCGTTATGCGTTATGCGTTATGCGTTATGCTTTATGCGTTATGCGTTATGCGTTATGCATTTTGCGTTATGCGCCATGCCTTATACGTTATGAGTTATGCGTTATGCGTTATGCGTTATGCGTTATGCGTATACGGTTTGAGATATGCGATATGCGTTATACGGTTTGAGTTATGCGTTATACGTTATTGGTTTATGCGTTATGCGTTATGCGTTATGCGTTATGCGTTTTGCGTTATGCGTTATGGGTTATGTTTTATGCGTTATGCGTTATGCGTTATGCGTTATGCGTTATGCGTTATGCGTTATGCGTTTTGCGTTTTGCGTTATGCGTTATGCGTTATGGGTTATGTTTTATGCGTTATGCGTTATGCGTTACGCGTTATGCGTTATGCGTTATGCGTTATGCGTATACGGTTGGAGATATGCGTTATGCGTTATACGGTTTGAGTTATGCGTTATTGGTTTATGCGTTATGCGTTATGCGTTATGCGTTTTGCGTTATGCGTTATGCGTTATGAGTTATGCGTTATGCGTTATGCGTTATGCGTTATGCGTTATACGGTTTGAGTTATGCGTTATGCGTTATGCGTTATGGGTTATGTTTTATGCGTTATGCGTTATGCGTTATGCGTTATGCGTTATGCGTTATGCGTTATGCGTTATGGGTTATGTTTTATGCGTTATGCGTTATGCGTTATGCGTTATGCGTTATGCGTTATGCGTTAAGCGTTATGCGTTATGCGTTATGCGTTATGCGTTATGCGTTATGCGTTATGCGTTTTGCGTTATGCGTTATGCGTTATGCGTTATGGGTTATGCGTTATGCGTTATGCGTTATGCGTTATGCGTTATGCGTTATGCGTTATGGGTTATGTTATATGCGTTACGCGTTATGCGTTATGCGTTATGCGTTATGCGTTATGCGTTATGCGTTGTTCGTTATGCGTTATGCGTTATGGGTTATGTTTTATACGGTTTGAGTTATGCGTTATGCGTTATGCGTTATGGGTTATGTTTTATGCGTTATGCGTTATGCGTTATGCGTTATGCGTTATGCGTTATGCGTTATGCGTTATGCGTTATGCGTTATGCGTTATGCGTTATGCGTTATGGGTTATGTTTTATGCGTTATGCGTTATGCGTTATGCGTTATGCGTTATGCGTTATGCGTTAAGCGTTATGCGTTATGCGTTATGCGTTATGCGTTATGCGTTATGCGTTATGCGTTTTGCGTTATGCGTTATGCGTTATGCGTTATGGGTTATGTTTTATGCTTTATGCGTTATGCGTTATGCGTTATGCGTTATGCGTTATGCGTTATGCGTTATGCGTTATGCGTTATGCGTTATGCGTTATGCGTTATGCGTTATGCGTTATGCGTTATGGGTTATGTTATATGCGTTATGCGTTATGCGTTATGCGTTATGCGTTATGCGTTATGCGTTAAGCGTTATGCGTTATGCGTTATGCGTTATGCGTTATGCGTTATGCGTTTTGCGTTATGCGTTATGCGTTATGCGTTATGGGTTATGTTTTATGCGTTATGCGTTATGCGTTATGCGTTATGCGTTATGCGTTATGCGTTATGCGTTATGCGTTATGCGTTATGCGTTATGCGTTATGCGTTATGCGTTATGCGTTATGCGTTATGAGTTATGCGTTATGCGTTATGCGTTATGCGTTATGCGTTATGCGTTATACGGTTTGAGTTATGCGTTATGCGTTATGCGTTATGGGTTATGTTTTATGCGTTATGCGTTATGCGTTATGCGTTATGCGTTATGGGTTATGTTTTATGCGTTATGAGTTATGCGTTATGCGTTATGCGTTATGCGTTATGCGTTATGCGTTGTTCGTTATGCGTTATGCGTTATGCGTTATGCGGTATGCGTTTTGCGTTATGCGTTATGCGTTATGCGTTATGCGTTATGGGATATGTTTTATGCGTTATGCGTTATGCGTTATGCGTTATGCGTTGTTCGTTATGCGTTATGCGTTGGGCGTTATACGTTTGCGTTATGCGTTATGCGTAATGCGTTATGCGTTATGCTTTATGCGTTATGCGTTATGCGTTATGCATTTTGCGTTATGCGCCATGCCTTATGCGTTATGAGTTATGCGTTATGCGTTATGCGTTATACGGTTTGAGATATGCGTTATGCGTTATACGGTTTGAGTTATGCGTTATGCTTTGTGCGTTATGCGTTATGCGTTATGCGTTATGCGTTATGCGTTATGCGTTATGCGTTATGCGTTATGAGTTATGCGTAATGCGTTATGCGTTATGCGTTATGCGTTATACGGTTTGAGTTATGCGTTATGCGTTATGCGTTATAGGTTATGTTTTATGCGTTATGCGTTATGCGTTATGCGTTATGCGTTATGCGTTATGCGTTATGGGTTATGTTTTATGCGTTACGCGTTATGCGTTATGCGTTATGCGTTATGCGTTATGCGTTATGCGTTATGGGTTATGTTTTATGCGTTATGCGTTATGCGTTATGCGTTATGCGTTATGCGTTATGCGTTATGCGTTATGCGTTATGCGTTGTTCGTTATGCGTTATGCGTTATGCGTTATGCGGTATGCGTTTTGCGTTATGCGTTATGCGTTATGGGATATGTTTTATGCGTTATGCGTTATGCGTTATGCGTTTTTCGTTATGCGTTATGCGTTGGGCGTTATACGTTTGCGTTATGCGTTATGCGTAATGCGTTATGCGTTATGCTTTATGCGTTATGCGTTATGCATTTTGCGTTATGCTCCATGCCTTATGCGTTATGAGTTATGCGTTATGCGTTATGCGTTATGCGTTATGCGTTATGCGTTATGCGTTATGCGTGATGCGTTATGCGTTATGCGTTTTGCGTTATGCGTTATGCTTTATGCGTTATGGGTTATGTTTTATGCGTTATGCGTTATGCGTTATGCGTTATGCGTTATGCGTTATGCGTTATGCGTTATGCGTTATGCGTTGTTCGTTATGCGTTATGCGTTATGTGTTATGCGTTTTGCGTTATGCGTTATGCGTTATGCGTTATGGGTTATGTTTTATGCGTTATGCGTTATGCGTTATGCGTTATGCGTTATGCGTTATGCGTTATGCGTTATGCGTTATGCGTTATGCGTTATGCGTTATGCGTTATGCGTTATGCGTTATGCGTTATGCGTTATGCGTTATGAGTTATGCGTTATGCGTTATGCGTTATGCGTTATGCGTTATGCGTTATGCGTTATGCGTTATACGGTTTGCGTTATGCGTTATGCGTTATGCGTTATGGGTTATGTTTTATGCGTTATGCGTTATGCGTTATGCGTTATGCGTTATGCGTTATGGGTTATGTTTTATGCGTTATGCGTTATGCGTTATGCGTTATGCGTTATGCGTTATGCGTTATGCGTTATGCGTTGTTCGTTATGCGTTATGCGTTATGCGTTATGCGGTATGCGTTTTGCGTTATGCGTTATGCGTTATGCGTTATGGGATATGTTTTATGCGTTATGCGTTATGCGTTATACGTTATGCGTTGTTCGTTATGCGTTATGCGTTGGGCGTTATACGTTTGCGTTATGCGTTATGCGTAATGCGTTATGCGTTATGCTTTATGCGTTATGCGTTATGCGTTATGCATTTTGCGTCATGCGCCATGCCTTATGCGTTATGAGTTATGCGTTATGCGTTATGCGTTATACGGTTTGAGATATGCGTTATGCGTTATACGGTTTGAGTTATGCGTTATGCGTTATACGTTATTGGTTTATGCGTTATGCGTTATGCGTTTTGCGTTATCCGTCATGGGTTATGTTTTATGCGTTATGCGTTATGCGTTATGCGTTATGCGTTATGCGTTATGCGTTATGCGTTATGCGTTATGCATTATGCGTTATGCGTTATGCGTTATGCGTTATGCGTTATGCGTTATGCGTTATGCGTGATGCGTTATGCGTTATGCGTTTTGCGTTATGCGTTATGCGTTATGCGTTATGGGTTATGTTTTATGCGTTATGCGTTACGCGTTACGCGTTATGCGTTATGCGTTATGCGTTATGCGTTATGCGTTATGCGTTGTGCGTTATGCGTTATGCGTTATGCGTTATGCGTTATGCGTTATGCGTTATGCGTTATGCGTTATGAGTTATGCGTAATGCGTTATGCGTTATGCGTTATGCGTTATACGGTTTGAGTTATGCGTTATGCGTTATGCGTTATAGGTTATGTTTTATGCGTTATGCGTTATGCGTTATGCGTTATGCGTTATGGGTTATGTTTTATGCGTTACGCGTTATGCGTTATGCGTTGTTCGTTATGCGTTATGCGTTGGGCGTTATACGTTTGCGTTATGCGTTATGCGTAATGCGTTATGCGTTATGCTTTATGCGTTATGCGTTATGCATTTTGCGTTATGCTCCATGCCTTATGCGTTATGAGTTATGCGTTATGCGTTATGCGTTATGCGTTATGCGTTATGCGTTATGCGTGATGCGTTATGCGTTATGCGTTTTGCGTTATGCGTTATGCTTTATGCGTTATGGGTTATGTTTTATGCGTTATGCGTTATGCGTTATGCGTTATGCGTTATGCGTTATGCGTTATGCGTTATGCGTTATGCGTTATGCGTTGTTCGTTATGCGTTATGCGTTATGTGTTATGCGTTATGCGTTATGCGTTATGCGTTATGCGTTATGCGTTATGCGTTATGCGTTATGCTTTATGCGTTATGCGTTATGCGTTATGCATTTTGCGTTATGCGCCATGCCTTATACGTTATGAGTTATGCGTTATGCGTTATGCGTTATGCGTTATGCGTATACGGTTTGAGATATGCGTTATGCGTTATACGGTTTGAGTTATGCGTTATACGTTATTGGTTTATGCGTTATGCGTTATGCGTTATGCGTATACGGTTTGATATATGCGTTATGCGTTATGCGTTATGCGTTATGCGTTATGCGTTATGCGTTATGCGTTAAGCGTGATATGTTATGCTTATGCGTTATGCGTTATGCGTTATGAGTTATACGTTATGCGTTATGCGTTATGCGTTATGCGTTATATGTTATGCGTTATGCGTTATGGGTTATGTTTTATGCGTTATGCGTTATGCGTTATGCGTTATGCGTTATGCGTTATGCGTTTTGCGTTATGCGTTATGCGTTATGCGTTATGCGTTATGGGATATGTTTTATGCGTTATGCGTTATGCGTTATGCGTTATGCGTTGTTCGTTATGCGTTATGCGTTGGGCGTTATACGTTTGCGTTATGCGTTATGCGTAATGCGTTATGCGTTATGCTTTATGCGTTATGCGTTATGCGTTATGCATTTTGCGTTATGCGCCATGCCTTATGCGTTATGAGTTATGCGTTATGCGTTATGCGTTATACGGTTTGAGATATGCGTTATGCGTTATACGGTTTGAGTTATGCGTTATGCGTTGTGCGTTATGCGTTATGCGTTATGCGTTATGCGTTATGCGTTATGCGTTATGCGTTATGCGTTATGAGTTATGCGTAATGCGTTATGCGTTATGCGTTATGCGTTATACGGTTTGAGTTATGCGTTATGCGTTATGCGTTATAGGTTATGTTTTATGCGTTATGCGTTATGCGTTATGCGTTATGCGTTATGCGTTATGCGTTATGGGTTATGTTTTATGCGTTACGCGTTATGCGTTATGCGTTATGCGTTATGCGTTATGCGTTATGCGTTATGCGTTATGCGTTGTTCGTTATGCGTTATGCGTTATGCGTTATGCGTTATGGGTTATGTTTTATGCGTTATGCGTTATGCGTTATGCGTTATGCGTTATGCGTTATGCGTTATGCGTTATGCGTTATGCGTTATGCGTTATGCGTTATGCGTTATGCGTTATGCGTTATGCGTTATGCGTTATGGGTTATGTTATATGCGTTATGCGTTATGCGTTATGCGTTATGCGTAATGCGTTATGCGTTAAGCGTTATGCGTTATGCGTTATGCGTTATGCGTTATGCGTTATGCGTTTTGCGTTATGCGTTATGCGTTATGCGTTATGGGTTATGTTTTATGCGTTATGCGTTATGCGTTATGCGTTATGCGTTATGCATTTTGCGTTATGCGCCATGCCTTATGCGTTATGAGTTATGCGTTATGCGTTATGCGTTATGCGTTATGCGTTATACGGTTTGAGATATGCGTTATGCGTTATACGGTTTGAGTTATGCGTTATGCGTTATACGTTATTGGTTTATGCGTTATGCGTTATGCGTTTTGCGTTATCCGTTATGGGTTATATTTTATGCGTTATGCGTTATGCGTTATGCGTTATGCGTTATGCGTTATGCGTTATGCGTTATGCGTTATGCATTATGCGTTATGCGTTATGCGTTATGCGTTATGCGTTATGCGTTATGCGTTATGCGTGATGCGTTATGCGTTTTGCGTTATGCGTTATGCGTTATGGGTTATGTTTTATGCGTTATGCGTTATGCGTTACGCGTTACGCGTTACGCGTTATGCGTTATGCGTTATGCGTTATGCGTTATGCGTTATGCGTTATGCGTTATGCGTTATGCGTTATGCGTTATGCGTTATGCGTTGTGCGTTATGCGTTATGCGTTATGCGTTATGCGTTATGCGTTATGCGTTATGCGTTATGCGTTATGCGTTATGCGTTATGCGTTATGCGTTATGCGTTATGCGTTATGCGTTATGCGTTGTGCGTTATGCGTTATGCGTTATGCGTTATGCGTTATGCGTTATGCGTTATGCGTTATGCGTTATGCGTTATGCATTATGCGTTATGCGTTATGCGTTATGCGTTATGCGTTATGCGTTATGCGTTATGCGTGATGCGTTATGCGTTATGCGTTATGCGTTTTGCGTTATGCGTTATGCGTTATGGGTTATGTTTTATGCGTTATGCGTTATGCGTTACGCGTTACGCGTTACGCGTTATGCGTTATGCGTTATGCGTTATGCGTTATGCGTTATGCGTTATGCGTTATGCGTTATGCGTTATGCGTTATGCGTTGTGCGTTATGCGTTATGCGTTATGCGTTATGCGTTATGCGTTATGCGTAATGCGTTATGCGTTATGAGTTATGCGTTATGCGTTATGCGTTATGCGTTATGCGTTATACGGTTTGAGTTATGCGTTATGCGTTATGCGTTATGGGTTATGTTTTATGCGTTATGCGTTATGCGTTATGCGTTATGCGTTATGCGTTATGGGTTATGTTTTATGCGTTACGCGTTATGCGTTATGCGTTATGCGTTATGCGTTATGCGTTATGCGTTGTTCGTTATGCGTTATGCGTTATGCGTTATGCGGTATGCGTTTTGCGTTATGCGTTATGCGTTATGCGTTATGGGATATGTTTTATGCGTTATGCGTTATGCGTTATGCGTTATGCGTTGTTCGTTATGCGTTATGCGTTGGGCGTTATACGTTTGCGTTATGCGTTATGCGTAATGCGTTATGCGTTATGCGTTATGCTTTATGCGTTATGCGTTATGCGTTATGCATTTTGCGTTATGCGCCATGCCTTATGCGTTATGAGTTATGCGTTATGCGTTATGCGTTATGCGTTATGCGTTATGAGTTATGCGTTATGCGTTATGCGTTATGCGTTATGCGTTATACGGTTTGAGTTATGCGTTATGCGTTATGCGTTATGGGTTATGCGTTGTTCGTTATGCGTTATGCGTTATGCGTTATGCGGTATGCGTTTTGCGTTATGCGTTATGCGTTATGCGTTATGGGATATGTTTTATGCGTTATGCGTTATGCGTTATGCGTTGTTCGTTATGCGTTATGCGTTGGGCGTTATACGTTTGCGTTATGCGTTATGCGTAATGCGTTATGCGTTATGCTTTATGCGTTATGCGTTATGCGTTATGCATTTTGCGTTATGCGCCATGCCTTATGCGTTATGAGTTATGCGTTATGCGTTATGCGTTATGCGTTATGCGTTATACGGTTTGAGATATGCGTTATGCGTTATACGGTTTGAGTTATGCGTTATGCGTTATATGTTATTGGTTTATGCGTTATATGTTATTGGTTTATGCGTTATGCGTTATGCGTTTTGCGTTATGCGTTATGGGTTATGTTTTATGCGTTATGCGTTATGCGTTATGCGTTATGCGTTATGCGTTATGCGTTATGCGTTATGCGTTATGCGTTATGCGTTATGCGTTATGCGTTATGCGTTATGCGGTTTGCGTTATGCGTTATGCGTTATGCGTTATGGGTTATGTTTTATGCGTTATGCGTTATGCGTTATGCGTTATGCGTTATGCGTTATGCGTTGTTCGTTATGCGTTATGCGTTATGCGTTATGCGTTATGCGTTATGCGTTATGCGTGATGCGTTATGCGTTATGCGTTATGCGTTATGCGTTGTTCGTTATGCGTTATGCGTTGGGCGTTATACGTTTGCGTTATGCGTTATGCGTAATGCGTTATGCGTTATGCTTTATGCGTTATGCGTTATGCGTTATGCATTTTGCGTTATGCGCCATGCCTTATGCGTTATGAGTTATGCGTTATGCGTTATGCGTTATGCGTTATGCGTTATACGGTTTGAGATATGCGTTATGCGTTATACGGTTTGAGTTATGCGTTATGCGTTATACGTTATTGGTTTATGCGTTATGCGTTATGCGTTTTGCGTTATGCGTTATGCGTTATGCGTTATGCGTTATGCGTTATGCGTTATGCATTTTGCGTGATGCGTTATGCGTTATGCGTTTTGCGTTATGCGTTATGCGTTGGGCGTTATACGTTTGCGTTATGCGTTATGCGTTATGCGTTATGCGTTATGCTTTATGCGTTATGCGTCATGCGTTATGCGTTATGCGTTATGCGTTATACGTTTGCGTTATGCGTTATGCGTAATGCGTCATACGTTATGCATTTTGCGTTACGCGCCATGCCTTATGCGTTATGAGTTATGCGTTATGCGTTATGCGTTATGCGTATACGGTATGAGATATGCGTTATGCGTTATGCGTTATGCGTTATGGGTTATGTTTTATGCGTTATGCGTTATGCGTTATGCGTTATGCGTTGTTCGTTATGCGTTATGCGTTATGCGTTATGCGGTATGCGTTTTGCGTTATGCGTTATGCGTTATGCGTTATGGGATATGTTTTATGCGTTATGCGTTATGCGTTATGCGTTATGCGTTATGCGTTATGCGTTGTTCGTTATGCGTTATGCGTTGGGCGTTATACTTTTGCGTTATGCGTTATGCGTAATGCGTTATGCGTTATGCTTTATGCTTTATGCGTTATGCGTTATGCATTTTGCGTTATGCGCCATGCCTTATGCGTTATGAGTTATGCGTTATGCGTTATGCGTTATGCGTTATGCGTATACGGTTTGAGATATGCGTTATGCGTTATACGGTTTGAGTTATACGTTATACGTTATTGGTTTATGCGTTATGCGTTATGCGTTATACGGTTTGAGATATGCGTTATGCGTTATACGGTTTGAGTTATGCGTTATGCGTTATACGTTATTGGTTTATGCGTTATGCGTTATGCGTTTTGCGTTATCCGTTATGGGTTATATTTTATGCGTTATGCGTTATGCGTTATGCGTTATGCGTTATGCGTTATGCGTTATGCGTTATGCGTTATGCGTTATGCATTATGCGTTATGCGTTATGCGTTATGCGTTATTCGTTATGCGTTATGCGTTATGCGTGATGCGTTATGCGTTTTGCGTTATGCGTTATGCGTTATGGGTTATGTTTTATGCGTTATGCGTTATGCGTTACGCGTTACGCGTTACGCGTTATGCGTTATGCGTTATGCGTTATGCGTTATGCGTTATGCGTTATGCGTTATGCGTTATGCGTTATGCGTTGTGCGTTATGCGTTATGCGTTATGCGTTATGCGTTATGCGTTATGCGTTATGCGTTATGCGTTATGCGTTATGCGTTATGCGTTATGCGTTGTGCGTTATGCGTTATGCGTTATGCGTTATGCGTTATGCGTTATGCGTTATGCGTTATGCGTTATGCGTTATGCATTATGCGTTATGCGTTATGCGTTATGCGTTATGCGTTATGCGTTATGCGTTATGCGTGATGCGTTATGCGTTATGCGTTATGCGTTTTGCGTTATGCGTTATGCGTTATGGGTTATGTTTTATGCGTTATGCGTTATGCGTTACGCGTTACGCGTTACGCGTTATGCGTTATGCGTTATGCGTTATGCGTTATGCGTTATGGGTTATGTTTTATGCGTTATGCGTTATGCGTTACGCGTTACGCGTTACGCGTTATGCGTTATGCGTTATGCGTTATGCGTTATGCGTTATGCGTTATGCGTTATGCGTTATGCGTTATGCGTTATGCGTTATGCGTTATGCGTTATGCGTTATGCATTATGCGTTATGCGTTATGCGTTATGCGTTATGCGTTATGCGTTATGCGTGATGCGTTATGCGTTATGCGTTTTGCGTTATGCGTTATGCGTTATGGGTTATGTTTTATGCGTTATGCGTTATGCGTTACGCGTTACGCGTTACGCGTTATGCGTTATGCGTTATGCGTTATGCGTTATGCGTTATGCGTTATGCGTTATGCGTTATGCGTTATGCGTTGTGCCTTATGCGTTATGCGTTATGCGTTATGCGTTATGCGTTATGCGTTATGCGTTATGCGTTATGCGTTATGAGTTATGCGTTATGCGTTATGCGTTATGCGTTATACGGTTTGAGTTATGCGTTATGCGTTATGCGTTATGGGTTATGTTTTATGCGTTATGCGTTATGCGTTATGCGTTATGCGTTATGCGTTATGCGTTATGCGTTATGGGTTATGTTTTATGCGTTACGCGTTATGCGTTATGCGTTATGCGTTATGCGTTATGCGTTATGCGTTATGCGTTATGCGTTATGCGTTGTTCGTTATGCGTTATGCGTTATGCGTTATGCGGTATGCGTTATGCGTTATGCGTTATGCGTTATGCGTTATGCGTTATGCGTTATGCGTTATGCGTTATGCGTTATGGGTTATGTTTTATGCGTTATGCGTTATGCGTTATGCGTTATGCGTTATGCGTTATGCGTTGTTCGTTATGCGTTATGCGTTATGCGGTATGCGTTTTGCGTTATGCGTTATGCGTTATGCGTTATGGGATATGTTTTATGCGTTATGCGTTATGCGTTATGCGTTATGCGTTATGCGTTGTTCGTTATGCGTTATGCGTTGGGCGTTATACGTTTGCGTTATGCGTTATGCGTAATGCGTTATGCGTTATGCTTAATGCGTTATGCGTTATGCGTTATGCATTTTGCGTTATGCGCCATGCCTTATGCGTTATGAGTTATGCGTTATGCGTTATGCGTTATGCGTTATACGGTTTGAGATATGCGTTATGCGTTATACGGTTTGAGTTATGCGTTATGCGTTATATGTTATTGGTTTATGCGTTATGCGTTATGAGTTTTGCGTTATGCGTTATGGGTTATGTTTTATGCGTTATGCGTTATGCGTTATGCGTTATGCGTTATGCGTTATGCGTTATGCGTTATGCGTTTTGCCTTATGCGCCATGCCTTATGCGTTATGAGTTATGCGTTATGCGTTATGCGTTATGCGTTTTGCGTTATGCGTTATGGGTTATGCGTTATGCGTTATGCGTTATGCGTTATGCGTTATGCATTATGCGTGATGCGTTATGCGTTATGCGTTTTGCGTTATGCGTTGGGCGTTATACGTTTGCGTTATGCGTTATGCGTTATGCGTTATGCGTTATGCGTTATGCTTTATGCGTTATCCGTCATGCGTTATGCGTTATGCGTTATGCGTTATACGTTTGCGTTATGCGTTATGCGTAATGCGTTATGCGTTATGCATTTTGCGTTATGCGCCATGCCTTATGCGTTATGAGTTATGCGTTATGCGTTATGCGTATACGGTATGAGATATACGGTTATGCGTTATACGGTTTGAGTTATGCGTTATGCGTTATACGGTTTGAGTTATACGTTATGCGTTATACGTTATTGGTTTATGCGTTATGCGTCATGCGTTATGCGTTATGCGTTATACGTTTGCGTTATGCGTTATGCGTAATGCGTTATGCGTTATGCATTTTGCTTTATGCGCCATGCCTTATGCGTTATGAGTTATGCGTTATGCGTTATGCGTTATGCGTTATGGGTTATGTTTTATGCGTTATGCGTTATGCGTTATGCGTTATGCGTTATGCGTTGTTCGTTATGCGTTATGCGTTATGCGGTATGCGTTTTGCGTTATGCGTTATGCGTTATGCGTTATGGGATATGTTTTATGCGTTATGCGTTATGCGTTATGCGTTATGCGTTATGCGTTATGGGTTATGTTTTATGCGTTATGCGTTATGCGTTATGCGTTATGCGTTATACGGTTTGAGTTATGCGTTATGCGTTATGCGTTATGGGTTATGTTTTATGCGTTATGCGTTATGCGTTATGCGTTATGCGTTATGCGTTATGCGTTATGCGTTATGGGTTATGTTTTATGCGTTATGCGTTATGCGTTATGCGTTATGCGTTGTTCGTTATGCGTTATGCGTTATGCGTTATGCGGTATGCGTTTTGCGTTATGCGTTATGCGTTATGCGTTATGGGATATGTTTTATGCGTTATGCGTTATGCGTTATGCGTTATGCGTTATGCGTTGTTCGTTATGCGTTATGCGTTGGGCGTTATACTTTTGCGTTATGCGTTATGCGTAATGCGTTATGCGTTATGCTTTATGCGTTATGCGTTATGCATTTTGCGTTATGCGCCATGCCTTATGCGTTATGAGTTATGCGTTATGCGTTATGCGTTATGCGTATACGGTTTGAGATATGCGTTATGCGTTATACGGTTTGAGTTATGCGTTATACGTTATTGGTTTATGCGTTATGCGTTATGCGTTATGCGTTTTGCGTTATGCGTTATGGGTTATGTTTTATGCGTTATGCGTTATGCGTTAAGCGTTATGCGTTATGCGTTATGCGTTATGCGTTATGCGTTATGCGTTATGCGTTTTGCGTTATGCGTTATGCGTTATGCGTTATGGGTTATGTTTTATGCGTTATGCGTTATGCGTTACGCGTTATGCATTATGCGTTATGCGTTATGCGTTATGCGTTATGCGTTGTTCGTTATGCGTTATGCGTTATGCGTTATGCGGTATGCGTTTTGCGTTATGCGTTATGCGTTTTGCGTGATGGGATATGTTTTATGCGTTATGCGTTATGCGTTATGCGTTATGCGTTATGCGTTGTTCGTTATGCATTATGCGTTGGGCGTTATACGTTTGCGTTATGCGTTATGCGTAATGCGTTATGCGTTATGCTTTATGCGTTATGCGCTATGCGTTATGCATTTTGCGTTATGCGCCATGCCTTATGCGTTATGAGTTATGCGTTATGCGTTATGCGTTATGCGTTATGCGTTATACGGTTTGAGATATGCGTTATTCGTTATACGGTTTGAGTTATGCGTTATGCGTTATACGTTATTGGTTTATGGGTTATGCGTTATGCGTTATGCGTTATGGGTTATGCGTTATGCGTTATGCGTTATGCGTTATGCGTTATGCATTATGCGTGATGCGTTATGCGTTATGCGTTATGCGTTTTGCGTTATGCGTTATGCGTTGGGCGTTATACGTTTGCGTTATGCGTTATGCGTTATGCGTTATGCGTTATGCTTTATGCGTTATGCGTCATGCATTATGCGTTATGCGTTATACGTTTGCGTTATGCGTTATGCGTAATGCGTTATGCGTTATGCGTTATGCGTTATGCGTTATGGGTTATGTTTTATGCGTTATGCGTTATGCGTTATGCGTTATGCGTTATGCGTTATGCGTTGTTCGTTATGCGTTATGCGTTATGCGTTATGCGTTATGCGTGATGCGTTATGCGTTATGCGTTATGCGTTTTGCGTTATGCGTCATGCGTTATGCGTTATGCGTTATGCGTTATGCGTTATGCGTTATGCGTTATGCGTTATGCGTTATGCGGTTTGCGTTATGCGTTATGCGTTATGCGTTATGCGTTATGGGTTATGTTTTATGCGTTATGCGTTATGCGTTATGCGTTATGCGTTATGCGTTATGCGTTGTTCGTTATGCGTTATGCGTTATGCGTTATGCGTTATGCGTTGTTCGTTATGCGTTATGCGTTATGCGTTATGCGTTATGCGTGATGCGTTATGCGTTATGCGTTATGCGTTTTGCGTTATGCGTCATACGTTATGCGTTATGCGTTATGCGTTATGCGTTATGCGTTATGCGTGATGCGTTATGCGTTATGCGTTATGCGTTGTTCGTTATGCGTTATGCGTTGGGCGTTATACGTTTGCGTTATGCGTTATGCGTAATGCGTTATGCGTTATGCTTTATGCGTTATGCGTTATGCGTTATGCGTTATGCGTTATGCGTTTTGCGTTATGCGTTATACGTTTGCGTTATGCGTTATGCGTAATGCGTTATGCGTTATGCATTTTGCGTTATGCGCCATGCCTTATGCGTTATGAGTTATGCGTTATGCGTTATGCGTTATGCGTATACGGTATGAGATATGCGTTATGCGTTATGCGTTATGCGTTATGCGTTATGCGTTTTGCGTTATGCGTTATGCGTTATGCGTTATGCGTTATGCGTTATGGGTTATGTTTTATGCGTTATGCGTTATGCGTTATGCGTTATGCGTTATGCGTTATGCGTTATGCGTTATGCGGTATGCGTTTTGCGTTATGCGTTATGCGTTATGCGTTATGGGATATGTTTTATGCGTTATGCGTTATGCGTTATGCGTTATGCATTTTGCGTTATGCGCCATGCCTTATGCGTTATGAGTTATGCGTTATGCGTTATGCGTTATGCGTTATGCTTTATGGGTTATGCGTTATGCGTTATGCATTTTGCGTTATGCGCCATGCCTTATGCGTTATGAGTTATGCGTTATGCGTTATGCGTTATGCGTTATGCGTATACGGTTTGAGATATGCGTTATGCGTTATACGGTTTGAGTTATGCGTTATACGTTATTGGTTTATGCGTTATGCGTTATGCGTTATGCGTTTTGCGTTTTGCGTTATGCGTTATGGGTTATGTTTTATGCGTTATGCGTTATGCGTTAAGCGTTATGCGTTATGCGTTATGCGTTATGCGTTATGCGTTATGCGTTATGCGTTTTGCGTTATGCGTTATGCGTTATGGGTTATGTTTTATGCGTTATGCGTTATGCGTTACGCGTTATGCATTATGCGTTATGCGTTATGCGTTATGCGTTATGCGTTGTTCGTTATGCGTTATGCGTTATGCGTTATGCGGTATGCGTTTTGCGTTATGCGTTATGCGTTATGCGTTATGGGATATGTTTTATGCGTTATGCGTTATGCGTTATGCGTTGTTCGTTATGCATTATGCGTTGGGCGTTATACGTTTGCGTTATGCGTTATGCGTAATGCGTTATGCGTTATGCTTTATGCGTTATGCGTTATGCGTTATGCATTTTGGGTTATGCGCCATGCCTTATGCGTTATGAGTTATGCGTTATGCGTTATGCGTTATGCGTTATGCGTTATACGGTTTGAGATATGCGTTATGCGTTATACGGTTTGAGTTATGCGTTATGCGTTATACGTTATTGGTTTATGCGTTATGCGTTATGCGTTTTGCGTTATGCTTTATGGGTTATGCGTTATGGGTTATGTTTTATGCGTTATGCGTTATGCGTTAAGCGTTATGCGTTATGCGTTATGCGTTATGCGTTATGCGTTATGCGTTATGCGTTTTGCGTTATGCGTTATGCGTTATGGGTTATGTTTTATGCGTTATGCGTTATGCGTTACGCGTTATGCATTATGCGTTATGCGTTATGCGTTATGCGTTATGCGTTGTTCGTTATGCGTTATGCGTTATGCGTTATGCGGTATGCGTTTTGCGTTATGCGTTATGCGTTATGCGTTATGGGATATGTTTTATGCGTTATGCGTTATGCGTTATGCGTTGTTCGTTATGCATTATGCGTTGGGCGTTATACGTTTGCGTTATGCGTTATGCGTAATGCGTTATGCGTTATGCTTTATGCGTTATGCGTTATGCGTTATGCATTTTGGGTTATGCGCCATGCCTTATGCGTTATGAGTTATGCGTTATGCGTTATGCGTTATGCGTTATGCGTTATACGGTTTGAGATATGCGTTATGCGTTATACGGTTTGAGTTATGCGTTATGCGTTATACGTTATTGGTTTATGCGTTATGCGTTATGCGTTTTGCGTTATGCTTTATGGGTTATGCGTTATGCGTTATGCGTTATGCGTTATGCGTTATGCATTATGCGTGATGCGTTATGCGTTATGCGTTATGCGTTTTGCGTTATGCGTTATGCGTTGGGCGTTATACGTTTGCGTTATGCGTTATGCGTTATGCGTTATGCGTTATGCTTTATGCGTTATGCGTTATGCGTTATGCATTTTGCGTTATGCGCCATGCGTTATGCGTTATTAGTTATGCGTTATGCGTTATGCGTTATGCGTTATGCGTTATACGGTTTGAGTTATGCGTTATGCGTTATACGGTTTGAGTTATACGTTATGCGTTATGCGTTATGCGTTATGCGTTATGCGTTATGCGTTATGAGTTATGCGTTATGCGTTATGTGTTATGCGTTATGCGTTATACGGTTTGAGTTATGCGTTATGCGTTATGCGTTATGGGTTATGTTTTATGCGTTATGCGTTATGCGTTATGCGTTATGCGTTATGGGTTATGTTTTATGCGTTATGCGTTATGCGTTATGCGTTATGCGTTATGCGTTATGCGTTATGCGTTATGCGTTGTTCGTTATGCGTTATGCGTTATGCGTTATGCGGTATGCGTTTTGCGTTATGCGTTATGCGTTATGCGTTATGCGTTATGGGATATGTTTTATGCGTTATGCGTTATGCGTTATGCGTTATGCGATATGCGTTGTTCGTTATGCGTTATGCGTTGGGCGTTATACGTTTGCGTTATGCGTTATGCGTTATGCGTTATGCGTTATGCGTTATGCGTTATGCGTTATGCGTTATGCGTTTTGCGTTATGCGTTATGCGTTATGCGTTATGGGTTATGTTTTATGCATTATGCGTTATGCGTTATGCGTTATGCGTTATGCGTTATGCGTTATGCGTTATGCGTTATGCGTTATGCGTTATGCGTTATGCGTTATGCGTTGTTCGTTATGCGTTATGCGTTATGTGTTATGCGTTATGCGTTATGCGTTATGCGTTATGCGTTATGCGTGATGCGTTATGCGTTATGCATTATACGTTTTGCGTTATGCGTCATGCGTTATGTGTTATGCGTTATGTGTCATGCGTTATGCGTTATACGTGATGCGTTATGCGTTATGCGTTTTGCGTTATGCGTCATGCGTTATGTGTTATGTGTTATACGTTTGCGTTGTGCGTTAGGCGTCATGCGTTATGCTTTATGCGTTATGCATTATGCGTTATGCGTTATGCGTTATGCGTTATGCGTTATGCGTTATGCGTTATGCGTTATGCGTTTTGCGTTATGCGTCATGCGTTATGTGTTATGTGTTATACGTTTGCGTTATGCGTTAGGCGTCATGCTTATGCTTTATGCGTTATGCGTTATGCGTTATGCGTTATGCGTGATGCGTTATGCTTATGCGTTATGCGTTATGCGTTATGGGTTATGTTTTATGCGTTATGCGTTATGCGTTACGCGTTATGCGTTATGCGTTATGCGTTATGCGTATACGGTTGGAGATATGCGTTATGCGTTATACGGTTTGAGTTATGCGTAATACGTTATTGGTTTATGCGTTATGCGTTATGCGTTATGCGTTTTGCGTTATGCGTTATGCGTTATGAGTTATGCGTTATGCGTTATGCGTTATGCGTTATGCGTTATGCGTATACGGTTTGAGATATGCGTTATGCGTTATACGGTTTGAGTTATGCGTTATACGTTATTGGTTTATGCGTTATGCGTTATGCGTTATGCGTTTTGCGTTATGGGTTATGTTTTATGCGTTATGCGTTATGCGTTATGCGTTATGCGTTATGCGTTATGCGTTATGCGTTATGCGTTATGCGTTATGGGTTATGTTTTATGCGTTATGCGTTATGCGTTATGCGTTATGCGTTAAGCGTTATGCGTTATGCGTTATGCGTTATGCGTTATGCGTTATGCGTTATGCGTTATGCGTTTTGCGTTATGCGTTATGCGTTATGCGTTATGCGTTATGGGTTATGTTTTATGCGTTATGCGTTATGCGTTATGCGTTATGCGTTATGCGTTATGCGTTATGCGTTATGCGTTATGCGTTATGCGTTATGCGTTATGCGTTATGCGTTATGCGTTATGCGTTATGCGTTATGCGTTATGCGTTATGCGTTATGCGTTATACGGTTTGAGTTATGCGTTATGCGTTATGCGTTATGCGTTATGCGTTATGCGTTATGCGTTATGGGTTATGTTTTATGCGTTATGCGTTATGCGTTATGCGTTATGCGTTATGCGTTATGCGTTATGCGTTGTTCGTTATGCGTTATGCGTTATGCGTTATGCGGTATGCGTTTTGCGTTATGCGTTATGCGTTATGCGTTATGGGATATGTTTTATGCGTTATGCGTTATGCGTTATGCGTTATGCGTTGTTCGTTATGCGTTATGCGTTGGGCGTTATACGTTTGCGTTATGCGTTATGCGTAATGCGTTATGCGTTATGCTATATGCGTTATGCGTTATGCGTTATGCGTTATGCATTTTGCGTTATGCGCCATGCCTTATGCGTTATGAGTTATGCGTTATGCGTTATGCGTTATGCGTTATGCGTTATACGGTTTGAGATATGCGTTATGCGTTATACGGTTTGAGTTATGCGTTATGCGTTATACGTTATTGGTTTATGCGTTATGCGTTATGCGTTTTGCGTTATCCGTTATGGGTTATGTTTTATGCGTTATGCGTTATGCGTTATGCGTTATGCGTTATGCGTTATGCGTTATGCGTTATGCGTTATGCATTATGCGTTATGCGTTATGCGTTATGCGTTATGCGTTATGCGTGATGCGTTATGCGTTATGCGTTTTGCGTTATGCGTTATGCGTTATGCGTTATGGGTTATGTTTTATGCGTTATGCGTTATGCGTTACGCGTTACGCGTAGCGCGTTATGCGTTATGCGTTATGCGTTATGCGTTATGCGTTATGCGTTATGCGTTATGCGTTATGCGTGATGCGTTATGCGTTATGCGTTATGCGTTGTGCGTTATGCGTTATGCGTTATGCGTTATGCGTTATGCGTTATGCGTTATGCGTTATGCGTTATGCGTTATGCGTTATGCGTTATGCGTTATGCGTTATGCGTTATACGGTTTGAGTTATGCGTTATGCGTTATGCGTTATGGGTTATGTTTTATGCGTTATGCGTTATGCGTTATGCGTTATGCGTTATGCGTTATGCGTTATGGGTTATGTTTTATGCGTTACGCGTTATGCGTTATGCGTTATGCGTTATGCGTTATGCGTTGTTCGTTATGCGTTATGCGTAATGCGTTATGCGTTATGCTTTATGCGTTATGCGTTATGCGTTATGCATTTTGCGTTATGCATTTTGCGTTATTCGCCATGCCTTATGCGTTATGAGTTATGCGTTATGCGTTATGCGTTATGCGTTATACGGTTTGAGATATGCGTTATGCGTTATACGGTTTGAGTTATGCGTTATGCGTTATACGTTATTGGTTTATGCGTTAT
The DNA here is from genome assembly GCA_916610235.2 of Lasioglossum morio. Taxonomy (NCBI): domain Eukaryota; kingdom Metazoa; phylum Arthropoda; class Insecta; order Hymenoptera; family Halictidae; genus Lasioglossum; species Lasioglossum morio. Next base: position 2,311,262 of record CAKAJA020000459.1, on the reverse strand, counting down.
GCGTTATGCGTTTTGCGTTATCCGTTATGGGTTATGTTTTATGCGTTATGCGTTATGCGTTATGCGTTATGCGTTATGCGTTATGCGTTATGCGTTATGCATTATGCGTTATGCGTTATGCGTTATGCGTTATGCGTTATGCGTTATGCGTTATGCGTGATGCGTTATGCGTTATGCGTTTTGCGTTATGCGTTATGCGTTATGCGTTATGGGTTATGTTTTATGCGTTATGCGTTATGCGTTACGCGTTACGCGTTACGCGTTATGCGTTATGCGTTATGCGTTATGCGTTATGCGTTATGCGTTATGCGTTATGCGTTATGCGTTATGCGTTATGCGTTGTGCGTTATGCGTTATGCGTTATGCGTTATGCGTTATGCGTTATGCGTTATGCGTTATGCGTCATGCGTTATGCGTTATGAGTTATGCGTTATGCGTTATGCGTTATGCGTTATGCGTTGTTCGTTATGCGTTATGCGTTATGCGTTATGCGTTGTTCGTTATGCGTTATGCGTTATGCGTTATGCGGTATGCGTTTTGCGTTATGCGTTATGCGTTATGCGTTATGGGATATGTTTTATGCGTTATGCGTTATGCGTTATGCGTTATGCGTTGTTCGTTATGCGTTATGCGTTGGGCGTTATACGTTTGCGTTATGCGTTATGCGTAATGCGTTATGCGTTATGCTTTATGCGTTATGCGTTATGCGTTATGCATTTTGCGTTATGCGCCATGCCTTATGCGTTATGAGTTATGCGTTATGCGTTATGCGTTATGCGTTATGAGTTATGCGTTATACGGTTTGAGATATGCGTTATGCGTTATACGGTTTGAGTTATGCGTTATGCGTTATACGTTATTGGTTTATGCGTTATGCGTTATGCGTTTTGCGTTATCCGTTATGGGTTATGTTTTATGCGTTATGCGTTATGCGTTATGAGTTATACGTTATGCGTTATGCGTTATGCGTTATGCGTTATATGTTATGCGTTATGCGTTATGCGTTATGCGTTATGCGTTATGCGTTATGCGTTATGCGTTATGCGTTATGCGTTATGCGTTATGCGTTATGCGTTATGCGTTATGCGTTATGCTTTATGCGTTATGCGTTATGCGTTATGCATTTTGCGTTATGCGCCATGCCTTATACGTTATGAGTTATGCGTTATGCGTTATGCGTTATGCGTTATGCGTATACGGTTTGAGATATGCGTTATGCGTTATACGGTTTGAGTTATGCGTTATACGTTATTGGTTTATGCGTTATGCGTTATGCGTTCTGCGTTTTGCGTTATGCGTTATGGGTTATGTTTTATGCGTTATGCGTTATGCGTTATGCGTTATGCGTTATGCGTTATGCGTTATGCGTTATGCGTTTTGCGTTATGCGTTATGCGTTATGCGTTATGGGTTATGTTTTATGCGTTATGCGTTATGCGTTACGCGTTACGCGTTACGCGTTAGGCGTTATGCGTTATGCGTTATGCGTTATGCGTTATGCGTTATGCGTTATGCGTTATGCGTTATGCGTTATGCGTTATGCGTTATGCGTTATGCGTTATGCGTTATGCGTTATGCGTTATGCGTTATGCGTTATGCGTTATGCGTTATGCGTTATGAGGTATGCGTTATGCGTTATGCGTCATGCGTTATGCGTTATGCGTTATACGGTTTGAGTTATGCGTTATGCGTTATGCGTTATGGGTTATGTTTTATGCGTTATGCGTTATGCGTTATGCGTTATGCGTTATGGGTTATGTTTTATGCGTTATGCGTTATGCGTTATGCGTTATGCGTTATGCGTTATGCGTTGTTCGTTATGCGTTATGCGTTATGCGTTATGTGGTATGCGTTTTGCGTTATGCGTTATGCGTTATGCGTTATGGGATATGTTTTATGCGTTATGCGTTATGCGTTATGCGTTATGCGTTATGCGTTATGCGTTGTTCGTTATGCGTTATGCGTTGGGCGTTATACGTTTGCGTTATGCGTTATGCGTAATGCGTTATGCGTTATGCTTTATGCGTTATGCGTTATGCGTTATGCATTTTGCGTTATGCGCCATGCCTTATGCGTTATGAGTTATGCGTTATGCGTTATGCGTTATGCGTTATGCGTTATACGGTTTGAGATATGCGTTATGCGTTATACGGTTTGAGTTATGCGTTATGCGTTATATGTTATTGGTTTATGCGTTATGCGTTATGCGTTTTGCGTTATGGGTTATGTTTTATGCGTTATGCGTTATGCGTTATGCGTTATGCGTTATGCGTTATGCGTTATGCGTTATGCGTTATGCGTTTTGCGATATGCGTTATGCGTTATGCGTTATGGGTTATGTTTTATGCGTTATGCGTTATGCGTTATGCGTTATGCGTTATGCGTTATGCGTTATGCGTTATGCGTTGTTCGTTATGCGTTATGCGTTATGCGTTATGCGTTATGCGTTATGCGTTATGCGTTATGCGTGATGCGTTATGCGTTATGCGTTATGCGTTTTGCGTTATGCGTCATGCGTTATGCGTTATACGTTATGCGTTATGCGTTATGCGTTATGCGTTATGCGTTATGCGTGATGCGTTATGCGTTATGCGTTATGCGTTGTTCGTTATGCGTTATGCGTTGGCCGTTATACGTTTGCGTTATGCGTTATGCGTAATGCGTTATGCATTATGCTTTATGCGTTATGCGTTATGCGTTATGCATTTTGCGTTATGCGCCATGCCTTATGCGTTATGAGTTATGCGTTATGCGTTATGCGTTATGCGTTATGCGTTATGCGTTATACGGTTTGAGATATGCGTTATGCGTTATACGGTTTGAGTTATGCGTTATGCGTTATACGTTATTGGTTTATGCGTTATGCGTTATGCGTTTTGCGTTATCCGTTATGGGTTATGCGTTATGCGTTATGCGTTATGCGTTTTGCGTTATGCGTCATGCGTTATGTGTTATGCGTCATGCGTTATGCGTTATGCGTTATGCGTGATGCGTTATGCGTTATGCGTCATGCTTATGCTTTATGCGTTATGCGTTATGCGTTATGCGTTATGCGTTATGCGTGATGCGTTATGCTTACGCGTTATGCGTTATGCGTTATGAGTTATACGTTATGCGTTATGCGTTATGCGTTATATGTTATGCGTTATGCGTTATGCGTTATGCGTTATGCGTTATGCGTTATGCGTTATGCGTTATGCGTTATGCGTTATGCGTTATGCGTTATGCGTTATGCGTTATGCGTTATGCGTTATGCTTTATGCGTTATGCGTCATGCGTTATGCATTTTGCGTTATGCGCCATGCCTTATACGTTATGAGTTATGCGTTATGCGTTATGCGTTATGCGTTATGCGTATACGGTTTGAGATATGCGTTATGCGTTATACGGTTTGAGTTATGCGTTATACGTTATTGGTTTATGCGTTATGCGTTATGCGTTTTGCGTTATGCGTTATGGGTAATGTTTTATGCGTTATGCGTTATGCGTTATGCGTTATGCGTTATGCGTTATGCGTTATGCGTTTTGCGTTATGCGTTATGCGTTATGCGTTATGCGTTATGCGTTATGGGTTATGTTTTATGCGTTATGCGTTATGTGTTATGTGTTATACGTTTGCGTTATGCGTTAGGCGTCATGCGTTATGCTTTATGCGTTATGCGTTATGCGTTATGCGTTATGCGTTATGCGTTATGCGTTTTGCGTTATGCGTCATGCGTTATGTGTTATGTGTTATACGTTTGCGTTATGCGTTAGGCGTCATGCTTATGCTTTATGCGTTATGCGTTATGCGTTATGCGTTATGCGTTATGCGTGATGCGTTATGCTTATGCGTTATGCGTTATGCGTTATGAGTTATACGTTATGCGTTATGCGTTATGCGTTATGCGTTATATGTTATGCGTTATGCGTTATGCGTTATGCGTTATGCGTTATGCGTTATGCGTTATGCTTTATGCGTTATGCGTTATGCGTTATGCATTTTGCGTTATGCGCCATGCCTTATACGTTATGAGTTATGCGTTATGCGTTATGCGTTATGCGTTATGCGTATACGGTTTGAGATATGCGTTATGCGTTATACGGTTTGAGTTATGCGTTATACGTTATTGGTTTATGCGTTATGCGTTATGCGTTATGGGTTATGTTTTATGCGTTATGCGTTATGCGTTATGCGTTATGCGTTATGCGTTATGCGTTTTGCGTTATGCGTTATGCGTTATGCGTTATGGGTTATGTTTTATGCGTTATGCGTTATGCGTTACGCGTTACGCGTTAGGCGTCATGCGTTATGCGTTATGCGTTATGCGTTATGCGTTATGCGTTATGCGTTATGCGTTATGCGTTATGCGTTATGCGTTATGCGTTATGCGTTATGCGTTATGCGTTATGCGTTATGCGTTATGCGTTATGCGTTATGCGTTATGAGTTATGCGTTATGCGTTATGCGTTATGCGTTATGCGTTATGCGTTATACGGTTTGAGTTATGCGTTATGCGTTATGCGTTATGGGTTATGTTTTATGCGTAATGCGTTATGCGTTATGCGTTATGCGTTATGCGTTATGCGTTATGCGTTATGGGTTATGTTTTATGCGTTATGCGTTATGCGTTATGCGTTATGCGTTATGCGTTGTTCGTTATGCGTTATGCGTTATGCGTTATGCGTTATGCGTTATGCGGTATGCGTTTTGCGTTATGCGTTATGCGTTATGCGTTATGGGATATGTTTTATGCGTTATGCGTTATGCGTTATGCGTTATGCGTTATGAGTTATGCGTTATGCGTTATGCGTTATGCGTTATGCGTTATACGGTTTGAGTTATGCGTTATGCGTTATGCGTTATGGGTTATGTTTTATGCGTTATGCGTTATGCGTTATGCGTTATGGGTTATGTTTTATGCGTTATGCGTTATGCGTTATGCGTTATGCGTTATGCGTTATGCGTTATGCGTTGTTCGTTATGCGTTATGCGTTATGCGTTATGCGTTATGCGGTATGCGTTTTGCGTTATGCGTTATGCGTTATGCGTTATGGGATATGTTTTATGCGTTATGCGTTATGCGTTATGCGTTATGCGTTGTTCGTTATGCGTTATGCGTTGGGCGTTATACGTTTGCGTTATGCGTTATGCGTAATGCGTTATGCGTTATGGGTTATGTTTTATGCGTTATGCGTTATGCGTTATGCGTTATGCGTTATGCGTTATGCGTTATGCGTTATGCGTTTTGCGTTATGCGTTATGCGTTATGCGTTATGGGTTATGTTTTATGCGTTATGCGTTATGCGTTATGCGTTATGCGTTATGCGTTGTTCGTTATGCGTTATGCGTTATGCGTTATGCGTTATGCGTTATGCGTTATGCGTTATGCGTTTTGCGTTATGCGTTATGCGTTATGCGTTATGGGTTATGTTTTATGCGTTATGCGTTATGCGTTATGCGTTATGCGTTATGCGTTGTTCGTTATGCGTTATGCGTTATGCGTTATGCGTTATGCGTTATGCGTTATGCGTTATGCGTTATGCGTGATGCGTTATGCGTTATGCGTTATGCGTTTTGCGTTATGCGTCATGCGTTATGCGTTATGCGTTATGCGTTATGCGTTATGCGTTATGCGTTATGCGTCATGCGTTATGCGTTATGCGTTATGCGTTGTTCGTTATGCGTTATGCGTTGGGCGTTATACGTTTGCGTTATGCGTTATGCGTAATGCGTTATGCGTTATGCTTTATGCGTTATGCGTTATGCGTTATGCATTTTGCGTTATGCGCCATGCCTTATGCGTTATGAGTTATGCGTTATGCGTTATGCGTTATGCGTTATGCGTTATACGTTATGCGTTATACGGTTTGAGATATGCGTTATGCGTTATACGGTTTGAGTTATGCGTTATGCGTTATGCGTTTTGCGTTATCCGTTATGGGTTATGTTTTATGCGTTATGCGTTGTTCGTTATGCGTTATGCGTTATGCGTTATGCGTTATGCGTTATGCGTTATGCGTTATGCGTTATGCGTTATGCGTTATGCGTGATGCGTTATGCGTTATGCGTTATGCGTTTTGCGTTATGCGTCATACGTTATGTGTTATGCGTTTTGCGTTATGCGTTTTGCGTTATGCGTTATGCGTTATGCGGTATGCGTTTTGCGTTATGCGTTATGCGCCATGCCTTATGCGTTATGCGTTATACGGTTTGAGATATGCGTTATGCGTTATACGGTTTGCGTTATGCGTTATGCGTAATGCGTTATGCGTTATGCTTTATGCGTTATGCGTTATGCGTTATGCATTTTGCGTTATGCGCCATGCCTTATGCGTTATGAGTTATGCGATATGCGTTATGCGTTATGCGTTATGCGTTATACGGTTTGAGATATGCGTTATGCGTTATACGGTTTGAGTTATGCGTTATGCGTTATACGTTATTGGTTTATGCGTTATGCGTTATGCGTTTTGCGTTATCCGTTATGGGTTATGTTTTATGCGTTATGCGTTATGCGTTATGCGTTATGCGTTATGCGTTATGCGTTATGCGTTATACGGTTTGAGATATGCGTTATGCGTTATACGGTTTGAGTTATGCGTTATGCGTTATATGTTATTGGTTTATGCGTTATGCGTTTTGCGTTATGCGTTATGGGTTATGTTTTATGCGTTATGCGTTATGCGTTATGCGTTATGCGTTATGCGTTATGCGTTATGCGTTATGCGTTTTGCGTTATGCGTTATGCGTTATGCATTATGGGTTATGTTTTATGCGTTATGCGTTATGCGTTATGCGTTATGCGTTATGCGTTATGCGTTGTTCGTTATACGTTATGCGTTATGCGTTATGCGTTATGCGTTATGCGTTATGCGTTATGCGTGATGCGTTATGCGTTATGCGTTATGCGTTTTGCGTTATGCGTCATGCGTTATGCGTTATGCGTTATGCGTTATGCGTTATGCGTTATGCGTTATGCGTTATGCGTGATGCGTTATGCGTTATGCGTTGTTCGTTATGCGTTATGCGTTATGCGTTATGCGTTATGCGTTTTGCGTTATGCGTTATGCGTTATGCGTTATGGGTTATGTTTTATGCGTTATGCGTTATGCGTTACGCGTTACGCGTTACGCGTTAGGCGTTATGCGTTATGCGTTATGCGTTATGCGTTATGCGTTATGCGTTATGCGTTATGCGTTATGCGTTATGCGTTATGCGTTATGCGTTATGCGTTATGCGTTATGGGTTATGTTTTATGCGTTATGCGTTATGCGTTACGCGTTACGCGTTACGCGTTAGGCGTTATGCGTTGTTCGTTATGCGTTATGCGTTATGCGTTATGCGTTATGCGTTATGCGTTATGCGTTATGCGTTTTGCGTTATGCGTTATGCGTTATGCGTTATGGGTTATGTTTTATACGTTATGCGTTATGCGTTACGCGTTACGCGTTACGCGTTAGGCGTTATGCGTTATGCGTTATGCGTTATGCGTTATGCGTTATGCGTTATGCGTTATGCGTTATGCGTTATGCGTTATGCGTTATGCGTTATGCGTTATGCGTTATGCGTTATGCGTTATGCGTTATGGGTTATGTTTTATGCGTTATGCGTTATGCGTTATGCGTTACGCGTTACGCGTTAGGCGTTACGCGTTACGCGTTAGGCGTTATGCGTTATGCGTTATGCGTTATGCGTTATGCGTTATGCGTTATGCGTTATGCGTTATGCGTTATGCGTTATGCGTTATGCGTTATGCGTTATGGGTTATGTTTTATGCGTTATGCGTTATGCGTTACGCGTTACGCGTTACGCGTTACGGGTTAGGCGTTATGCGTTATGCGTTATGCGTTATGCGTTATGCGTTATGCGTTATGCGTTATGGGTTATGTTTTATGCGTTATGCGTTATGCGTTATGCGTTATGCGTTATGCGTTATGCGTTATGCGTTATGGGTTATGTTTTATGCGTTATGCGTTATGCGTTATGTGTTATGCGTTTTGCGTTATGCGTTTTGCGTTATGCGTTATGCGTTATGCGGTATGCGTTTTGCGTTATGCGTTATGCGCCATGCCTTATGCGTTATGCGTTATACGGTTTGAGATATGCGTTATGCGTTATACGGTTTGCGTTATGCGTTATGCGTAATGCGTTATGCGTTATGCTTTATGCGTTATGCGTTATGCGTTATGCATTTTGCGTTATGCGCCATGCCTTATGCGTTATGAGTTATGCGATATGCGTTATGCGTTATGCGTTATGCGTTATACGGTTTGAGATATGCGTTATGCGTTATACGGTTTGAGTTATGCGTTATGCGTTATACGTTATTGGTTTATGCGTTATGCGTTTTGCGTTATCCGTTATGGGTTATGTTTTATGCGTTATGCGTTATGCGTTATGCGTTATGCGTTATGCGTTATGCGTTATACGGTTTGAGATATGCGTTATGCGTTATACGGTTTGAGTTATGCGTTATGCGTTATATGTTATTGGTTTATGCGTTATGCGTTTTGCGTTATGCGTTATGGGTTATGTTTTATGCGTTATGCGTTATGCGTTATGCGTTATGCGTTATGCGTTATGCGTTATGCGTTATGCGTTTTGCGTTATGCGTTATGCGTTATGCATTATGGGTTATGTTTTATGCGTTATGCGTTATGCGTTATGCGTTATGCGTTATGAGTTATGCGTTGTTCGTTATACGTTATGCGTTATGCGTTATGCGTTATGCGTTATGCGTTATGCGTTATGCGTGATGCGTTATGCGTTATGCGTTATGCGTTTTGCGTTATGCGTCATGCGTTATGCGTTATGCGTTATGCGTTATGCGTTATGCGTTATGCGTTACGCGTTACGCGTTACGCGTTAGGCGTTATGCGTTATGCGTTATGCGTTATGCGTTATGCGTTATGCGTTATGCGTTATGCGTTATGCGTTATGCGTTATGCGTTATGCGTTATGCGTTATGCGTTATGCGTTATGCGTTATGCGTTATGAGTTATGCGCTATGCGTTATGCGTTATGCGTTATGCGTTATACGGTTTGAGTTATGCGTTATGCGTTATGCGTTATGGGTTATGTTTTATGCGTTATGCGTTATGCGTTATGCGTTATGCGTTATGGGTTATGTTTTATGCGTTATGCGTTATGCGTTATGCGTTATCCGTTATGCGTTATGCGTTATGGGTTATGTTTTATGCGTTATGCGTTGTTCGTTATGCGTTATGCGTTGGGCGTTATACGTTTGCGTTATGCGTTATGCGTAATGCGTTATGCGTTATGCTTTATGCGTTATGCGTTATGCGTTATGCATTTTGCGTTATGCGCCATGCCTTATGCGTTATGAGTTATGCGTTACGCGTTATGCGTTATGCGTTATGCGTTATACGGTTTGAGATATGCGTTATGCGTTATGCGATATGCGTTATGCGTTGTTCGTTATGCGTTATGCGTTGGGCGTTATACGTTTGCGTTATGCGTTATGCGTAATGCGTTATGCGTTATGCTTTATGCGTTATGCGTTATGCGTTATGCATTTTGCGTTATGCGCCATGCCTTATGCGTTATGAGTTATGCGTTATGCGTTATGCGTTATGCGTTATGCGTTATGCGTTATGCGTTATGCGTTATACGGTTTGAGATATGCGTTATGCGTTATACGGTTTGAGTTATGCGTTATGCGTTATACGTTATTGGTTTATGCGTTATGCGTTATGCGTTTTGCGTTATCCGTTATGGGTTATGTTTTATGCGTTATGCGTTGTTCGTTATGCGTTATGCGTTATGCGTTATGCGTTATGCGTTATGCGTTATGCGTTATGCGTTATGCGTTATGCGTTATGCGTTTTGCGTTATGCGTCATGCGTTATGTGTTATGCGTTATGCGTTATGCGTTTTGCGTTATGCGTTATGCGTTATGCGGTATGCGTTTTGCGTTATGCGTTATGCGCCATGCCTTATGCGTTATGCGTTATACGGTTTGAGATATGCGTTATGCGTTATACGGTTTGAGTTATGCGTTATGCGTTATATGTTATTGGTTTATGCGTTATGCGTTTTGCGTTATGCGTTATGGGATATGTTTTATGCGTTATGCGTTATGCGTTATGCGTTATGCGTTATGCGTTATGCGTTATGCGTTATGCGTTATGCGTTATGCGTTATGCGTTTTGCGTTATGCGTTATGCGTTATGCATTATGGGTTATGTTTTATGCGTTATGCGTCATGCGTTATGCGTTATGCGTTATGCGTTATGCGTTGTTCGTTATACGTTATGCGTTATGCGTTATGCGTTATGCGTTATGTGTTATGCGTTATGCGTGATGCGTTATGCGTTATGCGTTATGCGTTTTGCGTTATGCGTCATGCGTTATGCGTTATGCGTTATGCGTTATGCGTTATGCGTTATGCGTGATGCGTTATGCGTTATGCGTTATGCGTTGTTCGTTATGCGTTATGCGTTATGCGTTATGCGTTATGCGTTATGCGTTATGCGTTTTGCGTTATGCGTTATGCGTTATGCGTTATGCGTTATGGGTTATGTTTTATGCGTTATGCGTTATGCGTTACGCGTTACGCGTTACGCGTTAGGCGTTATGCGTTATGCGTTATGCGTTATGCGTTATGCGTTATGCGTTATGCGTTATGCGTTATGCGTTATGCGTTATGCGTTATGCGTTATGCGTTATGCGTTATGCGTTATGCGTTATGCGTTATGCGTTATGCGTTATGAGTTATGCGTTATGCGTTATGCGTTATGCGTTATGCGTTATACGGTTTGTTTGTTGAGAACTCAAAAATACTGTGGAATGCTGAGGAGAGAATACGAGGAGTGAGAAAAAGAACACGTGCTCGATAAAATTTGCGAGATCGTTTACTGTATCGATATTTTGCTGCTTAAAGGTTGAATGATAATGAAAGACTGTGTGCTCGACAGGGCACGCTCGAAGACAACAACCTAGGTGTGGATGTGTGAATAGCTGAAACAGAGAGTGATTAAAGTGTGTGTGTGTGTGTGTGTGTTTATGTGAAGAAGCTATGACCGAATAAACAGTATTCGTTGCCCTGTCGAGAGTGTACCGGGTGATTGAAATCAATTAGATTGCAGAAACGATGATTTTGCCGCAACATTCCGCCCACCTTGCCAATCTTGTCAAGAATGGCAATAATCCAGAGCTGACTGACTAGTCTTTGGTTGAAAGTGTTGATCCTGTTGAGTGGTCTTCGTTGGTTGAGATGGGCAGCATGACAAGTTTCACAATCGGTCGTTTATAAACCGAATGTTGGGTTTTAACGGTAGCAACCCGAACAAGATTGTCCTGACCAGGGTGGACGTCAATGATCCTTCCTAGAGCCCATTTTGACGGTGGATATCGTTCGTCTGCGACGAGCACGAGAGATCCTACTTTGAACGCGTTGTTAGATTTGCGTTGCCACTTGGACATTGTCTGGAGATGTTGAAGGTATTCGGCACTCCAGCGTTTCCAAAATTGTTCCAGCATCTGACGTAAGAGTTGCCATCGGGAAAGTCGAGAGGTTGGCAGATCGATGATCGCAGGCTCAGGAGTAGTAGTCAGTGCTGTACCAATGAGAAAATGACCCGGGGTAAGAGCTGATGGATCCGTTGGGTCATCTGAGAGCGGGCAAAGAGGGCGCGAATTGAGGATGGCCTCAATCTGTGAGAGCAATGTTGAGAATTCTTCGTAGGTAAGGCCAGTGTCTCCGATAACTCGTTTGAGGTGGAACTTTACGGATTTGACAGCAGCTTCCCATTTGCCTCCAAAGTGTGGTGATGATGGTGGATTGAACTTCCAGCGAGTTCCATCATTCGCTAGAATGTTGGAGAGAGCGGCTGCTTCTTTGGAAGAAGCTTGAAAAAGTTTTCGCAGTTCCTTGTCAGCACCGATGAAATTGGTGCCACAGTCACTGCTAAGCGTTGCGCAGATGCCTCGCCGACTTATAAAACGTTTATAAGCGGCGATGAAGCCGTTGGTAGAATAGTCGGTAGCTATTTCCAAGTGAACTGCTGAAGACGAGAGACAAACGAAGAGGACGATATAGCCTTTGTACGTCTTCGCGCCTCGACCGCGAAACGTCCGAAGAGTTAGAGGGCCAGCGTAATCAACTCCTGCGTGAAGGAATGGGCGAGACGGGGTCGTACGAGACTGGGGTAGCTGCCCCATTAGCTGTTGTCCAAGAGTGGCTCGGTGACGGGCACATTGCACACAGCGATGGATAAATGCGCGAACTGGAACACGACCACCGACGATCCAATATCGTCTTCGCAGGGTTGTGAGTGTGAGTTGGGCTCCCCCGTGAAATGTACGACGATGAGCCTCGTCAATGATGAGGGTTGTGAGCGTAGATTCTCGTGGTAAAATGAGAGGATGTTTCTCGTCATGATCGAGAAGAGAGTTTTGGAGCCGTCCTCCAACGCGCAACAAATCCGATCCGTCGAGGAAGGGAGCGAAACGAAGCAATGAGCTTGACCGTGAGATATGCTTGCTTCGCCGTAGTTGATTAATTTCAACTTTAAAGAACGCTTTCTGAGTGAGCTTCACCCAAAACAGACGTGCGTGATTTAATTCTTCGGGAGTCAGCGAACAGGATTGATCTGAGGCGCCCTTGTTGCGTCGAAACTTTTCGAGAGCACGAAAGCACCATGCTGTGATGCGTAGAAGAGTCCTGAGACTCGAATACCTGTCCACGAGTTGCCAGACTGATGGAGGTTCGTCCTGATTCGCGATTGTGACGGGGACTTTGCGAAATTCAAGGGCAATGTCTGGATCTAGCGACGGGGTGGAGAGCGGCCAATGAGTTGAGTGATTTGAGAGCCACGCGGGACCATTCCACCAAAGTGCGTGCTCTCTCAGCTCGGTAGGAGACAGTCCACGCGAGGCACAGTCGGCGGGATTGTCCTTCCCTGAGACGTGATGCCATTGACAATTCGAGAGTTCTTGAATTTCGGTTACGCGGTTTCGAACGAAATCCGTCCACCGACGGGCGTCACCACGAATGTACGCGAGCGCGACCGTGGAATCCGTCCACAGATGAATTGGAACCTTGTCGAGATCGAGCGTTTTTCGAATTATCGACATATGACGAACCAAGAGGAGTGCGGCTGAGAGTTCGAGTCGAGGAACCGTCACTTTTTTGAGAGGAGCGACTCGGGTCTTGGCGGTGACTAGCGTCACGCGAGCGTCATTAAGATCTGTAATCACGCGAAGGTAAATCACTGCACCGAGCGCCGATTGAGAAGCGTCAGAAAACCCGTGCAGCTCGACTACGGATGAGGAAGCGCTGTACCCGAGCCACCGAGGCACTGAAATTGTGGAAATATCTTTGAGGTCGTTTTCGAATCTGTTCCACTGCGATAAAAGTTCCTGAGATATTGGCTCATCCCAACTGAGCTTCGCTGACCAGAGTTCTTGGATAAAGATTTTTCCGCGAACAACCACAGGTGCAATCCATCCGAGAGGATCGAACAGCTGAGATACACGTGATAAGACGGTGCGTTTGGATGTTCGAGACTGTGCTGAAGTGCTGCACGATGTAAATGCAAATGAGTCTGACTGTGGATGCCACAGAATTCCGAGCGCATTAAAAAATTGCTCTGTATCGAGTGACACTGGCAAAGTATGCTCCCGATTCTCGAGAGGAATATGTTTGAGTAGTTTTTTGTCGCTGGCGGTCCATTTTTTCAACGTGAAACATCCGGATTTGAGACATTCGTCGATTTGTCGAATCTTTTCTTGAGCTTTCGAAATGGTGTCCGCTCCTGATAGCACGTCGTCGACATAGATTTCACGTTGGATAATTTCGGTAGCCAGCGGAAAACGATTCCCTTCGTCAATAGCGAGTTGTTGAAGAGTACGGATCGCGAGATATGGAGCACTTGCTAGCCCGTACGTCACGGTGTTAAGATGATACGAGAGCGGAGTATTTTCAGGTTGAGCTCTCCATACGATTCTTTGCAGATCCCAATCGTCAGCGTGTACTCGAATTTGTCGGTACATCTTTTCTATATCTGCCGTGAACACATAGAGATAACGACGCCATCGGGTTATGACGTCGGCGAGATCGGTCTGCAATTTTGGCCCAACGTGTTGAAAGTCATTCACTGATATTCCGTAATTGGTTTGACTTGAGCCGTTGAATACGACTCGGACTTTCGTAGTTGAGCTGGACTCTCGGATGACTGAATGATGAGGAAGATAAAAGGCATTTCGAGGTGGTGAGGTTTCAGTCGGAACGATTGCCATGTGATTGAGAGCTTCATACTCCTCCATAAACTTTGAGTATGTTGCCTTGATAGATGAGTCCAGAGCGAAACGGTTCTCCTGACGTATGAGAGCGCGTAATGCCGGAGTATACGAGTTTCCGAAATCTTCTGGCTTATGCTTTAGAGGTATACGCACGATATAGCGTCCGTTCGAATCGCGAGAGTGCGTTTCCTTGAAGAATTGTTCGCATTGATATTCCGCTTCGGAGAGCCCGGTGCGCGGCGCGGAAGTGACTTCTTCTTGTTCCCAGAACCGTTGAACCAAACTATGGAGTTCGAGGTCAACGGAACATTGTAACCCTTGTGCAAGATGCTCACCGAGAACTGAGTGCGGCTCAGAGAAGACGGAGCCAGAGAGAATCCATCCTAGAGTGGTTTTTTGAGCGATAGGGCTATCCGGACCGCCTTTGCGGAGTCCTTCCTCCAGGATTGCGCTATAGACTTCCGTGCCGAGAATCAAGTCAATTCTCGCCGCTGAGGAGAACTCTGGATCTGCTAGCTCAAGATTTTCTAGGTGTGGCCATGGATTTTTGACAACTCTGCTTGGTGGTATGTACGATGTCAACTTTGAAAGAACGTAAGCGTTCACTGAGAGCGAAAACACGGGAGTCATGCGCGAAACGATGGTTAAATTGACGAGTCCCCGAGAGACTGTCGAACGTTGAGCACCGATACCGTTGATCGGAAGAGAAATTCGTTGTCGCGGTAATTTGAGACATTGAGCAAGAGATTCCGTGATGAACGAGACCTCCGATCCCTGATCGAGAAGGGCTCGAGCTTCGTATGATTCACCATAGCATGAGGTGACTTTGACAAGAGCGGTAGCGAGTAGGACTGGTTTGTAGTGTACCGAGACAGAGAGAGCGATATTTGTCGAAGCGGCCGTTCCCGCTTGAGTATTTTCTCGACGCGGAGGCACAGACGTGGAAGTTTTTTCACCAGCTGTAACGAATGCCGCTGAGTTAGGTTCCTGCCGGTTCAGAACGGAGGGAGCTTTATTATCAGACGAATTGTTCGATCGATGGATTAACGTATGATGCGGATTCCCACAAATTCGACACCGTTTGGGTGACCGACAGTTGCGAAATTGATGCGGACCGAGGCAGATAAAGCATAGATTCTTTTGTTTAAGAACGTCTTGCCGTTGCTCAATGGTTTTGCGGTGGTAATCTGGACACGCAGAAAGGTAATGAGCACCACTGCAAAGCGTACACGCAGACGTAGATGATTTGGTTCCTTTATCTGAAGCATCGTCGCTGGTTGAGTTCGCGACAGCTTGATGCGATTTTACACTCGATTGAGGCTTCCCGAAAGAAGCTGATCGCGATTTTTGAGTCCTCGTAGCTCCTGCTACAGCTTCGAGAGCACGGATGCGACTCAGAAGATACTTTTCGAGCTCCGCGAACGTCGCGGGTTCAGTCACTGCGCCGATTTGTTCTTCCCAATCCATTAGAGTTTCCGGATCGAGTTTGCTGGTCACCATATACACGATAAGACAATCCCACGAGTCAGTAGGGCATCCGAGGGATCGGAGAGCACCGAGAGTTTCTTTTACTCCTCCGAGAAGTGATGTAATTTGGTTTGCCGATTGTTGAGTCACGCGTTGGAGGGAGAACAACGAAGAGAGATGCGAATCGATGAGCACTCGCTTGTTTTCGTATCGGTTAACTAGAACTTGCCACGCAGGCTCGAAATTGTCATCGGTGACGTCAATGTTCACAACGAGTTGCAATGCTTCACCGGATAAATTTATCTTAAGATACTGCAATTTCTCTACATCGGATATCTCTTTGTTCTTGATAATCATTGATACGAAGAGATCGCGGAAGTGTCGCCATTCACGATATATTCCGGAGAAACGCGGTAGATATATCCGCGGGAGCTGTCGAGGGCTGGGCGCGTGATTCGCGCACGAGGCGTTCGATTCGACCAAAGATGGCTGTCCTACCTTTATGATGAGTTCGTTCCGATATGAGAGCATTTCAGACTTGCAGTCGATGTACGCTTCTTCACAAACCTCATATAAATTCTCGTCGAAATACGAGAGCTCTGCCTGGTCTTTTTGGTGTAGAGATGTGAGCATGTCATGATTATCCTGGAACTTCTTCCAATTGGCGTCCAGGAGATCGATGCGAGTCTGGATATTTTCAGGAGTACGCTTCTTGATTTCTAATTTTTTGAGATTAGGCGCAGCGCGACTGATCAAACCGTGGAGTTCGTTTTGTTTGTCGACAATGTTGCGCACCGAAACCGACATGATTGATAGTTTCTCGTAAAGAAATACGTCTCTTGGAGCGAGTTCAGTTTTCACAGCACACGGCGTTCACTTCCGCCCACACGCGGATAGAGGAAACGATAGCGAGCACGCGGAGAGTGTTAGAGTAAGAGAGAGATATACAAATAACTCTATTCACTAAACACGCGCACGTTACTAGGCGATTTCGAGCACAGTTCTCGCACGTTTTCCACAGTATCCGGCTCGAAGGACCAAAAATGTTTGTTGAGAACTCAAAAATACTGTGGAATGCTGAGGAGAGAATACGAGGAGTGAGAAAAAGAACACGTGCTCGATAAAATTTGCGAGATCGTTTACTGTATCGATATTTTGCTGCTTAAAGGTTGAATGATAATGAAAGACTGTGTGCTCGACAGGGCACGCTCGAAGACAACAACCTAGGTGTGGATGTGTGAATAGCTGAAACAGAGAGTGATTAAAGTGTGTGTGTGTGTGTGTGTTTATGTGAAGAAGCTATGACCGAATAAACAGTATTCGTTGCCCTGTCGAGAGTGTACCGGGTGATTGAAATCAATTAGATTGCAGAAACGATGATTTTGCCGCAACACGGTTTGAGTTATGCGTTATGCGTTATGCGTTATGGGTTATGTTTTATGCGTTATGCGTTATGCGTTATGCGTTATGCGTTATGCGTTATGCGTTATGGGTTATGTTTTATGCGTTATGCGTTATGCGTTATGCGTTATGCGTTATGCATTATGCGTTATGGGTTATGTTTTATGCGTTATGCGTTGTTCGTTATGCGTTATGCGTTGGGCGTTATACGTTTGCGTTATGCGTTATGCGTAATGCGTTATGCGTTATGCTTTATGCTTTATGCGTTATGCGTTATGCGTTATGCATTTTGCGTTATGCGCCATGCCTTATGCGTTATGAGTTATGCGTTATGCGTTATGCGTTATGCGTTATGCGTTATACGGTTTGAGATATGCGTTATGCGTTATACGGTTTGAGTTATGCGTTATGCGTTATATGTTATTGGTTTATGCGTTATGCGTTTTGCGTTATGCGTTATGGGTTATGTTTTATGCGTTATGCGTTATGCGTTATGCGTTATGCGTTATGCGTTATGCGTCATGCGTTATGCGTTATGCGTTTTGCGTTATGCGTTATGCGTTATGCATTATGGGTTATGTTTTATGCGTTATGCGTTATGCGTTATGCGTTATGCGTTATGCGTTGTTCTTTATGCGTTATGCGTTATGCGTTATGCGTTATGCGTTATGCGTTATGCGTTATGCGTGATGCGTTATGCGTTATGCGTTATGCGTTTTGCGTTATGCGTCATGCGTTATGCGTTATGCGTTATGCGTTATGCGTTATGCGTAATGCGTTATGCGTTATGCGTTATGCGTTATGCGTTTTGCGTTATGCGTTATGCGTTATGCATTATGGGTTATGTTTTATGCGTTATGCGTTATGCGTTATGCGTTATGCGTTATGCGTTGTTCGTTATGCGTTATGCGTTATGCGTTATGCGTTATGCGTTATGCGTTATGCGTTATGCGTTATGCGTTATGCGTTATGCGTTATGCGTTATGCGTCATGCGTTATGCGTTATGCGTTTTGCGTTATGCGTTATGCGTTATGCATTATGGGTTATGTTTTATGCGTTATGCGTTATGCGTTATGCGTTATGCGTTATGCGTTGTTCGTTATGCGTTATGCGTTATGCGTTATGCGTTATGCGTTATGCGTTATGCGTGATGCGTTATGCGTTATGCGTTATGCGTTTTGCGTTATGCGTCATGCGTTATGCGTTATGCGTTATGCGTTATGCGTTGTTCGTTATGCGTTATGCGTTATGCGTTATGCGTTATGCGTTTTGCGTTATGCGTTATGCGTTATGCATTATGGGTTATGTTTTATGCGTTATGCGTTATGCGTTATGCGTTATGCGTTATGCGTTGTTCGTTATGCGTTATGCGTTATGCGTTATGCGTTATGCGTTATGCGTTATGCGTTATGCGTTATGCGTTATGCGTTATGCGTTATGCGTTATGCGTTATGCGTTATGCGTTATCTGTTATGGGTTATGTTTTATGCGTTATGCGTTATGCGTTATGCGTTATGCGTTATGCGTTATGCGTTATGCGTTTTGCGTTATGCGTTATGCGTTATGCGTTATGCGTTATGCGTTATGCGTTATGCGTCATGCGTTATGCGTTATGCGTTTTGCGTTATGCGTTATGCGTTATGCATTATGGGTTATGTTTTATGCGTTATGCGTTATGCGTTATGCGTTATGCGTTATGCGTTGTTCGTTATGCGTTATGCGTTATGCGTTATGCGTTATGCGTTATGCGTTATGCGTTATGCGTGATGCGTTATGCGTTATGCGTTATGCGTTTTGCGTTATGCGTCATGCGTTATGCGTTATGCGTTATGCGTTATGCGTTGTTCGTTATGCGTTATGCGTTATGCGTTATCCGTTATGCGTTTTGCGTTATGCGTTATGCGTTATGCATTATGGGTTATGTTTTATGCGTTATGCGTTATGCGTTATGCGTTATGCGTTATGCGTTGTTCGTTATGCGTTATGCGTTATGCGTTATGCGTTATGCGTTATGCGTTATGCGTTATGCGTTATGCGTTATGCGTTATCCGTTATGGGTTATGTTTTATGCGTTATGCGTTATGCGTTATGCGTTATGCGTTATGCGTTATGCGTTATGCGTTTTGCGTTATGCGTTATGCGTTATGGGTTATGTTTTATGCGTTATGCGTTATGCGTTATGCGTATACGGTTTGAGATATGCGTTATGCGTTATACGGTTTGAGTTATACGTTATACGTTATTGGTTTATGTGTTATGCGTTTTGCGTTATGCGTTATGGGTTATGTTTTATGCGTTATGCGTTATGCGTTATGCGTTATGCGTTTTGCGTTATGCGTTATGCGTTATGCGTTATGGGTTATGTTTTATGCGTTATGCGTTATGCGTTATGAGTTATGCGTTATGCATTATGGGTTATGTTTTATGCGTTATGCGTTATGCGTTATGCGTTATGCGTTATGCGTTGTTCGTTATGCGTTATGCGTTATGCGTTATGCGTTATGCGTTATGCGTTATGCGTTATGCGTTATGCGTTATGCGTTATCCGTTATGGGTTATGTTTAATGCGTTATGCGTTATGCGTTATGCGTTATGCGTTATGCGTTATGCGTTATGCGTTTTGCGTTACGCGTTAGGCGTTATGCGTTATGCGTTATGCGTTATGCGTTATGCGTTATGCGTTATGCGTTATGCGTTATGAGTTATGCGTTATGCGTTATGCGTTATGCGTTATGCGTTATGCGTTATGCGTTATGCGTTATGCGTTATGCGTTATGCGTTATGCGTTATGCGTTATGCGTTATTCGTGATGCGTTATGCGTTATGCGTTATGCGTTTTGCGTTATGCGTCATGCGTTATGCGTTATGCGTTATGCGTTATGCGTTATGCGTGATGCGTTATGCGTTATGCGTTATGCGTTGTTCGTTATGCGTTATGCGTTGGGCGTTATACGTTTGCGTTATGCGTTATGCGTAATGCGTTATGCGTTATGCTTTATGCGTTATGCGTTATGCATTTTGCGTTATGCGCCATGCCTTATGCGTTATGAGTTATGCGTTATGCGTTATGCGTTATGCGTTATGCGTTATACGGTTTGAGATATGCGTTATGCGTTATACGGTTTGAGTTATGCGTTATGCGTTATACGTTATTGGTTTATGCGTTATGCGTTATGCGTTTTGCGTTATCCGTTATGGGTTATGTTTTATGCGTTATGCGTTATGCGTTATGCGTTATGCGTTATGCGTTATGCGTTATGCGTTTTGCGTTATGCGTTATGCGTTATGCGTTTGGGTTATGTTTTATGCGTTATGCGTTTTGCGTTATGCGTTATGCGTTATGCGTTGTTCGCTATGCGTTATGCGTTATGCGTTATCCGTTATGCGTTATGCGTTATGCGTTATGCGTTATGCGTTATGCGTTATGCGTTATGCGTTATGCGTGATGCGTTATGCGTTATGCGTTATGCGTTTTGCGTTATGCGTCATGCGTTATGTGTTATGCGTTATGCGTTATGCGTTATGCGTTATGCGTGATGCGTTATGCGTTATGCGTTATGCGTTTTGCGTTATGCGTCATGCGTTATGTGTTATGTGTTATACGTTTGCGTTATGCGTTATGCGTGATGCGTTATGCGTTTTGCGTTATGCGTTATGCGTTATGCGTTTTGCGTTATGCGTCATGCGTTATGTGTTATGTGTTATACGTCTGCGTTATGCGTTAGGCGTTATGCTTATGCTTTATGCGTTATGCGTTATGCGTTATGCGTTATGCGTTATGCGTGATGCGTTATGCGTTTTGCGTTATGCGTTATGCGTTATGCGTTATGGGTTATGTTTTATGCGTTATGCGTTATGCGTTATGCGTTATGCGTTATGCGTTATGCGTTATGCGTTATGCGTTATGCGTTATGCGTGATGCGTTATGCGTTATGCGTTATGCGTTTTGCGTTATGCGTCATGCGTTATGTGTTATGTGTTATACGTTTGCGTTATGCGTTAGGCGTCATGCGTTATGCTTTATGCGTTATGCGTTATGCGTTATGCGTTATGCGTTATGCGTTATGCGTTATGCGTTATGCGTTATGCGTTATGCGTTATGCGTTATGCGTTTTGCGTTATGCGTCATGCGTTATGTGTTATGTGTTATACGTTTGCGTTATGCGTTAGGCGTCATGCTTATGCTTTATGCGTTATGCGTTATGCGTTATGCGTTATGGGTTATGTTTTATGCGTTATGCGTTATGCGTTACGCGTTACGCGTTAGGCGTTATGCGTTTTGCGTTATGCGTCATGCGTTATGTGTTATGTGTTATACGTCTGCGTTATGCGTTAGGCGTTATGCTTATGCTTTATGCGTTATGCGTTATGCGTTATGCGTTATGCGTGATGCGTGATGCGTTATGCGTTTTGCGTTATGCGTTATGCGTTATGCGTTATGGGTTATGTTTTATGCGTTATGCGTTATGCGTTATGCGTTATGCGTTATGCGTTATGCGTTATGCGTTATGCGTTATGCGTGATGCGTTATGCGTTATGCGTTATGCGTTTTGCGTTATGCGTCATGCGTTATGTGTTATGTGTTATACGTTTGCGTTATGCGTTAGGCGTCATGCGTTATGCTTTATGCGTTATGCGTTATGCGTTATGCGTTATGCGTTATGCGTTATGCGTTATGCGTTATGCGTTATGCGTTATGCGTTATGCGTTATGCGTTATGCGTTTTGCGTTATGCGTCATGCGTTATGTGTTATGTGTTATACGTTTGCGTTATGCGTTAGGCGTCATGCTTATGCTTTATGCGTTATGCGTTATGCGTTATGCGTTATGGGTTATGTTTTATGCGTTATGCGTTATGCGTTACGCGTTACGCGTTAGGCGTTATGCGTTATGCGTTATGCGTTATGCGTTATGCGTTATGCGTTATGCGTTATGCGTTATGCGTTATGCGTTATGCGTTATGCGTTATGCGTTATGCGTTATGCGGTATGCGTTTTGCGTTATGCGTTATGCGTTTTGCGTTATGCGTCATGCGTTATGCGTTATGCGTTATGCGTTATGCGTTGTTCGTTATGCGTTATGCGTTATGCGTTATGCGTTATGCGTTATGCGTTTTGCGTTATGCGTTATGCATTATGGGTTATGTTTTATGCGTTATGCGTTATGCGTTATGCGTTATGCGTTGTTCGTTATGCGTTATGCGTTATGCGTTATGCGTTATGCGTTATGCGTTATGCGTTATGCGTTATGCGTTATGCGTTATGCGTTATGCGTTATCCGTTATGGGTTATGTTTTATGCGTTATGCGTTATGCGTTATGCGTTATGCGTTATGCGTTATGCGTTATGCGTTTTGCGTTATGCGTTATGCGTTATGGGTTATGTTTTATGCGTTATGCGTTATGCGTTATGCGTATACGGTTTGAGATATGCGTTATGCGTTATACGGTTTGAGTTATACGTTATACGTTATTGGTTTATGTGTTATGCGTTTTGCGTTATGCGTTATGGGTTATGTTTTATGCGTTATGCGTTATGCGTTATGCGTTTTGCGTTATGCGTTATGCGTTATGCGTTATGGGTTATGTTTTATGCGTTATGCGTTATGCGTTACGCGTTACGCGTTACTCGTTACGCGTTACGCGTTAGGCGTTATGCGTTATGCGTTATGCGTTATGCGTTATGCGTTATGCGTTATGCGTTATGCGTTATGCGTTATGCGTTATGCGTTATGCGTTATGCGTTATGAGTTATGCGTTATGCGTTATGCGTTATGCGTTATGCGTTATGCGTTATGCGTTATGCGTTATGCGTTATGCGTTATGCGTTATGCGTTATTCGTGATGCGTTATGCGTTATGCGTTATGCGTTTTGCGTTATGCGTCATGCGTTATGCGTTATGCGTTATGCGTTATGCGTTATGCGTGATGCGTTATGCGTTATGCGTTATGCGTTGTTCGTTATTCGTTATGCGTTGGGCGTTATACGTTTGCGTTATGCGTTATGCGTAATGCGTTATGCGTTATGCTTTATGCGTTATGCGTTATGCATTTTGCGTTATGCGCCATGCCTTATGCGTTATGAGTTATGCGTTATGCGTTATGCGTTATGCGTTATGCGTTATACGGTTTGAGATATGCGTTATGCGTTATACGGTTTGAGTTATGCGTTATGCGTTATACGTTATTGGTTTATGCGTTATGCGTTATGCGTTTTGCGTTATCCGTTATGGGTTATGTTTTATGCGTTATGCGTTATGCGTTATGCGTTATGCGTTATGCGTTATGCGTTATGCGTTTTGCGTTATGCGTTATGCGTTATGCGTTTCGGTTATGTTTTATGCGTTATGCGTTTTGCGTTATGCGTTATGCGTTATGCGTTGTTCGCTATGCGTTATGCGTTATGCGTTATCCGTTATGCGTTATGCGTTATACGTTATGCGTTATGCGTTATGCGTTATGCGTTATGCGTGATGCGTTATGCGTTATGCGTTATGCGTTTTGCGTTATGCGTCATGCGTTATGTGTTATGCGTTATGCGTTATGCGTTATGCGTTATGCGTGATGCGTTATGCGTTATGCGTTATGCGTTTTGCGTTATGCGTCATGCGTTATGTGTTATGTGTTATACGTTTGCGTTATGCGTTATGCGTGATGCGTTATGCGTTTTGCGTTATGCGTTATGCGTTATGCGTTTTGCGTTATGCGTCATGCGTTATGTGTTATGTGTTATACGTCTGCGTTATGCGTTAGGCGTTATGCTTATGCTTTATGCGTTATGCGTTATGCGTTATGCGTTATGCGTTATGCGTGATGCGTTATGCGTTTTGCGTTATGCGTTATGCGTTATGCGTTATGGGTTATGTTTTATGCGTTATGCGTTATGCGTTATGCGTTATGCGTTATGCGTTATGCGTTATGCGTTATGCGTTATGCGTTATGCGTTATGCGTTATGCGTTATGCGTGATGCGTTATGCGTTATGCGTTATGCGTTTTGCGTTATGCGTCATGCGTTATGTGTTATGTGTTATACGTTTGCGTTATGCGTTAGGCGTCATGCGTTATGCTTTATGCGTTATGCGTTATGCGTTATGCGTTATGCGTTATGCGTTATGCGTTATGCGTTATGCGTTATGCGTTATGCGTTATGCGTTATGCGTTTTGCGTTATGCGTCATGCGTTATGTGTTATGTGTTATACGTTTGCGTTATGCGTTAGGCGTCATGCTTATGCTTTATGCGTTATGCGTTATGCGTTATGCGTTATGGGTTATGTTTTATGCGTTATGCGTTATGCGTTACGCGTTACGCGTTAGGCGTTATGCGTTTTGCGTTATGCGTCATGCGTTATGTGTTATGTGTTATACGTCTGCGTTATGCGTTAGGCGTTATGCTTATGCTTTATGCGTTATGCGTTATGCGTTATGCGTTATGCGTGATGCGTGATGCGTTATGCGTTTTGCGTTATGCGTTATGCGTTATGGGTTATGTTTTATGCGTTATGCGTTATGCGTTATGCGTTATGCGTTATGCGTTATGCGTTATGCGTTATGCGTTATGCGTGATGCGTTATGCGTTATGCGTTATGCGTTTTGCGTTATGCGTCATGCGTTATGTGTTATGTGTTATACGTTTGCGTTATGCGTTAGGCGTCATGCGTTATGCTTTATGCGTTATGCGTTATGCGTTATGCGTTATGCGTTATGCGTTATGCGTTATGCGTTATGCGTTATGCGTTATGCGTTATGCGTTATGCGTTATGCGTTTTGCGTTATGCGTCATGCGTTATGTGTTATGTGTTATACGTTTGCGTTATGCGTTAGGCGTCATGCTTATGCTTTATGCGTTATGCGTTATGCGTTATGCGTTATGGGTTATGTTTTATGCGTTATGCGTTATGCGTTACGCGTTACGCGTTAGGCGTTATGCGTTATGCGTTATGCGTTATGCGTTATGCGTTATGCGTTATGCGTTATGCGTTATGCGTTATGCGTTATGCGTTATGCGTTATGCGTTATGCGTTATGCGTTATGCGTTATGCGTTATGCGTAATGCGTTATGCGTTATGCGTTATGCGTTATGCGTTATGCGTTATGCGTTATGCGTTATGTGTTGTTCGTTATGCGTTATGCGTTATGCGTTATGCGTTATGCGGTATGCGTTTTGCGTTATGCGTTATGCGTTATGCGTTATGCGTTATGGGATATGTTTTATGCGTTATGCGTTATGCGTTATGCGTTGTTCGTTATGCGTTATGCGTTGGGCGTTATACGTTTGCGTTATGCGTTATGCGTAATGCGTTATGCGTTATGCGTTATGCGTTATGCGTTATGCGTTGTTCGTTATGCGTTATGCGTTGGGCGTTATACGTTTGCGTTATGCGTTATGCGTTATGCGTTATGCGTTATACGGTTTGAGATATGCGTTATGCGTTATACGGTTTGAGTTATGCGTTATGCGTTATACGTTATTGGTTTGTGCGTTATGCGTCATGCGTTTTGCGTTATGCGTTATGGGTTATGTTTTATGCGTTATGCGTTATGCGTTATGCGTTATGCGTTATGCGTTATGCGTTATGCGTTATGCGTTATGCGTTTTGCGTTATGCGTTATGCGTTATGCGTTATGGGTTATGTTTTATGCGTTATGCGTTATGCGTTATGCGTTATGCGTTATGCGTTATGCGTTATGCGTTGTTCGTTATGCGTTATGCGTTATGCGTTATGCGTTATGCGTTATGCGTTATGCGTTGTTCGTTATGCGTGATGCGTTATGCGTTATGCGTTTTGCGTTATGCGTCATGCGTTATGCGTTATGCGTTATGCGTTATGCGTTATGCGTGATGCGTTATGCGTTATGCGTTATGCGTTGTTCGTTATGCGTTATGCGTTGGGCGTTATACGTTTGCGTTATGCGTTATGCGTAATGCGTTATGCGTTATGCTTTATGCGTTATGCGCTATGCGTTATGCATTTTGCGTTATGCGCCATGCCTTATGCGTTATGAGTTATGCGTTATGCATTATGCGTTATGCGTTATGCGTTATACGGTTTGAGATATGCGTTATGCGTTATAGGGTTTGAGTTATGCGTTATGCGTTATACGTTATTGGTTTATGCGTTATGCGTTTTGCGTTATCCGTTATGGGTTATGTTTTATGCGTTATGCGTTATGCGTTATGCGTTATGCGTTTTGCGTTATGCGTTATGCGTTATGCATTATGCGTTATGCGTTTTGCGTTATGCGTTATGCGTTATGCGTTATGGGTTATGTTTTATGCGTTATGCGTGATGCGTTATGCGTTATGCGTTATGCGTTTTGCGTTATGCGTCATGCGTTATGTATTATGTGTTATACGTTTGCGTTATGCGTTAGGCGTCATGCTTATGCTTTATGCGTTATGCGTTATGCGTTATGCGTTATGGGTTATGTTTTATGCGTTATGCGTTATGCGTTACGCGTTACGCGTTAGGCGTTATGCGTTATGCGTTATGCGTTATGCGTTATGCGTTATGCGTTATGCGTTATGCGTTATGCGTTATGCGTTATGCGTTATGCGTTATGCGTTATGCGTTATGCGTTATGCGTTATGCGTTATGCGTTATGCGTTATGCGTTATGCGTTGTTCGTTATGCGTTATGCGTTATGCGTTATGCGTTATGCGTTATGCGTTATGGGATATGTTTTATGCGTTATGCGTTATGCGTTATGCGTTGTTCGTTATGCGTTATGCGTTGGGCATTATGCGTTATGCGTTATGCGTTTTGCGTTATGCGTCATGCGTTATGTGTTATGTGTTATACGTTTGCGTTATGCGTTAGGCGTCATGCGTTATGCTTTATGCGTTATGCGTTATGCGTTATGCGTTATGCGTTATGCGTTATGCGTTATGCGTTATGCGTTATGCGTTATGCGTTATGCGTTATGCGTTTTGCGTTATGCGTCATGCGTTATGTGTTATGTGTTATACGTTTGCGTTATGCGTTAGGCGTCATGCTTATGCTTTATGCGTTATGCGTTATGCGTTATTCGTTATGGGTTATGTTTTATGCGTTATGCGTTATGCGTTACGCGTTACGCGTTAGGCGTTATGCGTTATGCGTTATGCGTTATGCGTTATGCGTTATGCGTTATGCGTTATGCGTTATGCGTTATGCGTTATGCGTTATGCGTTATGCGTTATGCGTTATGCGTTATGCGTTATGCGTTATGCGTTATGCGTTATGCGTTATGCGTTATGCGTTATGCGTTGTTCGTTATGCGTTATGCGTTATGCGTTATGCGTTATGCGGTATGCGTTTTGCGTTATGCGTTATGCGTTATGCGTTATGCGTTATGCGTTATGGGATATGTTTTATGCGTTATGCGTTATGCGTTATGCGTTGTTCGTTATGCGTTATGCGTTGGGCGTTCAACGTTTGCGTTATGCGTTATGCGTAATGCGTTATGCGTTATGCGTTATGCGTTGTTCGTTATGCGTTGTTCGTTATGCGTTATGCGTTATGCGTTATGCGTTATGCGGTATGCGTTTTGCGTTTTGCGTTATGCGTTATGCGTTATGCGTTATGGGATATGTTTTATGCGTTATGCATTTTGCGTTATGCGCCATGCCTTATGCGTTATGAGTTATGCGTTATGCGTTATGCGTTATGCGTTATGCGTTATGCGTTATGCGTTATACGGTTTGAGATATGCGTTATGCGTTATACGGTTTGAGTTATGCGTTATGCGTTATACGTTATTGGTTTGTGCGTTATGCGTTATGCGTTTTGCGTTATGCGTTATGGGTTATGTTTTATGCGTTATGCGTTATGCGTTATGCGTTATGCGTTATGCGTTATGCGTTATGCGTTATGCGTTATGCGTTATGCGTTATGCGTTTTGCGTTATGCGTTATGCGTTATGCGTTATGGGTTATGTTTTATGCGTTATGCGTTATGCGTTATGCGTTATGCGTTATGCGTTATGCGTTGTTCGTTATGCGTTATGCGTTATGCGTTATGCGTTATGCGTTATGCGTTATGCGTTATGCGTTATGCGTGATGCGTTATGCGTTATGCGTTATGCGTTATGCGTTATGCGTTATGCGTTATGCGTGATGCGTTATGCGTTATGCGTTATGCGTTGTTCGTTATGCGTTATGCGTTGGGCGTTATACGTTTGCGTTATGCGTTATGCGTAATGCGTTATGCGTTATGCTTTATGCGTTATGCGTTATGCGTTATGCATTTTGCGTTATGCGCCATGCCTTATGCGTTATGAGTTATGCGTTGTGCATTATGCGTTATGCGTTATGCGTTATACGGTTTGAGATATGCGTTATGCGTTATACGGTTTGAGTTATGCGTTATGCGTTATACGTTATTGGTTTATGCGTTATGCGTTATGCGTCATGCGTTATGTGTTATGCGTTATGCGTTATGCGTTATGCGTTATGCGTTATGCGTTATGCGTTATGCGTTATGCGATATGCGTTATGCGTTATGCGTTATGCGTTATGCGTTATGCGTTATGCGTTATGCGTTATGCGTTATGCGTTATGCTTTATGCGTTATGCGTTATGCGTTATGCATTTTGCGTTATGCGCCATGCCTTATGCGTTATGAGTTATGCGTTATGCGTTATGCGTTATGCGTTATGCGTATACGGTTTGAGATATGCGTTATGCGTTATACGGTTTGAGTTATGCGTTATACGTTATTGGTTTATGCGTTATGCGTTATGCGTTATGCGTTTTGCGTTATGCGTTATGGGTTATGTTTTATGCGTTATGCGTTATGCGTTATGCGTTATGCGTTATGCGTTTTGCGTTATGCGTTATGCGTTATGGGTTATGTTTTATGCGTTATGCGTTATGCGTTATGCGTTATGCGTTATGCGTTATGCGTTATGCGTTATGCGTTATGCGTTATGCGTTATGCGTTATGCGTTATGCGTTATGAGTTATGCGTTATGCGTTATGCGTTATGCGTTATGCGTTATGAGTTATGCGTTATGCGTTATGCGTTATGCGTTATGCGTTATGCGTTATGCGTTATGCGTTATGCGTTATGCGTTATGAGTTATGCGTTATGAATTATGCGTTATGCGTTATGCGTTATGCGTTATGCGTTATGCGTTATGCGTTATGCGTTATGCGTTATGCGTTATGCGTTATGAGTTATAAGTTATGCGTTATGCGTTATGAATTATGCGTTATGCGTTATGCGTTATGCGTTATGCGTTATGCGTTATGCGTTATGCGTTATGCGTTATGCGGTATGCGTTATGCGTTATGCGTTATGCGTTATGCGTTATGCGTTATGCGTTGTGCGTTATGCGTTATGCGTTATGCGTTATGCGTTATGCGTTATGCGTTATGCGTTATGCGTTATGTGTTATGCATTATGCGTTATGCGTTATGCGTTGTGCGTTATACGTTTGCGTTATGCGTTAGGCGTTATGCTTTATGGGTTATGCGTTATGCGTTATGCGTTATGCGTTATGCATATGCGTTATGCGTTATGCGTTATGCGTTATGCGTTATGCGTTATGCGTTATGCGTTATGCGTTATGCGTTATGCGTTATGCGTTATGCGTTATGCGTTATGCGTTATGCGTTATGCGTTATGCGTTATGCGTTATGCGTTATGCGTTATGCGTTATACGGTTTGAGTTATGCGTTATGTGTTATACGTTATGCGTTATGCGTTATACTTTATGCGTTATGCGTGATCCGTTACGCGTTATGTGTTATGCGTTATGCGTTATGCGTTATGCGTTATACGGTTTGAGTTATGCGTTATGCGTTATACGGTTTGAGTTATGCGTTATGCGTTATACGATATTGGTTTATGCCTTATGCGTTATGCGTTATGCGTTTTGCGTTATGCGTTATGCGTTATGCGTTATGCGTAATACGTTTGCGTTATGCGTAATGCGTTACGCGTTATGCGTTATGCATTTTGCGTTATGCGTTATGCGTTATACGGTATGAGTTATGCGTTATGCGTTATGCGTTATACGGTTTGAGATATGCGTTATGCGTTATACGGTTTGAGTTATGCGTTATGCGTTATACGTTATTGGTTTATGCGTTATGCGTTATGCGTTATGCATTATGCGTTTTGCGTTATGCGTTATGGGTTATGTTTTATGCGTTGTGCGTTATGCGTTATGCGTTATGCGTTATGCGTTATGCGTTATGCGTTATGCGTTATGCGTTATGCGTTATGCGTTATGCGTTATGCGTTATGCGTTATGCGTTATGCGTTATGCGTTTTGCGTTATGTGTTATGCGTTATGGGTTATGTTTTATGCGTTATGCGTTATGCGTTGTTCGTTATGTGTTATGCGTTGGGCGTTATACGTTTGCGTTATGCGTTATGCGTTATGCGTTATGCGTTATGCTTTATGCGTTATGCGTTATGCGTTATGCGTTATGCATTTTGCGTTATGCGCCATGCGTTATGCGTTATGAGTTATGCGTTATGCGTTATGCGTTATGCGTTATGCGTTATGCGTTATGCGTTATACGGTTTGAGTTATCCGTTATGCGATATACGTTATTGGTTTATGCGTTATGCGTTATGCGTTATGCGTTAAGCGTTATGCGTTATGCGTTATGCGTTATGCGTTATGCGTTATGCGTTATGCGTTATGCGTTATGCGTTATGCGTTATGAGTTATAAGTTATGCGTTATGCGTTATGAATTATGCGTTATGCGTTATGCGTTATGCGTTATGCGTTATGCGTTATGCGTTATGCGTTATGCGTTATGCGTTATGCGTTATACTTTATGCGTTATGCGTGATCCGTTATGCGTTATGTGTTATGCGTTATGCGTTATGCGTTATGCGTTATGCGTTATGCGTTACGCGTTATGCGTTATGCGTTATGGGTTATGTTTTATGCGTTATGCGTTATGCGTTATGCGTTATGCGTTATGCGTTATGCGTTATGCGTTATGCGTTATGCGTTATGCTTTATGCGTTATGCGTTATGCGTTATGCATTTTGCGTTATGCGCCATGCGTTATGCGTTATGAGTTATGCGTTATGCGTTATGCGTTATGCTTATGCGTTATGCGTTATGAGTTATACGTTATGCGTTATGCGTTAGGCGTTATGCGTTATGCGTTATGCGTTATATGTTATGCGGTATGCGTTATGCGTTATGCGTTATGCGTTATGCGTTATGCGTTATGCGTTATGCGTTATGCGTTATGCGTTATGCGTTATGCGTTATGCGTTATGCGTTATGCGTTATGCGTTATGCGTTATGCGTTATGCGTTATGCGTTATGCGTTATGCGTTGGGCGTAATACGTTTGCGTTATGCGTTATGCGTTATGCGTTATGCATTTTGCGTTATGCGTTATGCGTTATAAGGTATGAGTTATGCGTTATGCGTTATGCGTTATGCGTTATGCATTATACGGTTTGAGATATGCGTTATGCGTTATACGGTTTGAGTTATGCGTTATGCGTTATACGTTATTGGTTTATGCGTTATGCGTTATGCGTTATGCGTTATGCGTTATGCGTTTTGCGTTATGCGTTGTGGGTTATGTTTTATGCGTTGTGCGTTATGCGTTATGCGTTATGCATTATGCGTTATGCGTTATGCGTTATGCGTTATGCGTTATGCGTTATGCGTTATGCGTTATGCGTTATGCGTTTTGCGTTATGCGTTATGCGTTATGGGTTATGTTTTATGCGTTATGCGTTATGCGTTATGCGTTATGCGTTGTTCGTTATGTGTTATGCATTGGGCGTTATACGTTTGCGTTATGCGTTATGCGTTATGCGTTATGCGTTATGCGTTATGCTTTATGCGTTATGCGTTATGCGTTATGCGTTATGCATTTTGCGTTATGCGCCATGCGTTATGCGTTATGAGTTATGCGTTATGCGTTATGCGTTATGCGTTATGCGTTATGCGTTATGCGTTATGCGTTATGCGTTATGCGTTATACGTTATGCGTTATGCGTTATGCGTTATGCGTTATGCGTTATGCGTTATGCGTTATGCGTTATGAGTTATAAGTTATGCGTTATGCGTTATGAATTATGCGTTATGCGTTATGCGTTATGCGTTATGCGTTATGCGTTATGCGTTATGCGTTATGCGTTATGCGGTATGCGTTATGCGTTATGCGTTATGCGTTATGCGTTATGCGTTATGCGTTGTGCGTTATGCGTTATGCGTTATGCGTTATGCGTTATGCGTTATGCGTTATGCGTTATGCGTTATGTGTTATGCATTATGCGTTATGCGTTATGCGTTGTGCGTTATACGTTTGCGTTATGCGTTAGGCGTTATGCTTTATGGGTTATGCGTTATGCGTTATGCGTTATGCGTTATGCATATGCGTTATGCGTTATGCGTTATGCGTTATGCGTTATGCGTTATGCGTTATGCGTTATGCGTTATGCGTTATGCGTTATGCGTTATGCGTTATGCGTTATGCGTTATGCGTTATGCGTTATGCGTTATGCGTTATGCGTTATGCGTTATGCGTTATACGGTTTGAGTTATGCGTTATGTGTTATACGTTATGCGTTATGCGTTATACTTTATGCGTTATGCGTGATCCGTTACGCGTTATGTGTTATGCGTTATGCGTTATGCGTTATGCGTTATACGGTTTGAGTTATGCGTTATGCGTTATACGGTTTGAGTTATGCGTTATGCGTTATACGATATTGGTTTATGCCTTATGCGTTATGCGTTATGCGTTTTGCGTTATGCGTTATGCGTTATGCGTTATGCGTAATACGTTTGCGTTATGCGTAATGCGTTACGCGTTATGCGTTATGCATTTTGCGTTATGCGTTATGCGTTATACGGTATGAGTTATGCGTTATGCGTTATGCGTTATGCGTTATGCGTTATACGGTTTGAGATATGCGTTATGCGTTATACGGTTTGAGTTATGCGTTATGCGTTATACGTTATTGGTTTATGCGTTATGCGTTATGCGTTATGCATTATGCGTTTTGCGTTATGCGTTATGGGTTATGTTTTATGCGTTGTGCGTTATGCGTTATGCGTTATGCGTTATGCGTTATGCGTTATGCGTTATGCGTTATGCGTTATGCGTTATGCGTTATGCGTTATGCGTTATGCGTTATGCGTTATGCGTTATGCGTTATGCGTTTTGCGTTATGTGTTATGCGTTATGGGTTATGTTTTATGCGTTATGCGTTATGCGTTGTTCGTTATGTGTTATGCGTTGGGCGTTATACGTTTGCGTTATGCGTTATGCGTTATGCGTTATGCGTTATGCTTTATGCGTTATGCGTTATGCGTTATGCGTTATGCATTTTGCGTTATGCGCCATGCGTTATGCGTTATGAGTTATGCGTTATGCGTTATGCGTTATGCGTTATGCGTTATGCGTTATGCGTTATACGGTTTGAGTTATCCGTTATGCGATATACGTTATTGGTTTATGCGTTATGCGTTATGCGTTATGCGTTAAGCGTTATGCGTTATGCGTTATGCGTTATGCGTTATGCGTTATGCGTTATGCGTTATGCGTTATGCGTTATGCGTTATGAGTTATAAGTTATGCGTTATGCGTTATGAATTATGCGTTATGCGTTATGCGTTATGCGTTATGCGTTATGCGTTATGCGTTATGCGTTATGCGTTATGCGTTATGCGTTATACTTTATGCGTTATGCGTGATCCGTTATGCGTTATGTGTTATGCGTTATGCGTTATGCGTTATGCGTTATGCGTTATGCGTTACGCGTTATGCGTTATGCGTTATGGGTTATGTTTTATGCGTTATGCGTTATGCGTTATGCGTTATGCGTTATGCGTTATGCGTTATGCGTTATGCGTTATGCGTTATGCTTTATGCGTTATGCGTTATGCGTTATGCATTTTGCGTTATGCGCCATGCGTTATGCGTTATGAGTTATGCGTTATGCGTTATGCGTTATGCTTATGCGTTATGCGTTATGAGTTATACGTTATGCGTTATGCGTTAGGCGTTATGCGTTATGCGTTATGCGTTATATGTTATGCGGTATGCGTTATGCGTTATGCGTTATGCGTTATGCGTTATGCGTTATGCGTTATGCGTTATGCGTTATGCGTTATGCGTTATGCGTTATGCGTTATGCGTTATGCGTTATGCGTTATGCGTTATGCGTTATGCGTTATGCGTTATGCGTTATGCGTTGGGCGTAATACGTTTGCGTTATGCGTTATGCGTTATGCGTTATGCATTTTGCGTTATGCGTTATGCGTTATAAGGTATGAGTTATGCGTTATGCGTTATGCGTTATGCGTTATGCATTATACGGTTTGAGATATGCGTTATGCGTTATACGGTTTGAGTTATGCGTTATGCGTTATACGTTATTGGTTTATGCGTTATGCGTTATGCGTTATGCGTTATGCGTTATGCGTTTTGCGTTATGCGTTGTGGGTTATGTTTTATGCGTTGTGCGTTATGCGTTATGCGTTATGCATTATGCGTTATGCGTTATGCGTTATGCGTTATGCGTTATGCGTTATGCGTTATGCGTTATGCGTTATGCGTTTTGCGTTATGCGTTATGCGTTATGGGTTATGTTTTATGCGTTATGCGTTATGCGTTATGCGTTATGCGTTGTTCGTTATGTGTTATGCATTGGGCGTTATACGTTTGCGTTATGCGTTATGCGTTATGCGTTATGCGTTATGCGTTATGCTTTATGCGTTATGCGTTATGCGTTATGCGTTATGCATTTTGCGTTATGCGCCATGCGTTATGCGTTATGAGTTATGCGTTATGCGTTATGCGTTATGCGTTATGCGTTATGCGTTATGCGTTATGCGTTATGCGTTATGCGTTATACGTTATGCGTTATGCGTTATGCGTTATGCGTTATGCGTTATGCGTTATGCGTTATGCGTTATGCGTTATGCCTTATGCGTTATGCGTTATGCGTTGTTCGTTATGCGTTATGCGTTATGCGTTATGCGTTACGCGTTATGCGTTATGCGTTATGCGTTATGCTTTATGCGTTATGCGTTATGCGTTATGCATTTTGCGTTATGCGCCATGCCTTATGCGTTATGAGTTATGCGTAATGCGTTATGCGTTATGCGTTATGCGTTATACGGTTTGAGATATGCGTTATGCGTTATACGGTTTGAGTTATGCGTTATGCGTTATACGTTATTGGTTTATGCGTTATGCGTTATGCGTTATGCGTTATGCGTTTTGCATTATGCGTTATGGGTTATGTTTTATGCGTTGTGCGTTATGCGTTATGCGTTATGCGTCGTGCGTTATGCGTTATGCGTTATGCGTTATGCGTTGTTCGTTATGCGTTATGCGTTGGGCGTTATACGTTTGCGTTATGCGTTATGCGTTATGCTTTATGCGTTATGCGTTATGCGTTATGCGTTATGCATTTTGCGTTATGCGCCATGCGTTATGCGGTATGAGTTATGCGTTATGCGTTATGCGTTATGCGTTATGCGTTATGCGTTATACGGTTTGAGTTATCCGTTATGCGATATACGTTATGCGATATGCGTTTTGCGTTATGCGTTATGCGTTATGCGTTATGCGTTATGCGTTATGCGTTGTGCGTTATGCGTTATGAGTTATGCGTTATACGTTATGCGTTATGCGTTATGCGTTATGCGTTATGCGTTATGCGTTATGCGTTATGCGTTATGCGTTATGCGTTATGGGTTATGTTTTATGCGTTATGCGTGATGCGTTATGCGTTATGCGTTATGCGTTTTGCGTTATGCGTCATGCGTTATGTATTATGTGTTATACGTTTGCGTTATGCGTTAGGCGTCATGCTTATGCTTTATGCGTTATGCGTTATGCGTTATGGGTTATGTTTTATGCGTTATGCGTTATGCGTTACGCGTTACGCGTTAGGCGTTATGCGTTATGCGTTATGCGTTATGCGTTATGCGTTATGCGTTATGCGTTATGCGTTATGCGTTATGCGTTATGCGTTATGCGTTATGCGTTATGCGTTATGCGTTATGCGTTATGCGTTATGCGTTATGCGTTATGCGTTATGCGTTATGCGTTATGCGTTATGCGTTATGCGTTGTTCGTTATGCGTTATGCGTTATGCGTTATGCGTTATGCGTTATGCGTTATGCGTTATGGGATATGTTTTATGCGTTATGCGTTATGCGTTATGCGTTGTTCGTTATGCGTTATGCGTTGGGCGTTATGCGTTATGCGTTATGCGTTTTGCGTTATGCGTCATGCGTTATGTGTTATGTGTTATACGTTTGCGTTATGCGTTAGGCGTCATGCGTTATGCTTTATGCGTTATGCGTTATGCGTTATGCGTTATGCGTTATGCGTTATGCGTTATGCGTTATGCGTTATGCGTTATGCGTTATGCGTTTTGCGTTATGCGTCATGCGTTATGTGTTATGTGTTATACGTTTGCGTTATGCGTTAGGCGTCATGCTTATGCTTTATGCGTTATGCGTTATGCGTTATTCGTTATGGGTTATGTTTTATGCGTTATGCGTTATGCGTTACGCGTTACGCGTTAGGCGTTATGCGTTATGCGTTATGCGTTATGCGTTATGCGTTATGCGTTATGCGTTATGCGTTATGCGTTATGCGTTATGCGTTATGCGTTATGCGTTATGCGTTATGCGTTATGCGTTATGCGTTATGCGTTATGCGTTATGCGTTATGCGTTATGCGTTATGCGTTATGCGTTATGCGTTATGCGTTATGCGTTGTTCGTTATGCGTTATGCGTTATGCGTTATGCGTTATGCGGTATGCGTTTTGCGTTATGCGTTATGCGTTATGCGTTATGCGTTATGCGTTATGGGATATGTTTTATGCGTTATGCGTTATGCGTTATGCGTTGTTCGTTATGCGTTATGCGTTGGGCGTTCAACGTTTGCGTTATGCGTTATGCGTAATGCGTTATGCGTTATGCGTTATGCGTTGTTCGTTATGCGTTATGCGTTATGCGTTATGCGTTATGCGGTATGCGTTTTGCGTTATGCGTTATGCGTTATGCGTTATGGGATATGTTTTATGCGTTATGCATTTTGCGTTATGCGCCATGCCTTATGCGTTATGAGTTATGCGTTATGCGTTATGCGTTATGCGTTATGCGTTATGCGTTATACGGTTTGAGATATGCGTTATGCGTTATACGGTTTGAGTTATGCGTTATGCGTTATACGTTATTGGTTTGTGCGTTATGCGTTATGCGTTTTGCGTTATGCGTTATGGGTTATGTTTTATGCGTTATGCGTTATGCGTTATGCGTTATGCGTTATGCGTTATGCGTTATGCGTTATGCGTTATGCGTTATGCGTTATGCGTTATGCGTTATGCGTTTTGCGTTATGCGTTATGCGTTATGCGTTATGGGTTATGTTTTATGCGTTATGCGTTATGCGTTATGCGTTATGCGTTATGCGTTATGCGTTGTTCGTTATGCGTTATGCGTTATGCGTTATGCGTTATGCGTTATGCGTTATGCGTTATGCGTTATGCGTGATGCGTTATGCGTTATGCGTTATGCGTTGTTCGTTATGCGTTATGCGTTGGGCGTTATACGTTTGCGTTATGCGTTATGCGTAATGCGTTATGCTTTATGCGTTATGCGTTATGCGTTATGCATTTTGCGTTATGCGCCATGCCTTATGCGTTATGAGTTATGCGTTGTGCATTATGCGTTATGCGTTATGCGTTATACGGTTTGAGATATGCGTTATGCGTTATACGGTTTGAGTTATGCGTTATGCGTTATACGTTATTGGTTTATGCGTTATGCGTTATGCGTCATGCGTTATGTGTTATGCGTTATGCGTTATGCGTTATGCGTGATGCGTTATGCGTTATGCGTTATGCGTTTTGCGTTATGCGTCATGCGTTATGTATTATGTGTTATACGTTTGCGTTATGCGTTAGGCGTCATGCGTTATGCTTTATGCGTTATGCGTTATGCGTTATGCGTTATGCGTTATGCGTTATGCGTTATGCGTTATGCGTTATGCGTTATGCGTTATGCGTTATGCGTTTTGCGTTATGCGTCATGCGTTATGTGTTATGTGTTATACGTCTGCGTTATGCGTTAGGCGTCATGCTTATGCTTTATGCGTTATGCGTTATGCGTTATGCGTTATGCGTTATGCGTTATGCGTTATGCGTGATGCGTTATGCGTTATGCGTTATGCGTATACGGTTTGCGATATGCGTTATGCGTTATACGGTTTGAGTTATGCGTTATGCGTTATGCGTTATATGTTATGCGTTATGCGTTATGCGTTATGCGTTATGCGTTATGCGTTATGCGTTATGCGTTATGCGTTATGCGATATGCGTTATGCGTTATGCGTTATGCGTTATGCGTTATGCGTTATGCGTTATGCGTTATGCGTTATGCGTTATGCTTTATGCGTTATGCGTTATGCGTTATGCATTTTGCGTTATGCGCCATGCCTTATGCGTTATGAGTTATGCGTTATGCGTTATGCGTTATGCGTTATGCGTATACGGTTTGAGATATGCGTTATGCGTTATACGGTTTGAGTTATGCGTTATACGTTATTGGTTTATGCGTTATGCGTTATGCGTTATGCGTTTTGCGTTATGCGTTATGGGTTATGTTTTATGCGTTATGCGTTATGCGTTATGCGTTATGCGTTATGCGTTTTGCGTTATGCGTTATGCGTTATGGGTTATGTTTTATGCGTTATGCGTTATGCGTTATGCGTTATGCGTTATGCGTTATGCGTTATGCGTTATGCGTTATGCGTTATGCGTTATGCGTTATGCGTTATGCGTTATGAGTTATGCGTTATGCGTTATGCGTTATGCGTTATGCGTTATGAGTTATGCGTTATGCGTTATGCGTTATGCGTTATGCGTTATGCGTTATGCGTTATGCGTTATGCGTTATGAGTTATGCGTTATGAGTTATGCGTTATGCGTTATGCGTTATGCGTTATGCGTTATGCGTTATGCGTTATGCGTTATGCGTTATGCGTTATGCGTTATGCGTTATGCGTTATGCGTTATGCGTTATGAGTTATAAGTTATGCGTTATGCGTTATGAATTATGCGTTATGCGTTATGCGTTATGCGTTATGCGTTATGCGTTATGCGTTATGCGTTATGCGTTATGCGTTATGCGGTATGCGTTATGCGTTATGCGTTATGCGTTATGCGTTATGCGTTATGCGTTGTGCGTTATGCGTTATGCGTTATGCGTTATGCGTTATGCGTTATGCGTTATGCGTTATGCGTTATGTGTTATGCATTATGCGTTATGCGTTATGCGTTGTGCGTTATACGTTTGCGTTATGCGTTAGGCGTTATGCTTTATGGGTTATGCGTTATGCGTTATGCGTTATGCGTTATGCATATGCGTTATGCGTTATGCGTTATGCGTTATGCGTTATGCGTTATGCGTTATGCGTTATGCGTTATGCGTTATGCGTTATGCGTTATGCGTTATGCGTTATGCGTTATGCGTTATGCGTTATGCGTTATGCGTTATGCGTTATACGGTTTGAGTTATGCGTTATGTGTTATACGTTATGCGTTATGCGTTATACTTTATGCGTTATGCGTGATCCGTTATGCGTTATGTGTTATGCGTTATGCGTTATGCGTTATGCGTTATACGGTTTGAGTTATGCGTTATGCGTTATACGGTTTGAGTTATGCGTTATGCGTTATACGATATTGGTTTATGCCTTATGCGTTATGCGTTATGCGTTTTGCGTTATGCGTTATGCGTTATGCGTTATGCGTAATACGTTTGCGTTATGCGTAATGCGTTACGCGTTATGCGTTATGCATTTTGCGTTATGCGTTATGCGTTATACGGTATGAGTTATGCGTTATGCGTTATGCGTTATGCGTTATGCGTTATACGGTTTGAGATATGCGTTATGCGTTATACGGTTTGAGTTATGCGTTATGCGTTATACGTTATTGGTTTATGCGTTATGCGTTATGCGTTATGCATTATGCGTTTTGCGTTATGCGTTATGGGTTATGTTTTATGCGTTGTGCGTTATGCGTTATGCGTTATGCGTTATGCGTTATGCGTTATGCGTTATGCGTTATGCGTTATGCGTTATGCGTTATGCGTTATGCGTTATGCGTTATGCGTTATGCGTTATGCGTTATGCGTTATGCGTTATGCGTTATGCGTTATGCGTTATGCGTTATGCGTTATGCGTTATGCGTTATGCGTTATGCGTTATGCGTTATGCGTTATGCGTTATGCTTTATGCGTTATGCGTTATGCGT
This sequence comes from Lasioglossum morio, assembly GCA_916610235.2. Classification (NCBI taxonomy): domain Eukaryota; kingdom Metazoa; phylum Arthropoda; class Insecta; order Hymenoptera; family Halictidae; genus Lasioglossum; species Lasioglossum morio. The sequence continues at coordinate 2,270,888 of CAKAJA020000459.1, read as the reverse complement.
TATGCGTTATGCGTTATGCGTTATGCGTTATGCGTTATGCGTTATGCTTTATGCGTTATGCGTTATGCGTTATGCATTTTGCGTTATGCGCCATGCCTTATGCGTTATGAGTTATGCGTTATGCGTTATGCGTTATGCGTTATGCGTATACGGTTTGCGATATGCGTTATGCGTTATACGGTTTGAGTTATGCGTTATGCGTTATGCGTTATATGTTATGCGTTATGCGTTATGCGTTATGCGTTATGCGTTATGCGTTATGCGTTATGAGTTATGCGTTACGCGTTATGCGTTATGCGTTATGGGTTATGTTTTATGCGTTATGCGTTATGCGTTATGCGTTATGCGTTATGCGTTATGCGTTATGCGTTATGCGTTATGCGTTATGCGTTATGCGTTATGCGTTATGCGTTATGCTTTATGCGTTATGCGTTATGCGTTATGCGTTATGCATTTTGCGTTATGCGCCATGCGTTATGCGTTATGAGTTATGCGTTATGCGTTATGCGTTATGCGTTATGCGTTATGCGTTATGCGTTATACGGTTTGAGTTATCCGTTATGCGATATACGTTATTGGTTTATGCGTTATGCGTTATGCGTTATGCGTTAAGCGTTATGCGTTATGCGTTATGCGTTATGCGTTATGCGTTATGCGTTATGCGTTATGCGTTATGCGTTATGCGTTATGAGTTATAAGTTATGCGTTATGCGTTATGAATTATGCGTTATGCGTTATGCGTTATGCGTTATGCGTTATGCGTTATGCGTTATGCGTTATGCGTTATGCGTTATACTTTATGCGTTATGCGTGATCCGTTATGCGTTATGTGTTATGCGTTATGCGTTATGCGTTATGCGTTATGCGTTATGCGTTACGCGTTATGCGTTATGCGTTATGGGTTATGTTTTATGCGTTATGCGTTATGCGTTATGCGTTATGCGTTATGCGTTATGCGTTATGCGTTATGCGTTATGCGTTATGCTTTATGCGTTATGCGTTATGCGTTATGCATTTTGCGTTATGCGCCATGCGTTATGCGTTATGAGTTATGCGTTATGCGTTATGCGTTATGCTTATGCGTTATGCGTTATGCGTTATGAGTTATACGTTATGCGTTATGCGTTAGGCGTTATGCGTTATGCGTTATGCGTTATATGTTATGCGGTATGCGTTATGCGTTATGCGTTATGCGTTATGCGTTATGCGTTATGCGTTATGCGTTATGCGTTATGCGTTATGCGTTATGCGTTATGCGTTATGCGTTATGCGTTATGCGTTATGCGTTATGCGTTATGCGTTATGCGTTATGCGTTGGGCGTAATACGTTTGCGTTATGCGTTATGCGTTATGCGTTATGCATTTTGCGTTATGCGTTATGCGTTATAAGGTATGAGTTATGCGTTATGCGTTATGCGTTATGCGTTATGCATTATACGGTTTGAGATATGCGTTATGCGTTATACGGTTTGAGTTATGCGTTATGCGTTATACGTTATTGGTTTATGCGTTATGCGTTATGCGTTATGCGTTATGCGTTATGCGTTTTGCGTTATGCGTTGTGGGTTATGTTTTATGCGTTGTGCGTTATGCGTTATGCGTTATGCATTATGCGTTATGCGTTATGCGTTATGCGTTATGCGTTATGCGTTATGCGTTATGCGTTATGCGTTATGCGTTTTGCGTTATGCGTTATGCATTTTGCGTTATGCGTTATGCGTTATAAGGTATGAGTTATGCGTTATGCGTTATGCGTTATGCGTTATGCATTATACGGTTTGAGATATGCGTTATGCGTTATACGGTTTGAGTTATGCGTTATGCGTTATGCGTTATGCGTTATGCATTATACGGTTTGAGATATGCGTTATGCGTTATACGGTTTGAGTTATGCGTTATGCGTTATACGTTATTGGTTTATGCGTTATGCGTTATGCGTTATGCGTTATGCGTTATGCGTTTTGCGTTATGCGTTGTGGGTTATGTTTTATGCGTTGTGCGTTATGCGTTATGCGTTATGCGTTATGCGTTATGCGTTATGCGTTATGCGTTATGCGTTATGCGTTATGCGTTATGCGTTATGCGTTATGCGTTTTGCGTTATGCGTTATGCGTTATGGGTTATGTTTTATGCGTTATGCGTTATGCGTTATGCGTTATGCGTTGTTCGTTATGTGTTATGCATTGGGCGTTATACGTTTGCGTTATGCGTTATGCGTTATGCGTTATGCGTTATGCGTTATGCTTTATGCGTTATGCGTTATGCGTTATGCGTTATGCATTTTGCGTTATGCGCCATGCGTTATGCGTTATGAGTTATGCGTTGTGCGTTATGCGTTATGCGTTATGCGTTATGCGTTATGCGTTATGCGTTATGCGTTATGCGTTATACGTTATGCGTTATGCGTTATGCGTTATGCGTTATGCGTTATGCGTTATGCGTTATGCGTTATGCGTTATGCCTTATGCGTTATGCGTTATGCGTTGTTCGTTATGCGTTATGCGTTATGCGTTATGCGTTACGCGTTATGCGTTATGCGTTATGCGTTATGCTTTATGCGTTATGCGTTATGCGTTATGCATTTTGCGTTATGCGCCATGCCTTATGCGTTATGAGTTATGCGTAATGCGTTATGCGTTATGCGTTATGCGTTATACGGTTTGAGATATGCGTTATGCGTTATACGGTTTGAGTTATGCGTTATGCGTTATACGTTATTGGTTTATGCGTTATGCGTTATGCGTTATGCGTTATGCGTTTTGCATTATGCGTTATGGGTTATGTTTTATGCGTTGTGCGTTATGCGTTATGCGTTATGCGTCGTGCGTTATGCGTTATGCGTTATGCGTTATGCGTTGTTCGTTATGCGTTATGCGTTGGGCGTTATACGTTTGCGTTATGCGTTATGCGTTATGCTTTATGCGTTATGCGTTATGCGTTATGCGTTATGCATTTTGCGTTATGCGCCATGCGTTATGCGGTATGAGTTATGCGTTATGCGTTATGCGTTATGCGTTATGCGTTATGCGTTATACGGTTTGAGTTATCCGTTATGCGATATACGTTATGCGATATGCGTTTTGCGTTATGCGTTATGCGTTATGCGTTATGCGTTATGCGTTATGCGTTGTGCGTTATGCGTTATGAGTTATGCGTTATACGTTATGCGTTATGCGTTATGCGTTATGCGTTATGCGTTATGCGTTATGCGTTATGCGTTATGCGTTATGCGTTATGCGTTATGCGTTATGCGTTATGCGTTATGCGTTATGCGTTATGCGTTATGCGTTATGCGTTATGCGTTATGCGTTATGCGTTATGCGTTATGCGTTATGCGTTATGCGTTTTGCGTTATGCTTCATGCGTTATGTGTTATACGTTTGCGTTATGCGTTAGGCGTCATGCGTTATGCTTTATGCGTTATGCGTTATGCGTTATGCGTTATGCGTTATGCGTTATGCGTTTTGCGTTATGCGTCATGCGTTATGTGTTATGTGTTATACGTTTGCGTTATGCGTTAGGCGTCATGCGTTATGCTTTATGCGTTATGCGTTATGCGTTATGCGTTATGCGTTTTGCGTTATGCGTTATGCGTTATGCGTTATGCGTTATGCGTTATGCGTTATACGGTTTGAGATAAGCGTTATGCGTTATACGGTTTGAGTTATGCGTTATGCGTTATACGTTATTGGTTTATGCGTTATGCGTTATGCGTTATGCGTTATGCGTTATGCGTTATGCGTTATGCGTTATGCGTTGTTCGTTATGCGTTATGCGTTGGGCGTTATGCGTTATACGGTTTGAGTTATCCGTTATGCGATATACGTTATGCGTTATGCGTTATGCGTTATGAGTTATGCGTTATGCGTTATGCGTTATGCATTTTGCGTTATGCGCCATGCGTTATGCGTTATGCTTCATGCGTTATGTGTTATACGTTTGCGTTATGCGTTAGGCGTCATGCGTTATGCTTTATGCGTTATGCGTTATGCGTTATGCGTTATGCATTTTGCGTTATGCGCCATGCGTTATGCGTTATGAGTTATGCGTTATGCGTTATGCGTTATGCGTTATGCGTTATGCGTTATACGGTTTGAGTTATCCGTTATGCGATATACGTTATGCGTTATGCGTTATGCGTTATGCGTTATGCGTTATGCGTTATGCGTTATGCGCCATGCCTTATGCGTTATGAGTTATGCGTAATGCGTTATGCGTTATGCGTTATGCGTTATACGGTTTGAGATATGCGTTATGCGTTATACGGTTTGAGTTATGCGTTATGCGTTATACGTTATTGGTTTATGCGTTATGCGTTATGCGTTATGCGTTATGCGTTATGCGTTTTGCATTATGCGTTATGGGTTATGTTTTATGAGTTGTGCGTTATGCGTTATGCGTTATGCGTTGTGCGTTATGCGTTATGCGTTATGCGTTATGCGTTATGCGTTGTTCGTTATGCGTTATGCGTTATGCGTTATGCGTTATGCGTTATGGGTTATGCGTTATGCATTATGCGTTATGCGTTATGCGTTATGCATTTTGCGTTATGCGCCATGCCTTATGCGTTATGAGTTATGCGTAATGCGTTATGCGTTATGCGTTATGCGTTATACGGTTTGAGATATGCGTTATGCGTTATACGGTTTGAGTTATGCGTTATGCGTTATACGTTATTGGTTTATGCGTTATGCGTTATGCGTTATGCGTTATGCGTTATGCGTTTTGCATTATGCGTTATGGGTTATGTTTTATGAGTTGTGCGTTATGCGTTATGCGTTATGCGTTGTGCGTTATGCGTTATGCGTTATGCGTTATGCGTTGTTCGTTATGCGTTATGCGTTGGGCGTTATACGTTTGCGTTATGCGTTATGCGTTATGCGTTATGCTTTATGCGTTATGCGTTATGCGTTATGCGTTATGCATTTTGCGTTATGCGCCATGCGTTATGCGTTATGAGTTATGCGTTATGCGTTATGCGTTATGCGTTATGCGTTATGCGTTATGTGTTATACGGTTGGAGTTATCCGTTATGCGATATGCGTTTTGCGTTATGCGTTATGCGTTATGCGTTATGCGTTATGCGTTATGCGTTATGCGTTATGCGTTATGCGTTATACGTTATGCGTTATGCGTTATGCGTTATGCGTTATGCGTTATGCGTTATGCGTTATGCGTTATGCGTTATGCGTTATGCGTTATGCGTTATGCGTTATGCGTTATGCGTTATGCGTTATGCGTTATGCGTTATGCGTTGGGCGTTATACGTTTGCGTTATGCGTTATGCGTTATGCGTTATGCTTTATGCGTTATGCGTTATGCGTTATGCGTTATGCATTTTGCGTTATGCGCCATGCGTTATGCGTTATGAGTTATGCGTTATGCGTTATGCGTTATGCGTTATGCGTTATGCGTTATGCGTTATGCTTTATGCGTTATGCGTTATGCGTTATGCATTTTGCGTTATGCGCCATGCCTTATGCGTTATGAGTTATGCGTAATGCGTTATGCGTTATGCGTTATGCGTTATACGGTTTGAGATATGCGTTATGCGTTATACGGTTTGAGTTATGCGTTATACGTTATTGGTTTATGCGTTATGCGTTATGCGTTATGCGTTTTGCATTATGCGTTATGGGTTATGTTTTATGCGTTGTGCGTTATGCGTTATGCGTTATGCGTTATGCGTTATGCGTTATGCGTTATGCGTTATGCGTTATGCGTTATGCGTTATGCGTTATGCGTTGGGCGTTATACGTTTGCGTTATGCGTTATGCGTTATGCTTTATGCGTTATGCGTTATGCGTTATGCGTTATGCATTTTGCGTTATGCGCCATGCGTTATGCGTTATGAGTTATGCGTTATGCGTTATGCGTTATGCGTTATGCGTTATGCGTTATGCGTTATGCTTTATGCGTTATGCGTTATGCGTTATGCGTTATGCGTTATGCATTTTGCGTTATGCGCCATGCGTTATGCGTTATGAGTTATGCGTTATGCGTTATGCGTTATGCGTTATGCGTTATGCGTTATGCGTTATGCGTTATGCGTTATGCGTTATGCGTTATGCGTTATGCGTTATGCGTTATGCGTTATGCGTTGGGCGTTATACGTTTGCGTTATGCGTTATGCGTTATGCGTTATGCTTTATGCGTTATGCGTTATGCGTTATGCGTTATGCATTTTGCGTTATGCGCCATGCGTTATGCGTTATGAGTTATGCGTTATGCGTTATGCGTTATGCGTTATGCGTTATGCGTTATGCGTTATGCTTTATGCGTTATGCGTTATGCGTTATGCATTTTGCGTTATGCGCCATGCCTTATGCGTTATGAGTTATGCGTAATGCGTTATGCGTTATGCGTTATGCGTTATACGGTTTGAGATATGCGTTATGCGTTATACGGTTTGAGTTATGCGTTATACGTTATTGGTTTATGCGTTATGCGTTATGCGTTATGCGTTTTGCATTATGCGTTATGGGTTATGTTTTATGCGTTGTGCGTTATGCGTTATGCGTTATGCGTTATGCGTTATGCGTTATGCGTTATGCGTTATGCGTTATGCGTTATGCGTTATGCGTTGGGCGTTATACGTTTGCGTTATGCGTTATGCGTTATGCTTTATGCGTTATGCGTTATGCGTTATGCGTTATGCATTTTGCGTTATGCGCCATGCGTTATGCGTTATGAGTTATGCGTTATGCGTTATGCGTTATGCGTTATGCGTTATGCGTTATGCGTTATGCGTTATGCGTTATGCTTTATGCGTTATGCGTTATGCGTTATGCATTTTGCGTTATGCGCCATGCCTTATGCGTTATGAGTTATGCGTAATGCGTTATGCGTTATGCGTTATGCGTTATACGGTTTGAGATATGCGTTATGCGTTATACGGTTTGAGTTATGCGTTATGCGTTATACGTTATTGGTTTATGCGTTATGCGTTATGCGTTTTGCATTATGCGTTATGGGTTATGTTTTATGCGTTGTGCGTTATGCGTTATGCGTTATGCGTTGTGCGTTATGCGTTATGCGTTATGCGTTATGCGTTGTTCGTTATGCGTTATGCGTTGGGCGTTATACGTTTGCGTTATGCGTTATGCGTTATGCGTTATGCGTTATGCGTTAAGCGTTATGCGTTATGCGTTATGCGTTATGCTTTATGCGTTATGCGTTATGCGTTATGCGTTATGCGTTATGCGTTATGCGTTATGCGTTATGCGTTATGCGTTATGCGTTATGCGTTATGCGTTATGCGTTATGCGTTATGCGTTATGCGTTATGCTTTATGCGTTATGCGTTATGCGTTATACGTTATGCGTTATGCGTTATGCGTTATACGTTATGCGTTATGCGTTATGCGTTATGCGTTATGCGTTATGCGTTATGCGTTATGCGTTATGCGTTATGCGTTATGCGTTATGCCTTATGCGTTATATGTTATGCGTTATGCGTTATGCGTTATGCGTTATGCGTTATGCGTTATGCGTTATGCGTTATGCGTTATGCGTTATGCGTTATGCGTTATGCGTTATGCGTTATGCGTTATGCTTTATGCGTTATGCGTTATGCGTTATGCGTTATGCGTTATGCGTTATGCGTTATGCGATATGCGTTATGCGATATGCGTTATGCGTTATGCGTTATGCTTTATGCGTTATGCGTTATGCGTTATGCGTTATACGTTATGCGTTATGCGTTATGCGTTATACGTTATGCGTTATGCGTTATGCGTTATGCGTTATGCGTTATGCGTTATGCGTTATGCGTTATGCGTTATGCGTTATGCGTTATGCGTTATGCGTTATGCGTTATGCGTTATGCGTTATGCGTTATGCGTTATGCTTTATGCGTTATGCGTTATGCGTTATGCGTTATGCGTTATGCGTTATGCGTTATGCGTTATGCGTTATGCGTTATGCGTTATGCGTTATGCTTTATGCGTTATGCGTTATGCGTTATGCGTTATGCGTTATGCGTTATGCGTTATGCGTTATGCGTTATGCGTTATGCGTTATCCGTTATGCGTTATGCGTTATGCGTTATGCTTTATGCGTTATGCGTCATGCGTTATGCGTTATGCGTTATGCGTTATGCGTTATGCGTTATGCGTTATGCTTTATGCGTTATGCGTTATGCGTTATGCGTTATGCGTTGTGCGTTATACGTTTGCGTTATGCGTTATGCGTTTTGCGTTATGCGTTATGCGTTATGCGTTATGCGTTATGCGTTATGCGTTATGGGTTATGCGTGATGCGTTATGCTTATGCGTTATGCGTTATGAGTTATACAGTTATGCGTTATGCGTTATGCGTTATGCGTTATATGTTATGCGTTATGCGTTATGCGTTATGCGTTATACGTTATGCGTTATGCGTTATGCGTTATACGTTATGCGTTATGCGTTATGCGTTATGCGTTATGCGTTATGCGTTATGCGTTATGCGTTATGCGTTATGCGTTATGCGTTATGCGTTATGCGTTATGCGTTATGCGTTATGCGTTATGCTTTATGCGTTATGCGTTATGCGTTATGCGTTATGCGTTATGCGTTATGCGTTATGCGTTATGCGTTATGCGTTATGCGTTATGCTTTATGCGTTATGCGTTATGCGTTATGCGTTATGCGTTATGCGTTATGCGTTATGCGTTATGCGTTATGCGTTATGCGTTATGCGTTATCCGTTATGCGTTATGCGTTATGCGTTATGCTTTATGCGTTATGCGTCATGCGTTATGCGTTATGCGTTATGCGTTATGCGTTATGCGTTATGCGTTATGCTTTATGCGTTATGCGTTATGCGTTATGCGTTATGCGTTGTGCGTTATACGTTTGCGTTATGCGTTATGCGTTTTGCGTTATGCGTTATGCGTTATGCGTTATGCGTTATGCGTTATGCGTTATGGGTTATGCGTGATGCGTTATGCTTATGCTTTATGCGTTATGAGTTATACGTTATGCGTTATGCGTTATGCGTTATGCGTTATATGTTATGCGTTATGCGTTATGCGTTATGCGTTATGCGTTATGCGTTATGCGTTATGCGTTATGCGTTATGCGTTATGCGTTATGCGTTATGCGTTATGCGTTATGCGTTATGCGTTATGCGTTATGCGTTATGCGTTATGCGTTATGCGTTATGCGTTATGCGTTATGCGTTTTGCGTTATGCTTCATGCGTTATGTGTTATACGTTTGCGTTATGCGTTAGGCGTCATGCGTTATGCTTTATGCGTTATGCGTTATGTGTTATGCGTTATGCGTTATGCGTTATGCGTTTTGCGTTATGCGTCATGCGTTATGTGTTATGTGTTATACGTTTGCGTTATGCGTTAGGCGTCATGCGTTATGCTTTATGCGTTATGCGTTATGCGTTATGCGTTATGCGTTATGCGTTATGCGTTATACGGTTTGAGATATGCGTTATGCGTTATACGGTTTGAGTTATGCGTTATGCGTTATACGTTATTGGTTTATGCGTTATGCGTTATGCGTTATGCGTTATGCGTTATGCGTTATGCGTTATGCGTTATGCGTTATGCGTTATGCGTTATGCGTTATGCGTTATGCGTTATGCGTTATGCGTTATGCGTTATGCGTTATGCGTTATGCGTTATGCGTTTTGCGTTATGCTTCATGCGTTATGTGTTATGTGTTATACGTTTGCGTTATGCGTTATGCGTTATGCGTTATGCGTTATGCGTTATGCGTTATGCGTTATGCGTTATGCGTTATGCGTTATGCGTTATGCGTTATGCGTTATGCGTTATGCGTTATGCGTTATGCGTTATGCGTTATGAGTTATGCGTAATGCGTTATGCGTTATGCGTTATGCGTTATACGGTTTGAGATATGCGTTATGCGTTATACGGTTTGAGTTATGCGTTATGCGTTATGCGTTATGCATTTTGCGTTATGCGCCATGCCTTATGCGTTATGAGTTATGCGTAATGCGTTATGCGTTATGCGTTATGCGTTATACGGTTTGAGATATGCGTTATGCGTTATACGGTTTGAGTTATGCGTTATGCGTTATACGTTATTGGTTTATGCGTTATGCGTTATGCGTTATGCGTTTTGCATTATGCGTTATGGGTTATGTTTTATGCGTTGTGCGTTATGCGTTATGCGTTATGCGTTGTGCGTTATGCGTTATGCGTTATGCGTTATGCGTTGTTCGTTATGCGTTATGCGTTGGGCGTTATACGTTTGCGTTATGCGTTATGCGTTATGCGTTATGCGTTATGCTTTATGCGTTATGCGTTATGCGTTATGCGTTATGCATTTTGCGTTATGCGCCATGCGTTATGCGTTATGAGTTATGCGTTATGCGTTATGCGTTATGCGTTATGCGTTATGCGTTATACGGTTTGAGTTATCCGTTATGCGATATACGTTATGCGATATGCGTTTTGCGTTATGCGTTATGCGTTATGCGTTATGCGTTATGCGTTATGCGTTATGCGTTATGAGTTATGCCTTATACGTTATGCGTTATGCGTTATGCGTTATGCGTTATGCGTTATGCGTTATGCGTTATGCGTTATGCGTTATGCGTTATGCGTTATGCGTTATGCGTTATGCGTTATGCGTTATGCGTTGGGCGTTATACGTTTGCGTTATGCGTTATGCGTTATGCGTTATGCTTTATGCGTTATGCGTTATGCGTTATGCATTTTGCGTTATGCGCCATGCGTTATGCGTTATGAGTTATGCGTTATGCGTTATGCGTTATGCGTTATGCGTTATGCGTTATGCTTTATGCGTTATGCGTTATGCGTTATGCATTTTGCGTTATGCGCCATGCCTTATGCGTTATGAGTTATGCGTAATGCGTTATGCGTTATGCGTTATGCGTTATACGGTTTGAGATATGCGTTATGCGTTATACGGTTTGAGTTATGCGTTATGCGTTATACGTTATTGGTTTATGCGTTATGCGTTATGCGTTATGCGTTATGCGTTTTGCATTATGCGTTATGGGTTATGTTTTATGCGTTGTGCGTTATGCGTTATGCGTTATGCGTTTTGCATTATGCGTTATGGGTTATGTTTTATGCGTTGTGCGTTATGCGTTATGCGTTATGCGTTGTGCGTTATGCGTTATGCGTTATGCGTTATGCGTTGTTCGTTATGCGTTATGCGTTGGGCGTTATACGTTTGCGTTATGCGTTATGCGTTATGCTTTATGCGTTATGCGTTATGCGTTATGCGTTATGCATTTTGCGTTATGCGCCATGCGTTATGCGTTATGAGTTATGCGTTATGCGTTATGCGTTATGCGTTATACGGTTTGAGTTATCCGTTATGCGATATACGTTATGCGATATGCGTTTTGCGTTATGCGTTATGCGTTATGCGTTATGCGTTATGCGTTATGCGTTATGCGTTATGCGTTATGCGTTATGCGTTATGAGTTATGCGTTATACGTTATGCGTTATGCGTTATGCGTTATGCGTTATGCGTTATGCGTTATGCGTTATGCGTTATGCGTTATGCGTTATGCGTTATGCGTTATGCGTTATGCGTTATGCGTTATGCGTTATGCGTTATGCGTTATGCGTTATGCGTTATGCGTTATGCGTTATGCGTTATGCGTTTTGCGTTATGCTTCATGCGTTATGTGTTATACGTTTGCGTTATGCGTTAGGCGTCATGCGTTATGCTTTATGCGTTATGCGTTATGCGTTATGCGTTATGCGTTATGCGTTATGCGTTATACGGTTTGAGATATGCGTTATGCGTTATACGGTTTGAGTTATGCGTTATGCGTTATACGTTATTGGTTTATGCGTTATGCGTTATGCGTTTTGCATTATGCGTTATGGGTTATGTTTTATGCGTTGTGCGTTATGCGTTATGCGTTATGCGTTGTGCGTTATGCGTTATGCGTTATGCGTTATGCGTTGTTCGTTATGCGTTATGCGTTGGGCGTTATACGTTTGCGTTATGCGTTATGCGTTATGCTTTATGCGTTATGCGTTATGCGTTATGCGTTATGCATTTTGCGTTATGCGCCATGCGTTATGCGTTATGAGTTATGCGTTATGCGTTATGCGTTATGCGTTATGCGTTATACGGTTTGAGTTATCCGTTATGCGATATACGTTATGCGATATGCGTTTTGCGTTATGCGTTATGCGTTATGCGTTATGCGTTATGCGTTATGCGTTATGCGTTATGAGTTATGCGTTATACGTTATGCGTTATGCGTTATGCGTTATGCGTTATGCGTTATGCGTTATGCGTTATGCGTTATGCGTTATGCGTTATGCGTTATGCGTTATGCGTTATGCGTTATGCGTTATGCGTTAGGCGTCATGCGTTATGCTTTATGCGTTATGCGTTATGCGTTATGCGTTATGCGTTATGCGTTATGCGTGATGCGTTATGCTTATGCGTTATGCTTTATGCGTTATGCGTAATGCGTTATGCGTTATACGTTATGCGTTATGCGTTATGCGTTATACGTTATGCGTTATGCGTTATGCGTTATGCGTTATGCTTTATGCGTTATGCGTTATGCGTTATGCGTTATGCGTTATGCGTTTTGCGTTATGCGTCATGCGTTATGTGTTATGTGTTATACGTTTGCGTTATGCGTTAGGCGTCATGCGTTATGCTTTATGCGTTATGCGTTATGCGTTATGCGTTATGCGTTATGCGTGATGCGTTATGCTTATGCGTTATGCGTTATGAGTTATACGTTATGCGTTATGCGTTATGCGTTATGCGTTATATGTTATGCGTTATGCGTTATGCGTTATGCGTTATGCGTTATGCGTTATGCGTTATGCGTTATGCGTCATGCGTTATGCGTTATGCGTTATGCGTTATGCGTTATGCGTTATGCGTTATGCGTTATGCGTTATGCTTTATGCGTTATGCGTTATGCGTTATGCGTTATGCGTTATGCGTTATGCGTTATGCGTTATGCGTTATGCGTTATGCGTTATGCGTTATGCGTTATGCTTTATGCGTTATGCTTTATGCGTTATGCGTAATGCGTTATGCGTTATACGTTATGCGTTATGCGTTATGCGTTATACGTTATGCGTTATGCGTTATGCGTTATGCGTTATGCGTTATGCGTTATGCGTTATGCGTTATGCGTTATGCGTTATGCGTTATGCGTTATGCGTTATGCGTTATATGTTATGCGTTATGCGTTATGCGTTATGCGTTATGCGTTATGCGTTATGCGTTATGCGTTATGCGTTATGCGTTATGCGTTATGCGTTATGCGTTATGCGTTATGCGTTATGCGTTTTGCGTTATGCTTCATGCGTTATGTGTTATACGTTTGCGTTATGCGTTAGGCGTCATGCGTTATGCTTTATGCGTTATGCGTTATGCGTTATGCGTTATGCGTTATGCGTTATGCGTTATGCGTTTTGCGTTATGCGTCATGCGTTATGTGTTATGCGTTATGCGTTATGCGTTATGCGTTATGCGTTTTGCGTTATGCTTCATGCGTTATGTGTTATACGTTTGCGTTATGCGTTAGGCGTCATGCGTTATGCTTTATGCGTTATGCGTTATGCGTTATGCGTTATGCGTTATGCGTTATGCGTTATGCGTTATGCGTTATGCGTTATGCGTTATGCGTTATGCTTTATGCGTTATGCGTTATGCGTTATGCATTTTGCGTTATGCGCCATGCCTTATGCGTTATGCGTTATGCGTTATGCGTTATGCGATATGCGTTATGCGTTATGCGTTATGCTTTATGCGTTATGCGTTATGCGTTATGCGTTATGCGTTATGCGTTATGCGTTATGCGTTATGCGTTATGCGTTATGCGTTATGCGTTATGCGTTATGCGTTATGCTTTATGCGTTATGCGTTATGCGTTATGCGTTATACGTTATGCGTTATGCGTTATGCGTTATACGTTATGCGTTATGCGTTATGCGTTATGCGTTATGCGTTATGCGTTATGCGTTATGCGTTATGCGTTATGCGTTATGCGTTATGCGTTATGCGTTATGCGTTATGCGTTATGCGTTATGCTTTATGCGTTATGCGTTATGCGTTATGCGTTATGCGTTATGCGTTATGCGTTATGCGTTATGCGTTATGCGTTATGCGTTATGCTTTATGCGTTATGCGTTATGCGTTATGCGTTATGCGTTCTGCGTTATGCATTATGCGTTATGCGTTATGCGTTATGCGTTATGCGTGATGCGTTATGCTTTATGCGTTATGCGTCATGCGTTATGCGTTATGCGTTATGCGTTATGCGTTATGCGTTATGCGTTATGCGTTATGCTTTATGCGTTATGCGTTAAGCGTTATGCGTTGTGCGTTATACGTTTGCGTTATGCGTTATGCGTTTTGCGTTATGCGTTATGCGTTATGCGTTATGCGTTATGGGTTATGCGTGATGCGTTATGCTTATGCGTTATGCGTTATGAGTTATACGTTATGCGTTATGCGTTATGCGTTATGCGTTATATGTTATGCGTTATGCGTTATGCGTTATGCGTTATGCGTTATGCGTTATGCGTTATGCGTTATGCGTTATGCGTTATGCGTTATGCGTTATGCGTTATGCGTTATGGGTTATGCGTGATGCGTTATGCTTATGCGTTATGCGTTATGAGTTATACGTTATGCGTTATGCGTTATGCGTTATGCTTTATGCGTTATGCGTTATGCGTTATGCATTTTGCGTTATGCGCCATGCCTTATGCGTTATGCGTTATGCGTTATGCGTTATGCGATATGCGTTATGCGTTATGCGTTATGCGTTATGCGTTATGGGTTATGCGTGATGCGTTATGCTTATGCGTTATGCGTTATGAGTTATGCGTTATGCGTTATGCGTTATGCGTTATGCGTTATGCGTTATGCGTTATGCGTTATGCGTTATGCGTTATGCGTTCTGCGTTATGCATTATGCGTTATGCGTTATGCGTTATGCGTTATGCGTTATGCGTTATGCGTTATGCTTTATGCGTTATGCGTTATGCGTTATGCGTTATGCGTTCTGCGTTATGCATTATGCGTTATGCGTTATGCGTTATGCGTTATGCGTGATGCGTTATGCTTTATGCGTTATGCGTCATGCGTTATGCGTTATGCGTTATGCGTTATGCGTTATGCGTTATGCGTTATGCGTTATGCGTTATGCTTTATGCGTTATGCGTTAAGCGTTATGCGTTGTGCGTTATACGTTTGCGTTATGCGTTATGCGTTTTGCGTTATGCGTTATGCGTTATGCGTTATGCGTTATGGGTTATGCGTGATGCGTTATGCTTATGCGTTATGCGTTATGAGTTATACGTTATGCGTTATGCGTTATGCGTTATGCGTTATATGTTATGCGTTATGCGTTATGCGTTATGCGTTATGCGTTATGCGTTATGCGTTATGCGTTATGCGTTATGCGTTATGCGTTATGCGTTATGCGTTATGCGTTATGCGTTATGCGTTATGCGTTATGCATTATGCGTTATGCGTTATGCGTTGTGCGTTATACGTTTGCGTTATGCTTTATGCGTTATGCGTTATGCGTTATGCGTTATGCGTTATGCGTTATGCGTTATGCATTATGCGTTATGCGTTATGCGTTGTGCGTTATACGTTTGCGTTATGCTTTATGCGTTATGCGTTATGCGTTAGGCGTTATGCGATATGCGTTATGCGTTATGCGTTATGCGTTATGGGTTATGCGTTTTGCGTTATGCTTCATGCGTTATGTGTTATACGTTTGCGTTATGCGTTAGGCGTCATGCGTTATGCTTTATGCGTTATGCGTTATGCGTTATGCGTTATGCGTTATGCGTTATGCGTTATGCGTTATGCGTTATGCGTTATGCTTTATGCGTTATGCGTTATGCGTTATGCATTTTGCGTTATGCGCCATGCCTTATGCGTTATGCGTTATGCGTTATGCGTTATGCGATATGCGTTATGCGTTATGCGTTATGCGTTATGCGTTATGGGTTATGCGTGATGCGTTATGCTTATGCGTTATGCGTTATGAGTTATGCGTTATGCGTTATGCGTTATGCGTTATGCGTTATGCGTTATGCGTTATGCGTTATGCGTTATGCGTTATGCGTTATGCGTTATGCGTTATGCGTTATGCGTTATGCGTTATGCGTTATGCGTTATGCGTTATGCGTTATGCGTTATGCGTTATGCGTTATGCATTATGCGTTATGCGTTATGCGTTGTGCGGTATACGTTGGCGTTATGCTTTATGCGTTATGCGTTATGCGTTAGGCGTTATGCGTTATGCGTTATGCGTGATGCGTTATGCGTTATGCGTTATGCGTTATGCGTTATGCGTTATGCGTTATGCGTTATGCGTTATGTGTTATGCGTTATGCGTTATGCGTTATGCGTTATGCGTTATGCGTTATGCGTTATGCGTTATGCGTTATGCGTGATGCGTTATGCTTATGCGTTATGAGTTATGCGCTATGCGTTATACGTTATGCGTTATGCGTTATACGGTTTGAGATATGCGTTATGCGTTATACGGTTTGAGTTATGCGTTATGCGTTATACGTTATTGGTTTATGCGTTATGCGTTATGCGTTATGCGTTATGCGTTATGCGTTTTACGTTATGCGTTATGGGTTATGTTTTATGCGTTATGCGTTATGCGTTATGCGTTATGCGTTATACGGTTTGAGTTATCCGTTATGCGTTATACGTTATTGGTTTATGCGTTATGCGTTATGCGTTATGCGTTATGCGTTATGCGTTATGCGTTATGCGTTATGCGTTATGCGTTATGAGTTATAAGTTATGCGTTACGCGTTATGCGTTATGCGTTATGCGTTATGCGTTATGCGTTATGCGTTATGCGTTATGCGTTATGCGTTATGCGTGATGCGTTATGCGTTTTGCGTTATGCGTCATGCGTTATGTGTTATGTGTTATACGTTTGCGTTATGCGTTAGGCGTCATGCGTTATGCTTTATGCGTTATGCGTTATGCGTTATGCGTTATGCGTTATGCGTTATGCGTTTTGGGTTATGCGTTATGCGTTATGCGTTATGCGTTATACGGTTTGAGATATGCGTTATGTGTTATACGGTTTGAGTTATGCGTTATGCGTTATACGTTATTGGTTTATGCGTTATGCGTTATGCGTTATGCGTTAAGCGTTTTGCATTATGCGTTATGGGTTATGTTTTATGCGTTATGCGTTATGCGTTATGCGTTATGCGTTATGCGTTATGCGTTATGCGTTATGCGTTATGCGTTATGCGTTATGCTTTATGCGTTATGCGTTATGCGTTATGCGTTATGCGTTATGCGTTATGCGTTATGCGTTGTTCGTTATGCGTTATGCGTTGGGCGTTATACGTTTGCGTTATGCGTTATGCGTTATGCGTTATGCTTTATGCGTTATGCGTTATGCGGTATGCGTTATGCATTTTGCGTTATGCGCCATGCGTTATGCGTTATGAGTTATGCGTTATGCGTTATGCGTTATGCGTTATGCGTTACGCGTTATGCGTTATGCGTTATACGGTTTGAGTTATCCGTTATGCGTTATACGGTTTGAGTTATCCGTTATGCGTTATACGTTATTGGTTTATGCGTTATGCGTTATGCGTTATGCGTTATGCGTTATGCGTTATGCGTTATGCGTTTTGGGTTATGCGTTATGCGTTATGCGTTATGGGTTATGCGTTATGCGTTATGCGTTATGCGTTATGCGTTATGGGTTATGGGTTATGTTTTATGCGTTATGCGTTATGCGTTATGCGTTATGCGTTATGCGTTATGCGTTTTGCGTTATGCGTTATGCGTTATGGGTTATGGGTTATGTTTTATGCGTTATGCGTTATGCGTTATGCGTTATGCGTTATGCGTTGTTCGTTATGCGTTATGCGTTGGGCGTTATACGTTTGCGTTATGCGTTATGCGTTATGCGTTATGCTTTATGCTTTATGCGTTATGCGTTATGCGTTATGCGTTATGCGTTATGCATTTTGCGTTATGCGCCATGCGTTATGCGTTATACGGTTTGAGTTATCCGTTATGCGTTATACGGTTTGAGTTATCCGTTATGCGTTATACGGTTTGAGTTATCCGTTATGCGTTATACGTTATTGGTTTATGCGTTATGCGTTATGCGTTATGCGTTATGCGTTGTGCGTTATGCGTTATGCGTTATGCGTTATGCGTTATGCGTTATGCGTTATGCGTTATGCGTTATGCGTTATGCGTTATGCGTTTTGCGTTATGCGTTATGCGTTATGGGTTATGGGTTATGTTTTATGCGTTATGCGTTATGCGTTATGCGTTATGCGTTATGCGTTATGCGTTATGCGTTGTTCGTTATGCGTTATGCGTTGGGCGTTATACGTTTGCGTTATGCGTTATGCGTTATGCGTTATGCGTTATGCGTTTTGCGTTATGCGTCATGCGTTATGTGTTATGTGTTATACGTTTGCGTTATGCGTTAGGCGTCATGCGTTATGCGTTATGCGTTATGCGTTATGCGTTTTGCGTTATGCGTTATGCGTTATGGGTTATGGGTTATGTTTTATGCGTTATGCGTTATGCGTTATGCGTTATGCGTTGTGCGTTATGCGTTATGCGTTGGGCGTTATACGTTTGCGTTATGCGTTATGCGTTATGCGTTATGCTTTATGCGTTATGCGTTATGCGTTATGCGTTATGCATTTTGCGTTATGCGCCATGCGTTATGCGTTATGAGTTATGCGTTATGCGTTATGCGTTATGCGTTATGCGTTATGCGTTATACGGTTTGAGTTATCCGTTATGCGATATACGTTATGCGTTATGCGTTATGCGTTATGCGTTATGCGTTATGCGTTATGCGTTATGCGTTATGCGTTATGCGTTATGCGTTATGCGTTATGCGTTATGCGTTATGCGTTTTGCGTTATGCTTCATGCGTTATGTGTTATACGTTTGCGTTATGCGTTATGCGTTATGCGTTATGCTTTATGCGTTATGCGTTATGCGTTTTGCGTTATGCTTCATGCGTTATGTGTTATGCGTTATGCGTTATGCGTTTTGCGTTATGCGTTATGGGTTATGTTTTATGCGTTATGCGTTATGCGTTATGCGTTATGCGTTATGCGTTATGCGTTATGCGTTGTTCGTTATGCGTTATGCGTTGGGCGTTATACGTTTGCGTTATGCGTTATGCGTTATGCGTTATGCTTTATGCGTTATGCGTTATGCTTCATGCGTTATGTGTTATACGTTTGCGTTATGCGTTATGCGTTATGCGTTATGCGTTATGCGTTATGCGTTATGCTTCATGCGTTATGTGTTATACGTTTGCGTTATGCGTTATGCGTTATGCGTTATGCGTTATGCGTTGTTCGTTATGCGTTATGCGTTGTTCGTTATGCGTTATGCGTTGGGCGTTATGCGTTATGCGTTATGCGTTATGCGTTGTGCGTTATACGTTTGCGTTATGCTTTATGCGTTATGCGTTATGCGTTATGCGTTATGCGTTATGCGTTATGCGTTATGCGTTATGCGTTATACGGTTTGAGTTATCCGTTATGCGTTATACGGTTTGAGTTATCCGTTATGCGTTATACGTTATTGGTTTATGCGTTATGCGTTATGCGTTATGCGTTATGCGTTATGCGTTATGCGTTATGCGTTATGCGTTTTGGGTTATGCGTTATGCGTTATGCGTTATGGGTTATGCGTTATGCGTTATG
Organism: Lasioglossum morio; assembly: GCA_916610235.2. Classification (NCBI taxonomy): domain Eukaryota; kingdom Metazoa; phylum Arthropoda; class Insecta; order Hymenoptera; family Halictidae; genus Lasioglossum; species Lasioglossum morio. The sequence continues at coordinate 2,251,205 of CAKAJA020000459.1, read as the reverse complement.
CGTTATGCGTTATGCGTTATGCGTTATGGGTTATGGGTTATGTTTTATGCGTTATGCGTTATGCGTTATGCTTTATGCGTTATGCGTCATGCGTTATGCGTTATGCGTTATGCGTTACGCGTTATGCGTTATGCGTTATGCGTTATATGTTATGCGTTATGCGTTATGCGTTATTCGTTATGCGTTATGCGTTATGCGTTATGCGTTTTGCGTTATGCGTTATGCGTTATGCGTTATGCGTTATGCGTTATGCGTTATGCGTTATGCGTTATGCATTATGCGTTATGCGTTATGCGTTGTGCGTTATACGTTTGCGTTATGCTTTATGCGTTATGCGTTATGCGTTATGCGTTATGCGTTATGCGTTATGCGTTATGCGTTATGCGTTATGCGTTATGCGTTATACGGTTTGAGATATGCGTTATGCGTTATACGGTTTGAGTTATGCGTTATGCGTTATACGTTATTGGTTTATGCGTTATGCGTTATGCGTTATGCGTTATGCGTTATGCGTTATGCGTTATGCCTTATGCGTTATGCGTTTTGCGTTATGCTTCATGCGTTATGTGTTATACGTTTGCGTTATGCGTTAGGCGTCATGCGTTATGCTTTATGCGTTATGCGTTATGCGTTATGCGTTATGCGTTATGCGTTATGCGTTATGCGTTATGCGTTATGCTTTATGCGTTATGCGTCATGCGTTATGCGTTATGCGTTATGCGTTATGCGTTATGCGTTATGCGTTATGCGTTATATGTTATGCGTTATGCGTTATGCGTTATGCGTTATGCGTTATGCGTTATGCGTTATGCGTTATGCGTTATGCGTTATGCGTTATGCGTTATGCGTTATGCGTTATGCGTTATGCGTTATGCGTTATGCGTTATGCGTTATGCGTTATGCGTTATGCGTTATGCATTATGCGTTATGCGTTATGCGTTGTGCGTTATACGTTTGCGTTATGCTTTATGCGTTATGCGTTATGCGTTATGCGTTATGCGTTATGCGTTATGCGTTATGCGTTATGCGTTATGCGTTATGCGTTATACGGTTTGAGATATGCGTTATGCGTTATACGGTTTGAGTTATGCGTTATGCGTTATACGTTATTGGTTTATGCGTTATGCGTTATGCGTTATGCGTTATGCGTTATGCGTTATGCCATATGCGTTATGCGTTTTGCGTTATGCTTCATGCGTTATGTGTTATACGTTTGCGTTATGCGTTAGGCGTCATGCGTTATGCTTTATGCGTTATGCGTTATGCGTTATGCGTTATGCGTTATGCGTTATGCGTTATGCGTTATGCGTTATGCGTTATGCGTTATGCGTTATGCTTTATGCGTTATGCGTTATGCGTTATGCATTTTGCGTTATGCGCCATGCCTTATGCGTTATGCGTTATGCGTTATGCGTTATGCGATATGCGTTATGCGTTATGCGTTATGCGTTATGCGTTATGGGTTATGCGTGATGCGTTATGCTTATGCGTTATGCGTTATGAGTTATACGTTATGCGTTATGCGTTATGCGTTATGCGTTATGCGTTATGCGTTATGCGTTATGCGTTATGCGTTATGCGTTATGCGTTATGCGTTATGCGTTATGCATTATGCGTTATGCGTTATGCGTTGTGCGTTATACGTTGGCGTTATGCTTTATGCGTTATGCGTTATGCGTGATGCGTTATGCGTTATGCGTTATGCGTTATGCGTTATGCGTTATGCGTTATGCGTTATGCGTTATGCGTTATGCGTTATGCGTTATGCGTTATGCGTTATGCGTTATGCGTTATGCGTTATGCGTTATGCGTTATGCGTTATGCGTTATGCGTTATGCGTTATGCGTTATGCGTGATGCGTTATGCTTATGCGTTATGAGTTATGCGCTATGCGTTATACGTTATGCGTTATGCGTTATACGGTTTGAGATATGCGTTATGCGTTATACGGTTTGAGTTATGCGTTATGCGTTATACGTTATTGGTTTATGCGTTATGCGTTATGCGTTATGCGTTAAGCGTTTTGCATTATGCGTTATGGGTTATGTTTTATGCGTTATGCGTTATGCGTTATGCGTTATGCGTTATGCGTTATGCGTTATGCGTTATGCGTTATGCGTTATGCTTTATGCGTTATGCGTTATGCGTTATGCGTTATGCGTTATGCGTTATGCGTTATGCGTGATGCGTTATGCTTATGCGTTATGAGTTATGCGCTATGCGTTATGCGTTATGCGTTATACGGTTTGAGATATGCGTTATGCGTTATACGGTTTGAGTTATGCGTTATGCGTTATACGTTATTGGTTTATGCGTTATGCGTTATGCGTTATGCGTTATGCGTTTTGCGTTATGCGTTATGGGTTATGTTTTATGCGTTATGCGTTATGCGTTATGCGTTATGCGTTATGCGTTATGAGTTATAAGTTATGCGTTACGCGTTATGCGTTATGCGTTATGCGTTATGCGTTATGCGTTATGCGTTTTTGCGTTATGCGTTATGCGTTATGCGTGATGCGTTATGCGTTATGCGTTATGCGTTTTGCGTTATGCGTCATGCGTTATGTGTTATGTGTTATACGTTTGCGTTATGCGTTAGGCGTCATGCGTTATGCTTTATGCGTTATGCGTTATGCGTTATGCGTTATGCGTTATGCGTTATGCGTTATGCGTTTTGGGTTATGCGTTATGCGTTATGCGTTATGCGTTATACGGTTTGAGGTATGCGTTATGCGTTATACGGTTTGAGTTATGCGTTATGCGTTATACGTTATTGGTTTATGCGTTATGCGTTATGCGTTAAGCGTTTTGCATTATGCGTTATGGGTTATGTTTTATGCGTTATGCGTTATGCGTTATGCGTTATGCGTTATGCGTTATGCGTTATGCGTTATGCGTTATGCGTTATGCGTTATGCGTTATGCGTTATGCTTTATGCGTTATGCGTTATGCGTTATGCGTTATGCGTTATGCGTTATGCGTTATGCGTTATGCGTGATGCGTTATGCTTATGCCTTATGAGTTATGCGCTATGCGTTATGCGTTATGCGTTATGCGTTATACGGTTTGAGATATGCGTTATGCGTTATACGGTTTGAGTTATGCGTTATGCGTTATACGTTATTGGTTTATGCGTTATGCGTTATGCGTTATGCGTTATGCGTTATGCGTTTTGCGTTATGCGTTATGGGTTATGTTTTATGCGTTATGCGTTATGCGTTATGCGTTATGCGTTATGCGTTATGCGTTATGCGTTATGCGTTATGCGTTGTTCGTTATGCGTTATGCGTTGGGCGTTATACGTTTGCGTTATGCGTTATGCGTTATGCGTTATGCTTTATGCGTTATGCGTTATGCGTTATGCGTTATGCGTTTTGCATTTTGCGTTATGCGCCATGCGTTATGCGTTATGAGTTATGCGTTATGCGTTATGCGTTATGCGTTACGCGTTATGCGTTATGCGTTATACGGTTTGAGTTATCCGTTATGCGTTATACGGTTTGAGTTATCCGTTATGCGTTATACGTTATTGGTTTATGCGTTATGCGTTATGCGTTATGCGTTATGCGTTATGCGTTATGCGTTATGCGTTTTGGGTTATGCGTTATGCGTTATGCGTTATGGGTTATGCGTTATGCGTTATGCGTTATGCGTTATGCGTTATGGGTTATGGGTTATGTTTTATGCGTTATGCGTTATGCGTTATGCGTTATGCGTTATGCGTTATGCGTTATGCGTTTTGCGTTATGCGTTATGCGTTATGGGTTATGGGTTATGTTTTATGCGTTATGCGTTATGCGTTATGCGTGATGCGTTATGCGTTATGCGTTGTTCGTTATGCGTTATGCGTTGGGCGTTATACGTTTGCGTTATGCGTTATGCGTTATGCGTTATGCTTTATGCTTTATGCGTTATGCGTTATGCGTTATGCGTTATGCGTTATGCATTTTGCGTTAAGCGCCATGCGTTATGCGTTATACGGTTTGAGTTATCCGTTATGCGTTATACGGTTTGAGTTATCCGTTATGCGTTATACGGTTTGAGTTATCCGTTATGCGTTATACGTTATTGGTTTATGCGTTATGCGTTATGCGTTATGCGTTATGCGTTGTGCGTTATGCGTTATGCGTTATGCGTTATGTGTTATGTGTTATACGTTTGCGTTATGCGTTAGGCGTCATGCGTTATGGGTTATGTTTTATGCGTTATGCGTTATGCGTTATGCGTTATGCGTTGTTCGTTATGCGTTATGCGTTGGGCGTTATACGTTTGCGTTATGCGTTATGCGTTATGCGTTATGCTTTATGCGTTATGCGTTATGCGTTATGCATTTTGCGTTATGCGCCATGCGTTATGCGTTATGAGTTATGCGTTATGCGTTATGCGTTATGCGTTATGCGTTATGCGTTATACGGTTTGAGTTATCCGTTATGCGATATACGTTATGCGTTATGCGTTATGCGTTATGCGTTATGCGTTATGCGTTATGCGTTATGCGTTATGCGTTATGCGTTATGCGTTATGCGTTATGCGTTATGCGTTATGCGTTATGCGTTTTGCGTTATGCTTCATGCGTTATGTGTTATACGTTTGCGTTATGCGTTATGCGTTATGCGTTATGCTTTATGCGTTATGCGTTATGCGTTTTGCGTTATGCTTCGTGCGTTATGTGTTATGCGTTATGCGTTATGCGTTTTGCGTTATGCGTTATGGGTTATGTTTTATGCGTTATGCGTTATGCGTTATGCGTTATGCGTTATGCGTTATGCGTTATGCGTTATGCGTTGTTCCTTATGCGTTATGCGTTGGGCGTTATACGTTTGCGTTATGCGTTATGCGTTATGCGTTATGCTTTATGCGTTATGCGTTATGCGTTATGCGTTATGCGTTATGCGTTATGCGTTATGCGTTATGCGTTATGCGTTATGCGTTTTGCGTTATGCTTCATGCGTTATGTGTTATACGTTTGCGTTATGCGTTATGCGTTATGCGTTATGCGTTATGCGTTATGCGTTATGCGTTATGCGTTATGCGTTTTGCGTTATGCTTCATGCGTTATGTGTTATACGTTTGCGTTATGCGTTATGCGTTATGCGTTATGCTTTATGCGTTATGCGTTATGCGTTTTGCGTTATGCTTCATGCGTTATGTGTTATGCGTTATGCGTTATGCGTTTTGCGTTATGCGTTATGGGTTATGTTTTATGCGTTATGCGTTATGCGTTATGCGTTATGCGTTATGCGTTATGCGTTATGCGTTATGCGTTGTTCGTTATGCGTTATGCGTTGGGCGTTATACGTTTGCGTTATGCGTTATGCGTTATGCGTTATGCTTTATGCGTTATGCGTTATGCGTTATGCGTTATGCGTTATGCATTTTGCGTTATGCGCCATGCGTTATGCGTTATGAGTTATGCGTTATGCGTTATGCGTTATGCGTTACGCGTTATGCGTTATGCGTTATACGGTTTGAGTTATCCGTTATGCGTTATACGGTTTGAGTTATCCGTTATGCGTTATACGTTATTGGTTTATGCGTTATGCGTTATGCGTTATGCGTTATGCGTTATGCGTTATGCGTTATGCGTTATGCGTTTTGGGTTATGCGTTATGCGTTATGCGTTATGGGTTATGCGTTATGCGTTATGCGTTATGCGTTATGCGTTATGGGTTATGGGTTATGTTTTATGCGTTATGCGTTATGCGTTATGCTTTATGCGTTATGCGTCATGCGTTATGCGTTATGCGTTATGCGTTATGCGTTATGCGTTATGCGTTATGCGTTATACGTTATGCGTTATGCGTTATGCGTTATGCGTTATGCGTTATGCGTTATGCGTTATGCGTTATGCGTTATGCGTTATGCGTTATGCGTTATGCGTTATGCGTTATGCGTTATGCGTTATGCGTTATGCGTTATGCGTTATGCATTATGCGTTATGCGTTATGCGTTGTGCGTTATACGTTTGCGTTATGCTTTATGCGTTATGCGTTATGCGTTATGCGTTATGCGTTATGCGTTATGCGTTATGCGTTATGCGTTATGCGTTATACGGTTTGAGATATGCGTTATGCGTTATACGGTTTGAGTTATGCGTTATGCGTTATACGTTATTGGTTTATGCGTTATGCGTTATGCGTTATGCGTTATGCGTTATGCGTTATGCGTTATGCGTTATGCCTTATGCGTTATGCGTTTTGCGTTATGCTTCATGCGTTATGTGTTATACGTTTGCGTTATGCGTTAGGCGTCATGCGTTATGCTTTATGCGTTATGCGTTATGCGTTATGCGTTATGCGTTATGCGTTATGCGTTATGCGTTATGCGTTATGCTTTATGCGTTATGCGTCATGCGTTATGCGTTATGCGTTATGCGTTATGCGTTATGCGTTATGCGTTATGCGTTATATGTTATGCGTTATGCGTTATGCGTTATGCGTTATGCGTTATGCGTTATGCGTTATGCGTTATGCGTTATGCGTTATGCGTTATGCGTTATGCGTTATGCGTTATGCGTTATGCGTTATGCGTTATGCGTTATGCGTTATGCGTTATGCATTATGCGTTATGCGTTATGCGTTGTGCGTTATACGTTTGCGTTATGCTTTATGCGTTATGCGTTATGCGTTATGCGTTATGCGTTATGCGTTATGCGTTATGCGTTATACGGTTTGAGATATGCGTTATGCGTTATACGGTTTGAGTTATGCGTTATGCGTTATACGTTATTGGTTTATGCGTTATGCGTTATGCGTTATGCGTTATGCGTTATGCGTTATGCGTTATGCCTTATGCGTTATGCGTTTTGCGTTATGCTTCATGCGTTATGTGTTATACGTTTGCGTTATGCGTTAGGCGTCATGCGTTATGCTTTATGCGTTATGCGTTATGCGTTATGCGTTATGCGTTATGCGTTATGCGTTATGCGTTATGCTTTATGCGTTATGCGTTATGCGTTATGCATTTTGCGTTATGCGCCATGCCTTATGCGTTATGCGTTATGCGTTATGCGTTATGCGATATGCGTTATGCGTTATGCGTTATGCGTTATGCGTTATGGGTTATGCGTGATGCGTTATGCGTTATGCGTTATGCGTTATGCGTTATGCGTTATGCGTTATGCGTTATGCGTTATGCGTTATGCGTGATGCGTTATGCTTATGCGTTATGAGTTATGCGCTATGCGTTATACGTTATGCGTTATGCGTTATACGGTTTGAGATATGCGTTATGCGTTATACGGTTTGAGTTATGCGTTATGCGTTATACGTTATTGGTTTATGCGTTATGCGTTATGCGTTATGCGTTATGCGTTATGCGTTATGCGTTTTGCGTTATGCGTTATGGGTTATGTTTTATGCGTTATGCGTTATGCGTTATGCGTTATGCGTTATACGGTTTGAGTTATCCGTTATGCGTTATACGTTATTGGTTTATGCGTTATGCGTTATGCGTTATGCGTTATGCGTTATGCGTTATGCGTTATGCGTTATGCGTTATGAGTTATAAGTTATGCGTTACGCGTTATGCGTTATGCGTTATGCGTTATGCGTTATGCGTTATGCGTTATGCGTTATGCGTTATGCGTTATGCGTTATGCGTTATGCTTTATGCGTTATGCGTTATGCGTTATGCGTTATGCGTTATGCGTTATGCGTTATGCGTTGTTCGTTATGCGTTATGCGTTGGGCGTTATACGTTTGCGTTATGCGTTATGCGTTATGCGTTATGCTTTATGCGTTATGCGTTATGCGGTATGCGTTATGCATTTTGCGTTATGCGCCATGCGTTATGCGTTATGAGTTATGCGTTATGCGTTATGCGTTATGCGTTACGCGTTATGCGTTATGCGTTATACGGTTTGAGTTATCCGTTATGCGTTATACGGTTTGAGTTATCCGTTATGCGTTATACGTTATTGGTTTATGCGTTATGCGTTATGCGTTATGCGTTATGCGTTATGCGTTATGCGTTATGCGTTTTGGGTTATGCGTTATGCGTTATGCGTTATGGGTTATGCGTTATGCGTTATGCGTTATGCGTTATGCGTTATGGGTTATGGGTTATGTTTTATGCGTTATGCGTTATGCGTTATGCGTTATGCGTTATGCGTTATGCGTTTTGCGTTATGCGTTATGCGTTATGGGTTATGGGTTATGTTTTATGCGTTATGCGTTATGCGTTATGCGTTATGCGTTATGCGTTGTTCGTTATGCGTTATGCGTTGGGCGTTATACGTTTGCGTTATGCGTTATGCGTTATGCGTTATGCTTTATGCTTTATGCGTTATGCGTTATGCGTTATGCGTTATGCGTTATGCATTTTGCGTTATGCGCCATGCGTTATGCGTTATACGGTTTGAGTTATCCGTTATGCGTTATACGGTTTGAGTTATCCGTTATGCGTTATACGGTTTGAGTTATCCGTTATGCGTTATACGTTATTGGTTTATGCGTTATGCGTTATGCGTTATGCGTTATGCGTTGTGCGTTATGCGTTATGCGTTATGCGTTATGCGTTATGCGTTATGCGTTATGCGTTATGCGTTATGCGTTATGCGTTATGCGTTTTGCGTTATGCGTTATGCGTTATGGGTTATGGGTTATGTTTTATGCGTTATGCGTTATGCGTTATGCGTTATGCGTTATGCGTTATGCGTTATGCGTTGTTCGTTATGCGTTATGCGTTGGGCGTTATACGTTTGCGTTATGCGTTATGCGTTATGCGTTATGCGTTATGCGTTTTGCGTTATGCGTCATGCGTTATGTGTTATGTGTTATACGTTTGCGTTATGCGTTAGGCGTCATGCGTTATGCGTTATGCGTTATGCGTTATGCGTTTTGCGTTATGCGTTATGCGTTATGGGTTATGGGTTATGTTTTATGCGTTATGCGTTATGCGTTATGCGTTATGCGTTGTTCGTTATGCGTTATGCGTTGGGCGTTATACGTTTGCGTTATGCGTTATGCGTTATGCGTTATGCTTTATGCGTTATGCGTTATGCGTTATGCGTTATGCATTTTGCGTTATGCGCCATGCGTTATGCGTTATGAGTTATGCGTTATGCGTTATGCGTTATGCGTTATGCGTTATGCGTTATACGGTTTGAGTTATCCGTTATGCGATATACGTTATGCGTTATGCGTTATGCGTTATGCGTTATGCGTTATGCGTTATGCGTTATGCGTTATGCGTTATGCGTTATGCGTTATGCGTTATGCGTTATGCGTTATGCGTTATGCGTTTTGCGTTATGCTTCATGCGTTATGTGTTATACGTTTGCGTTATGCGTTATGCGTTATGCGTTATGCGTTATGCGTTATGCGTTATGCGTTTTGCGTTATGCTTCATGCGTTATGTGTTATGCGTTATGCGTTATGCGTTTTGCGTTATGCGTTATGGGTTATGTTTTATGCGTTATGCGTTATGCGTTATGCGTTATGCGTTATGCGTTATGCGTTATGCGTTATGCGTTGTTCGTTATGCGTTATGCGTTGGGCGTTATACGTTTGCGTTATGCGTTATGCGTTATGCGTTATGCTTTATGCGTTATGCGTTATGCTTCATGCGTTATGTGTTATACGTTTGCGTTATGCGTTATGCGTTATGCGTTATGCGTTATGCGTTATGCGTTATGCTTCATGCGTTATGTGTTATACGTTTGCGTTATGCGTTATGCGTTATGCGTTATGCGTTATGCGTTGTTCGTTATGCGTTATGCGTTGTTCGTTATGCGTTATGCGTTGGGCGTTATGCGTTATGCGTTATGCGTTATGCGTTGTGCGTTATACGTTTGCGTTATGCTTTATGCGTTATGCGTTATGCGTTATGCGTTATGCGTTATGCGTTATGCGTTATGCGTTATGCGTTATACGGTTTGAGTTATCCGTTATGCGTTATACGGTTTGAGTTATCCGTTATGCGTTATACGTTATTGGTTTATGCGTTATGCGTTATGCGTTATGCGTTATGCGTTATGCGTTATGCGTTATGCGTTATGCGTTTTGGGTTATGCGTTATGCGTTATGCGTTATGGGTTATGCGTTATGCGTTATGCGTTATGCGTTATGCGTTATGCGTTATGGGTTATGGGTTATGTTTTATGCGTTATGCGTTATGCGTTATGCTTTATGCGTTATGCGTCATGCGTTATGCGTTATGCGTTATGCGTTACGCGTTATGCGTTATGCGTTATGCGTTATATGTTATGCGTTATGCGTTATGCGTTATTCGTTATGCGTTATGCGTTATGCGTTATGCGTTTTGCGTTATGCGTTATGCGTTATGCGTTATGCGTTATGCGTTATGCGTTATGCGTTATGCGTTATGCATTATGCGTTATGCGTTATGCGTTGTGCGTTATACGTTTGCGTTATGCTTTATGCGTTATGCGTTATGCGTTATGCGTTATGCGTTATGCGTTATGCGTTATGCGTTATGCGTTATGCGTTATGCGTTATACGGTTTGAGATATGCGTTATGCGTTATACGGTTTGAGTTATGCGTTATGCGTTATACGTTATTGGTTTATGCGTTATGCGTTATGCGTTATGCGTTATGCGTTATGCGTTATGCGTTATGCCTTATGCGTTATGCGTTTTGCGTTATGCTTCATGCGTTATGTGTTATACGTTTGCGTTATGCGTTAGGCGTCATGCGTTATGCTTTATGCGTTATGCGTTATGCGTTATGCGTTATGCGTTATGCGTTATGCGTTATGCGTTATGCGTTATGCTTTATGCGTTATGCGTCATGCGTTATGCGTTATGCGTTATGCGTTATGCGTTATGCGTTATGCGTTATGCGTTATATGTTATGCGTTATGCGTTATGCGTTATGCGTTATGCGTTATGCGTTATGCGTTATGCGTTATGCGTTATGCGTTATGCGTTATGCGTTATGCGTTATGCGTTATGCGTTATGCGTTATGCGTTATGCGTTATGCGTTATGCGTTATGCGTTATGCGTTATGCGTTATGCATTATGCGTTATGCGTTATGCGTTGTGCGTTATACGTTTGCGTTATGCTTTATGCGTTATGCGTTATGCGTTATGCGTTATGCGTTATGCGTTATGCGTTATGCGTTATGCGTTATACGGTTTGAGATATGCGTTATGCGTTATACGGTTTGAGTTATGCGTTATGCGTTATACGTTATTGGTTTATGCGTTATGCGTTATGCGTTATGCGTTATGCGTTATGCGTTATGCCATATGCGTTATGCGTTTTGCGTTATGCTTCATGCGTTATGTGTTATACGTTTGCGTTATGCGTTAGGCGTCATGCGTTATGCTTTATGCGTTATGCGTTATGCGTTATGCGTTATGCGTTATGCGTTATGCGTTATGCGTTATGCGTTATGCGTTATGCGTTATGCGTTATGCTTTATGCGTTATGCGTTATGCGTTATGCATTTTGCGTTATGCGCCATGCCTTATGCGTTATGCGTTATGCGTTATGCGTTATGCGTTATGCGTTATGCGTTATGCGTTATGCGTTATGCGTTATGGGTTATGCGTGATGCGTTATGCTTATGCGTTATGCGTTATGAGTTATACGTTATGCGTTATGCGTTATGCGTTATGCGTTATGCGTTATGCGTTATGCGTTATGCGTTATGCGTTATGCGTTATGCGTTATGCGTTATGCGTTATGCATTATGCGTTATGCGTTATGCGTTGTGCGTTATACGTTGGCGTTATGCTTTATGCGTTATGCGTTATGCGTGATGCGTTATGCGTTATGCGTTATGCGTTATGCGTTATGCGTTATGCGTTATGCGTTATGCGTTATGCGTTATGCGTTATGCGTTATGCGTTATGCGTTATGCGTTATGCGTTATGCGTTATGCGTTATGCGTTATGCGTTATGCGTTATGCGTTATGCGTTATGCGTGATGCGTTATGCTTATGCGTTATGAGTTATGCGCTATGCGTTATACGTTATGCGTTATGCGTTATACGGTTTGAGATATGCGTTATGCGTTATACGGTTTGAGTTATGCGTTATGCGTTATACGTTATTGGTTTATGCGTTATGCGTTATGCGTTATGCGTTAAGCGTTTTGCATTATGCGTTATGGGTTATGTTTTATGCGTTATGCGTTATGCGTTATGCGTTATGCGTTATGCGTTATGCGTTATGCGTTATGCGTTATGCGTTATGCTTTATGCGTTATGCGTTATGCGTTATGCGTTATGCGTTATGCGTTATGCGTTATGCGTGATGCGTTATGCTTATGCGTTATGAGTTATGCGCTATGCGTTATGCGTTATGCGTTATACGGTTTGAGATATGCGTTATGCGTTATACGGTTTGAGTTATGCGTTATGCGTTATACGTTATTGGTTTATGCGTTATGCGTTATGCGTTATGCGTTATGCGTTTTGCGTTATGCGTTATGGGTTATGTTTTATGCGTTATGCGTTATGCGTTATGCGTTATGCGTTATGCGTTATGAGTTATAAGTTATGCGTTACGCGTTATGCGTTATGCGTTATGCGTTATGCGTTATGCGTTATGCGTTTTTGCGTTATGCGTTATGCGTTATGCGTGATGCGTTATGCGTTATGCGTTATGCGTTTTGCGTTATGCGTCATGCGTTATGTGTTATGTGTTATACGTTTGCGTTATGCGTTAGGCGTCATGCGTTATGCTTTATGCGTTATGCGTTATGCGTTATGCGTTATGCGTTATGCGTTATGCGTTATGCGTTATGCGTTATGCGTTATGCTTTATGCGTTATGCGTTATGCGTTATGCGTTATGCGTTATGCGTTATGCGTTATGCGTTATGCGTGATGCGTTATGCTTATGCCTTATGAGTTATGCGCTATGCGTTATGCGTTATGCGTTATGCGTTATACGGTTTGAGATATGCGTTATGCGTTATACGGTTTGAGTTATGCGTTATGCGTTATACGTTATTGGTTTATGCGTTATGCGTTATGCGTTATGCGTTATGCGTTATGCGTTTTGCGTTATGCGTTATGGGTTATGTTTTATGCGTTATGCGTTATGCGTTATGCGTTATGCGTTATGCGTTATGCGTTATGCGTTATGCGTTATGCGTTGTTCGTTATGCGTTATGCGTTGGGCGTTATACGTTTGCGTTATGCGTTATGCGTTATGCGTTATGCTTTATGCGTTATGCGTTATGCGTTATGCGTTATGCGTTTTGCATTTTGCGTTATGCGCCATGCGTTATGCGTTATGAGTTATGCGTTATGCGTTATGCGTTATGCGTTACGCGTTATGCGTTATGCGTTATACGGTTTGAGTTATCCGTTATGCGTTATACGGTTTGAGTTATCCGTTATGCGTTATACGTTATTGGTTTATGCGTTATGCGTTATGCGTTATGCGTTATGCGTTATGCGTTATGCGTTATGCGTTATGCGTTTTGGGTTATGCGTTATGCGTTATGCGTTATGGGTTATGCGTTATGCGTTATGCGTTATGCGTTATGCGTTATGGGTTATGGGTTATGTTTTATGCGTTATGCGTTATGCGTTATGCGTTATGCGTTATGCGTTATGCGTTATGCGTTTTGCGTTATGCGTTATGCGTTATGGGTTATGGGTTATGTTTTATGCGTTATGCGTTATGCGTTATGCGTGATGCGTTATGCGTTATGCGTTGTTCGTTATGCGTTATGCGTTGGGCGTTATACGTTTGCGTTATGCGTTATGCGTTATGCGTTATGCTTTATGCTTTATGCGTTATGCGTTATGCGTTATGCGTTATGCGTTATGCATTTTGCGTTAAGCGCCATGCGTTATGCGTTATACGGTTTGAGTTATCCGTTATGCGTTATACGGTTTGAGTTATCCGTTATGCGTTATACGGTTTGAGTTATCCGTTATGCGTTATACGTTATTGGTTTATGCGTTATGCGTTATGCGTTATGCGTTATGCGTTGTGCGTTATGCGTTATGCGTTATGCGTTATGTGTTATGTGTTATACGTTTGCGTTATGCGTTAGGCGTCATGCGTTATGGGTTATGTTTTATGCGTTATGCGTTATGCGTTATGCGTTATGCGTTGTTCGTTATGCGTTATGCGTTGGGCGTTATACGTTTGCGTTATGCGTTATGCGTTATGCGTTATGCTTTATGCGTTATGCGTTATGCGTTATGCATTTTGCGTTATGCGCCATGCGTTATGCGTTATGAGTTATGCGTTATGCGTTATGCGTTATGCGTTATGCGTTATGCGTTATACGGTTTGAGTTATCCGTTATGCGATATACGTTATGCGTTATGCGTTATGCGTTATGCGTTATGCGTTATGCGTTATGCGTTATGCGTTATGCGTTATGCGTTATGCGTTATGCGTTATGCGTTATGCGTTATGCGTTATGCGTTTTGCGTTATGCTTCATGCGTTATGTGTTATACGTTTGCGTTATGCGTTATGCGTTATGCGTTATGCTTTATGCGTTATGCGTTATGCGTTTTGCGTTATGCTTCGTGCGTTATGTGTTATGCGTTATGCGTTATGCGTTTTGCGTTATGCGTTATGGGTTATGTTTTATGCGTTATGCGTTATGCGTTATGCGTTATGCGTTATGCGTTATGCGTTATGCGTTATGCGTTGTTCCTTATGCGTTATGCGTTGGGCGTTATACGTTTGCGTTATGCGTTATGCGTTATGCGTTATGCTTTATGCGTTATGCGTTATGCGTTATGCGTTATGCGTTATGCGTTATGCGTTATGCGTTATGCGTTATGCGTTATGCGTTTTGCGTTATGCTTCATGCGTTATGTGTTATACGTTTGCGTTATGCGTTATGCGTTATGCGTTATGCGTTATGCGTTATGCGTTATGCGTTATGCGTTATGCGTTTTGCGTTATGCTTCATGCGTTATGTGTTATACGTTTGCGTTATGCGTTATGCGTTATGCGTTATGCTTTATGCGTTATGCGTTATGCGTTTTGCGTTATGCTTCATGCGTTATGTGTTATGCGTTATGCGTTATGCGTTTTGCGTTATGCGTTATGGGTTATGTTTTATGCGTTATGCGTTATGCGTTATGCGTTATGCGTTATGCGTTATGCGTTATGCGTTATGCGTTGTTCGTTATGCGTTATGCGTTGGGCGTTATACGTTTGCGTTATGCGTTATGCGTTATGCGTTATGCTTTATGCGTTATGCGTTATGCGTTATGCGTTATGCGTTATGCATTTTGCGTTATGCGCCATGCGTTATGCGTTATGAGTTATGCGTTATGCGTTATGCGTTATGCGTTACGCGTTATGCGTTATGCGTTATACGGTTTGAGTTATCCGTTATGCGTTATACGGTTTGAGTTATCCGTTATGCGTTATACGTTATTGGTTTATGCGTTATGCGTTATGCGTTATGCGTTATGCGTTATGCGTTATGCGTTATGCGTTATGCGTTTTGGGTTATGCGTTATGCGTTATGCGTTATGGGTTATGCGTTATGCGTTATGCGTTATGCGTTATGCGTTATGGGTTATGGGTTATGTTTTATGCGTTATGCGTTATGCGTTATGCTTTATGCGTTATGCGTCATGCGTTATGCGTTATGCGTTATGCGTTATGCGTTATGCGTTATGCGTTATGCGTTATATGTTATGCGTTATGCGTTATGCGTTATGCGTTATGCGTTATGCGTTATGCGTTATGCGTTATGCGTTATGCGTTATGCGTTATGCGTTATGCGTTATGCGTTATGCGTTATGCGTTATGCGTTATGCGTTATGCGTTATGCGTTATGCGTTATGCGTTATGCGTTGTGCGTTATACGTTTGCGTTATGCTTTATGCGTTATGCGTTATGCGTTATGCGTTATGCGTTATGCGTTATGCGTTATGCGTTATGCGTTATGCGTTATACGGTTTGAGATATGCGTTATGCGTTATACGGTTTGAGTTATGCGTTATGCGTTATACGTTATTGGTTTATGCGTTATGCGTTATGCGTTATGCGTTATGCGTTATGCGTTATGCGTTATGCGTTATGCGTTATGCGTTATGCGTTTTGCGTTATGCTTCATGCGTTATGTGTTATACGTTTGCGTTATGCGTTAGGCGTCATGCGTTATGCTTTATGCGTTATGCGTTATGCGTTATGCGTTATGCGTTATGCGTTATGCGTTATGCGTTATGCGTTATGCTTTATGCGTTATGCGTCATGCGTTATGCGTTATGCGTTATGCGTTATGCGTTATGCGTTATGCGTTATGCGTTATATGTTATGCGTTATGCGTTATGCGTTATGCGTTATGCGTTATGCGTTATGCGTTATGCGTTATGCGTTATGCGTTATGCGTTATGCGTTATGCGTTATGCGTTATGCGTTATGCGTTATGCGTTATGCGTTATGCGTTATGCGTTATGCGTTATGCGTTATGCGTTATGCGTTATGCGTTGTGCGTTATACGTTTGCGTTATGCTTTATGCGTTATGCGTTATGCGTTATGCGTTATGCGTTATGCGTTATGCGTTATGCGTTATACGGTTTGAGATATGCGTTATGCGTTATACGGTTTGAGTTATGCGTTATGCGTTATACGTTATTGGTTTATGCGTTATGCGTTATGCGTTATGCGTTATGCGTTATGCGTTATGCGTTATGCCTTATGCGTTATGCGTTTTGCGTTATGCTTCATGCGTTATGTGTTATACGTTTGCGTTATGCGTTAGGCGTCATGCGTTATGCTTTATGCGTTATGCGTTATGCGTTATGCGTTATGCGTTATGCGTTATGCGTTATGCGTTATGCTTTATGCGTTATGCGTTATGCGTTATGCATTTTGCGTTATGCGCCATGCCTTATGCGTTATGCGTTATGCGTTATGCGTTATGCGATATGCGTTATGCGTTATGCGTTATGCGTTATGCGTTATGGGTTATGCGTGATGCGTTATGCGTTATGCGTTATGCGTTATGCGTTATGCGTTATGCGTTATGCGTTATGCGTTATGCGTGATGCGTTATGCTTATGCGTTATGAGTTATGCGCTATGCGTTATACGTTATGCGTTATGCGTTATACGGTTTGAGATATGCGTTATGCGTTATACGGTTTGAGTTATGCGTTATGCGTTATACGTTATTGGTTTATGCGTTATGCGTTATGCGTTATGCGTTATGCGTTATGCGTTATGCGTTTTGCGTTATGCGTTATGGGTTATGTTTTATGCGTTATGCGTTATGCGTTATGCGTTATGCGTTATACGGTTTGAGTTATCCGTTATGCGTTATACGTTATTGGTTTATGCGTTATGCGTTATGCGTTATGCGTTATGCGTTATGCGTTATGCGTTATGCGTTATGCGTTATGAGTTATAAGTTATGCGTTACGCGTTATGCGTTATGCGTTATGCGTTATGCGTTATGCGTTATGCGTTATGCGTTATGCGTTATGCGTTATGCGTGATGCGTTATGCGTTATGCGTTATGCGTTTTGCGTTATGCGTCATGCGTTATGTGTTATGTGTTATACGTTTGCGTTATGCGTTAGGCGTCATGCGTTATGCTTTATGCGTTATGCGTTATGCGTTATGCGTTATGCGTTATGCGTTATGCGTTTTGGGTTATGCGTTATGCGTTATGCGTTATGCGTTATGCGTTATGCGTTATACGGTTTGAGATATGCGTTATGCGTTATACGGTTTGAGTTATGCGTTATGCGTTATACGTTATTGGTTTATGCGTTATGCGTTATGCGTTATGCGTTAAGCGTTTTGCATTATGCGTTATGGGTTATGTTTTATGCGTTATGCGTTATGCGTTATGCGTTATGCGTTATGCGTTATGCGTTATGCGTTATGCGTTATGCGTTATGCGTTATGCGTTATGCTTTATGCGTTATGCGTTATGCGTTATGCGTTATGCGTTATGCGTTATGCGTTATGCGTGATGCGTTATGCTTATGCGTTATGAGTTATGCGCTATGCGTTATGCGTTATGCGTTATGCGTTATACGGTTTGAGATATGCGTTATGCGTTATACGGTTTGAGTTATGCGTTATGCGTTATACGTTATTGGTTTATGCGTTATGCGTTATGCGTTATGCGTTTTGCGTTATGCGTTATGGGTTATGTTTTATGCGTTATGCGTTATGCGTTATGCGTTATGCGTTATGCGTTATGAGTTATAAGTTATGCGTTACGCGTTATGCGTTATGCGTTATGCGTTATGCGTTATGCGTTATGCGTTATGCGTTATGCGTTATGCGTTATGCGTGATGCGTTATGCGTTATGCGTTATGCGTTTTGCGTTATGCGTCATGCGTTATGTGTTATGTGTTATACGTTTGCGTTATGCGTTAGGCGTCATGCGTTATGCTTTATGCGTTATGCGTTATGCGTTATGCGTTATGCGTTATGCGTTATGCGTTATGCGTTTTGGGTTATGCGTTATGCGTTATGCGTTATGCGTTATGCGTGATGCGTTATGCTTATGCGTTATGAGTTATGCGCTATGCGTTATGCGTTATGCGTTATGCGTTATACGGTTTGAGATATGCGTTATGCGTTATACGGTTTGAGTTATGCGTTATGCGTTATACGTTATTGGTTTATGCGTTATGCGTTATGCGTTATGCGTTATGCGTTTTGCGTTATGCGTTATGGGTTATGTTTTATGCGTTATGCGTTATGCGTTATGCGTTATGCGTTATGCGTTATGCGTTACGCGTTATGCGTTGTTCGTTATGCGTTATGCGTTGGGCGTTATACGTTTGCGTTATGCGTTATGCGTTATGCGTTATGCCTTATGCGTTATGCGTTATGCGTTATGCGTTATGCGTTATGCATTTTGCGTTATGCGCCATGCGTTATGCGTTATGAGTTATGCGTTATGCGTTATGCGTTATGCGTTACGCGTTATGCGTTATGCGTTATACGGTTTGAGTTATCCGTTATGCGTTATACGGTTTGAGTTATCCGTTATGCGTTATACGTTATTGGTTTATGCGTTATGCGTTATGCGTTATGCGTTATGCGTTATGCGTTATGCGTTATGCGTTATGCGTTTTGGGTTATGCGTTATGCGTTATGCTTTATGCTTTATGCGTTATGCGTTATGCGTTATGCGTTATGCGTTATGCATTTTGCGTTAAGCGCCATGCGTTATGCGTTATACGGTTTGAGTTATCCGTTATGCGTTATACGGTTTGAGTTATCCGTTATGCGTTATACGTTATTGGTTTATGCGTTATGCGTTATGCGTTATGCGTTATGCGTTGTGCGTTATGCGTTATGCGTTATGCGTTATGTGTTATGTGTTATACGTTTGCGTTATGCGTTAGGCGTCATGCGTTATGGGTTATGTTTTATGCGTTATGCGTTATGCGTTATGCGTTATGCGTTGTTCGTTATGCGTTATGCGTTGGGCGTTATACGTTTGCGTTATGCGTTATGCGTTATGCGTTATGCTTTATGCGTTATGCGTTATGCGTTATGCATTTTGCGTTATGCGCCATGCGTTATGCGTTATGAGTTATGCGTTATGCGTTATGCGTTATGCGTTATGCGTTATGCGTTATACGGTTTGAGTTATCCGTTATGCGATATACGTTATGCGTTATGCGTTATGCGTTATGCGTTATGCGTTATGCGTTATGCGTTTTGCGTTATGCTTCATGCGTTATGTGTTATACGTTTGCGTTATGCGTTATGCGTTATGCGTTATGCTTTATGCGTTATGCGTTATGCGTTTTGCGTTATGCTTCATGCGTTATGTGTTATGCGTTATGCGTTATGCGTTTTGCGTTATGCGTTATGGGTTATGTTTTATGCGTTATGCGTTATGCGTTATGCGTTATGCGTTATGCGTTATGCGTTATGCGTTATGCGTTGTTCGTTATGCGTTATGCGTTGGGCGTTATACGTTTGCGTTATGCGTTATGCGTTATGCGTTATGCTTTATGCGTTATGCGTTATGCGTTATGCGTTATGCGTTATGCGTTATGCGTTATGCGTTATGCGTTATGCGTTATGCGTTATGCGTTTTGCGTTATGCTTCATGCGTTATGTGTTATACGTTTGCGTTATGCGTTATGCGTTATGCGTTATGCGTTATGCGTTATGCGTTATGCGTTATGCGTTATGCGTTATACGTTTTGCGTTATGCTTCATGCGTTATGTGTTATACGTTTGCGTTATGCGTTATGCGTTATGCGTTATGCGTTATGCTTTATGCGTTATGCGTTATGCGTTTTGCGTTATGCTTCATGCGTTATGTGTTATGCGTTATGCGTTATGCGTTTTGCGTTATGCGTTATGGGTTATGTTTTATGCGTTATGCGTTATGCGTTATGCGTTATGCGTTATGCGTTATGCGTTATGCGTTATGCGTTGTTCGTTATGCGTTATGCGTTGGGCGTTATACGTTTGCGTTATGCGTTATGCGTTATGCGTTATGCTTTATGCGTTATGCGTTATGCGTTATGCGTTATGCGTTATGCATTTTGCGTTATGCGCCATGCGTTATGCGTTATGAGTTATGCGTTATGCGTTATGCGTTATGCGTTACGCGTTATGCGTTATGCGTTATACGGTTTGAGTTATCCGTTATGCGTTATACGGTTTGAGTTATCCGTTATGCGTTATGCGTTATGCGTTATGCGTTATGCGTTATGCGTTATGCGTTATGCGTTATGCGTTATGCGTTATGCGTTATGCGTTATGCGTTATGCGTTATGCGTTATGCGTTATGCGTTATGCGTTATGCGTTATGCATTATGCGTTATGCGTTATGCGTTGTGCGTTATACGTTTGCGTTATGCTTTATGCGTTATGCGTTATGCGTTATGCGTTATGCGTTATGCGTTATGCGTTATGCGTTATGCGTTATGCGTTATACGGTTTGAGATATGCGTTATGCGTTATACGGTTTGAGTTATGCGTTATGCGTTATACGTTATTGGTTTATGCGTTATGCGTTATGCGTTATGCGTTATGCGTTATGCGTTATGCGTTATGCGTTATGCCTTATGCGTTATGCGTTTTGCGTTATGCTTCATGCGTTATGTGTTAT
Source organism: Lasioglossum morio (assembly GCA_916610235.2). NCBI lineage: Eukaryota > Metazoa > Arthropoda > Insecta > Hymenoptera > Halictidae > Lasioglossum > Lasioglossum morio. The sequence continues at coordinate 2,230,192 of CAKAJA020000459.1, read as the reverse complement.
ACGTTTGCGTTATGCGTTAGGCGTCATGCGTTATGCTTTATGCGTTATGCGTTATGCGTTATGCGTTATGCGTTATGCGTTATGCGTTATGCGTTATGCGTTATGCGTTATGCGTTATGCATTATGCGTTATGCGTTATGCGTTGTGCGTTATACGTTTGCGTTATGCTTTATGCGTTATGCGTTATGCGTTATGCGTTATGCGTTATGCGTTATGCGTTATGCGTTATGCGTTATGCGTTATACGGTTTGAGATATGCGTTATGCGTTATACGGTTTGAGTTATGCGTTATGCGTTATACGTTATTGGTTTATGCGTTATGCGTTATGCGTTATGCGTTATGCGTTATGCGTTATGCGTTATGCGTTATGCCTTATGCGTTATGCGTTTTGCGTTATGCTTCATGCGTTATGTGTTATACGTTTGCGTTATGCGTTAGGCGTCATGCGTTATGCTTTATGCGTTATGCGTTATGCGTTATGCGTTATGCGTTATGCGTTATGCGTTATGCGTTATGCGTTATGCTTTGTGCGTTATGCGTCATGCGTTATGCGTTATGCGTTATGCGTTATGCGTTATGCGTTATGCGTTATGCGTTATGCGTTATGCGTTATGCGTTATGCGTTATGCGTTATGCGTTATGCGTTATGCGTTATGCGTTATGCGTTATGCGTTATGCGTTATGCGTTATGCGTTATGCGTTATGCGTTATGCGTTATGCGTTATGCGTTATGCGTTATGCGTTATGCGTTATGCTTTATGCGTTATGCGTTATGCGTTGTGCGTTATACGTTTGCGTTATGCTTTATGCGTTATGCGTTATGCGTTATGCGTTATGCGTTATGCGTTATGCGTTATGCGTTATGCGTTATACGGTTTGAGATATGCGTTATGCGTTATACGGTTTGAGTTATGCGTTATGCGTTATACGTTATTGGTTTATGCGTTATGCGTTATGCGTTATGCGTTATGCGTTATGCGTTATGCCTTATGCGTTATGCGTTTTGCGTTATGCTTCATGCGTTATGTGTTATACGTTTGCGTTATGCGTTAGGCGTCATGCGTTATGCTTTATGCGTTATGCGTTATGCGTTATGCGTTATGCGTTATGCGTTATGCGTTATGCGTTATGCGTTATGCTTTATGCGTTATGCGTTATGCGTTATGCATTTTGCGTTATGCGCCATGCCTTATGCGTTATGCGTTATGCGTTATGCGTTATGCGATATGCGTTATGCGTTATGCGTTATGCGTTATGCGTTATGGGTTATGCGTGATGCGTTATGCGTTATGCGTTATGCGTTATGCGTTATGCGTTATGCGTTATGCGTTATGCGTTATGCGTGATGCGTTATGCTTATGCGTTATGAGTTATGCGCTATGCGTTATACGTTATGCGTTATGCGTTATACGGTTTGAGATATGCGTTATGCGTTATACGGTTTGAGTTATGCGTTATGCGTTATACGTTATTGGTTTATGCGTTATGCGTTATGCGTTATGCGTTATGCGTTATGCGTTATGCGTTTTGCGTTATGCGTTATGGGTTATGTTTTATGCGTTATGCGTTATGCGTTATGCGTTATGCGTTATACGGTTTGAGTTATCCGTTATGCGTTATACGTTATTGGTTTATGCGTTATGCGTTATGCGTTATGCGTTATGCGTTATGCGTTATGCGTTATGCGTTATGAGTTATAAGTTATGCGTTACGCGTTATGCGTTATGCGTTATGCGTTATGCGTTATGCGTTATGCGTTATGCGTTATGCGTTATGCGTTATGCGTGATGCTTTATGCGTTATGCGTTATGCGTTTTGCGTTATGCGTCATGCGTTATGTGTTATGTGTTATACGTTTGCGTTATGCGTTAGGCGTCATGCGTTATGCTTTATGCGTTATGCGTTATGCGTTATGCGTTATGCGTTATGCGTTATGCGTTATGCGTTTTGGGTTATGCGTTATGCGTTATGCGTTATGCGTTATGCGTTATGCGTTATACGGTTTGAGATATGCGTTATGCGTTATACGGTTTGAGTTATGCGTTATGCGTTATACGTTATTGGTTTATGCGTTATGCGTTATGCGTTATGCGTTAAGCGTTTTGCATTATGCGTTATGGGTTATGTTTTATGCGTTATGCGTTATGCGTTATGCGTTATGCGTTATGCGTTATGCGTTATGCGTTATGCGTTATGCGTTATGCGTTATGCGTTATGCTTTATGCGTTATGCGTTATGCGTTATGCGTTATGCGTTATGCGTTATGCGTTATGCGTTATGCGTGATGCGTTATGCTTATGCGTTATGAGTTATGCGCTATGCGTTATGCGTTATGCGTTATGCGTTATACGGTTTGAGATATGCGTTATGCGTTATACGGTTTGAGTTATGCGTTATGCGTTATACGTTATTGGTTTATGCGTTATGCGTTATGCGTTATGCGTTTTGCGTTATGCGTTATGGGTTATGTTTTATGCGTTATGCGTTATGCGTTATGCGTTATGCGTTATGCGTTATGAGTTATAAGTTATGCGTTACGCGTTATGCGTTATGCGTTATGCGTTATGCGTTATGCGTTATGCGTTATGCGTTATGCGTTATGCGTTATGCGTGATGCGTTATGCGTTATGCGTTATGCATTTTGCGTTATGCGTCATGCGTTATGTGTTATGTGTTATACGTTTGCGTTATGCGTTAGGCGTCATGCGTTATGCTTTATGCGTTATGCGTTATGCGTTATGCGTTATGCGTTATGCGTTATGCGTTATGCGTTTTGGGTTATGCGTTATGCGTTATGCGTTATGCGTTATGCGTGATGCGTTATGCTTATGCGTTATGAGTTATGCGCTATGCGTTATGCGTTATGCGTTATGCGTTATACGGTTTGAGATATGCGTTATGCGTTATACGGTTTGAGTTATGCGTTATGCGTTATACGTTATTGGTTTATGCGTTATGCGTTATGCGTTATGCGTTATGCGTTTTGCGTTATGCGTTATGGGTTATGTTTTATGCGTTATGCGTTATGCGTTATGCGTTATGCGTTATGCGTTATGCGTTACGCGTTATGCGTTGTTCGTTATGCGTTATGCGTTGGGCGTTATACGTTTGCGTTATGCGTTATGCGTTATGCGTTATGCGTTATGCGTTATGCGTTATGCGTTATGCGTTATGCATTTTGCGTTATGCGCCATGCGTTATGCGTTATGAGTTATGCGTTATGCGTTATGCGTTATGCGTTACGCGTTATGCGTTATGCGTTATACGGTTTGAGTTCTCCGTTATGCGTTATACGGTTTGAGTTATCCGTTATGCGTTATACGTTATTGGTTTATGCGTTATGCGTTATGCGTTATGCGTTATGCGTTATGCGTTATGCGTTATGCGTTATGCGTTTTGGGTTATGCGTTATGCGTTATGCGTTATGGGTTATGCGTTATGCGTTATGCGTTATGCGTTATGCGTTATGGGTTATGGGTTATGTTTTATGCGTTATGCGTTATGCGTTATGCGTTATGCGTTATGCGTTATGCGTTATGCGTTATGCGTTATGCGTTATGCGTTATGCGTTATACGGTTTGAGATATGCGTTATGCGTTATACGGTTTGAGTTATGCGTTATGCGTTATACGTTATTGGTTTATGCGTTATGCGTTATGCGTTATGCGTTATGCGTTATGCGTTTTGCGTTATGCGTTATGGGTTATGTTTTATGCGTTATGCGTTATGCGTTATGCGTTATGCGTTATGCGTTATGCGTTATGCGTTATGCGTTGTTCGTTATGCGTTATGCGTTGGGCGTTATACGTTTGCGTTATGCGTTATGCGTTATGCGTTATGCTTTATGCGTTATGCGTTATGCGTTGTTCGTTATGCGTTATGCGTTATGCGTTATGCGTTATGCTTTATGCGTTATGCGTTATGCGTTATGCGTTATGCGTTATGCGTTATGCGTTATGCGTTATGCGTGATGCGTTATGCTTATGCGTTATGAGTTATGCGCTATGCGTTATGCGTTATGCGTTATGCGTTATACGGTTTGAGATATGCGTTATGCGTTATACGGTTTGAGTTATGCGTTATGCGTTATACGTTATTGGTTTATGCGTTATGCGTTATGCGTTATGCGTTATGCGTTTTGCGTTATGCGTTATGCGTTATGCGTTATGCGTTATGCGTTATGCGTGATGCGTTATGCTTATGCGTTATGAGTTATGCGCTATGCGTTATGCGTTATGCGTTATGCGTTATACGGTTTGAGATATGCGTTATGCGTTATACGGTTTGAGTTATGCGTTATGCGTTATACGTTATTGGTTTATGCGTTATGCGTTATGCGTTATGCGTTTTGCGTTATGCGTTATGGGTTATGTTTTATGCGTTAGGCGTCATGCGTTATGCTTTATGCGTTATGCGTTATGCGTTATGCGTTATGCGTTATGCGTTATGCGTTATGCGTTTTGGGTTATGCGTTATGCGTTATGCGTTATGCGTTATGCGTGATGCGTTATGCTTATGCGTTATGAGTTATGCGCTATGCGTTATGCGTTATGCGTTATGCGTTATACGGTTTGAGATATGCGTTATGCGTTATACGGTTTGAGTTATGCGTTATGCGTTATACGTTATTGGTTTATGCGTTATGCGTTATGCGTTATGCGTTATGCGTTTTGCGTTATGCGTTATGGGTTATGTTTTATGCGTTATGCGTTATGCGTTATGCGTTATGCGTTATGCGTTATGCGTTATGCGTTACGCGTTATGCGTTGTTCGTTATGCGTTATGCGTTGGGCGTTATACGTTTGCGTTATGCGTTATGCGTTATGCGTTATGCCTTATGCGTTATGCGTTATGCGTTATGCGTTATGCGTTATGCATTTTGCGTTATGCGCCATGCGTTATGCGTTATGAGTTATGCGTTATGCGTTATGCGTTATGCGTTACGCGTTACGCGTTATGCGTTATACGGTTTGAGTTATCCGTTATGCGTTATACGGTTTGAGTTATCCGTTATGCGTTATACGTTATTGGTTTATGCGTTATGCGTTATGCGTTATGCGTTATGCGTTATGCGTTATGCGTTATGCGTTATGCGTTATGCGTTTTGGGTTATGCGTTATGCGTTATGCGTTATGGGTTATGCGTTATGCGTTATGCGTTATGCGTTATGCGTTATGGGTTATGGGTTATGTTTTATGCGTTATGCGTTATGCGTTATGCGTTATGCGTTATGCGTTATGCGTTATGCGTTTTGCGTTATGCGTTATGCGTTATGCGTTATACGGTTTGAGATATGCGTTATGCGTTATACGGTTTGAGTTATGCGTTATGCGTTATACGTTATTGGTTTATGCGTTATGCGTTATGCGTTATGCGTTATGCGTTTTGCGTTATGCGTTATGGGTTATGTTTTATGCGTTATGCGTTATGCGTTATGCGTTATGCGTTATGCGTTATGCGTTATGCGTTATGCGTTGTTCGTTATGCGTTATGCGTTGGGCGTTATACGTTTGCGTTATGCGTTATGCGTTATGCGTTATGCTTTATGCGTTATGCGTTATGCGTTGTTCGTTATGCGTTATGCGTTATGCGTTATGCGTTATGCTTTATGCGTTATGCGTTATGCGTTATGCGTTATGCGTTATGCGTTATGCGTTATGCGTTATGCGTGATGCGTTATGCTTATGCGTTATGAGTTATGCGCTATGCGTTATGCGTTATGCGTTATGCGTTATACGGTTTGAGATATGCGTTATGCGTTATACGGTTTGAGTTATGCGTTATGCGTTATACGTTATTGGTTTATGCGTTATGCGTTATGCGTTATGCGTTATGCGTTATGCGTTATGCGTTTTGCGTTATGCGTTATGGGTTATGTTTTATGCGTTATGCGTTATGCGTTATGCGTTATGCGTTATGCGTTATGCGTTATGCGTTATGCGTTGTTCGTTATGCGTTATGCGTTGGGCGTTATACGTTTGCGTTATGCGTTATGCGTTATGCGTTATGCTTTATGCGTTATGCGTTATGCGTTATGCATTTTGCGTTATGCGCCATGCGTTATGCGTTATGAGTTATGCGTTATGCGTTATGCGTTATGCGTTATGCGTTATACGGTTTGAGTTATCCGTTATGCGTTATACGGTTTGAGTTATCCGTTATGCGTTATACGTTATTGGTTTATGCGTTATGCGTTATGCGTTATGCGTTATGCGTTATGCGTTATGCGTTATGCGTTATGCGTTATGCGTTTTGGGTTATGCGTTATGCGTTACGCGTTATGGGTTATGCGTTATGCGTTATGCGTTATGCGTTATGCGTTATGGGTTATGGGTTATGTTTTATGCGTTATGCGTTATGCGTTATGCGTTATGCGTTATGCGTTATGCGTTATGCGTTTTGCGTTATGCGTTATGCGTTATGGGTTATGGGTTATGTTTTATGCGTTATGCGTTATGCGTTATGCGTGATGCGTTATGCGTTATGCGTTGTTCGTTATGCGTTATGCGTTGGGCGTTATACGTTTGCGTTATGCGTTATGCGTTATGCGTTATGCGTTATGCTTTATGCTTTATGCGTTATGCGTTATGCGTTATGCGTTATGCGTTTTGGGTTATGCGTTATGCGTTATGCGTTATGCGTTATGCGTGATGCGTTATGCTTATGCGTTATGAGTTATGCGCTATGCGTTATGCGTTATGCGTTATGCGTTATACGGTTTGAGATATGCGTTATGCGTTATACGGTTTGAGTTATGCGTTATGCGTTATACGTTATTGGTTTATGCGTTATGCGTTATGCGTTATGCGTTATGCGTTTTGCGTTATGCGTTATGGGTTATGTTTTATGCGTTATGCGTTATGCGTTATGCGTTATGCGTTATGCGTTACGCGTTATGCGTTGTTCGTTATGCGTTATGCGTTGGGCGTTATACGTTTGCGTTATGCGTTATGCGTTATGCGTTATGCCTTATGCGTTATGCGTTATGCGTTATGCGTTATGCGTTATGCATTTTGCGTTATGCGCCATGCGTTATGCGTTATGAGTTATGCGTTATGCGTTATGCGTTATGCGTTACGCGTTATGCGTTATGCGTTATACGGTTTGAGTTATCCGTTATGCGTTATACGGTTTGAGTTATCCGTTATGCGTTATACGTTATTGGTTTATGCGTTATGCGTTATGCGTTATGCGTTATGCGTTATGCGTTATGCGTTATGCGTTATGCGTTTTGGGTTATGCGTTATGCGTTATGCGTTATGGGTTATGCGTTATGCGTTATGCGTTATGCGTTATGGGTTATGGGTTATGTTTTATGCGTTATGCGTTATGCGTTATGCGTTATGCGTTATGCGTTATGCGTTATGCGTTTTGCGTTATGCGTTATGCGTTATGCGTTATACGGTTTGAGATATGCGTTATGCGTTATACGGTTTGAGTTATGCGTTATGCGTTATACGTTATTGGTTTATGCGTTATGCGTTATGCGTTATGCGTTATGCGTTATGCGTTTTGCGTTATGCGTTATGGGTTATGTTTTATGCGTTATGCGTTATGCGTTATGCGTTATGCGTTATGCGTTATGCATTTTGCGTTATGCGCCATGCGTTATGCGTTATGAGTTATGCGTTATGCGTTATGCGTTATGCGTTATGCGTTATGCGTTATGCGTTATACGGTTTGAGTTATCCGTTATGCGATATACGTTATGCGTTATGCGTTATGCGTTATGCGTTATGCGTTATGCGTTATGCGTTATGCGTTATGCGTTATGCGTTATGCGTTATGCGTTATGCGTTATGCGTTATGCGTTATGCGTTATGCGTTATGCGTTATGCGTTATGCGTTATGCGTTATGCGTTATGCGTTATGCGTTATGCGTTATGCGTTATGCGTGATGCGTTATGCTTATGCGTTATGAGTTATGCGCTATGCGTTATGCGTTATGCGTTATGCGTTATACGGTTTGAGATATGCGTTATGCGTTATACGGTTTGAGTTATGCGTTATGCGTTATACGTTATTGGTTTATGCGTTATGCGTTATGCGTTATGCGTTATGCGTTATGCGTTTTGCGTTATGCGTTATGGGTTATGTTTTATGCGTTATGCGTTATGCGTTATGCGTTATGCGTTATGCGTTATGCGTTATGCGTTATGCGTTGTTCGTTATGCGTTATGCGTTGGGCGTTATACGTTTGCGTTATGCGTTATGCGTTATGCGTTATGCTTTATGCGTTATGCGTTATGCGTTATGCGTTATGCGTTATGCATTTTGCGTTATGCGCCATGCGTTATGCGTTATGAGTTATGCGTTATGCGTTATGCGTTATGCGTTATGCGTTATACGGTTTGAGTTATCCGTTATGCGTTATACGGTTTGAGTTATCCGTTATGCGTTATACGTTATTGGTTTATGCGTTATGCGTTATGCGTTATGCGTTATGCGTTATGCGTTATGCGTTATGCGTTATGCGTTATGCGTTTTGGGTTATGCGTTATGCGTTACGCGTTATGGGTTATGCGTTATGCGTTATGCGTTATGCGTTATGCGTTATGGGTTATGGGTTATGTTTTATGCGTTATGCGTTATGCGTTATGCGTTATGCGTTATGCGTTATGCGTTATGCGTTATGCGTTTTGCGTTATGCGTTATGCGTTATGGGTTATGGGTTATGTTTTATGCGTTATGCGTTATGCGTTATGCGTAATGCGTTATGCGTTATGCGTTGTTCGTTATGCGTTATGCGTTGGGCGTTATACGTTTGCGTTATGCGTTATGCGTTATGCGTTATGCGTTATGCTTTATGCTTTATGCGTTATGCGTTATGCGTTATGCGTTATGCATTTTGCGTTAAGCGCCATGCGTTATGCGTTATACGGTTTGAGTTATCCGTTATGCGTTATACGGTTTGAGTTATCCGTTATGCGTTATACGTTATTGGTTTATGCGTTATGCGTTATGCGTTATGCGTTATGCGTTATGCGTTGTGCGTTATGCGTTATGCGTTATGCGTTATGCGTTATGCGTTATGCGTTATGCGTTATGCGTTATGCGTTATGCGTTTTGCGTTATGCGTTATGCGTTATGGGTTATGGGTTATGTTTTATGCGTTATGCGTTATGCGTTATGCGTTATGCGTTATGCGTTATGCGTTGTTCGTTATGCGTTATGCGTTATGCGTTATGCGTTATGCGTTATGCGTTATGCGTTTTGCGTTATGCTTCATGCGTTATGGGTTATGGGTTATGTTTTATGCGTTATGCGTTATGCGTTATGCGTGATGCGTTATGCGTTATGCGTTGTTCGTTATGCGTTATGCGTTGGGCGTTATACGTTTGCGTTATGCGTTATGCGTTATGCGTTATGCGTTATGCTTTATGCTTTATGCGTTATGCGTTATGCGTTATGCGTTATGCATTTTGCGTTAAGCGCCATGCGTTATGCGTTATACGGTTTGAGTTATCCGTTATGCGTTATACGGTTTGAGTTATCCGTTATGCGTTATACGTTATTGGTTTATGCGTTATGCGTTATGCGTTATGCGTTATGCGTTATGCGTTGTGCGTTATGCGTTATGCGTTATGCGTTATGCGTTATGCGTTATGCGTTATGCGTTATGCGTTATGCGTTTTGCGTTATGCGTTATGCGTTATGGGTTATGGGTTATGTTTTATGCGTTATGCGTTATGCGTTATGCGTTATGCGTTATGCGTTATGCGTTGTTCGTTATGCGTTATGCGTTATGCGTTATGCGTTATGCGTTATGCGTTATGCGTTATGCGTTTTGGGTTATGCGTTATGCGTTATGCGTTATGCGTTATGCGTGATGCGTTATGCTTATGCGTTATGAGTTATGCGCTATGCGTTATGCGTTATGCGTTATGCGTTATACGGTTTGAGATATGCGTTATGCGTTATACGGTTTGAGTTATGCGTTATGCGTTATACGTTATTGGTTTATGCGTTATGCGTTATGCGTTATGCGTTATGCGTTTTGCGTTATGCGTTATGGGTTATGTTTTATGCGTTATGCGTTATGCGTTATGCGTTATGCGTTATGCGTTATGCGTTACGCGTTATGCGTTGTTCGTTATGCGTTATGCGTTGGGCGTTATACGTTTGCGTTATGCGTTATGCGTTATGCGTTATGCCTTATGCGTTATGCGTTATGCGTTATGCGTTATGCGTTATGCATTTTGCGTTATGCGCCATGCGTTATGCGTTATGAGTTATGCGTTATGCGTTATGCGTTATGCGTTACGCGTTATGCGTTATGCGTTATACGGTTTGAGTTATCCGTTATGCGTTATACGGTTTGAGTTATCCGTTATGCGTTATACGTTATTGGTTTATGCGTTATGCGTTATGCGTTATGCGTTATGCGTTATGCGTTATGCGTTATGCGTTATGCGTTTTGGGTTATGCGTTATGCGTTATGCGTTATGGGTTATGCGTTATGCGTTATGCGTTATGCGTTATGGGTTATGGGTTATGTTTTATGCGTTATGCGTTATGCGTTATGCGTTATGCGTTATGCGTTATGCGTTATGCGTTTTGCGTTATGCGTTATGCGTTATGCGTTATACGGTTTGAGATATGCGTTATGCGTTATACGGTTTGAGTTATGCGTTATGCGTTATACGTTATTGGTTTATGCGTTATGCGTTATGCGTTATGCGTTATGCGTTTTGCGTTTTGCGTTATGCGTTATGGGTTATGTTTTATGCGTTATGCGTTATGCGTTATGCGTTATGCGTTATGCGTTATGCGTTATGCGTTATGCGTTGTTCGTTATGCGTTATGCGTTGGGCGTTATACGTTTGCGTTATGCGTTATGCGTTATGCGTTATGCTTTATGCGTTATGCGTTATGCGTTGTTCGTTATGCGTTATGCGTTATGCGTTATGCGTTATGCTTTATGCGTTATGCGTTATGCGTTATGCGTTATGCGTTATGCGTAATGCGTTATGCGTTATGCGTGATGCGTTATGCTTATGCGTTATGAGTTATGCGCTATGCGTTATGCGTTATGCGTTATGCGTTATACGGTTTGAGATATGCGTTATGCGTTATACGGTTTGAGTTATGCGTTATGCGTTATACGTTATTGGTTTATGCGTTATGCGTTATGCGTTATGCGTTATGCGTTATGCGTTTTGCGTTATGCGTTATGGGTTATGTTTTATGCGTTATGCGTTATGCGTTATGCGTTATGCGTTATGCGTTATGCGTTATGCGTTATGCGTTGTTCGTTATGCGTTATGCGTTGGGCGTTATACGTTTGCGTTATGCGTTATGCGTTATGCGTTATGCTTTATGCGTTATGCGTTATGCGTTATGCGTTATGCGTTATGCATTTTGCGTTATGCGCCATGCGTTATGCGTTATGAGTTATGCGTTATGCGTTATGCGTTATGCGTTATGCGTTATACGGTTTGAGTTATCCGTTATGCGTTATACGGTTTGAGTTATCCGTTATGCGTTATACGTTATTGGTTTATGCGATATGCGTTATGCGTTATGCGTTATGCGTTATGCGTTATGCGTTATGCGTTATGCGTTATGCGTTTTGGGTTATGCGTTATGCGTTACGCGTTATGGGTTATGCGTTATGCGTTATGCGTTATGCGTTATGCGTTATGGGTTATGGGTTATGTTTTATGCGTTATGCGTTATGCGTTATGCGTTATGCGTTATGCGTTATGCGTTTTGCGTTATGCGTTATGCGTTATGGGTTATGGGTTATGTTTTATGCGTTATGCGTTATGCGTTATGCGTTATGCGTGATGCGTTATGCGTTATGCGTTGTTCGTTATGCGTTATGCGTTGGGCGTTATACGTTTGCGTTATGCGTTATGCGTTATGCGTTATGCGTTATGCTTTATGCTTTATGCGTTAAGCGTTATGCGTTATGCGTTATGCATTTTGCGTTAAGCGCCATGCGTTATGCGTTATACGGTTTGAGTTATCCGTTATGCGTTATACGGTTTGAGTTATCCGTTATGCGTTATACGTTATTGGTTTATGCGTTATGCGTTATGCGTTATGCGTTATGCGTTATGCGTTGTGCGTTATGCGTTATGCGTTATGCGTTATGCGTTATGCGTTATGCGTTATGCGTTTTGCGTTATGCGTTATGCGTTATGGGTTATGGGTTATGTTTTATGCGTTATGCGTTATGCGTTATGCGTTATGCGTTATGCGTTATGCGTTGTTCGTTATGCGTTATGCGTTATGCGTTATGCGTTATGCGTTATGCGTTATGCGTTATGCGTTTTGCGTTATGCTTCATGCGTTATGTGTTATACGTTTGCGTTATGCGTTAGGCGTCATGCGTTATGCTTTATGTGTTATGCGTTATGCGTTATGCGTTATGCGTTATGCGTTTTGCGTTATGCGTCATGCGTTATGTGTTATGTGTTATACGTTTGCGTTATGCGTTAGGCGTCATGCGTTATGCGTTATGCGTTATGCGTTATGCGTTTTGCGTTATGCGTTATGCGTTATGGGTTATGGGTTATGTTTTATGCGTTATGCGTTTTGGGTTATGCGTTATGCGTTGTTCGTTATGCGTTATGCGTTGGGCGTTATACGTTTGCGTTATGCGTTATACGGTTTGAGTTATCCGTTATGCGATATACGTTATGCGTTATGCGTTATGCGTTATGCGTTATGCGTTATGCGTTATGCGTTATGCGTTATGCGTTATGCGTTATGCGTTATGCGTTTTGCGTTATGCTTCATGCGTTATGTGTTATACGTTTGCGTTATGCGTTATGCGTTATGCGTTATGCTTTATGCGTTATGCGTTATGCGTTTTGCGTTATGCTTCATGCGTTATGTGTTATGCGTTATGCGTTATGCGTTTTGCGTTATGCGTTATGGGTTATGTTTTATGCGTTATGCGTTATGCGTTATGCGTTATGCGTTATGCGTTATGCGTTGTTCGTTATGCGTTATGCGTTGGGCGTTATACGTTTGCGTTATGCGTTATGCGTTATGCGTTATGCTTTATGCGTTATGCGTTATGCGTTATGCGTTATGCATTTTGCGTTATGCGACATGCGTTATGCGTTATGCGTTATGCGTTATGCGTTATGCGTTATGCGTTACGCGTTATGCGTTATGCGTTATACGGTTTGAGTTATCCGTTATGCGTTATACGGTTTGAGTTATCCGTTATGCGTTATACGTTATTGGTTTATGCGTTATGCGTTATGCGTTATGCGTTATGCGTTATGGGTTATGGGTTATGTTTTATGCGTTATGCGTTATGCGTTATGCGTTATGCGTTATGCGTTATGCGTTATGCGTTTTGCGTTATGCGTTATGCGTTATGGGTTATGGGTTATGTTTTATGCGTTATGCGTTATGCGTTATGCGTGATGCGTTATGCGTTGTTCGTTATGCGTTATGCGTTGGGCGTTATACGTTTGCGTTATGCGTTATGCGTTATGCGTTATGCTTTATGCTTTATGCGTTATGCGTTATGCGTTATGCGTTATGCGTGATGCGTTATGCTTATGCGTTATGAGTTATGCGCTATGCGTTATGCGTTATGCGTTATGCGTTATACGGTTTGAGATATGCGTTATGCGTTATACGGTTTGAGTTATGCGTTATGCGTTATACGTTATTGGTTTATGCGTTATGCGTTATGCGTTATGCGTTATGCGTTTTGCGTTATGCGTTATGGGTTATGTTTTATGCGTTATGCGTTATGCGTTATGCGTTATGCGTTATGCGTTATGAGTTATAAGTTATGCGTTACGCGTTATGCGTTATGCGTTATGCGTTATGCGTTATGCGTTATGCGTTATGCGTTATGCGTTATGCGTTATGCGTTATGCGTTATGCGTGATGCGTTATGCGTTATGCGTTATGCGTTTTGCGTTATGCGTCATGCGTTATGTGTTATGTGTTATACGTTTGCGTTATGCGTTAGGCGTCATGCGTTATGCTTTATGCGTTATGCGTTATGCGTTATGCGTTATGCGTTATGCGTTATGCGTTATGCGTTTTGGGTTATGCGTTATGCGTTATGCGTTATGCGTTATACGGTTTGAGATATGCGTTATGCGTTATACGGTTTGAGTTATGCGTTATGCGTTATACGTTATTGGTTTATGCGTTATGCGTTATGCGTTATGCGTTAAGCGTTTTGCATTATGCGTTATGGGTTATGTTTTATGCCTTATGCGTTATGCGTTATGCGTTATGCGTTATGCGTTATGCGTTATGCGTTATGCGTTATGCGTTATGCGTTATGCGTTATGCGTTATGCTTTATGCGTTATGCGTTATGCGTTATGCGTTATGCGTTATGCGTTATGCGTTATGCGTTATGCGTGATGCGTGATGCGTTATGCTTATGCGTTATGAGTTATGCGCTATGCGTTATGCGTTATGCGTTATGCGTTATACGGTTTGAGATATGCGTTATGCGTTATACGGTTTGAGTTATGCGTTATGCGTTATACGTTATTGGTTTATGCGTTATGCGTTATGCGTTATGCGTTATGCGTTATGCGTTTTGCGTTATGCGTTATGGGTTATGTTTTATGCGTTATGCGTTATGCGTTATGCGTTATGCGTTATGCGTTATGCGTTATGCGTTATGCGTTATGCGTTATGCGTTGTTCGTTATGCGTTATGCGTTGGGCGTTATACGTTTGCGTTATGCGTTATGCGTTATGCGTTATGCTTTATGCGTTATGCGTTATGCGTTATGCGTTATGCGTTATGCATTTTGCGTTATGCGCCATGCGTTATGCGTTATGAGTTATGCGTTATGCGTTATGCGTTATGCGTTACGCGTTATGCGTTATGCGTTATACGGTTTGAGTTATCCGTTATGCGTTATACGGTTTGAGTTATCCGTTATGCGTTATACGTTATTGGTTTATGCGTTATGCGTTATGCGTTATGCGTTATGCGTTATGCGTTATGCGTTATGCGTTATGCGTTATGCGTTTTGGGTTATGCGTTATGCGTTATGCGTTATGGGTTATGCGTTATGCGTTATGCGTTATGCGTTATGCGTTATGGGTTATGGGTTATGTTTTATGCGTTATGCGTTATGCGTTATGCGTTATGCGTTATGCGTTTTGCGTTATGCGTTATGCGTTATGCGTTATACGGTTTGAGATATGCGTTATGCGTTATACGGTTTGAGTTATGCGTTATGCGTTATACGTTATTGGTTTATGCGTTATGCGTTATGCGTTATGCGTTATGCGTTATGCGTTTTGCGTTATGCGTTATGGGTTATGTTTTATGCGTTATGCGTTATGCGTAATGCGTTATGCGTTATGCGTTATGCGTTATGCGTTATGCGTTGTTCGTTATGCGTTATGCGTTGGGCGTTATACGTTTGCGTTATGCGTTATGCGTTATGCGTTATGCTTTATGCGTTATGCGTTATGCGTTGTTCGTTATGCGTTATGCGTTATGCGTTATGCGTTATGCTTTATGCGTTATGCGTTATGCGTTATGCGTTATGCGTTATGCGTTATGCGTTATGCGTTATGCGTTATGCGTGATGCGTTATGCTTATGCGTTATGAGTTATGCGCTATGCGTTATGCGTTATGCGTTATGCGTTATACGGTTTGAGATATGCGTTATGCGTTATACGGTTTGAGTTATGCGTTATGCGTTATACGTTATTGGTTTATGCGTTATGCGTTATGCGTTATGCGTTATGCGTTATGCGTTTTGCGTTATGCGTTATGGGTTATGTTTTATGCGTTATGCGTTATGCGTTATGCGTTATGCGTTATGCGTTATGCGTTATGCGTTATGCGTTGTTCGTTATGCGTTATGCGTTGGGCGTTATACGTTTGCGTTATGCGTTATGCGTTATGCGTTATGCTTTATGCGTTATGCGTTATGCGTTATGCGTTATGCGTTATGCATTTTGCGTTATGCGCCATGCGTTATGCGTTATGAGTTATGCGTTATGCGTTATGCGTTATGCGTTACGCGTTATGCGTTATGCGTTATACGGTTTGAGTTATCCGTTATGCGTTATACGGTTTGAGTTATCCGTTATGCGTTATACGTTATTGGTTTATGCGTTATGCGTTATGCGTTATGCGTTATGCGTTATGCGTTATGCGTTATGCGTTATGCGTTTTGGGTTATGCGTTATGCGTTATGCGTTATGGGTTATGCGTTATGCGTTATGCGTTATGCGTTATGCGTTATGGGTTATGGGTTATGTTTTATGCGTTATGGGTTATGGGTTATGTTTTATGCGTTATGCGTTATGCGTTATGCGTTATGCGTTATGCGTTATGCGTTGTTCGTTATGCGTTATGCGTTATGCGTTATGCGTTATGCGTTATGCGTTATGCGTTATGCGTTTTGCGTTATGCTTCATGCGTTATGTGTTATACGTTTGCGTTATGCGTTAGGCGTCATGCGTTATGCTTTATGTGTTATGCGTTATGCGTTATGCGTTATGCGTTATGCGTTTTGCGTTATGCGTCATGCGTTATGTGTTATGTGTTATACGTTTGCGTTATGCGTTAGGCGTCATGCGTTATGCGTTATGCGTTATGCGTTATGCGTTTTGCGTTATGCGTTATGCGTTATGGGTTATGGGTTATGTTTTATGCGTTATGCGTTATGCGTTATGCGTTATGCGTTGTTCGTTATGCGTTATGCGTTGGGCGTTATACGTTTGCGTTATGCGTTATACGGTTTGAGTTATCCGTTATGCGATATACGTTATGCGTTATGCGTTATGCGTTATGCGTTATGCGTTATGCGTTATGCGTTATGCGTTATGCGTTATGCGTTATGCGTTATGCGTTATGCGTTATGCGTTTTGCGTTATGCTTCATGCGTTATGTGTTATACGTTTGCGTTATGCGTTATGCGTTATGCGTTATGCTTTATGCGTTATGCGTTATGCGTTTTGCGTTATGCTTCATGCGTTATGTGTTATGCGTTATGCGTTATGCGTTTTGCGTTATGCGTTATGGGTTATGTTTTATGCGTTATGCGTTATGCGTTATGCGTTATGCGTTATGCGTTATGCGTTGTTCGTTATGCGTTATGCGTTGGGCGTTATACGTTTGCGTTATGCGTTATGCGTTATGCGTTATGCTTTATGCGTTATGCGTTATGCGTTATGCGTTATGCATTTTGCGTTATGCGCCATGCGTTATGCGTTATGAGTTATGCGTTATGCGTTATGCGTTATGCGTTACGCGTTATGCGTTATGCGTTATACGGTTTGAGTTATGCGTTATGCGTTATACGGTTTGAGTTATCCGTTATGCGTTATACGTTATTGGTTTATGCGTTATGCGTTATGCGTTATGCGTTATGCGTTATGGGTTATGGGTTATGTTTTATGCGTTATGCGTTATGCGTTATGCGTTATGCGTTATGCGTTATGCGTTATGCGTTATGCGTTATGCGTTATGCGTTATGGGTTATGGGTTATGTTTTATGCGTTATGCGTTATGCGTTATGCGTGATGCGTTATGCGTTATGCGTTGTTCGTTATGCGTTATGCGTTGGGCGTTATACGTTTGCGTTATGCGTTATGCGTTATGCGTTATGCTTTATGCTTTATGCGTTATGCGTTATGCGTTATGCGTTATGCGTGATGCGTTATGCTTATGCGTTATGAGTTATGCGCTATGCGTTATGCGTTATGCGTTATGCGTTATACGGTTTGAGATATGCGTTATGCGTTATACGGTTTGAGTTATGCGTTATGCGTTATACGTTATTGGTTTATGCGTTATGCGTTATGCGTTATGCGTTATGCGTTATGCGTTTTGCGTTATGCGTTATGGGTTATGTTTTATGCGTTATGCGTTATGCGTTATGCGTTATGCGTTATGCGTTATGAGTTATAAGTTATGCGTTACGCGTTATGCGTTATGCGTTATGCGTTATGCGTTATGCGTTATGCGTTATGCGTTATGCGTTATGCGTTATGCGTTATGCGTTATGCGTTATGCGTTATGCGTTATGCGTTTTGCGTTATGCGTCATGCGTTATGTGTTATGTGTTATACGTTTGCGTTATGCGTTAGGCGTCATGCGTTATGCTTTATGCGTTATGCGTTATGCGTTATGCGTTATGCGTTATGCGTTATGCGTTATGCGTTTTGGGTTATGCGTTATGCGTTATGCGTTATGCGTTATACGGTTTGAGATATGCGTTATGCGTTATACGGTTTGAGTTATGCGTTATGCGTTATACGTTATTGGTTTATGCGTTATGCGTTATGCGTTATGCGTTAAGCGTTTTGCATTATGCGTTATGGGTTATGTTTTATGCCTTATGCGTTATGCGTTATGCGTTATGCGTTATGCGTTATGCGTTATGCGTTATGCGTTATGCGTTATGCGTTATGCGTTATGCGTTATGCTTTATGCGTTATGCGTTATGCGTTATGCGTTATGCGTTATGCGTTATGCGTTATGCGTTATGCGTGATGCGTGATGCGTTATGCTTATGCGTTATGAGTTATGCGCTATGCGTTATGCGTTATGCGTTATGCGTTATACGGTTTGAGATATGCGTTATGCGTTATACGGTTTGAGTTATGCGTTATGCGTTATACGTTATTGGTTTATGCGTTATGCGTTATGCGTTATGCGTTATGCGTTTTGCGTTATGCGTTATGGGTTATGTTTTATGCGTTATGCGTTATGCGTTATGCGTTATGCGTTATGCGTTATGCGTTATGCGTTATGCGTTATGCGTTGTTCGTTATGCGTTATGCGTTGGGCGTTATACGTTTGCGTTATGCGTTATGCGTTATGCGTTATGCTTTATGCGTTATGCGTTATGCGTTATGCGTTATGCGTTATGCATTTTGCGTTATGCGCCATGCGTTATGCGTTATGAGTTATGCGTTATGCGTTATGCGTTATGCGTTACGCGTTATGCGTTATGCGTTATACGGTTTGAGTTATCCGTTATGCGTTATACGGTTTGAGTTATCCGTTATGCGTTATACGTTATTGGTTTATGCGTTATGCGTTATGCGTTATGCGTTATGCGTTATGCGTTATGCGTTATGCGTTATGCGTTATGCGTTATGCGTTTTGGGTTATGCGTTATGCGTTATGCGTTATGGGTTATGCGTTATGCGTTATGCGTTATGCGTTATGCGTTATGGGTTATGGGTTATGTTTTATGCGTTATGCGTTATGCGTTATGCGTTATGCGTTATGCGTTTTGCGTTATGCGTTATGCGTTATGCGTTATACGGTTTGAGATATGCGTTATGCGTTATACGGTTTGAGTTATGCG
Organism: Lasioglossum morio; assembly: GCA_916610235.2. Lineage (NCBI taxonomy): Eukaryota > Metazoa > Arthropoda > Insecta > Hymenoptera > Halictidae > Lasioglossum > Lasioglossum morio. The sequence goes on along the minus strand of CAKAJA020000459.1, from coordinate 2,210,903 downwards.
TTATGCGTTATACGTTATTGGTTTATGCGTTATGCGTTATGCGTTATGCGTTATGCGTTATGCGTTTTGCGTTATGCGTTATGGGTTATGTTTTATGCGTTATGCGTTATGCGTAATGCGTTATGCGTTATGCGTTATGCGTTATGCGTTATGCGTTGTTCGTTATGCGTTATGCGTTGGGCGTTATACGTTTGCGTTATGCGTTATGCGTTATGCGTTATGCTTTATGCGTTATGCGTTATGCGTTGTTCGTTATGCGTTATGCGTTATGCGTTATGCGTTATGCTTTATGCGTTATGCGTTATGCGTTATGCGTTATGCGTTATGCGTTATGCGTTATGCGTTATGCGTTATGCGTGATGCGTTATGCTTATGCGTTATGAGTTATGCGCTATGCGTTATGCGTTATGCGTTATGCGTTATACGGTTTGAGATATGCGTTATGCGTTATACGGTTTGAGTTATGCGTTATGCGTTATACGTTATTGGTTTATGCGTTATGCGTTATGCGTTATGCGTTATGCGTTATGCGTTTTGCGTTATGCGTTATGGGTTATGTTTTATGCGTTATGCGTTATGCGTTATGCGTTATGCGTTATGCGTTATGCGTTATGCGTTATGCGTTGTTCGTTATGCGTTATGCGTTGGGCGTTATACGTTTGCGTTATGCGTTATGCGTTATGCGTTATGCTTTATGCGTTATGCGTTATGCGTTATGCGTTATGCGTTATGCATTTTGCGTTATGCGCCATGCGTTATGCGTTATGAGTTATGCGTTATGCGTTATGCGTTATGCGTTACGCGTTATGCGTTATGCGTTATACGGTTTGAGTTATCCGTTATGCGTTATACGGTTTGAGTTATCCGTTATGCGTTATACGTTATTGGTTTATGCGTTATGCGTTATGCGTTATGCGTTATGCGTTATGCGTTATGCGTTATGCGTTATGCGTTTTGGGTTATGCGTTATGCGTTATGCGTTATGGGTTATGCGTTATGCGTTATGCGTTATGCGTTATGCGTTATGGGTTATGGGTTATGTTTTATGCGTTATGCGTTATGCGTTATGCGTTATGCGTTATGCGTTATGCGTTATGCGTTTTGCGTTATGCGTTATGCGTTATGGGTTATGGGTTATGTTTTATGCGTTATGCGTTATGCGTTATGCGTGATGCGTTATGCGTTATGCGTTGTTCGTTATGCGTTATGCGTTGGGCGTTATACGTTTGCGTTATGCGTTATGCGTTATGCGTTATGCTTTATGCTTTATGCGTTATGCGTTATGCGTTATGCGTTATGCATTTTGCGTTAAGCGCCATGCGTTATGCGTTATACGGTTTGAGTTATCCGTTATGCGTTATACGTTATTGGTTTATGCGTTATGCGTTATGCGTTATGCGTTATGCGTTGTGCGTTATGCGTTATGCGTTATGCGTTATGCGTTATGCGTTATGCGTTATGCGTTATGCGTTATGCGTTATGCGTTATGCGTTTTGCGTTATGCGTTATGCGTTATGGGTTATGGGTTATGTTTTATGCGTTATGCGTTATGCGTTATGCGTTATGCGTTATGCGTTGTTCGTTATGCGTTATGCGTTGGGCGTTATACGTTTGCGTTATGCGTTATGCGTTATGCGTTATGCTTTATGCGTTATGCGTTATGCGTTATGCGTTATGCGTTATGCGTTATGAGTTATGCGTTATGCGTTATGCGTTATGCGTTATGCGTTATGCGTTATGCGTTATGCGTTACGCGTTATGCGTTATGCGTTATACGGTTTGAGTTATCCGTTATGCGTTATACGGTTTGAGTTATCCGTTATGCGTTATACGTTATTGGTTTATGCGTTATGCGTTATGCGTTATGCGTTATGCGTTATGGGTTATGGGTTATGTTTTATGCGTTATGCGTTATGCGTTATGCGTTATGCGTTATGCGTTATGCGTTATGCGTTTTGCGTTATGCGTTATGCGTTATGGGTTATGGGTTATGTTTTATGCGTTATGCGTTATGCGTTATGCGTGATGCGTTATGCGTTATGCGTTGTTCGTTATGCGTTATGCGTTGGGCGTTATACGTTTGCGTTATGCGTTATGCGTTATGCGTTATGCTTTATGCTTTATGCGTTATGCGTTATGCGTTATGCGTTATGCGTGATGCGTTATGCTTATGCGTTATGAGTTATGCGCTATGCGTTATGCGTTATGCGTTATGCGTTATACGGTTTGAGATATGCGTTATGCGTTATACGGTTTGAGTTATGCGTTATGCGTTATACGTTATTGGTTTATGCGTTATGCGTTATGCGTTATGCGTTATGCGTTATGCGTTTTGCGTTATGCGTTATGGGTTATGTTTTATGCGTTATGCGTTATGCGTTATGCGTTATGCGTTATGCGTTATGAGTTATAAGTTATGCGTTACGCGTTATGCGTTATGCGTTATGCGTTATGCGTTATGCGTTATGCGTTATGCGTTATGCGTTATGCGTTATGCGTTATGCGTGATGCGTTATGCGTTATGCGTTATGCGTTTTGCGTTATGCGTCATGCGTTATGTGTTATGTGTTATACGTTTGCGTTATGCGTTAGGCGTCATGCGTTATGCTTTATGCGTTATGCGTTATGCGTTATGCGTTATGCGTTATGCGTTATGCGTTATGCGTTTTGGGTAATGCGTTATGCGTTATGCGTTATGCGTTATACGGTTTGAGATATGCGTTATGCGTTATACGGTTTGAGTTATGCGTTATGCGTTATACGTTATTGGTTTATGCGTTATGCGTTATGCGTTATGCGTTAAGCGTTTTGCATTATGCGTTATGGGTTATGTTTTATGCCTTATGCGTTATGCGTTATGCGTTATGCGTTATGCGTTATGCGTTATGCGTTATGCGTTATGCGTTATGCGTTATGCTTTATGCGTTATGCGTTATGCGTTATGCGTTATGCGTTATGCGTTATGCGTTATGCGTTATGCGTGATGCGTGATGCGTTATGCTTATGCGTTATGAGTTATGCGCTATGCGTTATGCGTTATGCGTTATGCGTTATACGGTTTGAGATATGCGTTATGCGTTATACGGTTTGAGTTATGCGTTATGCGTTATACGTTATTGGTTTATGCGTTATGCGTTATGCGTTATGCGTTATGCGTTATGCGTTTTGCGTTATGCGTTATGGGTTATGTTTTATGCGTTATGCGTTATGCGTTATGCGTTATGCGTTATGCGTTATGCGTTATGCGTTATGCGTTATGCGTTGTTCGTTATGCGTTATGCGTTGGGCGTTATACGTTTGCGTTATGCGTTATGCGTTATGCGTTATGCTTTATGCGTTATGCGTTATGCGTTATGCGTTATGCGTTATGCATTTTGCGTTATGCGCCATGCGTTATGCGTTATGAGTTATGCGTTATGCGTTATGCGTTATGCGTTACGCGTTATGCGTTATGCGTTATACGGTTTGAGTTATCCGTTATGCGTTATACGGTTTGAGTTATCCGTTATGCGTTATACGTTATTGGTTTATGCGTTATGCGTTATGCGTTATGCGTTATGCGTTATGCGTTATGCGTTATGCGTTATGCGTTATGCGTTTTGGGTTATGCGTTATGCGTTATGCGTTATGGGTTATGCGTTATGCGTTATGCGTTATGCGTTATGCGTTATGGGTTATGGGTTATGTTTTATGCGTTATGCGTTATGCGTTATGCGTTATGCGTTATGCGTTTTGCGTTATGCGTTATGCGTTATGCGTTATACGGTTTGAGATATGCGTTATGCGTTATACGGTTTGAGTTATGCGTTATGCGTTATACGTTATTGGTTTATGCGTTATGCGTTATGCGTTATGCGTTATGCGTTATGCGTTTTGCGTTATGCGTTATGGGTTATGTTTTATGCGTTATGCGTTATGCGTAATGCGTTATGCGTTATGCGTTATGCGTTATGCGTTATGCGTTGTTCGTTATGCGTTATGCGTTGGGCGTTATACGTTTGCGTTATGCGTTATGCGTTATGCGTTATGCTTTATGCGTTATGCGTTATGCGTTGTTCGTTATGCGTTATGCGTTATGCGTTATGCGTTATGCTTTATGCGTTATGCGTTATGCGTTATGCGTTATGCGTTATGCGTTATGCGTTATGCGTTATGCGTTATGCGTGATGCGTTATGCTTATGCGTTATGAGTTATGCGCTATGCGTTATGCGTTATGCGTTATGCGTTATACGGTTTGGGATATGCGTTATGCGTTATACGGTTTGAGTTATGCGTTATGCGTTATACGTTATTGGTTTATGCGTTATGCGTTATGCGTTATGCATTATGCGTTATGCGTTTTGCGTTATGCGTTATGGGTTATGTTTTATGCGTTATGCGTTATGCGTTATGCGTTATGCGTTATGCGTTATGCGTTATGCGTTGTTCGTTATGCGTTATGCGTTGGGCGTTATACGTTTGCGTTATGCGTTATGCGTTATGCGTTATGCTTTATGCGTTATGCGTTATGCGTTATGCGTTATGCGTTATGCATTTTGCGTTATGCGCCATGCGTTATGCGTTATGAGTTATGCGTTATGCGTTATGCGTTATGCGTTATGCGTTACGCGTTATGCGTTATGCGTTATACGGTTTGAGTTATCCGTTATGCGTTATACGGTTTGAGTTATCCGTTATGCGTTATACGTTATTGGTTTATGCGTTATGCGTTATGCGTTATGCGTTATGCGTTATGCGTTATGCGTTATGCGTTATGCGTTTTGGGTTATGCGTTATGCGTTATGCGTTATGGGTTATGCGTTATGCGTTATGCGTTATGCGTTATGCGTTATGGGTTATGGGTTATGTTTTATGCGTTATGCGTTATGCGTTATGCGTTATGCGTTATGCGTTATGCGTTATGCGTTTTGCGTTATGCGTTATGCGTTATGGGTTATGGGTTATGTTTTATGCGTTATGCGTTATGCGTTATGCGTGATGCGTTATGCGTTATGCGTTGTTCGTTATGCGTTATGCGTTGGGCGTTATACGTTTGCGTTATGCGTTATGCGTTATGCGTTATGCTTTATGCTTTATGCGTTATGCGTTATGCGTTATGCGTTATGCATTTTGCGTTAAGCGCCATGCGTTATGCGTTATACGGTTTGAGTTATCCGTTATGCGTTATACGTTATTGGTTTATGCGTTATGCGTTATGCGTTATGCGTTATGCGTTGTGCGTTATGCGTTATGCGTTATGCGTTATGCGTTATGCGTTATGCGTTATGCGTTATGCGTTATGCGTTATGCGTTATGCGTTTTGCGTTATGCGTTATGCGTTATGGGTTATGGGTTATGTTTTATGCGTTATGCGTTATGCGTTATGCGTTATGCGTTATGCGTTGTTCGTTATGCGTTATGCGTTGGGCGTTATACGTTTGCGTTATGCGTTATGCGTTATGCGTTATGCTTTATACGTTATGCGTTATGCGTTATGCGTTATGCGTTATGCGTTATGAGTTATGCGTTATGCGTTATGCGTTATGCGTTATGCGTTATGCGTTATGCGTTATGCGTTATGCGTTATGCGTTATGCGTTATGCGTTATGCGTTATGCGTTATGCGTTATGCGTTATGCGTTATGCGTTATGCGTTATGCGTTATGCGTTATGCGTTATGCGTTATGCGTTATGCGTTATGCGATATGCGTTATGCGTTATGCGTTATGCGTTATGCGTTATGCGTTATGCGTTATGCGTTATGCGTTATGCGTTATGCGTTTTGCGTTATGCTTCATGCGTTATGTGTTATACGTTTGCGTTATGCGTTAGGCGTCATGCGTTATGCTTTATGTGTTATGCGTTATGCGTTATGCGTTATGCGTTTTGCGTTATGCGTCATGCGTTATGTGTTATGTGTTATACGTTTGCGTTATGCGTTAGGCGTCATGCGTTATGCGTTATGCGTTATGCGTTATGCGTTTTGCGTTATGCGTTATGCGTTATGGGTTATGGGTTATGTTTTATGCGTTATGCGTTATGCGTTATGCGTTATGCGTTGTTCGTTATGCGTTATGCGTTGGGCGTTATACGTTTGCGTTATGCGTTATGCGTTATGCGTTATGCTTTATGCGTTATGCGTTATGCGTTATGCGTTATGCATTTTGCGTTATGCGCCATGCGTTATGCGTTATGAGTTATGCGTTATGCGTTATGCGTTATGCGTTATGCGTTATGCGTTATGCGTTATACGGTTTGAGTTATCCGTTATGCGATATACGTTATGCGTTATGCGTTATGCGTTATGCGTTATGCGTTATGCGTTATGCGTTATGCGTTATGCGTTATGCGTTATGCGTTATGCGTTATGCGTTATGCGTTATGCGTTATGCGTTATGCGTTATGCGTTATGCGTTATGCGTTTTGCGTTATGCTTCATGCGTTATGTGTTATACGTTTGCGTTATGCGTTATGCGTTATGCGTTATGCGTTATGCTTTATGCGTTATGCGTTATGCGTTTTGCGTTATGCTTCATGCGTTATGTGTTATGCGTTATGCGTTATGCGTTTTGCGTTATGCGTTATGGGTTATGTTTTATGCGTTATGCGTTATGCGTTATGCGTTATGCGTTATGCGTTATGCGTTGTTCGTTATGCGTTATGCGTTGGGCGTTATACGTTTGCGTTATGCGTTATGCGTTATGCGTTATGCTTTATGCGTTATGCGTTATGCGTTATGCGTTATGCATTTTGCGTTATGCGCCATGCGTTATGCGTTATGAGTTATGCGTTATGCGTTATGCGTTATGCGTTACGCGTTATGCGTTATGCGTTATACGGTTTGAGTTATCCGTTATGCGTTATACGGTTTGAGTTATCCGTTATGCGTTATACGTTATTGGTTTATGCGTTATGCGTTATGCGTTATGCGTTATGCGTTATGCGTTATGCGTTATGCGTTTTGGGTTATGCGTTATGCGTTATGCGTTATGCGTTATGCGTTATGCGTTATGCGTTATGCGTTGTGCGTTATGCGTTATGCGTTATGCGTTATGCGTTTTGGGTTATGCGTTATGCGTTATGCGTTATGGGTTATGTTTTATGCGTTATGCGTTATGCGTTATGCGTTATGCGTTATGCGTTGTTCGTTATGCGTTATGCGTTATGCATTATGCGTTATGCGTTATGCGTTATGCGTTATGCTTTATGCGTTATGCGTTATGCGTTATGCGTTATGCGTTATACGGTTTGAGATATGCGTTATGCGTTATACGGTTTGAGTTATGCGTTATGCGTTATACGTTATTGGTTTATCCGTTATGCGTTATGCGTTATGCGTTATGCGTTTTGCATTATGCGTTATGGGTTATGTTTTACGCGTTGTGCGTTATGCGTTATGCGTTATGCGTTGTGCGTTATGCGTTATGCGTTATGCGTTATGCGTTATGCGTTGTTCGTTATGCGTTATGCGTTGGGCGTTATACGTTTGCGTTATGCGTTATGCGTTATGCGTTATGCGTTATGCGTTATGCGTTATGCGTTATGCATTTTGCGTTATGCGCCATGCGTTATGCGTTATGAGTTATGCGTTATGCGTTATGCGTTTTGCGTTATGCGTTATGCGTTATACGGTTTGAGTTATCCGTTATGCGATATACGTTATGCGATATGCGTTTTGCGTTATGCGTTATGCGTTATGCGTTATGCGTTATGACTTATGCGTTATACGTTATGCTTTATGCGTTATGCGTTATGCGTTATGCGTTATGCGTTATGCGTTATGCGTTTTGCGTTATGCGTCATGCGTTATGTGTTATGTGTTATACGTTTGCGTAATGCGTTAGGCGTCATGCGTTATGCTTTATGCGTTATGCGTTATGCGTTATGCGTTATGCGTTATGCGTTATGCGTGATGCGTTATGCTTATGCGTTATGCGTTATGAGTTATACGTTATGCGTTATGCGTTATGCGTTATGCGTTATGCGTTATGCGTTATGCTTTATGCGTTATTGCGTTATGCGTTATGCGTTATGCGTTATGCGTTATGCGTTATGCGTTATGCGTTATGCGTTATGCGTTATGCTTTATGCGTTATGCGTTATGCTTTATGCGTTATGCGTCATGCGTTATGCGTTATGCGTTATGCGTTATGCGTTATGCGTTATGCGTTATGCTTTATGCGTTATGCGTCAGGCGTTATGCGTTATGCGTTATGCGTTATGCGTTATGCATTATGCGTTATGCGTTATGCGTTATGCGTTATGCGATATGCGTTATGCGTTATGCGTTATGCGTTATGCGTTATGCTTTATGTGTTATGCGTTATGCGTTATGCATTTTGCGTTATGCGCCATGCCTTATGCGTTATGAGTTATGCGTTATGCGTTATGCGTTGTGCGTTATGCGTTATGCGTTATGCGTTGTGCGTTATGCGTTATGCGTTATGCGTTATGCGTTATGCGTTATGCGTTATGCGTTATGCGTTATGCGTTATGCGTTTTGCGTTATGCGTTATGCGTTATGGGTTATGGGTTATGTTTTATGCGTTATGCGTTATGCGTTATGCGTTATGCGTTATGCGTTGTTCGTTATGCGTTATGCGTTGGGCGTTATACGTTTGCGTTATGCGTTATGCGTTATGCTTTATGCGTTATGCGTTATGCGTTATGCGTTATGCATTTTGCGTTATGCGCCATGCGTTATGCGTTATGAGTTATGCGTTATGCGTTATGCGTTATGCGTTATGCGTTATGCGTTATGCGTTATACGGTTTGAGTTATCCGTTATGCGATATACGTTATGCGTTATGCGTTATGCGTTATGCGTTGTGCGTTATGCGTTATGCGTTATGCGTTATGCGTTATGCGTTATGCGTTATGCGTTATGCGTTATGCGTTATGCGTTATGCGATTTGCGTTATGCTTCATGCGTTATGTGTTATACGTTTGCGTTATGCGTTAGGCGTCATGCGTTATGCTCTATGCGTTATGCGTTATGCGTTATGCGTTATGCGTTATGCGTTATGCCTTTTGCGTTATGCGTCATGTGTTATGCGTTATGCGTTATACGGTTTGATATATGCGTTATGCGTTATACGGTTTGAGTTATGCGTTATGCGTTATACGTTATTGGTTTATGCGTTATGCGTTATGCGTTATGCGTTATGCTTTTTGCATTATGCGTTATGGGTTATGTTTTATGCGTTGTGCGTTATGCGTTATGCGTTATGCGTTATGCGTTATGCGTTTTGGGTTATGCGTTATGCGTTATGGGTTATGTTTTATGCGTTATGCGTTATGCGTTATGCGTTATGCGTTATGCGTTATGCGTTATGCGTTGTTCGTTATGCGTTATGCGTTATGCATTATGCGTTATGCGTTATGCGTTATGCGTTATGCTTTATGCGTTATGCGTTATGCGTTATGCGTTATGCGTTATGCGTTATGCGTTATGCGTTATGCGTTATGCGTTTTGCGATATGCTTCATGCGTTATGCGTTATGCGTTATGCGTTATGCGTTATGCGTTATGCGTTATGCGTTATGCGTTAAGCGTTATGCGTTATGCGTTATGCGTTATGCGTTATGCATATGCGTTATGCGTTATGCGTTATGCGTTATGCGTTATGCGTTATGCGTTATGCGTTATGCGTTGTGCGTTATGCGTTATGCGTTATGCGTTATGCGTTTTGGGTTATGCGTTATGCGTTATGCGTTATGGGTTATGTTTTATGCGTTATGCGTTATGCGTTATGCGTTATGCGTTATGCGTTGTTCGTTATGCGTTATGCGTTATGCATTATGCGTTATGCGTTATGCGTTATGCGTTATGCTGTATGCGTTATGCGTTATGCGTTATGCGTTATACGGTTTGAGATATGCGTTATGCGTTATACGGTTTGAGTTATGCGTTATGCGTTATACGTTATTGGTTTATCCGTTATGCGTTATGCGTTATGCGTTATGCGTTTTGCATTATGCGTTATGGGTTATGTTTTACGCGTTGTGCGTTATGCGTTATGCGTTATGCGTTGTGCGTTATGCGTTATGCGTTATGCGTTATGCGTTATGCGTTGTTCGTTATGCGTTATGCGTTGGGCGTTATACGTTTGCGTTATGCGTTATGCGTTATGCGTTATGCTTTATGCGTTATGCGTTATGCGTTATGCGTTATGCATTTTGCGTTATGCGCCATGCGTTATGCGTTATGAGTTATGCGTTATGCGTTATGCGTTTTGCGTTATGCGTTATGCGTTATACGGTTTGAGTTATCCGTTATGCGATATACGTTATGCGATATGCGTTTTGCGTTATGCGTTATGCGTTATGCGTTATGCGTTATGACTTATGCGTTATACGTTATGCTTTATGCGTTATGCGTTATGCGTTATGCGTTATGCGTTATGCGTTATGCGTTTTGCGTTATGCGTCATGCGTTATGTGTTATGTGTTATACGTTTGCGTAATGCGTTAGGCGTCATGCGTTATGCTTTATGCGTTATGCGTTATGCGTTATGCGTTATGCGTTATGCGTGATGCGTTATGCTTATGCGTTATGCGTTATGAGTTATACGTTATGCGTTATGCGTTATGCGTTATGCGTTATGCGTTATGCGTTATGCTTTATGCGTTATTGCGTTATGCGTTATGCGTTATGCGTTATGCGTTATGCGTTATGCGTTATGCGTTATGCGTTATGCGTTATGCTTTATGCGTTATGCGTTATGCGTTATGCGTTATGCGTTATGCGTTATGCGTTATGCGTTATGCGTTATGCTTTATGCGTTATGCGTCAGGCGTTATGCGTTATGCGTTATGCGTTATGCGTTATGCATTATGCGTTATGCGTTATGCGTTATGCGTTATGCGATATGCGTTATGCGTTATGCGTTATGCGTTATGCGTTATGCTTTATGTGTTATGCGTTATGCGTTATGCATTTTGCGTTATGCGCCATGCCTTATGCGTTATGAGTTATGCGTTATGCGTTATGCGTTGTGCGTTATGCGTTATGCGTTATGCGTTGTGCGTTATGCGTTATGCGTTATGCGTTATGCGTTATGCGTTATGCGTTATGCGTTATGCGTTATGCGTTTTGCGTTATGCGTTATGCGTTATGGGTTATGGGTTATGTTTTATGCGTTATGCGTTATGCGTTATGCGTTATGCGTTATGCGTTATGCGTTGTTCGTTATGCGTTATGCGTTGGGCGTTATACGTTTGCGTTATGCGTTATGCGTTATGCTTTATGCGTTATGCGTTATGCGTTATGCGTTATGCATTTTGCGTTATGCGCCATGCGTTATGCGTTATGAGTTATGCGTTATGCGTTATGCGTTATGCGTTATGCGTTATGCGTTATGCGTTATACGGTTTGAGTTATCCGTTATGCGATATACGTTATGCGTTATGCGTTATGCGTTATGCGTTGTGCGTTATGCGTTATGCGTTATGCGTTATGCGTTATGCGTTATGCGTTATGCGTTATGCGTTATGCGTTATGCGTTATGCGATTTGCGTTATGCTTCATGCGTTATGTGTTATACGTTTGCGTTATGCGTTAGGCGTCATGCGTTATGCTCTATGCGTTATGCGTTATGCGTTATGCGTTATGCGTTATGCCTTTTGCGTTATGCGTCATGTGTTATGCGTTATGCGTTATACGGTTTGATATATGCGTTATGCGTTATACGGTTTGAGTTATGCGTTATGCGTTATACGTTATTGGTTTATGCGTTATGCGTTATGCGTTATGCGTTATGCTTTTTGCATTATGCGTTATGGGTTATGTTTTATGCGTTGTGCGTTATGCGTTATGCGTTATGCGTTATGCGTTATGCGTTATGCTTTATGCGTTATTGCGTTATGCGATATGCGTTATGCGTTATGCGTTATGCGTTATGCGTTATGCGTTATGCGTTATGCTTTATGCGTTATGCGTCATGCGTTATGCGTTATGCGTTATGCGTTATGAGTTATGCGTTATGCTTTATGCGTTATGCGTCAGGCGTTATGCGTTATGCGTTATGCGTTATGCGTTATGCGTTATGCGTTATGCGTTATGCGTTATGCGTTATGCGTTATGCGTTATGCGTTATGCGTTATGCGTTATGCGTTATGCTTTATGCGTTATGCGTCATGCGTTATGCGTTATGCGTTATGCGTTATGCGTTATGCGTTATGCTTTATGCGTTATGCGTCAGGCGTTATGCGTTATGCGTTATGCGTTATGCGTTATGCGTTATGCGTTATGCGTTATGCGTTATGCGTTATGCGTTATGCGTTATGCGTTATGCGTTATGCGTTATGCGTTATGCGTTATGCGTTATGCGTTCTGGGTTATGGGTTATGTTTTATGCGTTATGCGTTATGCGTTATGCGTTATGCGTTGTTCGTTATGCGTTATGCGTTGGGCGTTATACGTTTGCGTTATGCGTTATGCGTTATGCGTTATGCGTTTGGCGTTATGCGTTATGCGTTATGCGTTATGCGTTATGCTTTATGCGTTATTGCGTTATGCGTTATGCGATATGCGTTATGCGTTATGCGTTATGCGTTATGCGTTATGCGTTATGCTTTATGCGTTATGCGTCATGCGTTATGCGTTATGCGTTATGCGTTATGCGTTATGCGTTGTGCGTTATGCGTTATGCGTTATGCGTTATGCGTTATGCGTTGTTCGTTATGCGTTATGCGTTGGGCGTTATACGTTTGCGTTATGCGTTATGCGTTATGCGTTATGCTTTATGCGTTATGCGTTATGCGTTATGCGTTATGCATTTTGCGTTATGCGCCATGCGTTATGCGTTATGAGTTATGCGTTATGCGTTATGCGTTTTGCGTTATGCGTTATGCGTTATACGGTTTGAGTTATCCGTTATGCGATATACGTTATGCGATATGCGTTTTGCGTTATGCGTTATGCGTTATGCGTTATGCGTTATGAGTTATGCGTTATACGTTATGCTTTATGCGTTATGCGTTATGCGTTATGCGTTATGCGTTATGCGTTATGCGTTATGCGTTTTGCGTTATGCGTCATGCGTTATGTGTTATGTGTTATACGTTTGCGTAATGCGTTAGGCGTCATGCGTTATGCTTTATGCGTTATGCGTTATGCGTTATGCGTTATGCGTTATGCGTGATGCGTTATGCTTATGCGTTATGCGTTATGAGTTATACGTTATGCGTTATGCGTTATGCGTTATGCGTTATGCGTTATGCGTTATGCTTTATGCGTTATTGCGTTATGCGTTATGCGTTATGCGTTATGCGTTATGCGTTATGCGTTATGCGTTATGCGTTATGCGTTATGCTTTATGCGTTATGCGTCATGCGTTATGCGTTATGCGTTATGCGTTATGCGTTATGCGTTATGCGTTATGCTTTATGCGTTATGCGTCAGGCGTTATGCGTTATGCGTTATGCGTTATGCGTTATGCATTATGCGTTATGCGTTATGCGTTATGCGTTATGCGATATGCGTTATGCGTTATGCGTTATGCGTTATGCGTTATGCTTTATGTGTTATGCGTTATGCGTTATGCATTTTGCGTTATGCGCCATGCCTTATGCGTTATGAGTTATGCGTTATGCGTTATGCGTTGTGCGTTATGCGTTATGCGTTATGCGTTGTGCGTTATGCGTTATGCGTTATGCGTTATGCGTTATGCGTTATGCGTTATGCGTTATGCGTTATGCGTTATGCGTTATGCGTTTTGCGTTATGCGTTATGCGTTATGGGTTATGGGTTATGTTTTATGCGTTATGCGTTATGCGTTATGCGTTATGCGTTGTTCGTTATGCGTTATGCGTTGGGCGTTATACGTTTGCGTTATGCGTTATGCGTTATGCGTTATGCTTTATGCGTTATGCGTTATGCGTTATGCGTTATGCATTTTGCGTTATGCGCCATGCGTTATGCGTTATGAGTTATGCGTTATGCGTTATGCGTTATGCGTTATGCGTTATGCGTTATGCGTTATACGGTTTGAGTTATCCGTTATGCGATATACGTTATGCGTTATGCGTTATGCGTTATGCGTTGTGCGTTATGCGTTATGCGTTATGCGTTATGCGTTATGCGTTATGCGTTATGCGTTATGCGTTATGCGTTATGCGTTATGCGTTATGCGTTATGCGATTTGCGTTATGCTTCATGCGTTATGTGTTATACGTTTGCGTTATGCGTTAGGCGTCATGCGTTATGCGTTATGCGTTATGCGTTATGCGTTATGCGTTATGCGTTATGCGTTATGCGTTATGCGTTATGCTTTATGCGTTATTGCGTTATGCGTTATGCGATATGCGTTATGCGTTATGCGTTATGCGTTATGCGTTATGCTTTATACGTTATGCGTCATGCGTTATGCGTTATGCGTTATGCGTTATGCGTTATGCGTTATGCTTTATGCGTTATGCGTCAGGCGTTATGCGTTATGCGTTATGTGTTATGCGTTATGCGTTATGCGTTATGCGTTATGCGTTATGCGTTATGCGTTATGCGTTATGCGTTATGCGTTATGCGTTATGCGTTATGCGTTATGCGTTATGCGTTATGCGTTATGCGTTATGCGTTATGCGTTATGCGTTATGCGTTTTGCGTTATGCGTTATGCGTTATGGGTTATGGGTTATGTTTTATGCGTTATGCGTTATGCGTTATGCGTTATGCGTTGTTCGTTATGCGTTATGCGTTGGGCGTTATACGTTTGCGTTATGCGTTATGCGTTATGCGTTATGCTTTATGCGTTATGCGTTATGCGTTATGCGTTATGCATTTTGCGTTATGCGCCATGCGTTATGCGTTATGAGTTATGCGTTATGCGTTATGCGTTATGCGTTATGCGTTATGCGTTATATGGTTTGAGTTATCCGTTATGCGATATACGTTATGCGTTATGCGTTATGCGTTATGCGTTATGCGTTGTGCGTTATGCGTTATGCGTTATGCGTTATGCGTTATGCGTTATGCGTTATGCGTTATGCGTTATGCGTTATGCGTTATGCGTTATGCTTTATGCGTTATGCGTTATGCGTTATGCGTTTTGCGTTATGCTTCATGCGTTATGTGTTATACGTTTGCGTTATGCGTTAGGCGTCATGCGTTATGCTTTATGCGTTATGCGTTATGCGTTATGCGTTATGCGTTATGCGTTTTGCGTTATGCGTCATGCGTCATGCGTTATGCGTTATGCGTTATACGGTTTGAGATATGCGTTATGCGTTATACGGTTTGAGTTATGCGTTATGCGTTATACGTTATTGGTTTATGCGTTATGCGTTATGCGTTATGCGTTTTGCATTATGCGTTATGGGTTATGTTTTATGCGTTGTGCGTTATGCGTTATGCGTTATGCGTTGTGCGTTATGCGTTATGCGTTATGCGTTATGCGTTATGCGTTATGCGTTATGCGTTATGCGTTATGCGTTATGCGTTATGCGTAATGCGTTATGCGTTATGCGTTATGCGTTATACGGTTTGAGTTATCCGTTATGCGATATACGTTATGCGTTATGCGTTATGCGTTATGCGTTATGCGTTATGCGTTATGCGTTATGCGTTATGCGTTATGCGTTATGCGTTATGCGTTTTGCGTTATGCGTTATGCGTTATGTGTTATACGTTTGCGTTATGCGATAGGCGTCATGCGTTATGCTTTATGCGTTATGCGTTATGCGTTATGCGTTATGCGTTATGCGTTATGCGTTATGCGTTATGCGTTTTGCGTTATGCTTCATGCGTTATGTGTTATACGTTTGCGTTATGCGTTAGGCGTCATGCGTTATGCTTTATGCGTTATGCGTTATGCGTTATGCGTTATGCGTTATGCGTTATGCGTTATGCGTTATGCGTTATGCGTTATGCGTTATGCGTTATGCGTTATGCGTTATGCGTTATGCGTTATGCGTTATGCGTTATGCGTTATGCGTTTTGCGATATGCTTCATGCGTTATGCGTTATGCGTTATGCGTTATGCGTTATGCGTTAAGCGTTATGCGTTATGCGTTAAGCGTTATGCGTTATGCGTTATGCGTTATGCGTTATGCATATGCGTTATGCGTTATGCGTTATGCGTTATGCGTTATGCGTTATGCGTTATGCGTTGTGCGTTATGCGTTATGCGTTATGCGTTATGCGTTATGCGTTATGCGTTATGCGTTTTGGGTTATGCGTTATGCGTTATGCGTTATGGGTTATGTTTTATGCGTTATGCGTTATGCGTTATGCGTTATGCGTTATGCGTTATGCGTTATGCGTTGTTCGTTATGCGTTATGCGTTATGCATTATGCGTTATGCGTTATGCGTTATGCGTTATGCTTTATGCGTTATGCGTTATGCGTTATGCGTTATGCGTTATGCGTTATGCGTTATGCGTTATGCGTTATGCGTTATGCGTTATGCGTTATGCGTTTTGCGTTATGCGTTATGCGTTATGGGTTATGGGTTATGTTTTATGCGTTATGCGTTATGCGTTATGCGTTATGCGTTATGCGTTGTTCGTTATGCGTTATGCGTTGGGCGTTATACGTTTGCGTTATGCGTTATGCGTTATGCGTTATGCTTTATGCGTTATGCGTTATGCGTTATGCGTTATGCATTTTGCGTTATGCGCCATGCGTTATGCGTTATGAGTTATGCGTTATGCGTTATGCGTTATGCGTTATGCGTTATGCGTTATGCGTTATACGGTTTGAGTTATTCGTTATGCGATATACGTTATGCGTTATGCGTTATGCGTTATGCGTTGTGCGTTATGCGTTATGCGTTATGCGTTATGCGTTATGCGTTATGCGTTATGCGTTATGCGTTATGCGTTATGCGTTATGCGTTATGCGTTATGCGATTTGCGTTATGCTTCATGCGTTATGTGTTATACGTTTGCGTTATGCGTTAGGCGTCATGCGTTATGCTCTATGCGTTATGCGTTATGCGTTATGCGTTATGCGTTATGCCTTTTGCGTTATGCGTCATGTGTTATGCGTTATGCGTTATACGGTTTGATATATGCGTTATGCGTTATACGGTTTGAGTTATGCGTTATGCGTTATACGTTATTGGTTTATGCGTTATGCGTTATGCGTTATGCGTTATGCTTTTTGCATTATGCGTTATGGGTTATGTTTTATGCGTTGTACGTTATGCGTTATGCGTTATGCGTTATGCGTTATGCGTTATGCGTTATGCGTTATGCGTTATGCGTTGTGCGTTATGCGTTATGCGTTATGCGTTATGCGATATGCGTTATGCGTTATGCGTTATGCGTTATGGGTTATGTTTTATGCGTTATGCGTTATGCGTTATGCGTTATGCGTTATGCGTTATGCGTTATGCGTTGTTCGTTATGCGTTATGCGTTATGCATTATGCGTTATGCGTTATGCGTTATGCGTTATGCTTTATGCGTTATGCGTTATGCGTTATGCGTTATGCGTTATACGGTTTGAGATATGCGTTATGCGTTATACGGTTTGAGTTATGCGTTATGCGTTATGCGTTATGCGTTATGCGTTATGCGTTATGCGTTATGCGTTATGCGTTATGCGTTATGCGTTATGCGTTATGCGTTAAGCGTTATGCGTTATGCGTTATGCATTATGCGTTATGCGTTATGCGTTGTGCGTTATACGTTTGCGTTATGCGTTAGGCGTTATGCTTTATGGGTTATGCGTTATGCGTTATGCGTTATGCGTTATGCATATGCGTTATGCGTTATGCGTTATGCGTTATGCGTTATGCGTTATGCGTTATGCGTTGTGCGTTATGCGTTATGCGTTATGCGTTTTGGGTTATGCGTTATGCGTTATGCGTTATGGGTTATGTTTTATGCGTTATGCGTTATGCGTTATGCGTTATGCGTTATGCGTTATGCGTTATGCGTTGTTCGTTATGCGTTATGCGTTATGCATTATGCGTTATGCGTTATGCGTTATGCGTTATGCTTTATGCGTTATGCGTTATGCGTTATGCATTTTGCGTTATGCGCCATGCCTTATGCGTTATGAGTTATGCGTAATGCGTTATGCGTTATGCGTTATGCGTTATACGGTTTGAGATATGCGTTATGCGTTATACGGTTTGAGTTATGCGTTATGCGTTATACGTTATTGGTTTATGCGTTATGCGTTATGCGTTATGCGTTATGCGTTTTGCATTATGCGTTATGGGTTATGTTTTATGCGTTGTGTGTTATGCGTTATGCGTTATGCGTTGTGCGTTATGCGTTATGCGTTATGCGTTATGCGTTATGCGTTGTTCGTTATGCGTTATGCGTTGGGCGTTATACGTTTGCGTTATGCGTTATGCGTTATGCGTTATGCTTTATGCGTTATGCGTTATGCGTTATGCGTTATGCATTTTGCGTTATGCGCCATGCGTTATGCGTTATGAGTTATGCGTTATGCGTTATGCGTTTTGCGTTATGCGTTATGCGTTATACGGTTTGAGTTATCCGTTATGCGATATACGTTATGCGATATGCGTTTTGCGTTATGCGTTATGCGTTATGCGTTATGAGTTATGCGTTATACGTTATGCTTTATGCGTTATGCGTTATGCGTTATGCGTTATGCGTTATGCGTTTTGCGTTATGCGTCATGCGTTATGTGTTATGTGTTATACGTTTGCGTAATGCGTTAGGCGTTATGCGTTATGCGTTATGCGTTATGCGTTATGCGTTATGCGTTATGCGTTATGCTTTATGCGTTATTGCGTTAGGCGTTATGCGTTATGCGTTATGCGTTATGCGTTATGCGTTATGCGTTATGCGTTATGCGTTATGCGTTATGCGTTATGCTTTATGCGTTATGCGTCATGCGTTATGCGTTATGCGTTATGCGTTATGCGTTATGCGTTATGCGTTATGCGTTATGCTTTTTGCATTATGCGTTATGGGTTATGTTTTATGCGTTGTACGTTATGCGTTATGCGTTATGCGTTATGCGTTATGCGTTATGCGTTATGCGTTATGCGTTATGCGTTGTGCGTTATGCGTTATGCGTTATGCGTTATGCGATATGCGTTATGCGTTATGCGTTATGCGTTATGGGTTATGTTTTATGCGTTATGCGTTATGCGTTATGCGTTATGCGTTATGCGTTATGCGTTATGCGTTGTTCGTTATGCGTTATGCGTTATGCATTATGCGTTATGCGTTATGCGTTATGCGTTATGCTTTATGCGTTATGCGTTATGCGTTATGCGTTATGCGTTATACGGTTTGAGATATGCGTTATGCGTTATACGGTTTGAGTTATGCGTTATGCGTTATGCGTTATGCGTTATGCGTTATGCGTTATGCGTTATGCGTTATGCGTTATGCGTTATGCGTTATGCGTTATGCGTTATGCGTTAAGCGTTATGCGTTATGCGTTATGCATTATGCGTTATGCGTTATGCGTTGTGCGTTATACGTTTGCGTTATGCGTTAGGCGTTATGCTTTATGGGTTATGCGTTATGCGTTATGCGTTATGCGTTATGCATATGCGTTATGCGTTATGCGTTATGCGTTATGCGTTATGCGTTATGCGTTATGCGTTATGCGTTATGCGTTATGCGTTATGCGTTTTGGGTTATGCGTTATGCGTTATGCGTTATGGGTTATGTTTTATGCGTTATGCGTTATGCGTTATGCGTTATGCGTTATGCGTTATGCGTTATGCGTTGTTCGTTATGCGTTATGCGTTATGCATTATGCGTTATGCGTTATGCGTTATGCGTTATGCTTTATGCGTTATGCGTTATGCGTTATGCATTTTGCGTTATGCGCCATGCCTTATGCGTTATGAGTTATGCGTAATGCGTTATGCGTTATGCGTTATGCGTTATACGGTTTGAGATATGCGTTATGCGTTATACGGTTTGAGTTATGCGTTATGCGTTATACGTTATTGGTTTATGCGTTATGCGTTATGCGTTATGCGTTATGCGTTTTGCATTATGCGTTATGGGTTATGTTTTATGCGTTGTGTGTTATGCGTTATGCGTTATGCGTTGTGCGTTATGCGTTATGCGTTATGCGTTATGCGTTATGCGTTGTTCGTTATGCGTTATGCGTTGGGCGTTATACGTTTGCGTTATGCGTTATGCGTTATGCGTTATGCTTTATGCGTTATGCGTTATGCGTTATGCGTTATGCATTTTGCGTTATGCGCCATGCGTTATGCGTTATGAGTTATGCGTTATGCGTTATGCGTTTTGCGTTATGCGTTATGCGTTATACGGTTTGAGTTATCCGTTATGCGATATACGTTATGCGATATGCGTTTTGCGTTATGCGTTATGCGTTATGCGTTATGAGTTATGCGTTATACGTTATGCTTTATGCGTTATGCGTTATGCGTTATGCGTTATGCGTTATGCGTTATGCGTTTTGCGTTATGCGTCATGCGTTATGTGTTATGTGTTATACGTTTGCGTAATGCGTTAGGCGTTATGCGTTATGCGTTATGCGTTATGCGTTATGCGTTATGCGTTATGCGTTATGCTTTATGCGTTATTGCGTTAGGGGTTATGCGTTATGCGTTATGCGTTATGCGTTATGCGTTATGCGTTATGCGTTATGCGTTATGCGTTATGCGTTATGCTTTATGCGTTATGCGTCATGCGTTATGCGTTATGCGTTATGCGTTATGCGTTATGCTTTATGCGTTATGCGTCATGCGTTATGCGTTATGCGTTATGCGTTATGCGTTATGCGTTATGCTTTATGCGTTATGCGTCAGGCGTTATGCGTTATGCGTTATGCGTTATGCGTTATGCGTTATGCGTTATGCGTTATGCGTTATGCGTTATGCGTTATGCGTTATGCGTTATGCGTTATGCGTTATGCGTTATGCGTTATGCGTTATGCGTTATGCGTTATGCGTTATGCGTTATGCTTTATGCGTTATTGCGTTATGCGTTATGCGTTATGCGTTATGCGTTATGCGTTATGCGTTATGCGTTATGCGTTATGCGTTATGCGTTATGCGTTATGCTTTATGCGTTATGCGTCATGCGTTATGCGTTATGCGTTATGCGTTATGCGTTATGCGTTATGCTTTATGCGTTATGCGTCAGGCGTTATGCGTTATGCGTTATGCGTTATGCGTTATGCGTTATGCGTTATGCGTTATGCGTTATGCGTTATGCGTTATGCGTTATGCGTTATGCGTTATGCGTTATGCGTTATGCGTTATGCGTTATGCGTTATGCGTTATGCTTTATGTGTTATGCGTTATGCGTTATGCATTTTGCGTTATGCGCCATGCCTTATGCGTTATGAGTTATGCGTTATGCGTTATGCGTTGTGCGTTATGCGTTATGCGTTATGCGTTGTGCGTTATGCGTTATGCGTTATGCGTTATGCGTTATGCGTTATGCGTTATGCGTTATGCGTTATGCGTTATGCGTTATGCGTTATGCGTTTTGCGTTATGCGTTATGCGTTATGGGTTATGGGTTATGGGTTATGTTTTATGCGTTATGCGTTATGCGTTATGCGTTATGCGTTATGCGTTATGCGTTGTTCGTTATGCGTTATGCGTTATGCGTTATGCGTTATGCGTTATGCGTTATGCGTTATGCGTTATGCGTTGTTCGTTATGCGTTATGCGTTATGCATTATGCGTTATGCGTTATGCGTTATGCGTTATGCTTTATGCGTTATGCGTTATGCGTTATGCATTTTGCGTTATGCGCCATGCCTTATGCGTTATGAGTTATGCGTAATGCGTTATGCGTTATGCGTTATGCGTTATACGGTTTGAGATATGCGTTATGCGTTATACGGTTTGAGTTATGCGTTATGCGTTATACGTTATTGGTTTATGCGTTATGCGTTATGCGTTATGCGTTATGCGTTTTGCATTATGCGTTATGGGTTATGTTTTATGCGTTGTGTGTTATGCGTTATGCGTTATGCGTTGTGCGTTATGCGTTATGCGTTATGCGTTATGCGTTATGCGTTGTTCGTTATGCGTTATGCGTTGTGCGTTATACGTTTGCGTTATGCGTTATGCGTTATGCGTTATGCTTTATGCGTTATGCGTTATGCGTTATGCGTTATGCATTTTGCGTTATGCGCCATGCGTTATGCGTTATGAGTTATGCGTTATGCGTTATGCGTTTTGCGTTATGCGTTATGCGTTATACGGTTTGAGTTATCCGTTATGCGATATACGTTATGCGATATGCGTTTTGCGTTATGCGTTATGCGTTATGCGTTATGAGTTATGCGTTATACGTTATGCTTTATGCGTTATGCGTTATGCGTTATGCGTTATGCGTTATGCGTTTTGCGTTATGCGTCATGCGTTATGTGTTATGTGTTATACGTTTGCGTAATGCGTTAGGCGTTATGCGTTATGCGTTATGCGTTATGCGTTATGCGTTATGCGTTATGCGTTATGCGTTATGCTTTATGCGTTATTGCGTTAGGCGTTATGCGTTATGCGTTATGCGTTATGCGTTATGCGTTATGCGTTATGCGTTATGCGTTATGCGTTATGCGTTATGCTTTATGCGTTATGCGTCATGCGTTATGCGTTATGCGTTATGCGTTATGCGTTATGCTTTATGCGTTATGCGTTATGCGTTATGCGTTATGCGTTATGCGTTATGCGTTATGCGTTATGCTTTATGCGTTATGCGTCAGGCGTTATGCGTTATGCGTTATGCGTTATGCGTTATGCGTTATGCGTTATGCGTTATGCGTTATGCGTTATGCGTTATGCGTTATGCGTTATGCGTTATGCGTTATGCGTTATGCGTTATGCGTTATGCGTTATGCGTTATGCGTTATGCTTTATGCGTTATTGCGTTATGCGTTATGCGTTATGCGTTATGCGTTATGCGTTATGCGTT
Organism: Lasioglossum morio; assembly: GCA_916610235.2. Lineage (NCBI taxonomy): Eukaryota > Metazoa > Arthropoda > Insecta > Hymenoptera > Halictidae > Lasioglossum > Lasioglossum morio. Next base: position 2,188,080 of record CAKAJA020000459.1, on the reverse strand, counting down.
ATGCGTTATGCGTTATGCGTTATGCGTTATGCGTTATGCTTTATGCGTTATGCGTCATGCGTTATGCGTTATGCGTTATGCGTTATGCGTTATGCGTTATGCTTTATGCGTTATGCGTCAGGCGTTATGCGTTATGCGTTATGCGTTATGCGTTATGCGTTATGCGTTATGCGTTATGCGTTATGCGTTATGCGTTATGCGTTATGCGTTATGCGTTATGCGTTATGCGTTATGCGTTATGCGTTATGCGTTATGCGTTATGCGTTATGCTTTATGTGTTATGCGTTATGCGTTATGCATTTTGCGTTATGCGCCATGCCTTATGCGTTATGAGTTATGCGTTATGCGTTATGCGTTGTGCGTTATGCGTTATGCGTTATGCGTTGTGCGTTATGCGTTATGCGTTATGCGTTATGCGTTATGCGTTATGCGTTATGCGTTATGCGTTATGCGTTATGCGTTATGCGTTATGCGTTTTGCGTTATGCGTTATGCGTTATGGGTTATGGGTTATGGGTTATGTTTTATGCGTTATGCGTTATGCGTTATGCGTTATGCGTTATGCGTTATGCGTTATGCGTTATGCGTTGTTCGTTATGCGTTATGCGTTATGCGATTTGCGTTATGCTTCATGCGTTATGTGTTATACGTTTGCGTTATGCGTTAGGCGTCATGCGTTATGCTTTATGCGTTATGCGTTATGCGTTATGCGTTATGCGTTATGCGTTTTGCGTTATGCGTCATGTGTTATGCGTTATGCGTTATACGGTTTGTTATATGCGTTATGCGTTATACGGTTTGAGTTATGCGTTATGCGTTATACGTTATTGGTTTATGCGTTATGCGTTATGCGTTATGCGTTATGCTTTTTGCATTATGCGTTATGGGTTATGTTTTATGCGTTGTGCGTTATGCGTTATGCGTTATGCGTTGTGCGTTATGCGTTATGCGTTATGCGTTATGCGTTATGCGTTATGCGTTATGCGTTATGCGTTATGCGTTATGCGTTATGCGTTATGCGTTATGCGTTTTGCGTTATGCGTTATGCGTTATGGGTTATGGGTTATGTTTTATGCGTTATGCGTTATGCGTTATGCGTTATGCGTTATGCGTTGTTCGTTATGCGTTATGCGTTGGGCGTTATACGTTTGCGTTATGCTTTATGCGTTATGCGTTATGCGTTATGCGTTTTGCGTTATGCGTCATGCGTTATGTGTTATGTGTTATACGTTTGCGTTATGCGTTAGGCGTCATGCGTTATGCGTTATGCGTTATGCGTTATGCGTTATGCGTTATGCGTTATGCGTTATACGTTATGCGTTATGCGTTATGCGTTATGCGTTATGCGTCATGCGTTATGCGTTATGCGTTATGCGTTATGCGTTATGCGTTATGCGTTATGCGTTTTGCGTTATGCGTTATACGGTTTGAGTTATCCGTTATGCGATATACGTTATGCGATATGCGTTTTGCGTTATGCGTTATGCGTTATGCGTTATGCGTTATGCGTTATGCGTTATGCGTTATGCGTTATGAGTTATGCGTTATACGTTATGCGTTATGCGTTATGCGTTATGCTTTATGTGTTATGCGTTATGCGTTATGCATTTTGCGTTATGCGCCATGCCTTATGCGTTATGAGTTATGCGTTATGCGTTATGCGTTGTGCGTTATGCGTTATGCGTTATGCGTTGTGCGTTATGCGTTATGCGTTATGCGTTATGCGTTATGCGTTATGCGTTATGCGTTATGCGTTATGCGTTATGCGTTATGCGTTATGCGTTTTGCGTTATGCGTTATGCGTTATGGGTTATGGGTTATGTTTTATGCGTTATGCGTTATGCGTTATGCGTTATGCGTTATGCGTTATGCGTTGTTCGTTATGCGTTATGCGTTATGCGATTTGCGTTATGCTTCATGCGTTATGTGTTATACGTTTGCGTTATGCGTTAGGCGTCATGCGTTATGCCTAATGCGTTATGCGTTATGCGTTATGCGTTATGCGTTATGCGTTTTGCGTTATGCGTCATGTGTTATGCGTTATGCGTTATACGGTTTGTTATATGCGTTATGCGTTATACGGTTTGAGTTATGCGTTATGCGTTATACGTTATTGGTTTATGCGTTATGCGTTATGCGTTATGCGTTATGCTTTTTGCATTATGCGTTATGGGTTATGTTTTATGCGTTGTGCGTTATGCGTTATGCGTTATGCGTTGTGCGTTATGCGTTATGCGTTATGCGTTATGCGTTATGCGTTATGCGTTATGCGTTATGCGTTATGCGTTATGCGTTATGCGTTATGCGTTATGCGTTATGCGTTTTGCGTTATGCGTTATGCGTTATGGGTTATGGGTTATGTTTTATGCGTTATGCGTTATGCGTTATGCGTTATGCGTTGTTCGTTATGCGTTATGCGTTGGGCGTTATACGTTTGCGTTATGCGTTATGCGTTATGCGTTATGCGTTTTGCGTTATGCGTCATGCGTTATGTGTTATGTGTTATACGTTTGCGTTATGCGTTAGGCGTCATGCGTTATGCGTTATGCGTTATGCGTTATGCGTTATGCGTTATGCGTTATGCGTTATGCGTTATGCGTTATGCGTTATGCGTTATGCGTCATGCGTTATGCGTTATGCGTTATGCGTTATGCGTTATGCGTTATGCGTTATGCGTTTTGGGTTATGCGTTATGCGTTATGCGTTATGGGTTATGTTTTATGCGTTATGCGTTTTGCGTTATGCGTTATGCGTAATGCGTTGTTCGTTATGCGTTATGCGTTATGCGTTATGCGTTATGCGTTATGCGTTATGCTTTATGCGTTATGCGTTATGCGTTATGCATTTTGCGTTATGCGCCATGCCTTATGCGTTATGAGTTATGCGTAATGCGTTATGCGTTATGCGTTATGCGTTATACGGTTTGAGATATGCGTTATGCGTTATACGGTTTGAGTTATACGTTATGCGTTATACGTTATTGGTTTATGCGTTATGCGTTATGCGTTATGCGTTTTGCATTATGCGTTATGGGTTATGTTTTATGCGTTGTGCGTTATGCGTTATGCGTTATGCGTTGTGCGTTATGCGTTATGCGTTATGCGTTATGCGTTGTTCGTTATGCGTTATGCGTTGGGCGTTATACGTTTGCGTTATGCGTTATGCGTTATGCGTTATGTGTTATGCTTTATGCGTTATGCGTTATGCGTTATGCGTTATGCGTTATGCGTTATGCATTTTGCGTTATGCGCCATGCGTTATGCGTTATGAGTTATGCGTTATGCGTTATGCGTTATGCGTTATGCGTTTTGCGTTATGCGTTATACGGTTTGAGTTATCCGTTATGCGATATACGTTATGCGATATGCGTTTTGCGTTATGCGTTATGCGTTATGCGTTATGCGTTATGCGTTATGCGTTATGCGTTATGCGTTATGAGTTATGCGTTATACGTTATGCGTTATGCGTTATGCGTTATGCGTTATGCGTTATGCGTTATGCGTTATGCGTTATGCGTTATACGGTTTGAGTTATCCGTTATGCGTTATACGTTATTGTTTTATGCGTTATGCGTTATGCGTTATGCGTTATGCGTTATGCCTTATGCGTTATGCGTTATGCGTTATGCGTTATGCGTTATGAGTTATAAGTTATGCGTAATGCGTTATGCGTTATGCGTTATGCGTTATGCGTTATGCGTTATGCGTTATGCGTTATGCGTGATGCGTTATGCGTTATGCGTTATGCGTTTTGCGTTATGCGTCATGCGTTATGTGTTATGTGTTATACGTTTGCGTTATGCGTTATACGGTTTGAGTTATCCGTTATGCGTTATACGTTATTGGTTTATGCGTTATGCGTTATGCGTTATGCGTTATGCGTTTTGGGTTATGGGTTATGTTTTATGCGTTGTGCGTTATGCGTTATGCGTTATGCGTTGTGCGTTATGTGTTATGCGTTATGCGTTATGCGTTATGCGTTATGCGTTATGCGTTATGCGTTATGTGTTATGCGTTTTGCGTTATGCGTTATGCGTTATGGGTTATGGGTTATGTTTTATGCGTTATGCGTTATGCGTTATGCGTTATGCGTTATGCGTTGTTCGTTATGCGTTATGCGTTGGGCGTTATACGTTTGCGTTATGCGTTATGCGTTGTTCGTTATGCGTTATGCGTTGGGCGTTATACGTTTGCGTTATGCGTTATGCGTTATGCTTTATGCGTTATGCGTTATGCGTTATGCGTTATGCATTTTGCGTTATGCGCCATGCGTTATGCGTTATGAGTTATGCGTTATGCGTTATGCGTTTTGCGTTATGCGTTATGCGTTATACGGTTTGAGTTATCCGTTATGCGATATACGTTATGCGATATGCGTTTTGCGTTATGCGTTATGCGTTATGCGTTATGAGTTATGCGTTATACGTTATGCTTTATGCGTTATGCGTTATGCGTTATGCGTTATGCGTTATGCGTTTTGCGTTATGCGTCATGCGTTATGTGTTATGTGTTATACGTTTGCGTAATGCGTTAGGCGTTATGCGTTATGCGTTATGCGTTATGCGTTATGCGTTATGCGTTATGCGTTATGCTTTATGCGTTATTGCGTTATGCGTTATGCGTTATGCGTTATGCGTTATGCGTTATGCGTTATGCGTTATGCGTTATGCGTTATGCGTTATGCGTTATGCGTTATGCGTTATGCGTTATGCGTTATGCGTTATGCGTTATGCGTTATGCGTTATGCGTTATGCGTTATGCGTTATGCGTTATGCTTTATGTGTTATGCGTTATGCGTTATGCATTTTGCGTTATGCGACATGCCTTATGCGTTATGAGTTATGCGTTATGCGTTATGCGTTGTGCGTTATGCGTTATGCGTTATGCGTTGTGCGTTATGCGTTATGCGTTATGCGTTATGCGTTATGCGTTATGCGTTATGCGTTATGCGTTATGCGTTATGCGTTATGCGTTATGCGTTTTGCGTTATGCGTTATGCGTTATGGGTTATGGGTTATGTTTTATGCGTTATGCGTTATGCGTTATGCGTTATGCGTTATGCGTTATGCGTTGTTCGTTATGCGTTATGCGTTATGCGATTTGCGTTATGCTTCATGCGTTATGTGTTATACGTTTGCGTTATGCGTTAGGCGTCATGCGTTATGCTTTTTGCATTATGCGTTATGGGTTATGTTTTATGCGTTGTGCGTTATGCGTTATGCGTTATGCGTTGTGCGTTATGCGTTATGCGTTATGCGTTATGCGTTATGCGTTATGCGTTATGCGTTATGCGTTATGCGTTATGCGTTATGCGTTTTGCGTTATGCGTTATGCGTTATGGGTTATGGGTTATGTTTTATGCGTTATGCGTTATGCGTTATGCGTTATGCGTTGTTCGTTATGCGTTATGCGTTGGGCGTTATACGTTTGCGTTATGCGTTATGCGTTATGCGTTATGCGTTATGCGTTTTGCGTTATGCGTCATGCGTTATGTGTTATGTGTTATACGTTTGCGTTATGCGTTAGGCGTCATGCGTTATGCGTTATGCGTTATGCGTTATGCGTTATGCGTTATGCGTTATGCGTTATGCGTTATGCGTTATGCGTTATGCGTCATGCGTTATGCGTTATGCGTTATGCGTTATGCGTTATGCGTTATGCGTTATGCGTTTTGGGTTATGCGTTATGCGTTATGCGTTATGGGTTATGTTTTATGCGTTATGCGTTTTGCGTTATGCGTTATGCGTAATGCGTTGTTCGTTATGCGTTATGCGTTATGCGTTATGCGTTATGCGTTATGCGTTATGCTTTATGCGTTATGGGTTATGCGTTATGCATTTTGCGTTATGCGCCATGCCTTATGCGTTATGAGTTATGCGTAATGCGTTATGCGTTATGCGTTATGCGTTATACGGTTTGAGATATGCGTTATGCGTTATACGGTTTGAGTTATACGTTATGCGTTATACGTTATTGGTTTATGCGTTATGCGTTATGCGTTATGCGTTATGCGTTTTGCATTATGCGTTATGGGTTATGTTTTATGCGTTGTGCGTTATGCGTTATGCGTTATGCGTTGTGCGTTATGCGTTATGCGTTATGCGTTATGCGTTGTTCGTTATGCGTTATGCGTTGGGCGTTATACGTTTGCGTTATGCGTTATGCGTTATGCGTTATGCGTTATGCTTTATGCGTTATGCGTTATGCGTTATGCGTTATGCGTTATGCGTTATGCGTTATGCATTTTGCGTTATGCGGCATGCGTTATGCGTTATGCGTTATGCGTTATGCGTTTTGCGTTATGCGTTATACGGTTTGAGTTATCCGTTATGCGATATACGTTATGCGATATGCGTTTTGCGTTATGCGTTATGCGTTATGCGTTATGCGTTATGCGTTATGCGTTATGCGTTATGCGTTATGAGTTATGCGTTATACGTTATGCGTTATGCGTTATGCGTTATGCGTTATGCGTTATGCGTTATGCGTTATGCGTTATGCGTTATGCGTTATACGGTTTGAGTTATCCGTTATGCGTTATACGTTATTGGTTTATGCGTTATGCGTTATGCGTTATGCGTTATGCCTTATGCGTTATGCGTTATGCGTTATGCGTTATGCGTTATGAGTTATAAGTTATGCGTAATGCGTTATGCGTTATGCGTTATGCGTTATGCGTTATGCGTTTTGCGTTATGCGTCATGCGTTATGTGTTATGTGTTATACGTTTGCGTTATGCGTTATACGGTTTGAGTTATCCGTTATGCGTTATACGTTATTGGTTTATGCGTTATGCGTTATGCGTTATGCGTTATGCGTTTTGGGTTATGGGTTATGTTTTATGCGTTGTGCGTTATGCGTTATGCGTTATGCGTTGTGCGTTATGTGTTATGCGTTATGCGTTATGCGTTATGCGTTATGCGTTATGCGTTATGCGTTATGCGTTATGCGTTATGCGTTATGCGTTTTGCGTTATGCGTTATGCGTTATGGGTTATGGGTTATGTTTTATGCGTTATGCGTTATGCGTTATGCGTTATGCGTTGTTCGTTATGCGTTATGCGTTGGGCGTTATACGTTTGCGTTATGCGTTATGCGTTGTTCGTTATGCGTTATGCGTTGGGCGTTATACGTTTGCGTTATGCGTTATGCGTTATGCTTTATGCGTTATGCGTTATGCGTTATGCGTTATGCATTTTGCGTTATGCGCCATGCGTTATGCGTTATGAGTTATGCGTTATGCGTTATGCGTTTTGCGTTATGCGTTATGCGTTATACGGTTTGAGTTATCCGTTATGCGATATACGTTATGCGATATGCGTTTTGCGTTATGCGTTATGCGTTATGCGTTATGAGTTATGCGTTATACGTTATGCTTTATGCGTTATGCGTTATGCGTTATGCGTTATGCGTTTTGCGTTATGCGTCATGCGTTATGTGTTATGTGTTATACGTTTGCGTAATGCGTTAGGCGTTATGCGTTATGCGTTATGCGTTATGCGTTATGCGTTATGCGTTATGCGTTATGCTTTATGCGTTATTGCGTTATGCGTTATGCGTTATGCGTTATGCGTTATGCGTTATGCGTTATGCGTTATGCGTTATGCGTTATGCGTTATGCGTTATGCTTTATGCGTTATGCGTCATGCGTTATGCGTTATGCGTTATGCGTTATGCGTTATGCTTTATGCGTTATGCGTCATGCGTTATGCGTTATGCGTTATGCGTTATGCGTTATGCGTTATGCTTTATGCGTTATGCGTCAGGCGTTATGCGTTATGCGTTATGCGTTATGCGTTATGCGTTATGCGTTATGCGTTATGCGTTATGCGTTATGCTTTATGCGTTATGCGTCATGCGTTATGCGTTATGCGTTATGCGTTATGCGTTATGCGTTATGCTTTATGCGTTATGCGTCAGGCGTTATGCGTTATGCGTTATGCGTTATGCGTTATGCGTTATGCGTTATGCGTTATGCGTTATGCGTTATGCGTTATGCGTTATGCGTTATGCGTTATGCGTTATGCGTTATGCGTTATGCGTTATGCGTTATGCGTTATGCGTTATGCGTTATGCGTTATGCGTTATGCGTTATGCTTTATGTGTTATGCGTTATGCGTTATGCATTTTGCGTTATGCGCCATGCCTTATGCGTTATGAGTTATGCGTTATGCGTTATGCGTTGTGCGTTATGCGTTATGCGTTATGCGTTGTGCGTTATGCGTTATGCGTTATGCGTTATGCGTTATGCGTTATGCGTTATGCGTTATGCGTTATGCGTTATGCGTTATGCGTTATGCGTTATGCGTTATGCGTTATGCGTTTTGCGTTATGCGTTATGCGTTATGGGTTATGGGTTATGTTTTATGCGTTATGCGTTATGCGTTATGCGTTATGCGTTATGCGTTATGCGTTGTTCGTTATGCGTTATGCGTTATGCGATTTGCGTTATGCTTCATGCGTTATGTGTTATACGTTTGCGTTATGCGTTAGGCGTCATGCGTTATGCTTTATGCGTTATGCGTTATGCGTTATGCGTTATGCGTTATGCGTTATGCGTTTTGCGTTATGCGTCATGTGTTATGCGTTATGCGTTATACGGTTTGTTATATGCGTTATGCGTTATACGGTTTGAGTTATGCGTTATGCGTTATACGTTATTGGTTTATGCGTTATGCGTTATGCGTTATGCTTTTTGCATTATGCGTTATGGGTTATGTTTTATGCGTTGTGCGTTATGCGTTATGCGTTATGCGTTGTGCGTTATGCGTTATGCGTTATGCGTTATGCGTTATGCGTTATGCGTTATGCGTTATGCGTTATGCGTTATGCGTTATGCGTTTTGCGTTATGCGTTATGCGTTATGCGTTATGGGTTATGGGTTATGTTTTATGCGTTATGCGTTATGCGTTATGCGTTATGCGTTGTTCGTTATGCGTTATGCGTTGGGCGTTATACGTTTGCGTTATGCGTTATGCGTTATGCGTTATGCGTTATGCGTTATGCGTTATGCGTTTTGCGTTATGCGTCATGCGTTATGTGTTATGTGTTATACGTTTGCGTTATGCGTTAGGCGTCATGCGTTATGCGTTATGCGTTATGCGTTATGCGTTATGCGTTATGCGTTATGCGTTATGCGTTATGCGTTATGCGTTATGCGTTATGCGTCATGCGTTATGCGTTATGCGTTATGCGTTATGCGTTATGCGTTATGCGTTACGCGTTTTGGGTTATGCGTTATGCGTTATGCGTTATGGGTTATGTTTTATGCGTTATGCGTTTTGCGTTATGCGTTATGCGTAATGCGTTGTTCGTTATGCGTTATGCGTTATGCGTTATGCGTTATGCGTTATGCGTTATGCTTTATGCGTTATGCGTTATGCGTTATGCATTTTGCGTTATGCGCCATGCCTTATGCGTTATGAGTTATGCGTAATGCGTTATGCGTTATGCGTTATGCGTTATACGGTTTGAGATATGCGTTATGCGTTATACGGTTTGAGTTATACGTTATGCGTTATACGTTATTGGTTTATGCGTTATGCGTTATGCGTTATGCGTTATGCGTTTTGCATTATGCGTTATGGGTTATGTTTTATGCGTTATGCGTTATGCGTTATGCGTTTTGCGTTATGCGTTATACGGTTTGAGTTATCCGTTATGCGATATACGTTATGCGATATGCGTTTTGCGTTATGCGTTATGCGTTATGCGTTATGCGTTATGCGTTATGCGTTATGCGTTATGCGTTATGCGTTGGGCGTTATACGTTTGCGTTATGCGTTATGCGTTATGCGTTATGCGTTATGCTTTATGCGTTATGCGTTATGCGTTATGCGTTATGCGTTATGCGTTATGCGTTATGCATTTTGCGTTATGCGCCATGCGTTATGCGTTATGAGTTATGCGTTATGCGTTATGCGTTATGCGTTATGCGTTTTGCGTTATGCGTTATACGGTTTGAGTTATCCGTTATGCGATATACGTTATGCGATATGCGTTTTGCGTTATGCGTTATGCGTTATGCGTTATGCGTTATGCGTTATGCGTTATGCGTTATGCGTTATGCGTTATGAGTTATGCGTTATACGTTATGCGTTATGCGTTATGCGTTATGCGTTATGCGTTATGCGTTATGCGTTATGCGTTATACGGTTTGAGTTATCCGTTATGCGTTATACGTTATTGGTTTATGCGTTATGCGTTATGCGTTATGCGTTATGCGTTATGCCTTATGCGTTATGCGTTATGCGTTATGCGTTATGCGTTATGAGTTATAAGTTATGCGTAATGCGTTATGCGTTATGCGTTATGCGTTATGCGTTATGCGTTATGCGTTATGCGTTATGCGTGATGCGTTATGCGTTATGCGTTATGCGTTTTGCGTTATGCGTCATGCGTTATGTGTTATGTGTTATACGTTTGCGTTATGCGTTATACGGTTTGAGTTATCCGTTATGCGTTATACGTTATTGGTTTATGCGTTATGCGTTATGCGTTATGCGTTATGCGTTTTGGGTTATGGGTTATGTTTTATGCGTTGTGCGTTATGCGTTATGCGTTATGCGTTGTGCGTTATGTGTTATGCGTTATGCGTTATGCGTTATGCGTTATGCGTTATGCGTTATGCGTTATGCGTTATGCGTTTTGCGTTATGCGTTATGCGTTATGGGTTATGGGTTATGTTTTATGCGTTATGCGTTATGCGTTATGCGTTATGCGTTATGCGTTGTTCGTTATGCGTTATGCGTTGGGCGTTATACGTTTGCGTTATGCGTTATGCGTTATGCGTTATGCTTTATGCGTTATGCGTTATGCGTTATGCGTTATGCATTTTGCGTTATGCGCCATGCGTTATGCGTTATGAGTTATGCGTTATGCGTTATGCGTTATGCGTTATGCGTTATGCGTTATACGGTTTGAGTTATCCGTTATGCGATATACGTTATGCGTTATGCGTTATGCGTTATGCGTTATGCGTTATGCGTTATGAGTTATGCGTTATGCGTTATGCGTTATGCGTTATGCGTTATGCGTTATGCGTTATGCGTTATGCGTTATGCGTTATGCGTTATGCGTTATGCGTTATGCGTTATGCGTTATGCGTTATGCGTTATGCGTTATGCGTTATGCGTTATGCGTTATGCGTTATGCGTTATGCGTTATGCGTTATGCGTTATGCGTTATGCGTTATGCGTTATGCGTTATGCGTTATGCGTTATGCGTTATGCGTTATGCGTTATGCGTTATGCGTTATGCGTTATGCGTTATGCGTTATGCGTTATGCGTTATGCGTTATGCGTTATGCGTTATGCGTTATGCGTTATGCGTTATGCGTTATGCGTTATGCGTTATGCGTTATGCGTTTTGCGTTATGCTTCATGCGTTATGTGTTATACGTTTGCGTTATGCGTTAGGCGTCATGCGTTATGCTTTATGCGTTATGCGTTATGCGTTATGCGTTATGCGTTATGCGTTATGCGTTATGCGTTATGCGTTATGCGTTATGCGTTTTGCGTTATGCGTCATGCGTTATGTGTTATGTGTTATACGTTTGCGTTATGCGTTAGGCGTAATGCGTTATGCGTTATGCGTTATGCGTTATGCGTTATGCGTTATGCGTTATGCGTTATGCATTATGCATTATGCGTTATGCGTTATGCGTTGTGCGTTATACGTTTGCGTTATGCGTTAGGCGTTATGCTTTATGGGTTATGCGTTATGCGTTATGCGTTATGCGTTATGCATATGCGTTATGCGTTATGCGTTATGCGTTATGCGTTATGCGTTATACGTTATGCGTTATGCGTTATGCGTTATGCGTTATGCGTTATGCGTTATGCGTTATGCGTTATGCGTTATGCGTTATGCGTTATGCGTTATGCGTTTTGGGTTATGCGTTATGCGTTATGGGTTATGTTTTATGCGTTATGCGTTATGCGTTATGCGTTATGCGTTATGCGTTATGCGTTATGCGTTATGCGTTATGCGTTGTTCGTTATGCGTTATGCGTTATGCGTTATGCGTTATGCGTTATGCGTTATGCGTTATGCGTTATGCGTTATGCTTAATGCGTTATGCGTTATGCGTTATGCATTTTGCGTTATGCGCCATGCCTTATGCGTTATGAGTTATGCGTTATGCGTTATGCGTTATGCGTTATGCGTTATGCGTCATACGGTTTGAGATATGGGTTATGCGTTATGCGTTATGCGTTATGCGTTATGCGTTATGCGTTATCCGTTATGCGTTATGCTTCATGCGTTATGTGTTATGCGATATGCGTTATGCGTTATGCGTTATGCGTTATGCGTTATGCGTTATGCGTTATGCGTTATGCGTTATGCGTTATCCGTTATGCGTTATGCGTTATGCGTTATGCGTTATGTGTTATGCGTTATGCGTTATGCGTTATGCGTTATGCGTTATGCGTTATGCGTTATGCGTTATGCGTTATGCGTTATGCGTTATGCGTTATGCGTTATGCGTTATGCGTTATGCGTTATGCGTTATGCGTTATGCGTTATGCGTTATGCATTATGCGTTATGCGTTATGCGTTATGCGTTATGCGTTATGCGTTATGCGTTATGCGTTATGCGTTATGCGTTATGCGTTTTGGGTTATGCGTTATGCGTTATGCGTTATGGGTTATGTTTTATGCGTTATGCGTTATGCGTTATGCGTTTTGCGATATGCTTCATGCGTTATGTGTTATACGTTTGCGTTATGCGTTAGGCGTCATGCGTTATGCGTTATGCGTTATGAGTTATGCGTTATGCGTTATGCGTTATGCGTTATGCGTTATGCGTTATGCGTTATACGGTTTGAGATATGCGTTATGCGTTATGCGTTATGCGTTATGCGTTATGCGTTATGCGTTATGCGTTATGCGTTATGCGTTATGCGTTATGCGTTATGCGTTATGCGTTATGCGTTATGCGTTATGCGTTATGCGTTATGCGTTATGCGTTATGCGTTATGCGTTATGCGTTATGCGTTATGCGTTATGCGTTATGCGTTTTGCGTTATGTGTTATGCGTTATGCGTTATGCGTTATGCGTTATGCGTTATGCGTTTTGCGTTATGTGTTATGCGTTATGCGTTATGCGTTATGCGTTATGCGTTATGCGTTATGCGTTATGCGTTATGCGTTATGCGTTATGCGTTATGCGTTATGCGTTATGCGTTATGCGTTATGCGTTATGCGTTATGCGTTATGCGTTATGCGTTATGCGTTATGCGTTAAGCGTTATGCGTTATGCGTTATGCGTTATGCGTTATGCGTTATGCGATATGCATTATGCGTTATGCGTTATGCGTTGTGCGTTATACGTTTGCGTTATGCGTTAGGCGTTATGCTTTATGGGTTATGCGTTATGCGTTATGCGTTATGCGTTATGCATATGCGTTATGCGTTATGCGTTATGCGTTATGCGTTATGCGTTATGCGTTATGCGTTGTGCGTTATGCGTTATGCGTTATGCGTTTTGGGTTATGCGTTATGCGTTATGCGTTATGGGTTATGTTTTATGCGTTATGCGTTATGCGTTATGCGTTATGCGTTATGCATTATGCGTTGTTCGTTATGCGTTATGCGTTATGCATTATGCGTTATGCGTTATGCGTTATGCGTTATGCTTTATGCGTTATGCGTTATGCGTTATGCATTTTGCGATATGCGCCATGCCTTATGCGTTATGAGTTATGCGTAATGCGTTATGCGTTATGCGTTATGCGTTATACGGTTTGAGATATGCGTTATGCGTTATACGGTTTGAGTTATGCGTTATGCGTTATACGTTATTGGTTTATGCGTTATGCGTTATGCGTTATGCGTTATGCGTTTTGCATTATGCGTTATGGGTTATGTTTTATGCGTTGTGCGTTATGCGTTATGCGTTATGCGTTGTGCGTTATGCGTTATGCGTTATGCGTTATGCGTTATGCGTTGTTCGTTATGCGTTATGCGTTGGGCGTTATACGTTTGCGTTATGCGTTATGCGTTATGCGTTATGCTTTATGCGTTATGCGTTATGCGTTATGCATTTTGCGTTATGCGCCATGCGTTATGCGTTATGAGTTATGCGTTATGCGTTATGCGTTTTGCGTTATGCGTTATGCGTTATACGGTTTGAGTTATCCGTTATGCGATATACGTTATGCGATATGCGTTTTGCGTTATGCGTTATGCGTTATGCGTTATGCGTTATGCGTTATGAGTTATGAGTTATGCGTTATACGTTATGCTTTATGCGTTATGCGTTATGCGTTATGCGTTATGCGTTATGCGTTTTGGGTTATGCGTTATGCGTTATGCGTTATGGGTTATGTTTTATGCGTTATGCGTTATGCGTTATGCGTTATGCGTTATGCATTATGCGTTGTTCGTTATGCGTTATGCGTTATGCATTATGCGTTATGCGTTATGCGTTATGCGTTATGCTTTATGCGTTATGCGTTATGCGTTATGCATTTTGCGTTATGCGCCATGCCTTATGCGTTATGAGTTATGCGTAATGCGTTATGCGTTATGCGTTATGCGTTATACGGTTTGAGATATGCGTTATGCGTTATACGGTTTGAGTTATGCGTTATGCGTTATACGTTATTGGTTTATGCGTTATGCGTTATGCGTTATGCGTTATGCGTTTTGCATTATGCGTTATGGGTTATGTTTTATGCGTTGTGCGTTATGCGTTATGCGTTATGCGTTGTGCGTTATGCGTTATGCGTTATGCGTTATGCGTTATGCGTTGTTCGTTATGCGTTATGCGTTGGGCGTTATACGTTTGCGTTATGCGTTATGCGTTATGCGTTATGCTTTATGCGTTATGCGTTATGCGTTATGCATTTTGCGTTATGCGCCATGCGTTATGCGTTATGAGTTATGCGTTATGCGTTATGCGTTTTGCGTTATGCGTTATGCGTTATACGGTTTGAGTTATCCGTTATGCGATATACGTTATGCGATATGCGTTTTGCGTTATGCGTTATGCGTTATGCGTTATGCGTTATGCGTTATGCGTTATGAGTTATGAGTTATGCGTTATACGTTATGCTTTATGCGTTATGCGTTATGCGTTATGCGTTATGCGTTATGCGTTTTGCGTTATGCGTCATGCGTTATGTGTTATGTGTTATACGTTTGCGTAATGCGTTAGGCGTCATGCGTTATGCTTTATGCGTTATGCGTTATGCGTTATGCGTTATGCGTTATGCGTTATGCGTGATGCGTTATGCTTATGCGTTATGCGTTATGAGTTATTCGTTATGCGTTATGCGTTATGCGTTATGCGTTATATGTTATGCGTTATGCGTTATGCGTTATGCGTTATGCGTTATGCGTTATGCGTTATGCGTTATGCGTTATGCGTTATGCGTTATGCGTTATGCGTTATGCGTTATGCGTTATGCGTTATGCGTTATGCATTATGCGTTATGCGTTATGCGTTGTGCGTTATACGTTGGCGTTATGCGTTAGGCGTTATGCTTTATGGGTTATGCGTTATGCGTTATGCGTTATGCGTTATGCGTTATGCATATGCGTTATGCGTTATGCGTTATGCGTTATGCGTTATGCGTTATGCGTTATGCGTTATGCGTTATGCGTTATGCGTTTTGGGTTATGCGTTATGCGTTATGCGTTATGGGTTATGTTTTATGCGTTATGCGTTATGCGTTATGCGTTTTGCGATATGCTTCATGCGTTATGTGTTATACGTTTGCGTTATGCGTTAGGCGTCATGCGTTATGCGTTATGCGTTATGAGTTATGCGTTATGCGTTATGCGTTATGCGTTATGCGTTATGCGTTATGCGTTATGCGTTATGCGTTATGCGTTATGCGTTATGCGTTATGCGTTCTGCGTTATGCGTTATGCGTTATGCGTTATGCGTTATGCGTTATGCGTTATGCGTTATGCGTTATGCGTTATGCGTTATGCGTTATGCGTTTTGCGTTATGTGTTATGCGTTATGCGTTATGCGTTATGCGTTATGCGTTATGCGTTATGCGTTATGCGTTATGCGTTATGCGTTATGCGTTATGCGTTATGCGTTATGCGTTATGCGTTATGCGTTATGCGTTATGCGTTATGCGTTATGCGTTATGCGTTATGCGTTATGCGTTATGCGTTATGCGTTATGCGTTATGCGATATGCATTATGCGTTATGCGTTATGCGTTGTGCGTTATACGTTTGCGTTATGCGTTATGCGTTATGCTTTATGGGTTATGCGTTATGCGTTATGCGTTATGCGTTATGCATATGCGTTATGCGTTATGCGTTATGCGTTATGCGTTATGCGTTATGCGTTATGCGTTGTGCGTTATGCGTTATGCGTTATGCGTTTTGGGTTATGCGTTATGCGTTATGCGTTATGATTTATGTTTTATGCGTTATGCGTTATGCGTTATGCGTTATGCGTTATGCGTTATGCGTTGTTCGTTATGCGTTATGCGTTATGCATTATGCGTTATGCGTTATGCGTTATGCGTTATGCTTTATGCGTTATGCGTTATGCGTTATGCATTTTGCGTTATGCGCCATGCCTTATGCGTTATGAGTTATGCGTAATGCGTTATGCGTTATGCGTTATGCGTTATACGGTTTGAGATATGCGTTATGCGTTATACGGTTTGAGTTATGCGTTATGCGTTATACGTTATTGGTTTATGCGTTATGCGTTATGCGTTATGCGTTATGCGTTTTGCATTATGCGTTATGGGTTATGTTTTATGCGTTGTGCGTTATGCGTTATGCGTTATGCGTTGTGCGTTATGCGTTATGCGTTATGCGTTATGCGTTATGCGTTGTTCGTTATGCGTTATGCGTTGGGCGTTATACGTTTGCGTTATGCGTTATGCGTTATGCGTTATGCTTTATGCGTTATGCGTTATGCGTTATGCATTTTGCGTTATGCGCCATGCGTTATGCGTTATGAGTTATGCGTTATGCGTTATGCGTTTTGCGTTATGCGTTATGCGTTATACGGTTTGAGTTATCCGTTATGCGATATACGTTATGCGATATGCGTTTTGCGTTATGCGTTATGCGTTATGCGTTATGCGTTATGCGTTATGAGTTATGAGTTATGCGTTATACGTTATGCTTTATGCGTTATGCGTTATGCGTTATGCGTTATGCGTTATGCGTTTTGCGTTATGCGTCATGCGTTATGTGTTATGTGTTATACGTTTGCGTAATGCGTTAGGCGTCATGCGTTATGCTTTATGCGTTATGCGTTATGCGTTATGCGTTATGCGTTATGCGTGATGCGTTATGCTTATGCGTTATGCGTTATGAGTTATACGTTATGCGTTATGCGTTATGCGTTATGCGTTATATGTTATGCGTTATGCGTTATGCGTTATGCGTTATGCGTTATGCGTTATGCGTTATGCGTTATGCGTTATGCGTTATGCGTTATGCGTTATGCGTTATGCGTTATGCGTTATGCGTTATGAGTTATGCGTTATACGTTATGCGTTATGCGTTATGCGTTATGCGTTATGCGTTATGCGTTATGCGTTATGCGTTATGCGTTATGCGTTATACGGTTTGAGTTATCCGTTATGCGTTATACGTTATTGGTTTATGCGTTATGCGTTATGCGTTATGCGTTATGCTTTATGCGTTATGCGTTATGCGTTATGCGTTATGCGTTATGAGTTATAAGTTATGCGTAATGCGTTATGCGTTATGCGTTATGCGTTATGCGTTATGCGTTATGCGTTATGCGTTATGCGTGATGCGTTATGCGTTATGCGTTATGCGTTTTGCGTTATGCGTCATGCGTTATGTGTTATGCGTTATGCGTTATGCGTTATGCGTTATACGGTTTGAGTTATGCGTTATGCGTTATGCGTTATGCGTTATGCGTTATGCGTTATACGGTTTGAGTTATCCGTTATGCGATATACGTTATGCGTTATGCGTTATGCGTTATGCGTTATGCGTTATGCGTTATGCGTTATGAGTTATGCGTTATGCGTTATGCGTTATGCGATATGCGTTATGCGTTATGCGTTATGCGTTATGCGTTATGCGTTATGCGTTATGCGTTATGCGTTATGCGTTATGCGTTATGCGTTATGCGTTATGCGTTATGCGTTATGCGTTATGCGTTATGCGTTATGCGTTATGCGTTTTGCGTTATGCGTCATGCGTTATGTGTTATGTGTTATACGTTTGCGTTATGCGTTAGGCGTAATGCGTTATGCGTTATGCGTTATGCGTTATGCGTTATGCGTTATGCGTTATGCGTTATGCGTTATGCATTATGCGTTATGCGTTATGCGTTGTGCGTTATACGTTTGCGTTATGCGTTAGGCGTTATGCTTTATGAGTTATGCGTTATGCGTTATGCGTTATGCGTTATGCATATGCGTTATGCGTTATGCGTTATGCGTTATGCGTTATGCGTTATGCGTTATGCGTTTTGCGTTATGCGTTATGCGTTATGCGTTATGCGTTATGCGTTATGCGTTATGCGTTATGCGTTATGCGTTATGCGTTATGCGTTATGCGTTATGCGTTTTGGGTTATGCGTTATGCGTTATGGGTTATGTTTTATGCGTTATGCGTTATGCGTTATGCGTTATGCGTTATGCGTTATGCGTTATGCGTTGTTCGTTATGCGTTATGCGTTATGCGTTATGCGTTATGCGTTATGCGTTATGCGTTATGCGTTATGCGTTATGCTTAATGCGTTATGCGTTATGCGTTATGCATTTTGCGTTATGCGCCATGCCTTATGCGTTATGAGTTATGCGTTATGCGTTATGCGTTATGCGTTATGCGTTATGCGTTATACGGTTTGAGATATGGGTATATGCGTTATGCGTTATGCGTTATGCGTTATGCGTTATGCGTTATGCGTTATGCGTTATCCGTTATGCGTTATGCTTCATGCGTTATGTGTTATGCGTTATGCGTTATGCGTTATGCGTTATGCGTTATGCGTTATGCGTTATGCGTTATGGGTTATGCGTTATGCGTTATGCGTTATGCGTTATCCGTTATGCGTTATGCGTTATGCGTTATGCGTTATGCGTTATGCGTTATACGTTATGCGTTATGCGTTATGCGTTATGCGTTATGCGTTATGCGTTATGCGTTTTGCGTTATGCTTCATGCGTTATGTGTTATGCGTTATGCGTTATGCGTTATTCGTTATGCGTTATGCGTTATGCGTTATGCGTTATGCGTTATGCGTTATGCGTTATGCGTTATGCGTTATGCGTTATGCGTTATGCGTTATGCGTTATGCGTTATGCGTTATGCGTTATGCGTTATGCGTTATGCGTTATGCGTTATGCGTTATGCGTTATGCGTTATGCGTTATGCGTTATGCGTTATGCGTTATGCGTTATGCGTTATGCGTTATGCGTTATGCGTTATGCGTTTTGCGTTATGCGTCATGCGTTATGTGTTATGTGTTATACGTTTGCGTTATGCGTTAGGCGTAATGCGTTATGCGTTATGCGTTATGCGTTATGCGTTATGCGTTATGCGTTATGCGTTATGCGTTATGCATTATGCGTTATGCGTTATGCGTTATGCGTTATGCGTTATGCGTTATGCGTTATGCGTTATGCGTTATGCGTTATGCGTTATGCGTTATGCGTTATGCGTTTTGGGTTATGCGTTATGCGTTATGCGTTATGGGTTATGTTTTATGCGTTATGCGTTATGCGTTATGCGTTTTGCGATATGCTTCATGCGTTATGTGTTATACGTTTGCGTTATGCGTTAGGCGTCATGCGTTATGCGTTATGCGTTATGAGTTATGCGTTATGCGTTATGCGTAATGCGTTATGCGTTATGCGTTATACGGTTTGAGATATGCGTTATGCGTTATGCGTTATGCGTTATGCGTTATGCGTTATGCGTTATGCGTTATGCGTTATGCGTTATGCGTTATGCCTTATGCGTTATGCGTTATGCGTTATGCGTTATGCGTTATGCGTTATGCGTTATGCGTTATGCGTTATGCGTTATGCGTTATGCGTTATGCGTTATGCGTTATGCGTTATGCGTTATGCGTTTTGCGTTATGTGTTATGCGTTATGCGTTATGCGTTATGCGTTATGCGTTATGCGTTATGCGTTATGCGTTATGCGTTATGCGTTATGCGTTATGCGTTATGCGTTATGCGTTATGCGTTAAGCGTTATGCGTTATGCGTTATGCGTTATGCGTTATGCGTTATGCGATATGCATTATGCGTTATGCGTTATGCGTTGTGCGTTATACGTTTGCGTTATGCGTTAGGCGTTATGCTTTATGGGTTATGCGTTATGCGTTATGCGTTATGCGTTATGCATATGCGTTATGCGTTATGCGTTATGCGTTATGCGTTATGCGTTATGCGTTATGCGTTGTGCGTTATGCGTTATGCGTTATGCGTTTTGGGTTATGCGTTATGCGTTATGCGTTATGGGTTATGTTTTATGCGTTATGCGTTATGCGTTATGCGTTATGCGTTATGCGTTATGCGTTGTTCGTTATGCGTTATGCGTTATGCATTATGCGTTATGCGTTATGCGTTATGCGTTATGCTTTATGCGTTATGCGTTATGCGTTATGCGCCATGCCTTATGCGTTATGAGTTATGCGTAATGCGTTATGCGTTATGCGTTATGCGTTATACGGTTTGAGATATGCGTTATGCGTTATACGGTTTGAGTTATGCGTTATGCGTTATACGTTATTGGTTTATGCGTTATGCGTTATGCGTTATGCGTTATGCGTTTTGCATTATGCGTTATGGGTTATGTTTTATGCGTTGTGCGTTATGCGTTATGCGTTATGCGTTGTGCGTTATGCGTTATGCGTTATGCGTTATGCGTTATGCGTTATGCGTTGTTCGTTATGCGTTATGCGTTGGGCGTTATACGTTTGCGTTATGCGTTATGCGTTATGCGTTATGCTTTATGCGTTATGCGTTATGCGTTATGCGTTATGCATTTTGCGTTATGCGCCATGCGTTATGCGTTATGAGTTATGCGTTATGCGTTATGCGTTTTGCGTTATGCGTTATGCGTTATACGGTTTGAGTTATCCGTTATGCGATATACGTTATGCGATATGCGTTTTGCGTTATGCGTTATGCGTTATGCGTTATGCGTTATGAGTTATGCGTTATACGTTATGCTTTATGCGTTATGCGTTATGCGTTATGCGTTATGCGTTTTGCGTTATGCGTCATGCGTTATGTGTTATGTGTTATACGTTTGCGTAATGCGTTAGGCGTCATGCGTTATGCTTTATGCGTTATGCGTTATGCGTTATGCGTTATGCGTTATGCGTGATGCGTTATGCTTATGCGTTATGCGTTATGAGTTATACGTTATGCGTTATGCGTTATGCGTTATGCGTTATGCGTTATGCGTTATATGTTATGCGTTATGCGTTATGCGTTATGCGTTATGCGTTATGCGTTATGCGTTATGCGTTATGCGTTACGCGGTTATGCGTTATGCGTTATGCGTTATGCGTTATGCGTTATGCGTTATGCGTTATGCGTTATGCGTTATGCGTTATGCGTTATGCGTTATGCGTTATGCGTTATGCGTTATGCTTTATGCGTTATTGCGTTATGCGTTATGCGTTATGCGTTATGCGTTATGCGTTATGCGTTATGCGTTATGCGTTATGCGTTATGCTTTATGCGTTATGCGTCATGCGTTATGCGTTATGCGTTATGCGTTATGCGTTATGCGTTATGCTTTATGCGTTATGCGTCAGGCGTTATGCGTTATGCGTTATGCGTTATGCGTTATGCGTTATGCGTTATGCGTTATGCGTTATGCGTTATGCGTTATGCGTTATGCGTTATGCGTTATGCGTTATGCGTTATGCGTTATGCGTTATGCTTTATGTGTTATGCGTTATGCGTTATGCATTTTGCGTTATGCGCCATGCCTTATGCGTTATGAGTTATGCGTTATGCGTTATGCGTTGTGCGTTATGCGTTATGCGTTATGCGTTGTGCGTTATGCGTTATGCGTTATGCGTTATGCGTTATGCGTTATGCGTTATGCGTTATGCGTTATGCGTTATGCGTTATGCGTTTTGCGTTATGCGTTATGCGTTATGGGTTATGGGTTATGTTTTATGCGTTATGCGTTATGCGTTATGCGTTATGCGTTATGCGTTGTTCGTTATGCGTTATGCGTTGGGCGTTATACGTTTGCGTTATGCGTTATGCGTTATGCGTTATGCTTTATGCGTTATGCGTTATGCGTTATGCGTTATGCATTTTGCGTTATGCGCCATGCGTTATGCGTTATGAGTTATGCGTTATGCGTTATGCGTTATGCGTTATGCGTTATACGGTTTGAGTTATCCGTTATGCGATATACGTTATGCGTTATGCGTTGTGCGTTATGCGTTATGCGTTATGCGTTATGCGTTATGCGTTATGCGTTATGCGTTATGCGTTATGCGTTATGCGTTATGCGTTATGCGATTTGCGTTATGCTTCATGCGTTATGTGTTATACGTTTGCGTTATGCGTTAGGCGTCATGCGTTATGCTTTATGCGTTATGCGTTATGCGTTATGCGTTATGCGTTATGCGTTTTGCGTTATGCGTCATGTGTTATGCGTTATGCGTTATACGGTTTGATATATGCGTTATGCGTTATACGGTTTGAGTTATGCGTTATGCGTTATACGTTATTGGTTTATGCGTTATGCGTTATGCGTTATGCTTTTTGCATTATGCGTTATGGGTTATGTTTTATGCGTTGTGCGTTATGCGTTATGCGTTATGCGTTGTGCGTTATGCGTTATGCGTTATGCGTTATGCGTTATGCGTTATGCGTTATGCGTTATGCGTTATGCGTTATGCGTTATGCGTTATGCGTTTTGCGTTATGCGTTATGCGTTATGGGTTATGGGTTATGTTTTATGCGTTATGCGTTATGCGTTATGCGTTGTTCGTTATGCGTTATGCGTTGGGCGTTATACGTTTGCGTTATGCGTTATGCGTTATGCGTTATGCGTTTTGCGTTATGCGACATGCGTTATGTGTTATGTGTTATACGTTTGCGTTATGCGTTAGGCGTCATGCGTTATGCGTTATGCGTTATGCGTTATGCGTTATGCGTTATGCGTTATGCGTTATGCGTTATGCGTTATGCGTTATGCGTTATGCGTCATGCGTTATGCGTTATGCGTTATGCGTTATACGTTTGCGTTATGCGTTATGCGTTATGCGTTATGCGTTATGCTTTATGCGTTATGCGTTATGCGTTATGCGTTATGCGTTATGCGTTATGCATTTTGCGTTATGCGCCATGCGTTATGCGTTATGAGTTATGCGTTATGCGTTATGCGTTATGCGTTATGCGTTATGCGTTATGAGTTATGCGTTATGTTTTATGCGTTATGCGTTATGCGTTATGCGTTGTTCGTTATGCGTTATGCGTTATGCGTTATGCGTTGTGCGTTATGCGTTATGCGTTATGCGTTTTGGGTTATGCGTTATGCGTTATGCGTTATGGGTTATGTTTTATGCGTTATGCGTTATGCGTTATGCGTTATGCGTTATGCGTTAGGCGTTATGCTTTATGGGTTATGCGTTATGCGTTATGCGTTATGCGTTATGCATATGCGTTATGCGTTATGCGTTATGCGTTATGCGTTATGCGTTATGCGTTATGCGTTGTGCGTTATGCGTTATGCGTTATGCGTTTTGGGTTATGCGTTATGCGTTATGCGTTATGGGTTATGTTTTATGCGTTATGCGTTATGCGTTATGCGTTATGCGTTATGCGTTATGCGTTGTTCGTTATGCGTTATGCGTTATGCATTATGCGTTATGCGTTATGCGTTATGCGTTATGCTTTATGCGTTATGCGTTATGCGTTATGCATTTTGCGTTATGCGCCATGCCTTATGCGTTATGAGTTATGCGTAATGCGTTATGCGTTATGCGTTATGCGTTATACGGTTTGAGATATGCGTTATGCGTTATACGGTTTGAGTTATGCGTTATGCGTTATACGTTATTGGTTTATGCGTTATGCGTTATGCGTTATGCGTTATGCGTTTTGCATTATGCGTTATGGGTTATGTTTTATGCGTTGTGCGTTATGCGTTATGCGTTATGCGTTGTGCGTTATGCGTTATGCGTTATGCGTTATGCGTTATGCGTTGTTCGTTATGCGTTATGCGTTGTGCGTTATACGTTTGCGTTATGCGTTATGCGTTATGCGTTATGCTTTATGCGTTATGCGTTATGCGTTATGCGTTATGCGTTATGCGTTATGAATTACGCGTTATGCGTTATGCGTTTTGCGTTATGCGTTATGCGTTATACGGTTTGAGTTATCCGTTATGCGATATACGTTATGCGATATGCGTTTTGCGTTATGCGTTATGCGTTATGCGTTATGCGTTATGCGTTATGAGTTATGAGTTATGCGTTATACGTTATGCTTTATGCGTTATGCGTTATGCGTTATGCGTTATGAGTTATGCGTTTTGCGTTATGCGTCATGCGTTATGTGTTATGTGTTATACGTTTGCGTAATGCGTTAGGCGTCATGCGTTATGCTTTATGCGTTATGCGTTATGCGTTATGCGTTATGCGTTATGCGTGATGCGTTATGCTTATGCGTTATGCGTTATGTGTTATACGTTATGCGTTATGCGTTATGCGTTATGCGTTATATGTTATGCGTTATGCGTTATGCGTTATGCGTTATGCGTTATGCGTTATGCGTTATGCGTTATGCGTTATGCGTTATGCGTTATGCGTTATGCGTTATGCGTTATGCGTTATGCGTTATGCGTTATGCATTATGCGTTATGCGTTATGCGTTGTGCGTTATACGTTGGCGTTATGCGTTAGGCGTTATGCTTTATGGGTTATGCGTTATGCGTTATGCGTTATGCGTTATGCGTTATGCATATGCGTTATGCGTTATGCGTTATGCGTTATGCGTTATGCGTTATGCGTTATGCGTTATGCGTTATGCGTTATGCGTTATGCGTTATGCGTTTTGGGTTATGCGTTATGCGTTATGCGTTATGGGTTATGTTTTATGCGTTATGCGTTATGCGTTATGCGTTTTGCGATATGCTTCATGCGTTATGTGTTATACGTTTGCGTTATGCGTTAGGCGTCATGCGTTTTGCGTTATGCGTTATGAGTTATGCGTTATGCGTTATGCGTTATGCGTTATGCGTTATGCGTTATGCGTTATGCGTTATGCGTTATGCGTTATGCGTTATGCGTTATGCGTTATGCGTTATGCGTTATGCGTTATGCGTTATGCGTTATGCGTTATGCGTTATGCGTTATGCGTTATGCGTTTTGCGTTATGTGTTATGCGTTATGCGTTATGCGTTATGCGTTATGCGTTATGCGTTATGCGTTATGCGTTATGCGTTATGCGTTATGCGTTATGCGTTATGCGTTATGCGTTATGCGTTATGCGTTATGCGTTATGCGTTATGCGTTATGCGTTATGCGTTATGCGTTATGCGTTATGCGTTATGCGTTATGCGTTAAGCGTTATGCGTTATGCGTTATGCGTTATGCGTTATGCGTTATGCGATATGCATTATGCGTTATGCGTTATGCGTTGTGCGTTATACGTTTGCGTTATGCGTTAGGCGTTATGCTTTATGGGTTATGCGTTATGCGTTATGCGTTATGCGTTATGCATATGCGTTATGCGTTATGCGTTATGCGTTATGCGTTATGCGTTATGCGTTATGCGTTGTGCGTTATGCGTTATGCGTTATGCGTTTTGGGTTATGCGTTATGCGTTATGCGTTATGGGTTATGTTTTATGCGTTATGCGTTATGCGTTATGCGTTATGCGTTATGCGTTATGCGTTGTTCGTTATGCGTTATGCGTTATGCATTATGCGTTATGCGTTATGCGTTATGCGTTATGCTTTATGCGTTATGCGTTATGCGTTATGCATTTTGCGTTATGCGCCATGCCTTATGCGTTATGAGTTATGCGTAATGCGTTATGCGTTATGCGTTATGCGTTATACGGTTTGAGATATGCGTTATGCGTTATACGGTTTGAGTTATGCGTTATGCGTTATACGTTATTGGTTTATGCGTTATGCGTTATGCGTTATGCATTTTGCGTTATGCGCCATGCGTTATGCGTTATGAGTTATGCGTTATGCGTTATGCGTTTTGCGTTATGCGTTATGCGTTATACGGTTTGAGTTATCCGTTATGCGATATACGTTATGCGATATGCGTTTTGCGTTATGCGTTATGCGTTATGCGTTATGCGTTATGCGTTATGAGTTATGAGTTATGCGTTATACGTTATGCTTTATGCGTTATGCGTTATGCGTTATGCGTTATGCGTTATGCGTTTTGCGTTATGCGTCATGCGTTATGTGTTATGTGTTATACGTTTGCGTAATGCGTTAGGCGTCATGCGTTATGCTTTATGCGTTATGCGTTATGCGTTATGCGTTATGCGTTATGCGTGATGCGTTATGCTTATGCGTTATGCGTTATGAGTTATACGTTATGCGTTATGCGTTATGCGTTATGCGTTATATGTTATGCGTTATGCGTTATGCGTTATGCGTTATGCGTTATGCGTTATGCGTTATGCGTTATGCGTTATGCGTTATGCGTTATGCGTTATGCGTT
Source organism: Lasioglossum morio (assembly GCA_916610235.2). Classification (NCBI taxonomy): domain Eukaryota; kingdom Metazoa; phylum Arthropoda; class Insecta; order Hymenoptera; family Halictidae; genus Lasioglossum; species Lasioglossum morio. The sequence continues at coordinate 2,161,434 of CAKAJA020000459.1, read as the reverse complement.
ATGCGTTATGCGTTATGCGTTATGCGTTATGCGTTATGCGTTATGAGTTATGCGTTATACGTTATGCGTTATGCGTTATGCGTTATGCGTTATGCGTTATGCGTTATGCGTTATGCGTTATGCGTTATGCGTTATGCGTTATACGGTTTGAGTTATCCGTTATGCGTTATACGTTATTGGTTTATGCGTTATGCGTTATGCGTTATGCGTTATGCCTTATGCGTTATGCGTTATGCGTTATGCGTTATGCGTTATGCGTTATGAGTTATAAGTTATGCGTAATGCGTTATGCGTTATGCGTTATGCGTTATGCGTTATGCGTTATGCGTTATGCGTGATGCGTTATGCGTTATGCGTTATGCGTTTTGCGTTATGCGTCATGCGTTATGTGTTATGCGTTATGCGTTATGCGTTATGCGTTATACGGTTTGAGTTATGCGTTATGCGTTATGCGTTATGCGTTATGCGTTATGCGTTATACGGTTTGAGTTATCCGTTATGCGATATACGTTATGCGTTATGCGTTATGCGTTATGCGTTATGCGTTATGCGTTATGCGTTATGAGTTATGCGTTATGCGTTATGCGTTATGCGATATGCGTTATGCGTTATGCGTTATGCGTTATGCGTTATGCGTTATGCGTTATGCGTTATGCGTTATGCGTTATGCATATGCGTTATGCGTTATGCGTTATGCGTTATGCGTTATGCGTTATGCGTTATGCGTTATGCGTTATGCGTTATGCGTTTTGGGTTATGCGTTATGCGTTATGCGTTATGGGTTATGTTTTATGCGTTATGCGTTATGCGTTATGCGTTTTGCGATATGCTTCATGCGTTATGTGTTATACGTTTGCGTTATGCGTTAGGCGTCATGCGTTATGCGTTATGCGTTATGAGTTATGCGTTATGCGTTATGCGTTATGCGTTATGCGTTATGCGTTATGCGTTATGCGTTATGCGTTATGCGTTATGCGTTATGCGTTCTGCGTTATGCGTTATGCGTTATGCGTTATGCGTTATGCGTTATGCGTTATGCGTTATGCGTTATGCGTTATGCGTTATGCGTTTTGCGTTATGTGTTATGCGTTATGCGTTATGCGTTATGCGTTATGCGTTATGCGTTATGCGTTATGCGTTATGCGTTATGCGTTATGCGTTATGCGTTATGCGTTATGCGTTATGCGTTATGCGTTATGCGTTATGCGTTATGCGTTATGCGTTATGCGTTATGCGTTATGCGTTATGCGTTATGCGTTATGCGTTATGCGATATGCATTATGCGTTATGCGTTATGCGTTGTGCGTTATACGTTTGCGTTATGCGTTAGGCGTTATGCTTTATGGGTTATGCGTTATGCGTTATGCGTTATGCGTTATGCATATGCGTTATGCGTTATGCGTTATGCGTTATGCGTTATGCGTTATGCGTTATGCGTTGTGCGTTATGCGTTATGCGTTATGCGTTTTGGGTTATGCGTTATGCGTTATGCGTTATGATTTATGTTTTATGCGTTATGCGTTATGCGTTATGCGTTATGCGTTATGCGTTGTTCGTTATGCGTTATGCGTTATGCATTATGCGTTATGCGTTATGCGTTATGCGTTATGCTTTATGCGTTATGCGTTATGCGTTACGCATTTTGCGTTATGCGCCATGCCTTATGCGTTATGAGTTATGCGTAATGCGTTATGCGTTATGCGTTATGCGTTATACGGTTTGAGATATGCGTTATGCGTTATACGGTTTGAGTTATGCGTTATGCGTTATACGTTATTGGTTTATGCGTTATGCGTTATGCGTTATGCGTTATGCGTTTTGCATTATGCGTTATGGGTTATGCGTTATGCGTTGTGCGTTATGCGTTATGCGTTATGCGTTTTGGGTTATGCGTTATGCGTTATGCGTTATGATTTATGTTTTATGCGTTATGCGTTATGCGTTATGCGTTATGCGTTATGCGTTGTGCGTTATGCGTTATGCGTTATGCGTTATGCGTTGTTCGTTATGCGTTATGCGTTGGGCGTTATACGTTTGCGTTATGCGTTATGCGTTATGCGTTATGCTTTATGCGTTATGCGTTATGCGTTATGCATTTTGCGTTATGCGCCATGCGTTATGCGTTATGAGTTATGCGTTATGCGTTATGCGTTTTGCGTTATGCGTTATGCGTTATACGGTTTGAGTTATCCGTTATGCGATATACGTTATGCGATATGCGTTTTGCGTTATGCGTTATGCGTTATGCGTTATGCGTTATGCGTTATGAGTTATGAGTTATGCGTTATACGTTATGCTTTATGCGTTATGCGTTATGCGTTATGCGTTATGCGTTATGCGTTTTGCGTTATGCGTCATGCGTTATGTGTTATGTGTTATACGTTTGCGTAATGCGTTAGGCGTCATGCGTTATGCTTTATGCGTTATGCGTTATGCGTTATGCGTTATGCGTTATGCGTGATGCGTTATGCTTATGCGTTATGCGTTATGAGTTATACGTTATGCGTTATGCGTTATGCGTTATGCGTTATATGTTATGCGTTATGCGTTATGCGTTATGCGTTATGCGTTATGCGTTATGCGTTATGCGTTATGCGTTATGCGTTATGCGTTATGCGTTATGCGTTATGCGTTATACGGTTTGAGTTATGCGTTATGCGTTATGCGTTATGCGTTATGCGTTATGCGTTATACGGTTTGAGTTATCCGTTATGCGATATACGTTATGCGTTATGCGTTATGCGTTATGCGTTATGCGTTATGCGTTATGCGTTATGAGTTATGCGTTATGCGTTATGCGTTATGCGATATGCGTTATGCGTTATGCGTTATGCGTTATGCGTTATGCGTTATGCGTTATGCGTTATGCGTTATGCGTTATGCGTTATGCGTTATGCGTTATGCGTTATGCGTTATGCGTTATGCGTTATGCGTTATGCGTTATGCGTTTTGCGTTATGCGTCATGCGTTATGTGTTATGTGTTATACGTTTGCGTTATGCGTTAGGCGTAATGCGTTATGCGTTATGCGTTATGCGTTATGCGTTATGCGTTATGCGTTATGCGTTATGCATTATGCGTTATGCGTTATGCGTTGTGCGTTATACGTTTGCGTTATGCGTTAGGCGTTATGCTTTATGAGTTATGCGTTATGCGTTATGCGTTATGCGTTATGCATATGCGTTATGCGTTATGCGTTATGCGTTATGCGTTATGCGTTATGCGTTATGCGTTTTGCGTTATGCGTTATGCGTTATGCGTTATGCGTTATGCGTTATGCGTTATGCGTTATGCGTTATGCGTTATGCGTTATGCGTTATGCGTTATGCGTTTTGGGTTATGCGTTATGCGTTATGGGTTATGTTTTATGCGTTATGCGTTATGCGTTATGCGTTATGCGTTATGCGTTATGCGTTATGCGTTGTTCGTTATGCGTTATGCGTTATGCGTTATGCGTTATGCGTTATGCGTTATGCGTTATGCGTTATGCGTTATGCTTAATGCGTTATGCGTTATGCGTTATGCATTTTGCGTTATGCGCCATGCCTTATGCGTTATGAGTTATGCGTTATGCGTTATGCGTTATGCGTTATGCGTTATGCGTTATACGGTTTGAGATATGGGTATATGCGTTATGCGTTATGCGTTATGCGTTATGCGTTATGCGTTATGCGTTATGCGTTATCCGTTATGCGTTATGCTTCATGCGTTATGTGTTATGCGTTATGCGTTATGCGTTATGCGTTATGCGTTATGCGTTATGCGTTATGCGTTATGGGTTATGCGTTATGCGTTATGCGTTATGCGTTATCCGTTATGCGTTATGCGTTATGCGTTATGCGTTATGCGTTATGCGTTATACGTTATGCGTTATGCGTTATGCGTTATGCGTTATGCGTTATGCGTTATGCGTTATGCGTTTTGCGTTATGCTTCATGCGTTATGTGTTATGCGTTATGCGTTATGCGTTATTCGTTATGCGTTATGCGTTATGCGTTATGCGTTATGCGTTATGCGTTATGCGTTATGCGTTATGCGTTATGCGTTATGCGTTATGCGTTATGCGTTATGCGTTATGCGTTATGCGTTATGCGTTATGCGTTATGCGTTATGCGTTATGCGTTATGCGTTATGCGTTATGCGTTATGCGTTATGCGTTATGCGTTATGCGTTATGCGTTATGCGTTATGCGTTATGCGTTTTGCGTTATGCGTCATGCGTTATGTGTTATGTGTTATACGTTTGCGTTATGCGTTAGGCGTAATGCGTTATGCGTTATGCGTTATGCGTTATGCGTTATGCGGTATGCGTTATGCGTTATGCGTTATGCATTATGCGTTATGCGTTATGCGTTATGCGTTATGCGTTATGCGTTATGCGTTATGCGTTATGCGTTATGCGTTATGCGTTATGCGTTATGCGTTATGCGTTATGCGTTTTGGGTTATGCGTTATGCGTTATGCGTTATGGGTTATGTTTTATGCGTTATGCGTTATGCGTTATGCGTTTTGCGATATGCTTCATGCGTTATGTGTTATACGTTTGCGTTATGCGTTAGGCGTCATGCGTTATGCGTTATGCGTTATGAGTTATGCGTTATGCGTTATGCGTAATGCGTTATGCGTTATGCGTTATACGGTTTGAGATATGCGTTATGCGTTATGCGTTATGCGTTATGCGTTATGCGTTATGCGTTATGCGTTATGCGTTATGCGTTATGCGTTATGCCTTATGCGTTATGCGTTATGCGTTATGCGTTATGCGTTATGCGTTATGCGTTATGCGTTATGCGTTATGCGTTATGCGTTATGCGTTATGCGTTATGCGTTATGCGTTATGCGTTATGCGTTATGCGTTATGCGTTTTGCGTTATGTGTTATGCGTTATGCGTTATGCGTTATGCGTTATGCGTTATGCGTTATGCGTTATGCGTTATGCGTTATGCGTTATGCGTTATGCGTTAAGCGTTATGCGTTATGCGTTATGCGTTATGCGTTATGCGTTATGCGATATGCATTATGCGTTATGCGTTATGCGTTGTGCGTTATACGTTTGCGTTATGCGTTAGGCGTTATGCTTTATGGGTTATGCGTTATGCGTTATGCGTTATGCGTTATGCATATGCGTTATGCGTTATGCGTTATGCGTTATGCGTTATGCGTTATGCGTTATGCGTTGTGCGTTATGCGTTATGCGTTATGCGTTTTGGGTTATGCGTTATGCGTTATGCGTTATGGGTTATGTTTTATGCGTTATGCGTTATGCGTTATGCGTTATGCGTTATGCGTTATGCGTTGTTCGTTATGCGTTATGCGTTATGCATTATGCGTTATGCGTTATGCGTTATGCGTTATGCGTTATGCTTTATGCGTTATGCGTTATGCGTTATGCGCCATGCCTTATGCGTTATGAGTTATGCGTAATGCGTTATGCGTTATGCGTTATGCGTTATACGGTTTGAGATATGCGTTATGCGTTATACGGTTTGAGTTATGCGTTATGCGTTATACGTTATTGGTTTATGCGTTATGCGTTATGCGTTATGCGTTATGCGTTTTGCATTATGCGTTATGGGTTATGTTTTATGCGTTGTGCGTTATGCGTTATGCGTTATGCGTTGTGCGTTATGCGTTATGCGTTATGCGTTATGCGTTATGCGTTATGCGTTGTTCGTTATGCGTTATGCGTTGGGCGTTATACGTTTGCGTTATGCGTTATGCGTTATGCGTTATGCTTTATGCGTTATGCGTTATGCGTTATGCGTTATGCATTTTGCGTTATGCGCCATGCGTTATGCGTTATGAGTTATGCGTTATGCGTTATGCGTTTTGCGTTATGCGTTATGCGTTATACGGTTTGAGTTATCCGTTATGCGATATACGTTATGCGATATGCGTTTTGCGTTATGCGTTATGCGTTATGCGTTATGCGTTATGCGTTATGCGTTATACGTTATGCTTTATGCGTTATGCGTTATGCGTTATGCGTTATGCGTTTTGCGTTATGCGTCATGCGTTATGTGTTATGTGTTATACGTTTGCGTAATGCGTTAGGCGTCATGCGTTATGCTTTATGCGTTATGCGTTATGCGTTATGCGTTATGCGTTATGCGTGATGCGTTATGCTTATGCGTTATGCGTTATGAGTTATACGTTATGCGTTATGCGTTATGCGTTATGCGTTATGCGTTATGCGTTATATGTTATGCGTTATGCGTTATGCGTTATGCGTTATGCGTTATGCGTTATGCGTTATGCGTTATGCGTTACGCGGTTATGCGTTATGCGTTATGCGTTATGCGTTATGCGTTATGCGTTATGCGTTATGCGTTATGCGTTATGCGTTATGCGTTATGCGTTATGCGTTATGCGTTATGCGTTATGCTTTATGCGTTATTGCGTTATGCGTTATGCGTTATGCGTTATGCGTTATGCGTTATGCGTTATGCGTTATGCGTTATGCGTTATGCTTTATGCGTTATGCGTCATGCGTTATGCGTTATGCGTTATGCGTTATGCGTTATGCGTTATGCTTTATGCGTTATGCGTCAGGCGTTATGCGTTATGCGTTATGCGTTATGCGTTATGCGTTATGCGTTATGCGTTATGCGTTATGCGTTATGCGTTATGCGTTATGCGTTATGCGTTATGCGTTATGCGTTATGCGTTATGCTTTATGTGTTATGCGTTATGCGTTATGCATTTTGCGTTATGCGCCATGCCTTATGCGTTATGAGTTATGCGTTATGCGTTATGCGTTGTGCGTTATGCGTTATGCGTTATGCGTTGTGCGTTATGCGTTATGCGTTATGCGTTATGCGTTATGCGTTATGCGTTATGCGTTATGCGTTATGCGTTATGCGTTATGCGTTTTGCGTTATGCGTTATGCGTTATGGGTTATGGGTTATGTTTTATGCGTTATGCGTTATGCGTTATGCGTTATGCGTTATGCGTTGTTCGTTATGCGTTATGCGTTGGGCGTTATACGTTTGCGTTATGCGTTATGCGTTATGCGTTATGCTTTATGCGTTATGCGTTATGCGTTATGCGTTATGCATTTTGCGTTATGCGCCATGCGTTATGCGTTATGAGTTATGCGTTATGCGTTATGCGTTATGCGTTATGCGTTATGCGTTATGCGTTATACGGTTTGAGTTATCCGTTATGCGATATACGTTATGCGTTATGCGTTGTTCGTTATGCGTTATGCGTTATGCGTTATGCGTTATGCGTTATGCGTTATGCGTTATGCGTTATGCGTTATGCGTTATGCGATTTGCGTTATGCTTCATGCGTTATGTGTTATACGTTTGCGTTATGCGTTAGGCGTCATGCGTTATGCTTTATGCGTTATGCGTTATGCGTTATGCGTTATGCGTTATGCGTTATGCGTTTTGCGTTATGCGTCATGTGTTATGCGTTATGCGTTATACGGTTTGATATATGCGTTATGCGTTATACGGTTTGAGTTATGCGTTATGCGTTATACGTTATTGGTTTATGCGTTATGCGTTATGCGTTATGCTTTTTGCATTATGCGTTATGGGTTATGTTTTATGCGTTGTGCGTTATGCGTTATGCGTTATGCGTTGTGCGTTATGCGTTATGCGTTATGCGTTATGCGTTATGCGTTATGCGTTATGCGTTATGCGTTATGCGTTATGCGTTATGCGTTATGCGTTATGCGTTATGCGTTATGCGTTATGGGTTATGGGTTATGTTTTATGCGTTATGCGTTATGCGTTATGCGTTGTTCGTTATGCGTTATGCGTTGGGCGTTATACGTTTGCGTTATGCGTTATGCGTTATGCGTTATGCGTTTTGCGTTATGCGACATGCGTTATGTGTTATGTGTTATACGTTTGCGTTATGCGTTAGGCGTCATGCGTTATGCGTTATGCGTTATGCGTTATGCGTTATGCGTTATGCGTTATGCGTTATGCGTTATGCGTTATGCGTTATGCGTCATGCGTTATGCGTTATGCGTTATGCGTTATACGTTTGCGTTATGCGTTATGCGTTATGCGTTATGCGTTATGCTTTATGCGTTATGCGTTATGCGTTATGCGTTATGCGTTATGCGTTATGCATTTTGCGTTATGCGCCATGCGTTATGCGTTATGAGTTATGCGTTATGCGTTATGCGTTATGCGTTATGCGTTATGCGTTATGAGTTATGCGTTATGTTTTATGCGTTATGCGTTATGCGTTATGCGTTATGCGTTGTTCGTTATGCGTTATGCGTTATGCGTTATGCGTTGTGCGTTATGCGTTATGCGTTATGCGTTTTGGGTTATGCGTTATGCGTTATGCGTTATGGGTTATGTTTTATGCGTTATGCGTTATGCGTTATGCGTTATGCGTTATGCGTTAGGCGTTATGCTTTATGGGTTATGCGTTATGCGTTATGCGTTATGCGTTATGCATATGCGTTATGCGTTATGCGTTATGCGTTATGCGTTATGCGTTATGCGTTATGCGTTGTGCGTTATGCGTTATGCGTTATGCGTTTTGGGTTATGCGTTATGCGTTATGCGTTATGGGTTATGTTTTATGCGTTATGCGTTATGCGTTATGCGTTATGCGTTATGCGTTATGCGTTGTTCGTTATGCGTTATGCGTTATGCATTATGCGTTATGCGTTATGCGTTATGCGTTATGCTTTATGCGTTATGCGTTATGCGTTATGCATTTTGCGTTATGCGCCATGCCTTATGCGTTATGCGTTATGCATATGCGTTATGCGTTATGCGTTATGCGTTATACGGTTTGAGATATGCGTTATGCGTTATACGGTTTGAGTTATGCGTTATGCGTTATACGTTATTGGTTTATGCGTTATGCGTTATGCGTTATGCGTTATGCGTTTTGCATTATGCGTTATGGGTTATGTTTTATGCGTTGTGCGTTATGCGTTATGCGTTATGCGTTGTGCGTTATGCGTTATGCGTTATGCGTTATGCGTTATGCGTTATGCGTTGTTCGTTATGCGTTATGCGTTGGGCGTTATACGTTTGCGTTATGCGTTATGCGTTATGCGTTATGCTTTATGCGTTATGCGTTATGCGTTATGCATTTTGCGTTATGCGCCATGCGTTATGCGTTATGAGTTATGCGTTATGCGTTATGCGTTTTGCGTTATGCGTTATGCGTTATACGGTTTGAGTTATCCGTTATGCGATATACGTTATGCGATATGCGTTTTGCGTTATGCGTTATGCGTTATGCGTTATGCGTTATGCGTTATGAGTTATGAGTTATGCGTTATACGTTATGCTTTATGCGTTATGCGTTATGCGTTATGCGTTATGCGTTATGCGTTTTGCGTTATGCGTCATGCGTTATGTGTTATGTGTTATACGTTTGCGTAATGCGTTAGGCGTCATGCGTTATGCTTTATGCGTTATGCGTTATGCGTTATGCGTTATGCGTTATGCGTTATGCGTGATGCGTTATGCTTATGCGTTATGCGTTATGAGTTATACGTTATGCGTTATGCGTTATGCGTTATGCGTTATATGTTATGCGTTATGCGTTATGCGTTATGCGTTATGCGTTATGCGTTATGCGTTATGCGTTATGCGTTATGCGTTATGCGTTATGCGTTATGCGTTATGCGTTATGCGTTATGCGTTATGCATTATGCGTTATGCGTTATGCGTTGTGCGTTATACGTTGGCGTTATGCGTTAGGCGTTATGCTTTATGGGTTATGCGTTATGCGTTATGCGTTATGCGTTATGCGTTATGCATATGCGTTATGCGTTATGCGTTATGCGTTATGCGTTATGCGTTATGCGTTATGCGTTATGCGTTATGCGTTATGCGTTATGCGTTTTGGGTTATGCGTTATGCGTTATGCGTTATGGGTTATGTTTTATGCGTTATGCGTTATGCGTTATGCGTTTTGCGATATGCTTCATGCGTTATGTGTTATACGTTTGCGTTATGCGTTAGGCGTCATGCGTTATGAGTTATGCGTTATGCGTTATGCGTTATGCGTTATGCGTTATGCGTTATGCGTTATGCGTTATGCGTTATGCGTTATGCGTTATGCGTTATGCGTTATGCGTTATGCGTTATGCGTTATGCGTTATGCGTTATGCGTTATGCGTTATGCGTTATGCGTTTTGCGTTATGTGTTATGCGTTATGCGTTATGCGTTATGCGTTATGCGTTATGCGTTATGCGTTATGCGTTATGCGTTATGCGTTATGCGTTTTGCGTTATGCATTATGCGTTATGCGTTATGCGTTATGCGTTATGCGTTATGCGTTATGCGTTATGCGTTATGCGTTATGCGTTATGCGTTATGCGTTAAGCGTTATGCGTTATGCGTTATGCGTTATGCGTTATGCGTTATGCGATATGCATTATGCGTTATGCGTTATGCGTTGTGCGTTATACGTTTGCGTTATGCGTTAGGCGTTATGCTTTATGGGTTATGCGTTATGCGTTATGCGTTATGCGTTATGCATATGCGTTATGCGTTATGCGTTATGCGTTATGCGTTATGCGTTATGCGTTATGCGTTGTGCGTTATGCGTTATGCGTTATGCGTTTTGGGTTATGCGTTATGCGTTATGCGTTATGGGTTATGTTTTATGCGTTATGCGTTATGCGTTATGCGTTATGCGTTATGCGTTATGCGTTGTTCGTTATGCGTTATGCGTTATGCATTATGCGTTATGCGTTATGCGTTATGCGTTATGCTTTATGCGTTATGCGTTATGCGTTATGCATTTTGCGTTATGCGCCATGCCTTATGCGTTATGAGTTATGCGTAATGCGTTATGCGTTATGCGTTATGCGTTATACGGTTTGAGATATGCGTTATGCGTTATACGGTTTGAGTTATGCGTTATGCGTTATACGTTATTGGTTTATGCGTTATGCGTTATGCGTTATGCATTTTGCGTTATGCGCCATGCGTTATGCGTTATGAGTTATGCGTTATGCGTTATGCGTTATGCGTTATGCGTTATGCGTTATACGGTTTGAGTTATCCGTTATGCGATATACGTTATGCGATATGCGTTTTGCGTTATGCGTTATGCGTTATGCGTTATGCGTTATGCGTTATGAGTTATGAGTTATGCGTTATACGTTATGCTTTATGCGTTATGCGTTATGCGTTATGCGTTATGCGTTATGCGTTTTGCGTTATGCGTCATGCGTTATGTGTTATGTGTTATACGTTTGCGTAATGCGTTAGGCGTCATGCGTTATGCTTTATGCGTTATGCGTTATGCGTTATGCGTTATGCGTTATGCGTGATGCGTTATGCTTATGCGTTATGCGTTATGAGTTATACGTTATGCGTTATGCGTTATGCGTTATGCGTTATATGTTATGCGTTATGCGTTATGCGTTATGCGTTATGCGTTATGCGTTATGCGTTATGCGTTATGCGTTATGCGTTATGCGTTATGCGTTATGCGTTATGCGTTATGCGTTATGCGTTATGCGTTATGCGTTATGCGTTATGAGTTATGCGTTATACGTTATGCGTTATGCGTTATGCGTTATGCGTTATGCGTTATGCGTTATGCGTTATGCGTTATGCGTTATGCGTTATGCGTTATACGGTTTGAGTTATCCGTTATGCGTTATACGTTATTGGTTTATGCGTTATGCGTTATGCGTTATGCGTTATGCCTTATGCGTTATGCGTTATGCGTTATGCGTTATGCGTTATGAGTTATAAGTTATGCGTAATGCGTTATGCGTTATGCGTTATGCGTTATGCGTTATGCGTTATGCGTTATGCGTGATGCGTTATGCGTTATGCGTTATGCGTTTTGCGTTATGCGTCATGCGTTATGTGTTATGCGTTATGCGTTATGCGTTATGCGTTATACGGTTTGAGTTATGCGTTATGCGTTATGCGTTATGCGTTATGCGTTATGCGTTATACGGTTTGAGTTATCCGTTATGCGATATACGTTATGCGTTATGCGTTATGCGTTATGCGTTATGCGTTATGCGTTATGCGTTATGAGTTATGCGTTATGCGTTATGCGTTATGCGATATGCGTTATGCGTTATGCGTTATGCGTTATGCGTTATGCGTTATGCGTTATGCGTTATGCGTTATGCGTTATGCGTTATGCGTTATGCGTTATGCGTTATGCGTTATGCGTTATGCGTTATGCGTTATGCGTTATGCGTTATGCGTTATGCGTTATGCGTTATGCGTTTTGCGTTATGCGTCATGCGTTATGTGTTATGTGTTATACGTTTGCGTTATGCGTTAGGCGTAATGCGTTATGCGTTATGCGTTATGCGTTATGCGTTATGCGTTATGCGTTATGCGTTATGCATTATGCGTTATGCGTTATGCGTTGTGCGTTATACGTTTGCGTTATGCGTTAGGCGTTATGCTTTATGAGTTATGCGTTATGCGTTATGCGTTATGCGTTATGCATATGCGTTATGCGTTATGCGTTATGCGTTATGCGTTATGCGTTATGCGTTATGCGTTATGCGTTATGCGTTATGCGTTATGCGTTATGCGTTATGCGTTATGCGTTATGCGTTATGCGTTATGCGTTATGCGTTATGCGTTATGCGTTATGCGTTATGCGTTTTGGGTTATGCGTTATGCGTTATGGGTTATGTTTTATGCGTTATGCGTTATGCGTTATGCGTTATGCGTTATGCGTTATGCGTTATGCGTTGTTCGCTATGCGTTATGCGTTATGCGTTATGCGTTATGCGTTATGCGTTATGCGTTATGCGTTATGCGTTATGCTTAATGCGTTATGCGTTATGCGTTATGCATTTTGCGTTATGCGCCATGCCTTATGCGTTATGAGTTATGCGTTATGCGTTATGCGTTATGCGTTATGCGTTATGCGTTATACGGTTTGAGATATGGGTTATGCGTTATGCGTTATGCGTTATGCGTTATGCGTTATGCGTTATGCGTTATGCGTTATGCGTTATCCGTTATGCGTTATGCTTCATGCGTTATGTGTTATGCGTTATGCGTTATGCGTTATGCGTTATGCGTTATGCGTTATGCGTTATGCGTTATGCGTTATGCGTTATGCGTTATCCGTTATGCGTTATGCGTTATGCGTTATGCGTTATGCGTTATGCGTTATACGTTATGCGTTATGCGTTATGCGTTATGCGTTATGCGTTATGCGTTATGCGTTTTGCGTTATGCTTCATGCGTTATGTGTTATGCGTTATGCGTTATGCGTTATTCGTTATGCGTTATGCGTTATGCGTTATGCGTTATGCGTTATGCGTTATGCGTTATGCGTTATGCGTTATGCGTTATGCGTTATGCGTTATGCGTTATGCGTTATGCGTTATGCGTTATGCGTTATGCGTTATGCGTTATGCGTTATGCGTTATGCGTTATGCGTTATGCGTTATGCGTTATGCGTTATGCGTTATGCGTTATGCGTTATGCGTTATGCGTTATGCGTTATGCGTTATGCGTTATGCGTTTTGCGTTATGCGTCATGCGTTATGTGTTATGTGTTATACGTTTGCGTTATGCGTTAGGCGTAATGCGTTATGCGTTATGCGTTATGCGTTATGCGTTATGCGTTATGCGTTATGCGTTATGCATTATGCGTTATGCGTTATGCGTTATGCGTTATGCGTTATGCGTTATGCGTTATGCGTTATGCGTTATGCGTTATGCGTTATGCGTTATGCGTTTTGGGTTATGCGTTATGCGTTATGCGTTATGGGTTATGTTTTATGCGTTATGCGTTATGCGTTATGCGTTTTGCGATATGCTTCATGCGTTATGTGTTATACGTTTGCGTTATGCGTTAGGCGTCATGCGTTATGCGTTATGCGTTATGAGTTATGCGTTATGCGTTATGCGTAATGCGTTATGCGTTATGCGTTATACGGTTTGAGATATGCGTTATGCGTTATGCGTTATGCGTTATGCGTTATGCGTTATGCGTTATGCGTTATGCGTTATGCGTTATGCCTTATGCGTTATGCGTTATGCGTTATGCGTTATGCGTTATGCGTTATGCGTTATGCGTTATGCGTTATGCGTTATGCGTTATGCGTTATGCGTTATGCGTTATGCGTTATGCGTTATGCGTTATGCGTTATGCGTTATGCGTTATGCGTTTTGCGTTATGTGTTATGCGTTATGCGTTATGCGTTATGCGTTATGCGTTATGCGTTATGCGTTATGCGTTATGCGTTATGCGTTATGCGTTATGCGTTATGCGTTATGCGTTATGCGTTATGCGTTAAGCGTTATGCGTTATGCGTTATGCGTTATGCGTTATGCGTTATGCGATATGCATTATGCGTTATGCGTTATGCGTTGTGCGTTATACGTTTGCGTTATGCGTTAGGCGTTATGCTTTATGGGTTATGCGTTATGCGTTATGCGTTATGCGTTATGCATATGCGTTATGCGTTATGCGTTATGCGTTATGCGTTATGCGTTATGCGTTATGCGTTGTGCGTTATGCGTTATGCGTTATGCGTTTTGGGTTATGCGTTATGCGTTATGCGTTATGGGTTATGTTTTATGCGTTATGCGTTATGCGTTATGCGTTATGCGTTATGCGTTATGCGTTGTTCGTTATGCGTTATGCGTTATGCATTATGCGTTATGCGTTATGCGTTATGCGTTATGCTTTATGCGTTATGCGTTATGCGTTATTCGCCATGCCTTATGCGTTATGAGTTATGCGTAATGCGTTATGCGTTATGCGTTATGCGTTATACGGTTTGAGATATGCGTTATGCGTTATACGGTTTGAGTTATGCGTTATGCGTTATACGTTATTGGTTTATGCGTTATGCGTTATGCGTTATGCGTTATGCGTTATGCGTTTTGCATTATGCGTTATGGGTTATGTTTTATGCGTTGTGCGTTATGCGTTATGCGTTATGCGTTGTGCGTTATGCGTTATGCGTTATGCGTTATGCGTTATGCGTTGTTCGTTATGCGTTATGCGTTGGGCGTTATACGTTTGCGTTATGCGTTATGCGTTATGCGTTATGCTTTATGCGTTATGCGTTATGCGTTATGCGTTATGCATTTTGCGTTATGCGCCATGCGTTATGCGTTATGAGTTATGCGTTATGCGTTATGCGTTTTGCGTTATGCGTTATGCGTTATACGGTTTGAGTTATCCGTTATGCGATATACGTTATGCGATATGCGTTTTGGGTTATGCGTTATGCGTTATGCGTTATGCGTTATGAGTTATGCGTTATACGTTATGCTTTATGCGTTATGCGTTATGCGTTATGCGTTATGCGTTTTGCGTTATGCGTCATGCGTTATGTGTTATGTGTTATACGTTTGCGTAATGCGTTAGGCGTCATGCGTTATGCTTTATGCGTTATGCGTTATGCGTTATGCGTTATGCGTTATGCGTGATGCGTTATGCTTATGCGTTATGCGTTATGAGTTATACGTTATGCGTTATGCGTTATGCGTTATGCGTTATGCGTTATATGTTATGCGTTATGCGTTATGCGTTATGCGTTATGCGTTATGCGTTATGCGTTAGGCGTTATGCGTTATGCGTTACGCGGTTATGCGTTATGCGTTATGCGTTATGCGTTATGCGTTATGCGTTATGCGTTATGCGTTATGCGTTATGCGTTATGCGTTATGCGTTATGCGTTATGCGTTATGCGTTATGCGTTATGCGTTATGCGTTATGCTTTATGCGTTATTGCGTTATGCGTTATGCGTTATGCGTTATGCGTTATGCGTTATGCGTTATGCGTTATGCGTTATGCGTTATGCTTTATGCGTTATGCGTCATGCGTTATGCGTTATGCGTTATGCGTTATGCGTTATGCGTTATGCTTTATGCGTTATGCGTCAGGCGTTATGCGTTATGCGTTATGCGTTATGCGTTATGCGTTATGCGTTATGCGTTATGCGTTATGCGTTATGCGTTATGCGTTATGCGTTATGCGTTATGCGTTATGCGTTATGCGTTATGCGTTATGCGTTATGCTTTATGTGTTATGCGTTATGCGTTATGCATTTTGCGTTATGCGCCATGCCTTATGCGTTATGAGTTATGCGTTATGCGTTATGCGTTGTGCGTTATGCGTTATGCGTTATGCGTTATGCGTTATGCGTTATGCGTTATGCGTTATGCGTTATGCGTTATGCGTTATGCGTTATGCGTTATGCGTTATGCGTTTTGCGTTATGCGTTATGCGTTATGGGTTATGGGTTATGTTTTATGCGTTATGCGTTATGCGTTATGCGTTATGCGTTATGCGTTGTTCGTTATGCGTTATGCGTTGGGCGTTATACGTTTGCGTTATGCGTTATGCGTTATGCGTTATGCTTTATGCGTTATGCGTTATGCGTTATGCGTTATGCATTTTGCGTTATGCGCCATGCGTTATGCGTTATGCGTTATGCGTTATGCGTTATGCGTTATGCGTTATGCGTTATGCGTTATGCGTTATACGGTTTGAGTTATCCGTTATGCGATATACGTTATGCGTTATGCGTTGTGCGTTATGCGTTATGCGTTATGCGTTATGCGTTATGCGTTATGCGTTATGCGTTATGCGTTATGCGTTATGCGTTATGCGATTTGCGTTATGCTTCATGCGTTATGTGTTATACGTTTGCGTTATGCGTTAGGCGTCATGCGTTATGCTTTATGCGTTATGCGTTATGCGTTATGCGTTATGCGTTATGCGTTTTGCGTTATGCGTCATGTGTTATGCGTTATGCGTTATACGGTTTGATATATGCGTTATGCGTTATACGGTTTGAGTTATGCGTTATGCGTTATACGTTATTGGTTTATGCGTTATGCGTTATGCGTTATGCTTTTTGCATTATGCGTTATGGGTTATGTTTTATGCGTTGTGCGTTATGCGTTATGCGTTATGCGTTGTGCGTTATGCGTTATGCGTTATGCGTTATGCGTTATGCGTTATGCGTTATGCGTTATGCGTTATGCGTTATGCGTTATGCGTTTTGCGTTATGCGTTATGCGTTATGGGTTATGGGTTATGTTTTATGCGTTATGCGTTATGCGTTATGCGTTATGCGTTGTTCGTTATGCGTTAGGCGTTGGGCGTTATACGTTTGCGTTATGCGTTATGCGTTATGCGTTATGCGTTATGCGTTTTGCGTTATGCGACATGCGTTATGTGTTATGTGTTATACGTTTGCGTTATGCGTTAGGCGTCATGCGTTATGCGTTATGCGTTATGCGTTATGCGTTATGCGTTATGCGTTATGCGTTATGCGTTATGCGTTATGCGTTATGCGTCATGCGTTATGCGTTATGCGTTATGCGTTATGCGTTATGCGTTATGCGTTATGCGTTATGCGTTATGCGTTTTGGGTTATGCGTTATGCGTTATGCGTTATGGGTTATGTTTTATGCGTTATGCGTTTTGCGTTTTGGGTTATGCGTTATGCGTTATGCGTTATGGGTTATGTTTTATGCGTTATGCATTTTGCGTTATGCGCCATGCCTTATGCGTTATGAGTTATGCGTAATGCGTTATGCGTTATGCGTTATGCGTTATACGGTTAGAGATATGCGTTATGCGTTATACGGTTTGAGTTATACGTTATGCGTTATACGTTATTGGTTTATGCGTTATGCGTTATGCGTTATGCGTTTTGCATTATGCGTTATTGGTTATGTTTTATGCGTTGTGCGTTATGCGTTATGCGTTATGCGTTGTGCGTTATGCGTTATGCGTTATGCGTTATGCGTTGTTCGTTATGCGTTATGCGTTGGGCGTTATACGTTTGCGTTATGCGTTATGCGTTATGCGTTATGCGTTATGCTTTATGCGTTATGCGTTATGCGTTATGCGTTATGCGTTATGCGTTATGCATTTTGCGTT
This sequence comes from Lasioglossum morio, assembly GCA_916610235.2. Taxonomy (NCBI): domain Eukaryota; kingdom Metazoa; phylum Arthropoda; class Insecta; order Hymenoptera; family Halictidae; genus Lasioglossum; species Lasioglossum morio. The sequence continues at coordinate 2,143,583 of CAKAJA020000459.1, read as the reverse complement.
ATGCGCCATGCGTTATGCGTTATGAGTTATGCGTTATGCGTTATGCGTTATGCGTTATGCGTTATGAGTTATGCGTTATGCGTTATGCGTTGTGCGTTATGCGTTATGCGTTATGCGTTGTGCGTTATGCGTTATTCGTTATGCGTTATGCGTTATGCGTTATGCGTTATGCGTTATGCGTTATGCGTTATGCGTTTTGCGTTATGCGTTATGCGTTATGGGTTATGGGTTATGTTTTATGCGTTATGCGTTATGCGTTATGCGTTATGCGTTATGCGTTGTTCGTTATGCGTTATGCGTTGGGCGTTATACGTTTGCGTTATGCGTTTTGCATTATGCGTTATTGGTTATGTTTTATGCGTTGTGCGTTATGCGTTATGCGTTATGCGTTGTGCGTTATGCGTTATGCGTTATGCGTTATGCGTTGTTCGTTATGCGTTATGCGTTGGGCGTTATACGTTTGCGTTATGCGTTATGCGTTATGCGTTATGCGTTATGCTTTATGCGTTATGCGTTATGCGTTATGCGTTATGCGTTATGCGTTATGCATTTTGCGTTATGCGCCATGCGTTATGCGTTATGAGTTATGCGTTATGCGTTATGCGTTATGCGTTATGCGTTATGAGTTATGCGCCATGCGTTATGCGTTATGCGTTATGCATTTTGCGTTATGCGCCATGCGTTATGCGTTATGAGTTATGCGTTATGCGTTATGCGTTATGCGTTATGCGTTATGCGTTATGCGTTATACGGTTTGAGTTATCCGTTATGCGATATACGTTATGCGTTATGCGTTATGCGTTGTGCGTTATGCGTTATGCGTTATGCGTTGTGCGTTATGCGTTATGCGTTATGCGTTGTGCGTTATGCGTTATTCGTTATGCGTTATGCGTTATGCGTTATGCGTTATGCGTTATGCGTTATGCGTTATGCGTTTTGCGTTATGCGTTATGCGTTATGGGTTATGGGTTATGTTTTATGCGTTATGCGTTATGAGTTATGCGTTATGCGTTATGCGTTATGCGTTATGCGTTATGAGTTATGCGTTATGCGTTATGCGTTGTGCGTTATGCGTTATGCGTTATGCGTTGTGCGTTATGCGTTATTCGTTATGCGTTATGCGTTATGCGTTATGCGTTATGCGTTATGCGTTATGCGTTATGCGTTTTGCGTTATGCGTTATGCGTTATGGGTTATGGGTTATGTTTTATGCGTTATGCGTTATGCGTTATGCGTTATGCGTTATGCGTTATGCATTTTGCGTTATGCGCCATGCGTTATGCGTTATGAGTTATGCGTTATGCGTTATGCGTTATGCGTTATGCGTTATGCGTTATGCGTTATACGGTTTGAGTTATCCGTTATGCGATATACGTTATGCGTTATGCGTTATGCGTTGTGCGTTATGCGTTATGCGTTATGCGTTATGCGTTATGCGTTATGCGTTATGCGTTATGCGTTATGCGTTATGCGTTATGCGTTATGCGTTATGCGATTTGCGTTATGCTTCATGCGTTATGTGTTATACGTTTGCGTTATGCGTTAGGCGTCATGCGTTATGCTTTATGCGTTATGCGTTATGCGTTATGCGTTATGCGTTATGCGTTTTGCGTTATGCGTCATGTGTTATGCGTTATGCGTTATACGGTTTGATATATGCGTTATGCGTTATACGGTTTGAGTTATGCGTTATGCGTTATACGTTATTGGTTTATGCGTTATGCGTTATGCGTTATGCGTTATGCTTTTTGCATTATGCGTTATGGGTTATGTTTTATGCGTTGTGCGTTATGCGTTATGCGTTATGCGTTGTGCGTTATGCGTTATGCGTTATGCGTTATGCGTTATGCGTTATGCGTTATGCGTTATGCGTTATGCGTTTTGCGTTATGCGTTATGCGTTATGGGTTATGGGTTATGTTTTATGCGTTATGCGTTATGCGTTATGCGTTATGCGTTGTTCGTTATGCGTTATGCGTTATGCGTTATGCGTTGTGCGTTATGCGTTATGCGTTATGCGTTTTGGGTTATGCGTTATGCGTTATGCGTTATGGGTTATGTTTTATGCGTTATGCGTTATGCGTTATGCGTTATGCGTTATGCGTTATGCGTTGTTCGTTATGCGTTATGCGTTATGCATTATGCGTTATGCGTTATGCGTTATGCGTTATGCTTTATGCGTTATGCGTTATGCGTTATGCGCCATGCCTTATGCGTTATGAGTTATGCGTAATGCGTTATGCGTTATGCGTTATGCGTTATACGGTTTGAGATATGCGTTATGCGTTATACGGTTTGAGTTATGCGTTATGCGTTATACGTTATTGGTTTATGCGTTATGCGTTATGCGTTATGCGTTATGCGTTTTGCATTATGCGTTATGGGTTATGTTTTATGCGTTGTGCGTTATGCGTTATGCGTTATGCGTTGTGCGTTATGCGTTATGCGTTATGCGTTGTTCGTTATGCATTATGCGTTGGGCGTTATACGTTTGCGTTATGCGTTATGCGTTATGCGTTATGCTTTATGCGTTATGCGTTATGCGTTATGCGTTATGCATTTTGCGTTATGCGCCATGCGTTATGCGTTATGAGTTATGCGTTATGCGTTATGCGTTTTGCGTTATGCGTTATGCGTTATACGGTTTGAGTTATCCGTTATGCGATATACGTTATGCGATATGCGTTTTGCGTTATGCGTTATGCGTTATGCGTTATGAGTTATGCGTTATACGTTATGCTTTATGCGTTATGCGTTATGCGTTATGCGTTATGCGTTTTGCGTTATGCGTCATGCGTTATGTGTTATGTGTTATACGTTTGCGTAATGCGTTAGGCGTCATGCGTTATGCTTTATGCGTTATGCGTTATGCGTTATGCGTTATGCGTTATGCGTGATGCGTTATGCTTATGCGTTATGCGTTATGAGTTATACGTTATGCGTTATGCGTTATGCGTTATGCGTTATGCGTTATATGTTATGCGTTATGCGTTATGCGTTATGCGTTATGCGTTATGCGTTATGCGTTATGCGTTATGCGTTACGCGGTTATGCGTTATGCGTTATGCGTTATGCGTTATGCGTTATGCGTTATGCGTTATGCGTTATGCGTTATGCGTTATGCGTTATGCGTTATGCGTTATGCGTTATGCGTTATGCGTTATGCGTTATGCGTTATGCTTTATGCGTTATTGCGTTATGCGTTATGCGTTATGCGTTATGCGTTATGCGTTATGCGTTATGCGTTATGCGTTATGCGTTATGCGTTATGCTTTATGCGTTATGCGTCATGCGTTATGCGTTATGCGTTATGCGTTATGCGTTATGCATTATGCTTTATGCGTTATGCGTCAGGCGTTATGCGTTATGCGTTATGCGTTATGCGTTATGCGTTATGCGTTATGCGTTATGCGTTATGCGTTATGCGTTATGCGTTATGCGTTATGCGTTATGCGTTATGCGTTATGCGTTATGCGTTATGCGTTATGCTTTATGTGTTATGCGTTATGCGTTATGCATTTTGCGTTATGCGCCATGCCATATGCGTTATGAGTTATGCGTTATGCGTTATGCGTTGTGCGTTATGCGTTATGCGTTATGCGTTGTGCGTTATGCGTTATGCGTTATGCGTTATGCGTTATGCGTTATGCGTTATGCGTTATGCGTTATGCGTTATGCGTTTTGCGTTATGCGTTATGCGTTATGGGTTATGGGTTATGTTTTATGCGTTATGCGTTATGCGTTATGCGTTATGCGTTATGCGTTGTTCGTTATGCGTTATGCGTTGGGCGTTATACGTTTGCGTTATGCGTTATGCGTTATGCGTTATGCTTTATGCGTTATGCGTTATGCGTTATGCGTTATGCATTTTGCGTTATGCGCCATGCGTTATGCGTTATGAGTTATGCGTTATGCGTTATGCGTTATGCGTTATGCGTTATGCGTTATGCGTTATACGGTTTGAGTTATCCGTTATGCGATATACGTTATGCGTTATGCGTTGTGCGTTATGCGTTATGCGTTATGCGTTATGCGTTATGCGTTATGCGTTATGCGTTATGCGTTATGCGTTATGCGTTATGCGATTTGCGTTATGCTTCATGCGTTATGTGTTATACGTTTGCGTTATGCGTTAGGCGTCATGCGTTATGCTTTATGCGTTATGCGTTATGCGTTATGCGTTATGCGTTATGCGTTTTGCGTTATGCGTCATGTGTTATGCGTTATGCGTTATACGGTTTGATATATGCGTTATGCGTTATACGGTTTGAGTTATGCGTTATGCGTTATACGTTATTGGTTTATGCGTTATGCGTTATGCGTTATGCGTTATGCTTTTTGCATTATGCGTTATGGGTTATGTTTTATGCGTTGTGCGTTATGCGTTATGCGTTATGCGTTGTGCGTTATGCGTTATGCGTTATGCGTTATGCGTTATGCGTTATGCGTTATGCGTTATGCGTTATGCGTTATGCGTTATGCGTTATGCGTTATGCGTTATGCGTTTTGCGTTATGCGTTATGCGTTATGGGTTATGGGTTATGTTTTATGCGTTATGCGTTATGCGTTATGCGTTATGCGTTGTTCGTTATGCGTTATGCGTTGGGCGTTATACGTTTGCGTTATGCGTTATGCGTTATGCGTTATGCGTTATGCGTTTTGCGTTATGCGACATGCGTTATGTGTTATGTGTTATACGTTTGCGTTATGCGTTAGGCGTCATGCGTTATGCGTTATGCGTTATGCGTTATGCGTTATGCGTTATGCGTTATGCGTTATGCGTTATGCGTTATGCGTTATGCGTCATGCGTTATGCGTTATGCGTTATGCGTTATGCGTTATGCGTTATGCGTTATGCGTTATGCGTTATGCGTTTTGGGTTATGCGTTATGCGTTATGGGTTATGTTTTATGCGTTATGCGTTTTGCGTTATGCGTTATGCGTTATGCGTTATGCGTTATGCGTTATGCATTTTGCGTTATGCGCCATGCCTTATGCGTTATGAGTTATGCGTAATGCGTTATGCGTTATGCGTTATGCGTTATACGGTTTGAGATATGCGTTATGCGTTATACGGTTTGAGTTATACGTTATGCGTTATACGTTATTGGTTTATGCGTTATGCGTTATGCGTTATGCGTTATGCGTTTTGCATTATGCGTTATGGGTTATGTTTTATGCGTTGTGCGTTATGCGTTATGCGTTATGCGTTGTGCGTTATGCGTTATGCGTTATGCGTTATGCGTTGTTCGTTATGCGTTATGCGTTGGGCGTTATACGTTTGCGTTATGCGTTATGCGTTATGCGTTATGCGTTATGCTTTATGCGTTATGCGTTATGCGTTATGCGTTATGCGTTATGCGTTATGCATTTTGCGTTATGCGCCATGCGTTATGCGTTATGAGTTATGCGTTATGCGTTATGCGTTATGCGTTATGCGTTATGAGTTATGCGTTATGCGTTATGCGTTGTGCGTTATGCGTTATGCGTTATGCGTTGTGCGTTATGCGTTATTCGTTATGCGTTATGCGTTATGCGTTATGCGTTATGCGTTATGCGTTATGCGTTATGCGTTTTGCGTTATGCGTTATGCGTTATGGGTTATGGGTTATGTTTTATGCGTTATGCGTTATGCGTTATGCGTTATGCGTTATGCGTTGTTCGTTATGCGTTATGCGTTGGGCGTTATACGTTTGCGTTATGCGTTATGCGTTATGCGTTATGCTTTATGCTTTATGCGTTATGCGTTATGCGTTATGCGTTATGCATTTTGCGTTATGCGCCATGCGTTATGCGTTATGAGTTATGCGTTATGCGTTATGCGTTATGCGTTATGCGTTATGCGTTATACGGTTTGAGTTATCCGTTATGCGATATACGTTATGCGTTATGCGTTATGCGTTGTGCGTTATGCGTTATGCGTTATGCGTTATGCGTTATGCGTTATGCGTTATGCGTTATGCGTTATGCGTTATGCGTTATGCGTTATGCGTTATGCGTTATGCGTTATGCGTTATGCGATTTGCGTTATGCTTCATGCGTTATGTGTTATACGTTTGCGTTATGCGTTATGCGTTATGCGTTATGCTTTATGCTTTATGCGTTATGCGTTATGCGTTATGCGTTATGCATTTTGCGTTATGCGCCATGCGTTATGCGTTATGAGTTATGCGTTATGCGTTATGCGTTATGCGTTATGCGTTATGCGTTATACGGTTTGAGTTATCCGTTATGCGATATACGTTATGCGTTATGCGTTATGCGTTGTGCGTTATGCGTTATGCGTTATGCGTTATGCGTTATGCGTTATGCGTTATGCGTTATGCGTTATGCGTTATGCGTTATGCGTTTTGCGTTATGCGACATGCGTTATGTGTTATGTGTTATACGTTTGCGTTATGCGTTAGGCGTCATGCGTTATGCGTTATGCGTTATGCGTTATGCGTTATGCGTTATGCGTTATGCGTTATGCGTTATGCGTTATGCGTTATGCGTCATGCGTTATGCGTTATGCGTTATGCGTTATGCGTTATGCGTTATGCGTTATGCGTTATGCGTTATGCGTTTTGGGTTATGCGTTATGCGTTATGGGTTATGTTTTATGCGTTATGCGTTTTGCGTTATGCGTTATGCGTTATGCGTTATGCGTTGTTCGTTATGCGTTATGCGTTATGCGTTATGCGTTATGCGTTATGCGTTATGCGTTATGCTTTATGCGTTATGCGTTATGCGTTATGCATTTTGCGTTATGCGCCATGCCTTATGCGTTATGAGTTATGCGTAATGCGTTATGCGTTATGCGTTATGCGTTATACGGTTTGAGATATGCGTTATGCGTTATACGGTTTGAGTTATACGTTATGCGTTATACGTTATTGGTTTATGCGTTATGCGTTATGCGTTATGCGTTATGCGTTTTGCATTATGCGTTATGGGTTATGTTTTATGCGTTGTGCGTTATGCGTTATGCGTTATGCGTTGTGCGTTATGCGTTATGCGTTATGCGTTATGCGTTGTTCGTTATGCGTTATGCGTTGGGCGTTATACGTTTGCGTTATGCGTTATGCGTTATGCGTTATGCGTTATGCTTTATGCGTTATGCGTTATGCGTTATGCGTTATGCGTTATGCGTTATGCGTTTTGCGTTATGCGTTATGCGTTATGGGTTATGGGTTATGTTTTATGCGTTATGCGTTATGCGTTATGCGTTATGCGTTATGCGTTGTTCGTTATGCGTTATGCGTTGGGCGTTATACGTTTGCGTTATGCGTTATGCGTTATGCGTTATGCTTTATGCTTTATGCGTTATGCGTTATGCGTTATGCGTTATGCATTTTGCGTTATGCGCCATGCGTTATGCGTTATGAGTTATGCGTTATGCGTTATGCGTTATGCGTTATGCGTTATGCGTTATACGGTTTGAGTTATCCGTTATGCGATATACGTTATGCGTTATGCGTTATGCGTTGTGCGTTATGCGTTATGCGTTATGCGTTATGCGTTATGCGTTATGCGTTATGCGTTATGCGTTATGCGTTATGCGTTATGCGTTATGCGTTATGCGTTATGCGTTATGCGTTATGCGTTATGCGTTATGCGATTTGCGTTATGCTTCATGCGTTATGTGTTATACGTTTGCGTTATGCGTTATGCGTTATGCGTTATGCTTTATGCTTTATGCGTTATGCGTTATGCGTTATGCGTTATGCATTTTGCGTTATGCGCCATGCGTTATGCGTTATGAGTTATGCGTTATGCGTTATGCGTTATGCGTTATGCGTTATGCCTTATACGGTTTGAGTTATCCGTTATGCGATATACGTTATGCGTTATGCGTTATGCGTTGTGCGTTATGCGTTATGCGTTATGCGTTATGCGTTATGCGTTATGCGTTATGCGTTATGCGTTATGCGTTATGCGTTATGCGTTATGCGTTATGCGTTATGCGATTTGCGTTATGCTTCATGCGTTATGTGTTATACGTTTGCGTTATGCGTTAGGCGTCATGCGTTATGCTTTATGCGTTATGCGTTATGCGTTATGCTTTATGCGTTATGCGTTATGCGTTATGCGTTATGCATTTTGCGTTATGCGCCATGCGTTATGCGTTATGAGTTATGCGTTATGCGTTATGCGTTATGCGTTATGCGTTATGCGTTATGCGTTATGCGTTATGCGTTTTGCGTTATGCGTTATGCGTTATGGGTTATGGGTTATGTTTTATGCGTTATGCGTTATGCGTTATGCGTTATGCGTTATGCGTTGTTCGTTATGCGTTATGCGTTGGGCGTTATACGTTTGCGTTATGCGTTATGCGTTATGCGTTATGCTTTATGCTTTATGCGTTATGCGTTATGCGTTATGCGTTATGCATTTTGCGTTATGCGCCATGCGTTATGCGTTATGAGTTATGCGTTATGCGTTATGCGTTATGCGTTATGCGTTATGCGTTATACGGTTTGAGTTATCCGTTATGCGATATACGTTATGCGTTATGCGTTATGCGTTGTGCGTTATGCGTTATGCGTTATGCGTTATGCGTTATGCGTTATGCGTTATGCGTTATGCGTTATGCGTTATGCGTTATGCGTTATGCGTTATGCGTTATGCGATTTGCGTTATGCTTCATGCGTTATGTGTTATACGTTTGCGTTATGCGTTAGGCGTCATGCGTTATGCTTTATGCGTTATGCGTTATGCGTTATGCGTTATGCGTTATGCGTTTTGCGTTATGCGTCATGTGTTATGCGTTATGCGTTATACGGTTTGATATATGCGTTATGCGTTATACGGTTTGAGTTATGCGTTATGCGTTATACGTTATTGGTTTATGCGTTATGCGTTATGCGTTATGCGTTATGCTTTTTGCATTATGCGTTATGGGTTATGTTTTATGCGTTGTGCGTTATGCGTTATGCGTTATGCGTTGTGCGTTATGCGTTATGCGTTATGCGTTATGCGTTATGCGTTATGCGTTATGCGTTATGCGTTATGCGTTATGCGTTTTGCGTTATGCGTTATGCGTTATGGGTTATGGGTTATGTTTTATGCGTTATGCGTTATGCGTTATGCGTTATGCGTTGTTCGTTATGCGTTATGCGTTGGGCGTTATACGTTTGCGTTATGCGTTATGCGTTATGCGTTATGCGTTATGCGTTTTGCGTTATGCGACATGCGTTATGTGTTATGTGTTATACGTTTGCGTTATGCGTTAGGCGTCATGCGTTATGCGTTATGCGTTATGCGTTATGCGTTATGCGTTTTGGGTTATGCGTTATGCGTTATGCGTTATGCGTTATGAGTTATAAGTTATGCGTTATGCGTTATGCGTTATGCGTTATGCTTTATGCGTTATGCGTTATGCGTTATGCGTTATGCGTTATGCGTTATGCATTTTGCGTTATGCGCCATGCGTTATGCGTTATGAGTTATGCGTTATGCGTTATGCGTTATGCGTTATACGGTTTGAGTTATACGTTATGCGTTATACGTTATTGGTTTATGCGTTATGCGTTATGCGTTATGCGTTATGCGTTATGCGTTATGCGTTATGCGTTATGCGTTATGCGTTATGCGTCATGCGTTATGCGTTATGCGTTATGCGTTATGCGTTATGCGTTATGCGTTATGCGTTATGCGTTATGCGTTATGCGTTTTGGGTTATGCGTTATGCGTTATGCGTTATGCGTTATGAGTTATAAGTTATGCGTTATGCGTTATGCGTTATGCGTTATGCTTTATGCGTTATGCGTTATGCGTTATGCGTTATGCGTTATGCGTTATGCATTTTGCGTTATGCGCCATGCGTTATGCGTTATGAGTTATGCGTTATGCGTTATGCGTTATGCGTTATGCGTTATGCGTTATACGGTTTGAGTTATCCGTTATGCGATATACGTTATGCGATATGCGTTTTGCGTTATGCGTTATGCGTTATGCGTTATGCGTTATGCGTTATGCGTTATGAGTTATGCGTTATACGTTATGCGTTATGCGTTATGCGTTATGCGTTATGCGTTATGCGTTATGCGTTATACGGTTTGAGTTATCCGTTATGCGTTATACGTTATTGGTTTATGCGTTAGGCGTTATGCGTTATGCGTTATGCCTTATGCGTTATGCGTTATGCGTTATGCGTTATGAGTTATAAGTTATGCGTAATGCGTTATGCGTTATGCGTTATGCGTTATGCGTTATGCGTTATGCGTTATGCGTGATGCGTTATGCGTTATGCGTTATGCGTTTTGCGTTATGCGTCATGCGTTATGTGTTATGTGTTATACGTTTGCGTTATGCGTTATACGGTTTGAGTTATCCGTTATGCGTTATACGTTATTGGTTTATGCGTTATGCGTTATGCGTTATGCGTTATGCGTTATGCGTGATGCGTTATGCGTTATGCGTTATGCGTTATGCGTTTTGCGTTATGCGTCATGCGTTATGTGTTATGTGTTATACGTTTGCGTTATGCGTTATACGGTTTGAGTTATCCGTTATGCGTTATACGTTATTGGTTTATGCGTTATGCGTGATGCGTTATGCGTTATGCGTTATGCGTTTTGCGTTATGCGTCATGCGTTATGTGTTATGTGTTATACGTTTGCGTTATGCGTTATACGGTTTGAGTTATCCGTTATGCGTTATACGTTATTGGTTTATGCGTTATGCGTTATGCGTTATGCGTTATGCGTTATGAGTTATAAGTTATGCGTAATGCGTTATGCGTTATGCGTTATGCGTTATGCGTTATGCGTTATGCGTTATGCGTTATGCGTGATGCGTTATGCGTTATGCGTTATGCGTTTTGCGTTATGCGTCATGCGTTATGTGTTATGTGTTATACGTTTGCGTTATGCGTTATACGGTTTGAGTTATCCGTTATGCGTTATACGTTATTGGTTTATGCGTTATGCGTTATGCGTTATGCGTTATGCGTTTTGGGTTATGGGTTATGTTTTATGCGTTGTGCGTTATGCGCTATGCGTTATGCGTTGTGCGTTATGTGTTATGCGTTATGCGTTATGCGTTATGCGTTATGCGTTATGCGTTATGCGTTATGCGTTATGCGTTATGCGTTATGCGTTTTGCGTTTTGCGTTATGCGTTATGCGTTATGGGTTATGGGTTATGTTTTATGCGTTATGCGTTATGCGTTATGCGTTATGCGTTATGCGTTATGCGTTATCCGTTATGCGATATACGTTATGCGTTATGCGTTATGCGTTATGCGTTATGCGTTATGCGTTATGCGTTATGAGTTATGCGTTATGCGTTATGCGTTATGCGTTATGCGTTATGCGTTATGCGTTATGCGTTATGCGTTATGCGTTATGCGTTATGCGTTATGCGTTATGCGTTATGCGTTATGCGTTATGCGTTATGCGTTATGCGTTATGCGTTATGCGTTATGCGTTATGCGTTATGCGTTATGCGTTATGCGTTATGCGTGATGCGTTATGCGTTATGCGTTATGCGTTTTGCGTTATGCGTCATGCGTTATGTGTTATGTGTTATACGTTTGCGTTATGCGTTATACGGTTTGAGTTATCCGTTATGCGTTATACGTTATTGGTTTATGCGTTATGCGTTATGCGTTATGCGTTATGCGTTTTGGGTTATGGGTTATGTTTTATGCGTTGTGCGTTATGCGCTATGCGTTATGCGTTGTGCGTTATGTGTTATGCGTTATGCGTTATGCGTTATGCGTTATGCGTTATGCGTTATGCGTTATGCGTTATGCGTTATGCGTTATGCGTTTTGCGTTTTGCGTTATGCGTTATGCGTTATGGGTTATGGGTTATGTTTTATGCGTTATGCGTTATGCGTTATGCGTTATGCGTTATGCGTTATGCGTTATCCGTTATGCGATATACGTTATGCGTTATGCGTTATGCGTTATGCGTTATGCGTTATGCGTTATGCGTTATGAGTTATGCGTTATGCGTTATGCGTTATGCGTTATGCGTTATGCGTTATGCGTTATGCGTTATGCGTTATGCGTTATGCGTTATGCGTTATGCGTTATGCGTTATGCGTTATGCGTTATGCGTTATGCGTTATGCGTTATGCGTTATGCGTTATGCGTTATGCGTTATGCGTTATGCGTTATGCGTTATGCGTTATGCGTTATGCGTTATGCGTTATGCGTTATCCGTTATGCGTTATGCTTCATGCGTTATGTGTTATGCGTTATGCGTTATGCGTTATGCGTTATGCGTTATGCGTTATGCGTTATGCGTTATCCGTTATGCGTTATGCGTTATGCGTTATGCGTTATGCGTTATGCGTTATACGTTATGCGTTATGCGTTATGCGTTATGCGTTATGCGTTATGCGTTTTGCGTTATGCTTCATGCGTTATGTGTTATGCGTTATGCGTTATGCGTTATTCGTTATGCGTTATGCGTTATGCGTTATGCGTTATGCGTTATGCGTTATGCGTTATGCGTTATGCGTTATGCGTTATGCGTTATGCGTTATGCGTTATGCGTTATGCGTTATGCGTTATGCGTTATGCGTTATGCGTTATGCGTTATGCGTTATGCGTTATGCGTTATGCGTTATGCGTTATGCGTTATGCGTTATGCATTATGCGTTGTGCGTTATGCGTTGTGCGTTATACGTTGGCGTTATGCGTTAGGCGTTATGCTTTATGGGTTATGCGTTATGCGTTATGCGTTATGCGTTATGCATATGCGTTATGCGTTATGCGTTATGCGTTATGCGTTATGCGTTATGCGTTATGCGTTATGCGTTTTGCGTTATGCGTTATGCGTTATGCGTTATGCGTTATGCGTTATGCGTTTTGGGTTATGCGTTATGCGTTATGCGTTATGGGTTATGTTTTATGCGTTATGCGTTATGCGTTATGCGTTATGCGTTATGCGTTATGCGTTATGCGTTGTTCGTTATGCGTTATGCGTTATGCGTTATGCGTTATGCTTTATGCGTTATGCGTTATGCGTTATGCATTTTGCGTTATGCGCCATGCCTATTGCGTTATGAGTTTTGCATTATGCGTTATGCGTTATGCGTTATGCGTTATACGGTTTGAGATAAGCGTTATGCGTTATACGGTTTGAGTTATGCGTTATGCGTTATACGTTATGCGTTATGCGTTATCCGTTATGCGTTATGCGTTATGCGTTATGCGTTATGCGTTGTTCGTTATGCGTTATGCGTTATGCGTTATGCGTTATGCGTTATGCGTTATGCGTTATGCGTTTTGGGTTATGCGTTATGCGTTATGCGTTATGGGTTATGTTTTATGCGTTATGCGTTATGCGTTATGCGTTATGCGTTATGCGTTATGCGTTATGCGTTATGCGTTATGCGTTATGCGTTGTTCGTTATGCGTTATGCGTTATGCGTTATGCGTTATGCGTTATGCGTTATGCGTTATGCTTAATGCGTTATGCGTTATGCGTTATGCATTTTGCGTTATGCGTTATGCGTTATGCGTTATGCGTTATGCGTTATGCGTTATCCGTTATGCGTTATGCGTTATGAGTTATGCGTTATGCGTTATGCGTTATGCGTTATGCGTTATGCGTTATGCGTTATGCGTTATGCGTTATGCGTTTTGCGTTATGCTTCATGCGTTATGTGTTATGCGTTATGCGTTATGCGTTATTCGTTATGCGTTATGCGTTATGCGTTATGCGTTATGCGTTATGCGTTATGCGTTATGCGTTATGCGTTATGCGTTATACGTTATGCGTTATGCGTTATGCGTTATGCGTTATGCGTTATGCGTTATGCGTTATGCGTTATGCGTCATGCGTTATGCGTTATGCGTTATGCGTTATGCGTTATGCGTTATGCGTTATGCGTTATGCGTTATGCGTTATGCGTTATGCTTTATGCGTTATGCGTTATGCGTTATGCATTTTGCGTTATGCATTATGCGTTATGCGTTATGCGTTGTGCGTTATGCGTTATGCGTTATGCGTTATGCGTTATACGGTTTGAGTTATGCGTTATGCGTTATACGGTTTGAGTTATGCTTTATGCGTTATACGTTATTGGTTTATGCGTTATGCGTTATGCGTTTTGCGTTATGCGTTATGGGTTATGTTTTATGCGTTATGCGTTATGCGTTATGCGTTATGCGTTATGCGTTATGCGTTATGCGTTATGCGTTATGCGTTATGCGTTATGCGTTATGCGTTATGCGTTATGCGGTATACGTTATGCGTTATGCGTTATGCGTTATGCGTTATACGGTTTGAGTTATGCGTTATACGTTATTGGTTTATGCGTTATGCGTTATGCGTTATGCGTTATGCGTTATGCGTTATGCGTTATGCGTTATGCGTTATGCGTTATGCGTTATGCGTTATGTTTTATGCGTTATGAGTTATGCGTTATGCGTTATGCGTAATGCGTTATGCGTTATGCGTTATGCGTTATGCGTTATGCGTTATGCGTTATGCGTTATGCGTTATGCGTTATGCGTTATGCGTTATGCGTTATGCGTTATGCGTTATGCGTTATGCGTTATGCGTTATGCGTTATGCGTTATGCGTTATGCGTTTTGCGTTATGCGTTATCCGTTATGCGTTATGGGTTATGTTTTATGCGTTATGCGTTATGCGTTATGCGTTATGCGTTGTTCGTTATGCGTTATGCGTTGGACGTTATACGTTTGCGTTATGCGTTATGCGTTATGCGTTATGCGTTATGCTTTATGCGTTATGCGTTATGCGTTATGCGTTATGCATTTTGCGTTATGCGCCATGCGTTATGCGTTATGAGTTATGCGTTATGCGTTATGCGTTATGCGTTATACGGTTTGAGTTATGCGTTATGCGTTATACGTTATTGGTTTATGCGTTATGCGTTATGCGTTATGCGTTATGCGTTATGCGTTATTGGTTTATGCGTTATGCGTTATGCGTTATGCGTTATGCGTTATGCGTTGTGCGTTGTGCGTTATGCGTTATGCGTTATGAGTTATGCGTTATGCGTTATGCGTTATGCGTTATGCGTTATACGGTTTGAGTTTTGCGTTATGCGTTATACGGTTTGAGTTATGCGTTATGCGTTATACGTTATTGGTCTACGCGTTATGCGTTATGCGTCATGCGTTATGCGTTATGCGTTCTGCGTTGTTCGTTATGCGTTATGCGTTGGGCGTAATACGTTTGCGTTATGCGTTATGCGTTATGCGTTATGCGTTATGGGTTATGTTTTATGCGTTATGCGTTATGCGTTATACGGTTTGAGCTATGCGTTATGCGTTATACGGTTTGAGTTATGCGTTATGCGTTATACGTTATTGGTTTATGCGTTATGCGTTATGCGTTATGCGTTATGCGTTTTGCGTTATGCGTTATGCGTTATGCGTTATGCGTTTTGCGTTATGCGTTATGCGTTATGCGTTATGCTTTATGCGTTATGCGTTATGCGTTATGCGTTATGCGTTATGCGTTATGCGTTATGCGTTATGCGTTATGCGTTATGCGTTATGCGTTATGCGTTATGCGTTATGCGTTATGCGTTATGCGTTATGCGTTATGCGTTATGCGTTATGCGTTATGCGTTATGCGTTATGCGTTATGCGTTATGCGTTATGCGTTATGCGTTATGCGTTATGCGTTATGCGTTATGCGTTATGCGTTATGCGTTATGCGTTATACGGTATGCGTTATGCGTTATACGTTATGCGTTATGCGTTATGCGATATGCGTTATGCGTTATACGTTATGCGTTATGCGTTATACGTTATGCGTTATGCGTTATGCGTTATGCGTTATGCGTTATGCGTTATGCGTCATGCGTTATGCGTTATGCGTTATGCGTTATGCGTTATGCGTTATGCGTTATGCGTTATGCGTTATGCGTTATGCGTTATGCTTTATGCGTTATGCGTTATGCGTTATGCATTTTGCGTTATGCATTATGCGTTATGCGTTATGCGTTATGCGTTATGCGTTATGCGTTATGCGTTATGCGTTATACGGTTTGAGTTATGCGTTATGCGTTATACGGTTTGAGTTATGCTTTATGCGTTATACGTTATTGGTTTATGCGTTATGCGTTATGCGTTTTGCGTTATGCGTTATGGGTTATGTTTTATGCGTTATGCGTTATGCGTTATGCGTTATGCGTTATGCGTTATGCGTTATGCGTTATGCGTTATGCGTTATGCGTTATGCGTTATGCGTTATGCGTTATGCGGTATACGTTATGCGTTATGCGTTATGCGTTATGCGTTATACGGTTTGAGTTATGCGTTATACGTTATTGGTTTATGCGTTATGCGTTATGCGTTATGCGTTATGCGTTATGCGTTATGCGTTATGCGTTATGCGTTATGCGTTATGCGTTATGCGTTATGTTTTATGCGTTATGAGTTATGCGTTATGCGTTATGCGTAATGCGTTATGCGTTATGCGTTATGCGTTATGCGTTATGCGTTATGCGTTATGCGTTATGCGTTATGCGTTATGCGTTATGCGTTATGCGTTATGCGTTATGCGTTATGCGTTATGCGTTATGCGTTATGCGTTATGCGTTTTGCGTTATGCGTTATCCGTTATGCGTTATGGGTTATGTTTTATGCGTTATGCGTTATGCGTTATGCGTTATGCGTTGTTCGTTATGCGTTATGCGTTGGACGTTATACGTTTGCGTTATGCGTTATGCGTTATGCGTTATGCGTTATGCTTTATGCGTCATGCGTTATGCGTTATGCGTTATGCATTTTGCGTTATGCGCCATGCGTTATGCGTTATGAGTTTTGCGTTATGCGTTATGCGTTATGCGTTATACGGTTTGAGTTATGCGTTATGCGTTATACGTTATTGTTTATGCGTTATGCGTTATGCGTTATGCGTTATGCGTTATGCGTTATGCGTTATTGGTTTATGCGTTATGCGTTATGCGTTATGCGTTATGCGTTATGCGTTGTGCGTTGTGCGTTATGCGTTATGCGTTATGAGTTATGCGTTATGCGTTATGCGTTATGCGTTATGCGTTATACGGTTTGAGTTTTGCGTTATGCGTTATACGGTTTGAGTTATGCGTTATGCGTTATACGTTATTGGTCTACGCGTTATGCGTTATGCGTCATGCGTTATGCGTTATGCGTTCTGCGTTGTTCGTTATGCGTTATGCGTTGGGCGTAATACGTTTGCGTTATGCGTTATGCGTTATGCGTTATGCGTTATGGGTTATGTTTTATGCGTTATGCGTTATGCGTTATACGGTTTGAGTTATGCGTTATGCGTTATACGGTTTGAGTTATGCGTTATGCGTTATACGTTATTGGTTTATGCGTTATGCGTTATGCGTTATGCGTTATGCGTTTTGCGTTATGCGTTATGCGTTATGCGTTATGCGTTTTGCGTTATGCGTTATGCGTTATGCGTTATGCTTTATGCGTTATGCGTTATGCGTTATGCGTTATGCGTTATGCGTTATGCGTTATGCGTTATGCGTTATGCGTTATGCGTTATGCGTTATGCGTTATGCGTTATGCGTTATGCGTTATGCGTTATGCGTTATGCGTTATGCGTTATGCGTTATGCGTTATGCGTTATGCGTTATGCGTTATGCGTTATGCGTTATGCGTTATGCGTTATGCGTTTTGCGTTATGCGTTATCCGTTATGCGTTATGGGTTATGTTTTATGCGTTATGCGTTATGCGTTGTTCGTTATGCGTTATGCGTTGGACGTTATACGTTTGCGTTATGCGTTATGCGTTATGCTTTATGCGTTATGCATTATGCGTTATGCGTTATGGGTTATGTTTTATGCGTTATGCGTTATGCGTTATGCGTTATGCGTTATGTGTTATGCGTTATGCGTTGTTCGTTATGCGTTATGCGTTGGGCGTTATACGTTTGCGTTATGCGTTATGCGTTATGCGTTATGCGTTATGTGTTATGCTTTATGCGTTATGCGTTATGCGTTATGCATTTTGCGTTATGCGCCATGCGTTATGCGTTATGAGTTATGCGTTAGGCGTTATGCGTTATGCGTTATGCGTTATACGGTTTGAGTTATGCGTTATGCGTTATACGGTTTGAGTTATGCGTTATACGTTATTGGTTTATGCGTTATGCGTTATGCGTTATGCGTTATGCGTTATACGGTTTGAGTTATGCGTTATGCGTTATACGGTTTGAGTTATGCGTTATACGTTATTGGTTTATGCGTTATGCGTTATGCGTTATGCGTTATGCGTTATGCGTTATGCGTTATGCGTTATGCGTTATGCGTTATGCGTTATACGGTTTGAGTTATGCGTTATGCGTTATACGGTTTGAGTTATGCGTTATACGTTATTGGTTTATGCGTTATGCGTTATGCGTTATGCGTTATGCGTTATACGGTTTGAGTTATGCGTTATGCGTTATACGGTTTGAGTTATGCGTTATGAGTTATACGTTATTGGTTTATGCGTTATGCGTTATGCGTTATGCGTTATGCGTTTTGCGTTATGCGTTATGCGTTATACGTTTTGCGTTATGCGTTATGCGTTATGCGTTATGCGTTATGCGTTATGCGTTATGCGTTATGCGTTATGCGTTATGCGTTATGCTTTATGCGTTATGCGTTATGCGTTATGCATTTTGCGTTATGCGCCATGCGTTATGCGTTATGAGTTATGCGTTGTGCGTTATGCGTTATGCGTTATGCGTTATGCGTTATACGGTTTGAGTTATGCGTTATACGTTATTGGTTTATGCGTTATGCGTTTTGCGTTATGCGTTATGCGTTATGCGTTATGCTTTATGCGTTATGCGTTATGCGTTATGCGTTATACGTTATTGGTTTATGCGTTATGCGTTATGCGTTATGCGTTATGCGTTATGCGTTATGCGTTATGCGTTATGCGTTATGCGTTATGCGTTATGCGTTATGCGTTATGCGTTATGCGTTATGCGTTATGCGTTTTGCGTTATGCGTTATCCGTTATGCGTTATGGGTTATGTTTTATGCGTTATGCGTTATGCGTTATGCGTTATGCGTTATGCGTTGTTCGTTATGCGTTATGCGTTGGACGTTATACGTTTGCGTTATGCGTTATGCGTTATGCGTTATGCTTTATGCGTTATGCGTTATGCGTTATGCGTTATGCGTTATGCATTTTGCGTTATGCGCCATGCGTTATGCGTTATGAGTTATGCGTTATGCGTTATGCGTTATACGGTTTGAGTTATGCGTTATGCGTTATGCGTTATGCGTTATGGGTTATGTTTTATGCGTTATGCGTTATGCGTTATACGGTTTGAGCTATGCGTTATGCGTTATACGGTTTGAGTTATGCGTTATGCGTTATACGTTATTGGTTTATGCGTTATGCGTTATGCGTTATGCGTTTTGCGTTATGCGTTATGCGTTATGCGTTATGCGTTATGCGTTATGCGTTATGCGTTATGCGTTATGCGTTATGCGTTATGCGTTATGCGTTATGCGTTATGCGTTATGCGTTATGCGTTATGCGTTATTCGTTATGCGTTATGCGTTATGCGTTATGCGTTATGCGTTATGCGTTATGCGTTATGCGTTATGCGTTATGCGTTATGCGTTATGCGTTATGCGTTATGCGTTATGCGTTATGCGTTATGCGTTATGCGTTATGCGTTATGCGTTATACGGTATGCGTTATGCGTTATACGTTATGCGTTATGCGTTATGCGATATGCGTTATGCGTTATACGTTATGCGTTATGCGTTATACGTTATGCGTTATGCGTTATGCGTTATGCGTTATGCGTTATGCGTTATGCGTTATGCGTTATGCGTCATGCGTTATGCGTTATGCGTTATGCGTTATGCGTTATGCGTTATGCGTTATGCGTTATGCGTTATGCGTTATGCGTTATGCTTTATGCGTTATGCGTTATGCGTTATGCATTTTGCGTTATGCATTATGCGTTATGCGTTATGCGTTATGCGTTATGCGTTATGCGTTATGCGTTATGCGTTATACGGTTTGAGTTATGCGTTATGCGTTATACGGTTTGAGTTATGCTTTATGCGTTATACGTTATTGGTTTATGCGTTATGCGTTATGCGTTTTGCGTTATGCGTTATGGGTTATGTTTTATGCGTTATGCGTTATGCGTTATGCGTTATGCGTTATGCGTTATGCGTTATGCGTTATGCGTTATGCGTTATGCGTTATGCGTTATGCGTTATGCGTTATGCGTTATGCGTTATGCGGTATACGTTATGCGTTATGCGTTATGCGTTATGCGTTATACGGTTTGAGTTATGCGTTATACGTTATTGGTTTATGCGTTATGCGTTATGCGTTATGCGTTATGCGTTATGCGTTATGCGTTATGCGTTATGCGTTATGCGTTATGCGTTATGTTTTATGCGTTATGAGTTATGCGTTATGCGTTATGCGTAATGCGTTATGCGTTATGCGTTATGCGTTATGCGTTATGCGTTATGCGTTATGCGTTATGCGTTATGCGTTATGCGTTATGCGTTATGCGTTATGCGTTATGCGTTATGCGTTATGCGTTATGCGTTATGCGTTTTGCGTTATGCGTTATCCGTTATGCGTTATGGGTTATGTTTTATGCGTTATGCGTTATGCGTTATGCGTTATGCGTTGTTCGTTATGCGTTATGCGTTGGACGTTATACGTTTGCGTTATGCGTTATGCGTTATGCGTTATGCGTTATGCTTTATGCGTTATGGGTTATGCGTTATGCGTTATGCATTTTGCGTTATGCGCCATGCGTTATGCGTTATGAGTTATGCGTTATGCGTTATGCGTTATGCGTTATACGGTTTGAGTTATGCGTTATGCGTTATACGTTATTGTTTATGCGTTATGCGTTATGCGTTATGCGTTATGCGTTATGCGTTATGCGTTATTGGTTTATGCGTTATGCGTTATGCGTTATGCGTTATGCGTTATGCGTTGTGCGTTGTGCGTTATGCGTTATGCGTTATGAGTTATGCGTTATGCGTTATGCGTTATGCGTTATGCGTTATACGGTTTGAGTTTTGCGTTATGCGTTATACGGTTTGAGTTATGCGTTATGCGTTATACGTTATTGGTCTACGCGTTATGCGTTATGCGTCATGCGTTATGCGTTATGCGTTCTGCGTTGTTCGTTATGCGTTATGCGTTGGGCGTAATACGTTTGCGTTATGCGTTATGCGTTATGCGTTATGCGTTATGCGTTATGCGTTATGCTTTATGCGTTATGCGTTATGCGTTATGCATTTTGCGTTATGCGCCATGCGTTATGCGTTATGAGTTATGCGTTGTGCGTTATGCGTTATGCGTTATGCGTTATGCGTTATACGGTTTGAGTTATGCGTTATACGTTATTGGTTTATGCGTTATGCGTTTTGCGTTATGCGTTATGCGTTATGCGTTATGCTTTATGCGTTATGCGTTATGCGTTATGCGTTATACGTTATTGGTTTATGCGTTATGCGTTATGCGTTATGCGTTATGCGTTATGCGTTATGCGTTATGCGTTATGCGTTATGCGTTATGCGTTATGCGTTATGCGTTATGCGTTATGCGTTTTGCGTTATGCGTTATCCGTTATGCGTTATGGGTTATGTTTTATGCGTTATGCGTTATGCGTTATGCGTTATGCGTTATGCGTTGTTCGTTATGCGTTATGCGTTGGACGTTATACGTTTGCGTTATGCGTTATGCGTTATGCGTTATGCTTTATGCGTTATGCGTTATGCGTTATGCGTTATGCGTTATGCATTTTGCGTTATGCGCCATGCGTTATGCGTTATGAGTTATGCGTTATGCGTTATGCGTTATACGGTTTGAGTTATGCGTTATGCGTTATGCGTTATGCGTTATGGGTTATGTTTTATGCGTTATGCGTTATGCGTTATACGGTTTGAGCTATGCGTTATGCGTTATACGGTTTGAGTTATGCGTTATGCGTTATACGTTATTGGTTTATGCGTTATGCGTTATGCGTTATGCGTTATGCGTTTTGCGTTATGCGTTATGCGTTATGCGTTATGCGTTTTGCGTTATGCGTTATGCGTTATGCGTTATGCTTTATGCGTTATGCGTTATGCGTTATGCGTTATGCGTTATGCGTTATGCGTTATGCGTTATGCGTTATGCGTTATGCGTTATGCGTTATGCGTTATGCGTTATGCGTTATGCGTTATGCGTTATGCGTTATGCGTTATGCGTTATGCGTTATGCGTTATGCGTTATGCGTTATGCGTTATGCGTTATGCGTTATGCGTTATGCGTTATGCGTTATGCGTTATGCGTTATGCGTTATGCGTTATGCGTTATACGGTATGCGTTATGCGTTATACGTTATGCGTTATGCGTTATGCGATATGCGTTATGCGTTATACGTTATGCGTTATGCGTTATACGTTATGCGTTATGCGTTATGCGTTATGCGTTATGCGTTATGCGTTATGCGTTATGCGTTATGCGTCATGCGTTATGCGTTATGCGTTATGCGTTATGCGTTATGCGTTATGCGTTATGCGTTATGCGTTATGCGTTATGCGTTATGCTTTATGCGTTATGCGTTATGCGTTATGCATTTTGCGTTATGCATTATGCGTTATGCGTTATGCGTTATGCGTTATGCGTTATGCGTTATGCGTTATGCGTTATACGGTTTGAGTTATGCGTTATGCGTTATACGGTTTGAGTTATGCTTTATGCGTTATACGTTATTGGTTTATGCGTTATGCGTTATGCGTTTTGCGTTATGCGTTATGGGTTATGTTTTATGCGTTATGCGTTATGCGTTATGCGTTATGCGTTATGCGTTATGCGTTATGCGTTATGCGTTATGCGTTATGCGTTATGCGTTATGCGTTATGCGTTATGCGGTATACGTTATGCGTTATGCGTTATGCGTTATGCGTTATACGGTTTGAGTTATGCGTTATACGTTATTGGTTTATGCGTTATGCGTTATGCGTTATGCGTTATGCGTTATGCGTTATGCGTTATGCGTTATGCGTTATGCGTTATGCGTTATGTTTTATGCGTTATGAGTTATGCGTTATGCGTTATGCGTAATGCGTTATGCGTTATGCGTTATGCGTTATGCGTTATGCGTTATGCGTTATGCGTTATGCGTTATGCGTTATGCGTTATGCGTTATGCGTTATGCGTTATGCGTTATGCGTTATGCGTTATGCGTTATGCGTTATGCGTTATGCGTTATGCGTTTGCGTTATGCGTTATCCGTTATGCGTTATGGGTTATGTTTTATGCGTTATGCGTTATGCGTTATGCGTTATGCGTTGTTCGTTATGCGTTATGCGTTGGACGTTATACGTTTGCGTTATGCGTTATGCGTTATGCGTTATGCGTTATGCTTTATGCTTTATGCGTTATGCGTTATGCGTTATGCGTTATGCATTTTGCGTTATGCGCCATGCGTTATGCGTTATGAGTTATGCGTTATGCGTTATGCGTTATGCGTTATACGGTTTGAGTTATGCGTTATGCGTTATACGTTATTGTTTATGCGTTATGCGTTATGCGTTATGCGTTATGCGTTATGCGTTATGCGTTATGCGTTATGCGTTATTGGTTTATGCGTTATGCGTTATGCGTTATGCGTTATGCGTTATGCGTTGTGCGTTGTGCGTTATGCGTTATGCGTTATGAGTTATGCGTTATGCGTTATGCGTTATGCGTTATGCGTTATACGGTTTGAGTTTTGCGTTATGCGTTATACGGTTTGAGTTATGCGTTATGCGTTATACGTTATTGGTCTACGCGTTATGCGTTATGCGTCATGCGTTATGCGTTATGCGTTCTGCGTTGTTCGTTACGCGTTATGCGTTGGGCGTAATACGTTTGCGTTATGCGTTATGCGTTATGCGTTATGCGTTATGGGTTATGTTTTATGCGTTATGCGTTATGCGTTATACGGTTTGAGCTATGCGTTATGCGTTATACGGTTTGAGTTATGCGTTATGCGTTATACGTTATTGGTTTATGCGTTATGCGTTATGCGTTATGCGTTATGCGTTTTGCGTTATGCGTTATGCGTTATGCGTTATGCGTTTTGCGTTATGCGTTATGCGTTATGCGTTATGCTTTATGCGTTATGCGTTATGCGTTATGCGTTATGCGTTATGCGTTATGCGTTATGCGTTATGCGTTATGCGTTATGCGTTATGCGTTATGCGTTATGCGTTATGCGTTATGCGTTATGCGTTATGCGTTATGCGTTATGCGTTATGCATTATGCGGTATGCGTTATGCGTTATGCGTTATGCGTTATGCGTTATGCGTTATGCGTTTTGCGTTATGCGTTATCCGTTATGCGTTATGGGTTATGTTTTATGCGTTATGCGTTATGCGTTGTTCGTTATGCGTTATGCGTTGGACGTTATACGTTTGCGTTATGCGTTATGCGTTATGCTTTATGCGTTATGCATTATGCGTTATGCGTTATGGGTTATGTTTTATGCGTTATGCGTTATGCGTTATGCGTTATGCGTTATGTGTTATGCGTTATGCGTTGTTCGTTATGCGTTATGCGTTGGGCGTTATACGTTTGCGTTATGCGTTATGCGTTATGCGTTATGCGTTATGTGTTATGCTTTATGCGTTATGCGTTATGCGTTATGCATTTTGCGTTATGCGCCATGCGTTATGCGTTATGAGTTATGCGTTAGGCGTTATGCGTTATGCGTTATGCGTTATACGGTTTGAGTTATGCGTTATGCGTTATACGGTTTGAGTTATGCGTTATACGTTATTGGTTTATGCGTTATGCGTTATGCGTTATGCGTTATGCGTTATACGGTTTGAGTTATGCGTTATGCGTTATACGGTTTGAGTTATGCGTTATACGTTATTGGTTTATGCGTTATGCGTTATGCGTTATGCGTTATGCGTTATGCGTTATGCGTTATGCGTTATGCGTTATACGGTTTGAGTTATGCGTTATGCGTTATACGGTTTGAGTTATGCGTTATACGTTATTGGTTTATGCGTTATGCGTTATGCGTTATGCGTTATGCGTTATACGGTTTGAGTTATGCGTTATGCGTTATACGGTTTGAGTTATGCGTTATGAGTTATACGTTATTGGTTTATGCGTTATGCGTTATGCGTTATGCGTTATGCGTTTTGCGTTATGCGTTATGCGTTATACGTTTTGCGTTATGCGTTATGCGTTATGCGTTATGCGTTATGCGTTATGCGTATGCGTTATGCGTTATGCGTTATGCTTTATGCGTTATGCGTTATGCGTTATGCATTTTGCGTTATGCGCCATGCGTTATGCGTTATGAGTTATGCGTTGTGCGTTATGCGTTATGCGTTATGCGTTATGCGTTATACGGTTTGAGTTATGCGTTATACGTTATTGGTTTATGCGTTATGCGTTTTGCGTTATGCGTTATGCGTTATGCGTTATGCTTTATGCGTTATGCGTTATGCGTTATGCGTTATACGTTATTGGTTTATGCGTTATGCGTTATGCGTTATGCGTTATGCGTTATGCGTTATGCGTTATGCGTTATGCGTTATGCGTTATGCGTTATGCGTTATGCGTTATGCGTTATGCGTTTTGCGTTATGCGTTATCCGTTATGCGTTATGGGTTATGTTTTATGCGTTATGCGTTATGCGTTATGCGTTATGCGTTATGCGTTATGCGTTGTGCGTTGTGCGTTATGCGTTATGCGTTATGAGTTATGCGTTATGCGTTATGCGTCATGCGTTATGCGTTATACGGTTTGAGTTATACGTTATGCGTTATACGGTTTGAGTTATGCGTTATGCGTTATACGTTATTGGTCTATGCGTTATGCGTTATGCGTCATGCGTTATGCGTTATGCGTTCTGCGTTGTTCGTTATGCGTTATGCGTTGGGCGTAATACGTTTGCGTTATGCGTTATGCGTTATGCGTTATGCGTTATGGGTTATGTTTTATGCGTTATGCGTTATGCGTTATGCGTTATGCGTTGTGCGTTATGCGTTATTCGTTTTGCGTTATGCGTTATGCGTTATGGGTTATGTTTTATGCGTTATGCGTTATGTGTTATGCGTTATACGTTATGCTTTATGCGTTATGCGTTATGCGTTATGCGTTATGCGTTATGCGTTATGCGTTATGCGTTATGCGTTATGCGCTATGCGTTATGCATTATGCGTTATGCGTTATGCGTTATGCGTTAAGCGTTATGCGTTTTGCTGTATTCGTTATGCGTTGTGCATTATGCGTTATGCGTTATGTGTTACGCTTTATGCGTTATGCGTTATGCGTTACGCTTTATGCGTTATGCGTTATGCGTTATGCGTTTTGCGTTATGCGTTATGCGTAATGGGTTATGTTTTATGCGTTATGCGTTATGCGTTATGCGTTGTTCGTTATGCGTTATGCGTTGGGCATTATACGTTTGCGTTATGCGTTATGCGTTATGCGTTATGCATTATGCTTTATGCGTAATGCGGTATGCGTTATACGTTATGCGTTATGCGTTATGCGTTATGCGTTATGCGTTATGCGTTATGCGTTATGCGTTATGCGTTATGCGTTATGCGTTATGCGCTATGCGTTATGCATTATGCGTTATGCGTTATGCGTTATGCGTTAAGCGTTATGCGTTTTGCTGTATTCGTTATGCGTTGTGCATTATGCGTTATGCGTTATGTGTTACGCTTTATGCGTTATGCGTTATGCGTTACGCTTTATGCGTTATGCGTTATGCGTTATGCGTTATGCGTTATGCGTTATGCGTTATGCGTTATGCGTTATGCGTTATGCGTTATGCGTGATGCGTTATGTGTTAGGCGATATACGTTTTGCGGTATTCGTTATGCGTTATGATTTATGCTTTATGCGTTATGCGTTTTGCGTGATCCGACATGCGTTATGCATTTTGCGTTATGCGTTATTCGTTATGAGTTATGAGTTATAAGTTATGCGTAATGCGTTATGCGTTAGGCGTTATGCATTATGCTTTATCCGTTATGCGTTATGCGTTATGCTTTATGCGTTATGCGTTATGCGTTATGCATTTTGCGTTATGCGTTATTCGTTATGAGTTATGAGTTATAAGTTATGCGTAATGCGTTATGCGTTATGCGTTATACGTTATGCGTTATCCGATATGCGTTATGCGTTATGCTTTATGCGTTATGCGTTATGCGTTATGCGTTATGCGTTATGCGTTATGCGTTATTCGTTATGAGTAATGAGTTACAAGTTATGCGTTATGCGTAATGCGTTTTGCGTTATGCGTTATGCGTTATGCTTTATGCGTTATGCGTTATGCGTTATGCTTTATGCGTTATTCGTTATGCGTTATGCGTTATGCGTTATGCGTTATGCGTTATGCGTTATGCGTTATGCGTTACGCGTTATGCGTTATGCGTTATGCGTTATGCGTTATGCGTTATGCTTTATGCGTTATGCGTTACTCCTTATGAGTTATGAGTTATTAGTTATGCGTAATGCGTTATGCGTTATGCGTTATGCTTTATGCGTTATGCGTTATGCGATATGCGTTATGCGTTATGCGTTATGCGTTATGCGTTATGCGTTATGCGTTATGCGTTATGCGTTATGCTTTATGCGTTATGCGTTATGCCTTATGCGTTATGCCTTATGCGTTATGCGTTATTCGTTATGAGTAATGAGTTATAAGTTATGCTTTATGCGTTATGCTTTATGCGTCATGCGTTATGCGTTATGCGTTATGCGTTATGCGTTATGCGTTATGCGTTATGCGTTATGCGTTATGCGCTATGCGTTATGTGTTACGCTTTATGCGTTATGCGTTATGCGTTACGCTTTATGCATTATGCGTTATGCGTTATGCGTTATGCATTATGCGTTATGCGTTATGCGTGATCCGTTATGCGTTAAGCGTTATGCGTTTTGCTGTATTCGTAATGCGTTGTGCATTATGCGTTATGCGTTATGTGTTATGCGTTATGCGTTATGCGTTATGCGTGATCCGTTATGTGTTAGGCGATATACGTTTTGCGGTATTCGTTATGCGTTATGCGTTATGCGTTATGCGTTATGCGTTATACGGTATGCGTTATGCGTTATACGTTATGCGTTATGCGTTATGCGATATGCGTTATGCGTTATACGTTATGCTTTATGCGTTATGCGTTATGCGTTATGCGTTATGCGTTATGCGTTATGCGTTATGCGTTATGCGTTATGCGTTATGCGTTATGCGTTATGCGTTATGCGTTATGCGTTGTGCGTTATACGTTTGCGTTATGCGTTATGCGTTATGCTTTATGCGTTATGCGTTATGCGTTATGCGTTATGCGTTATGCGTTATGCGTTATGCGTTATGCGTTATGCGTTATGCGTTATGCGTTATGCGTTATGCGTTATGCGTTATGCGTTATGCGTTATGCGTTATGCGTTATGCTTTATGCGTTATGCATTATGCGTTATGCGTTATGCGATATGCGTTATGCGTTATGCGTTATTCGTTATGAGTAATGAGTTATAAGTTATGCGTTATGAGTTATGCGTTATGCGTTATGCGTTATGCGTTACGCGTTATGCGTTATGCGTTATGCGTTACGCGTTATGCGTTATGCGTTATGCGTTATGCGTTATGCTTTATGCGTTATGCGTTACTCCTTATGAGTTATGAGTTATAAGTTATGCGTAATGCGTTATGCGTTATGCGTTATGCTTTATGCGTTATGCGTTATGCGTTATGCGTTATGCGTTATGCGTTATGCGTTATGCGTTATGCATTATGCGTTATGCGTTATGCGTTATGCTTTATGCGTTATGCGTTATGCCTTATGCGTTATGCCTTATGCGTTATGCGTTATTCGTTATGAGTAATGAGTTATAAGTTATGCGTTATGCGTTATGCTTTATGCGTTATGCGTTATGCGTTATGCGTTATGCGTTATGCGGTATGCGTTATGCGTTATGCGTTATGCGTTATGCGTTATGCGTTATGCGTTATACGGTATGCGTTATGCGTTATGCGTTATGCGTTATGCGTTATGCGTTATGCGTTATGCGTTATGCGTTATGCGTTATGCGTTATGCGTTAAGCGTTATGCGTTATACGGTATGCGTTATGCGTTATGCGTTATGCGTTATGCGTTATGCGTTATGCGTTATGCGTTATGCGTTATGCGTTATGCGTTATGCGTTATGCGTTATGCGTTATGCGTTATGCGTTATGCGTTATGCGTTATGCGTTATGCGTTATGCGTTATGCGTTATGCGTTATGCGTTATGCGTTATGCGTTATGATTTATGCGTTATGCGTTATGCGTTATGCTTTATGCGTTATGCGTTACTCCTTATGAGTTATGAGTTATAAGTTATGCGTAATGCGTTATGCGTTATGCGTTATGCATTATGCTTTATGCGTAATGCGGTATACGTTATACGTTATGCGTTATGCGTTATGCGTTATGCGTTATGCGTTATGCGTTATGCGTTATGCGTTATGCGTTATGCGTTATGCGTTATGCGCTATGCGTTATGCATTATGCGTTATGCGTTATGCGTTATGCGTTAAGCGTTATGCGTTTTGCTGTATTCGTTATGCGTTGTGCATTATGCGTTATGCGTTATGTGTTACGCTTTATGCGTTATGCGTTATGCGTTACGCTTTATGCGTTATGCATTATGCGTTATGCGTTATGCGTTATGCATTATGCGTTATGCGTTATGCGTGATCCGTTATGCGTTAAGCGTTATGCGTTTTGCTGTATTCGTAATGCGTTGTGCATTATGCGTTATGCGTTATGTGTTATGCGTTATGCGTTATGCGTTATACGTTATGCGTTATGCGTTATGCGTGATCCGTTATGTGTTAGGCGATATACGTTTTGCGGTATTCGTTATGCGTTATGCGTTATGCGTTATGCGTTATGCGTTATCCGTTGTTCGTTATGCGTTATGCGTTGTGCGTTATACGTTTGCGTTATGCGTTATACGGTATGCGTTATGCGTTATACGTTATGCGTTATGCGTTATGCGATATGCGTTATGCGTTATACGTTATGCTTTATGCGTTATGCGTTATTAGTTACACGTTATGCGTTATGCGTTATGCGTTATGCGTTATGCGTTAGGGGTTATGCGTTATGCGTTAGGCGTTATGCGTTATGCGTTATGCGTTATGAGTTATACGTTATGCGTTATGCGTTAGGGGTTATGCGTTATGCGTTATGCTTTATGCGTTATGCATTATGCGTTATGCGTTATGCGATATGCGTTATCCGTTATGCGTTATGCGTTATGCGTTATTCGTTATGAGTAATGAGTTATAAGTTATGCGTTATGCGTTATGCGTTATGCGTTATGCATTATGCTTTATGCGTAATGCGGTATACGTTATACGTTATGCGTTATGCGTTATGCGTTATACGTTATTGGTTTATGCGTTATGCGTTATGCGTTATGCGTTATGCGTTATTGGTTTATGCGTTATGCGTTATGCGTTATGCGTTATGCGTTATGCGTTGTGCGTTGTGCGTTATGCGTTATGCGTTATGAGTTATGCGTTATGCGTTATGCGTCATGCGTTATGCGTTATACGGTTTGAGTTATACGTTATGCGTTATACGGTTTGAGTTATGCGTTATGCGTTATACGTTATTGGTCTATGCGTTATGCGTTATGCGTCATGCGTTATGCGTTATGCGTTCTGCGTTGTTCGTTATGCGTTATGCGTTGGGCGTAATACGTTTGCGTTATGCGTTATGCGTTATGCGTTATGCGTTATGGGTTATGTTTTATGCGTTATGCGTTATGCGTTATGCGTTATGCGTTGTGCGTTATGCGTTATTCGTTTTGCGTTATGCGTTATGCGTTATGGGTTATGTTTTATGCGTTATGCGTTATGTGTTATGCGTTATACGTTATGCTTTATGCGTTATGCGTTATGCGTTATGCGTTATGCGTTATGCGTTATGCGTTATGCGTTATGCGTTATGCGCTATGCGTTATGCATTATCCGTTATGCGTTATGCGTTATGCGTTAAGCGTTATGCGTTTTGCTGTATTCGTTATGCGTTGTGCATTATGCGTTATGCGTTATGTGTTACGCTTTATGCGTTATGCGTTATGCGTTACGCTTTATGCGTTATGCGTTATGCGTTATGCGTTTTGCGTTATGCGTTATGCGTAATGGGTTATGTTTTATGCGTTATGCGTTATGCGTTATGCGTTGTTCGTTATGCGTTATGCGTTGGGCATTATACGTTTGCGTTATGCGTTATGCGTTATGCGTTATGCATTATGCTTTATGCGTAATGCGGTATGCGTTATACGTTATGCGTTATGCGTTATGCGTTATGCGTTATGCGATATGCGTTATGCGTTATGCGTTATGCGTTATGCGTTATGCGCTATGCGTTATGCATTATGCGTTATGCGTTATGCGTTATGCGTTAAGCGTTATGCGTTTTGCTGTATTCGTTATGCGTTGTGCATTATGCGTTATGCGTTATGTGTTACGCTTTATGCGTTATGCGTTATGCGTTACGCTTT
This sequence comes from Lasioglossum morio, assembly GCA_916610235.2. Lineage (NCBI taxonomy): Eukaryota > Metazoa > Arthropoda > Insecta > Hymenoptera > Halictidae > Lasioglossum > Lasioglossum morio. Next base: position 2,112,121 of record CAKAJA020000459.1, on the reverse strand, counting down.
ATGCGTTATGCGTTATGCGTTATGCGTTATGCGTTATGCGTTATGCGTTATGCGTTATGCGTTATGCGTTATGCGTTATGCGTGATGCGTTATGTGTTAGGCGATATACGTTTTGCGGTATTCGTTATGCGTTATGATTTATGCTTTATGCGTTATGCGTTTTGCGTGATCCGACATGCGTTATGCATTTTGCGTTATGCGTTATTCGTTATGAGTTATGAGTTATAAGTTATGCGTAATGCGTTATGCGTTAGGCGTTATGCATTATGCTTTATCCGTTATGCGTTATGCGTTATGCTTTATGCGTTATGCGTTATGCGTTATGCATTTTGCGTTATGCGTTATTCGTTATGAGTTATGAGTTATAAGTTATGCGTAATGCGTTATGCGTTATGCGTTATACATTATGCTTTATCCGTTATGCGTTATGCGTTATGCTTTATGCGTTATGCGTTATGCGTTATGCGTTATGCGTTATGCGTTATGCGTTATTCGTTATGAGTAATGAGTTACAAGTTATGCGTTATGCGTAATGCGTTTTGCGTTATGCGTTATGCGTTATGCTTTATGCGTTATGCGTTATGCGTTATGCTTTATGCGTTATTCGTTATGCGTTATGCGTTATGCGTTATGCGTTATGCGTTATGCGTTATGCGTTATGCGTTACGCGTTATGCGTTATGCGTTATGCGTTATGCGTTATGCGTTATGCTTTATGCGTTATGCGTTACTCCTTATGAGTTATGAGTTATTAGTTATGCGTAATGCGTTATGCGTTATGCGTTATGCTTTATGCGTTATGCGTTATGCGATATGCGTTATGCGTTATGCGTTATGCGTTATGCGTTATGCGTTATGCGTTATGCGTTATGCGTTATGCTTTATGCGTTATGCGTTATGCCTTATGCGTTATGCCTTATGCGTTATGCGTTATTCGTTATGAGTAATGAGTTATAAGTTATGCTTTATGCGTTATGCTTTATGCGTCATGCGTTATGCGTTATGCGTTATGCGTTATGCGTTATGCGTTATGCGTTATGCGTTATGCGTTATGCGCTATGCGTTATGTGTTACGCTTTATGCGTTATGCGTTATGCGTTACGCTTTATGCATTATGCGTTATGCGTTATGCGTTATGCATTATGCGTTATGCGTTATGCGTGATCCGTTATGCGTTAAGCGTTATGCGTTTTGCTGTATTCGTAATGCGTTGTGCATTATGCGTTATGCGTTATGTGTTATGCGTTATGCGTTATACGTTATGCGTTATGCGTTATGCGTGATCCGTTATGTGTTAGGCGATATACGTTTTGCGGTATTCGTTATGCGTTATGCGTTATGCGTTATGCGTTATGCGTTATACGGTATGCGTTATGCGTTATACGTTATGCGTTATGCGTTATGCGATATGCGTTATGCGTTATACGTTATGCTTTATGCGTTATGCGTTATGCGTTATGCGTTATGCGTTATGCGTTATGCGTTATGCGTTATGCGTTATGCGTTATGCGTTATGCGTTATGCGTTATGCGTTATGCGTTGTGCGTTATACGTTTGCGTTATGCGTTATGCGTTATGCTTTATGCGTTATGCGTTATGCGTTATGCGTTATGCGTTATGCGTTATGCGTTATGCGTTATGCGTTATGCGTTATGCGTTATGCGTTATGCGTTATGCGTTATGCGTTATGCGTTATGCGTTATGCGTTATGCGTTATGCTTTATGCGTTATGCATTATGCGTTATGCGTTATGCGATATGCGTTATGCGTTATGCGTTATTCGTTATGAGTAATGAGTTATAAGTTATGCGTTATGAGTTATGCGTTATGCGTTATGCGTTATGCGTTACGCGTTATGCGTTATGCGTTATGCGTTACGCGTTATGCGTTATGCGTTATGCGTTATGCGTTATGCTTTATGCGTTATGCGTTACTCCTTATGAGTTATGAGTTATAAGTTATGCGTAATGCGTTATGCGTTATGCGTTATGCTTTATGCGTTATGCGTTATGCGTTATGCGTTATGCGTTATGCGTTATGCGTTATGCGTTATGCATTATGCGTTATGCGTTATGCGTTATGCTTTATGCGTTATGCGTTATGCCTTATGCGTTATGCCTTATGCGTTATGCGTTATTCGTTATGAGTAATGAGTTATAAGTTATGCGTTATGCGTTATGCTTTATGCGTTATGCGTTATGCGTTATGCGTTATGCGTTATGCGTTATGCGGTATGCGTTATGCGTTATGCGTTATGCGTTATGCGTTATGCGTTATGCGTTATACGGTATGCGTTATGCGTTATGCGTTATGCGTTATGCGTTATGCGTTATGCGTTATGCGTTATGCGTTATGCGTTAAGCGTTATGCGTTATACGGTATGCGTTATGCGTTATGCGTTATGCGTTATGCGTTATGCGTTATGCGTTATGCGTTATGCGTTATGCGTTATGCGTTATGCGTTATGCGTTATGCGTTATGCGTTATGCGTTATGCGTTATGCGTTATGCGTTATGCGTTATGCGTTATGCGTTATGCGTTATGCGTTATGATTTATGCGTTATGCGTTATGCGTTATGCTTTATGCGTTATGCGTTACTCCTTATGAGTTATGAGTTATAAGTTATGCGTAATGCGTTATGCGTTATGCGTTATGCATTATGCTTTATGCGTAATGCGGTATACGTTATACGTTATGCGTTATGCGTTATGCGTTATGCGTTATGCGTTATGCGTTATGCGTTATGCGTTATGCGTTATGCGTTATGCGTTATGCGCTATGCGTTATGCATTATGCGTTATGCGTTATGCGTTATGCGTTAAGCGTTATGCGTTTTGCTGTATTCGTTATGCGTTGTGCATTATGCGTTATGCGTTATGTGTTACGCTTTATGCGTTATGCGTTATGCGTTACGCTTTATGCGTTATGCATTATGCGTTATGCGTTATGCGTTATGCATTATGCGTTATGCGTTATGCGTGATCCGTTATGCGTTAAGCGTTATGCGTTTTGCTGTATTCGTAATGCGTTGTGCATTATGCGTTATGCGTTATGTGTTATGCGTTATGCGTTATGCGTTATACGTTATGCGTTATGCGTTATGCGTGATCCGTTATGTGTTAGGCGATATACGTTTTGCGGTATTCGTTATGCGTTATGCGTTATGCGTTATGCGTTATGCGTTATCCGTTGTTCGTTATGCGTTATGCGTTGTGCGTTATACGTTTGCGTTATGCGTTATACGGTATGCGTTATGCGTTATACGTTATGCGTTATGCGTTATGCGATATGCGTTATGCGTTATACGTTATGCTTTATGCGTTATGCGTTATTAGTTACACGTTATGCGTTATGCGTTATGCGTTATGCGTTATGCGTTAGGGGTTATGCGTTATGCGTTAGGCGTTATGCGTTATGCGTTATGCGTTATGAGTTATACGTTATGCGTTATGCGTTAGGGGTTATGCGTTATGCGTTATGCTTTATGCGTTATGCATTATGCGTTATGCGTTATGCGATATGCGTTATCCGTTATGCGTTATGCGTTATGCGTTATTCGTTATGAGTAATGAGTTATAAGTTATGCGTTATGCGTTATGCTTTATGCTTTATGCGTTATGCCTTATGCGTTATGCGTTATGCGTTATGCGTTATGCGTTATGCGTTTTGCGTTATGCGTTATGCGTTATGCGTTGTGCGTTATACGTTTGCGTTATGCGTTATGCGTTATGCTTTATGCGTTACGCGTTATGCGTTATTCGTTATGAGTAATGAGTTATAAGTTATGCGTTATGCGTTATGCTTTATGCGTTATGCGTTATGCGTTATGCGTTATGCGTTATGCTTTATGCGTTATGCGTTATGCCTTATGCGTTATGCCTTATGCGTTATGCGTTATTCGTTATGAGTAATGAGTTATAAGTTATGCGTTATGCGTTATGCTTTATGCGTTATGCGTTATGCGTTATGCGTTATGCGTTATGCGGTATGCGTTATGCGTTATGCGTTATGCGTTATGCGTTATGCGTTATGCGTTATACGGTATGCGTTATGCGTTATGCGTTATGCGTTATGCGTTATGCGTTATGCGTTATGCGTTATGCGTTATGCGTTATGCGTTAAGCGTTATGCGTTATACGGTATGCGTTATGCGTTATGCGTTATGCGTTATGCGTTATGCGTTATGCGTTATGCGTTATGCGTTATGCGTTATGCGTTATGCGTTATGCGTTATGCGTTATGCGTTATGCGTTATGCGTTATGCGTTATGCGTTATGCGTTATGCGTTATGCGTTATGATTTATGCGTTATGCGTTATGCGTTATGCGTTATGCGTTATGATTTATGCGTTATGCGTTATGCGTTATGCTTTATGCGTTATGCGTTACTCCTTATGAGTTATGCTTTATGCGTTATGCGTTACTCCTTATGAGTTATGAGTTATAAGTTATGCGTAATGCGTTATGCGTTATGCGTTATGCATTATGCTTTATGCGTAATGCGGTATACGTTATACGTTATGCGTTATGCGTTATGCGTTATGCGTTATGCGTTATGCGTTATGCGTTATGCGTTATGCGTTATGCGTTATGCGCTATGCGTTATGCATTATGCGTTATGCGTTATGCGTTATGCGTTATGCGTTATGCGTTATGCGCTATGCGTTATGCATTATGCGTTATGCGTTATGCGTTATGCGTTAAGCGTTATGCGTTTTGCTGTATTCGTTATGCGTTGTGCATTATGCGTTATGCGTTATGTGTTACGCTTTATGCGTTATGCGTTATGCGTTACGCTTTATGCGTTATGCATTATGCGTTATGCGTTATGCGTTATGCATTATGCGTTATGCGTTATGCGTGATCCGTTATGCGTTAAGCGTTATGCGTTTTGCTGTATTCGTAATGCGTTGTGCATTATGCGTTATGCGTTATGTGTTATGCGTTATGCGTTATGCGTTATACGTTATGCGTTATGCGTTATGCGTGATCCGTTATGTGTTAGGCGATATACGTTTTGCGGTAATCGTTATGCGTTATGCGTTATGCGTTATGCGTTATGCGTTATCCGTTGTTCGTTATGCGTTATGCGTTGTGCGTTATACGTTTGCGTTATGCGTTATACGGTATGCGTTATGCGTTATACGTTATGCGTTATGCGTTATGCGATATGCGTTATGCGTTATACGTTATGCTTTATGCGTTATGCGTTATTAGTTACACGTTATGCGTTATGCGTTATGCGTTATGCGTTATGCGTTAGGGGTTATGCGTTATGCGTTAGGCGTTATGCGTTATGCGTTATGCGTTATGAGTTATACGTTATGCGTTATGCGTTAGGGGTTATGCGTTATGCGTTATGCTTTATGCGTTATGCATTATGCGTTATGCGTTATGCGATATGCGTTATCCGTTATGCGTTATGCGTTATGCGTTATTCGTTATGAGTAATGAGTTATAAGTTATGCGTTATGCGTTATGCTTTATGCGTTATGCGTTATGCCTTATGCGTTATGCGTTATGCGTTATGCGTTATGCGTTATGCGTTTTGCGTTATGCGTTATGCGTTATGCGTTGTGCGTTACACGTTTGCGTTATGCGTTATGCGTTATGCTTTATGCGTTATGCGTTATGCGTTATGCGTTATGCGTTATGCGTTATGCGTTATGCGTTATGCGTTATGCGTTATGCGTTATGCGTTATGCGTTATGCGTTATGCGTTATGCGTTATGCGTTATGCGTTATGCGTTATGCGTTATGCGTTATGCGTTATGCGTTATGCGTTTTGCGGTATTCGTTATGCGTTGTGCATTATGAGTTATGCGTTATGCGTTATGCGTTATGCGTTATGCTTTATGCGTTATGCATTATGCGTTATGCGTTATGCGATATGCGTTATGCGTTATGCGTTATTCGTTATGAGTAATGAGTTATAAGTTATGCGTTATGAGTTATGCGTTATGCGTTATGCGTTATGCGTTTTGCGGTATTCGTTATGCGTTGTGCATTATGAGTTATGCGTTATGCGTTATGCGTTATGCGTTATGCGTTATGCTTTATGCGTTATGCATTATGCGTTATGCGTTATGCGATATGCGTTATGCGTTATTCGTTATGAGTAATGAGTTATAAGTTATGCGTTATGCGTTATGCGTTATGCGTTATGCGTTATGCGTTATGCTTTATGCGTTATGCGTTATGCCTTATGCGTTATGCCTTATGCGTTATGCGTTATTCGTTATGAGTAATGAGTTATAAGTTATGCTTTATGCGTTATGCTTTATGCGTTATGCGTTATGCGTTATGCGTTATGCGTTATGCGTTATGCGTTATGCGTTATGCGTTATGCGTTATGCGTTATGCGTTATGCGTTATGCGTTATGCGTTATGCGTTATGCGTTATGCGTTATGCGTTATACGGTATGCGTTATGCGTTATGCGTTATATGTTATGCGTTATGCGTTATGCGTTATGCGTTATGCGTTATGCGTTATGCGTTATGCGTTATGCGTTATGCGTTATGCGTTATGCGTTATGATTTATGCGTTATGCGTTATGCGTTATGCTTTATGCGTTATGCGTTACTCCTTATGAGTTATGAGTTATAAGTTATGCGTAATGCGTTATGCGTTATGCGTTATGCATTATGCTTTATGCGTAATGCGGTATGCGTTATACGTTATGCGTTATGCGTTATGCGTTATGCGTTAAGCGTTATGCGTTATGCGTTATGCGTTATGCGTTATGCGCTATGCGTTATGCATTATGCGTTATGCGTTATGCGTTATGCGTTAAGCGTTATGCGTTTTGCTGTATTCGTTATGCGTTGTGCATTATGCGTTATGCGTTATGTGTTACGCTTTATGCGTTATGCGTTATGCGTTACGCTTTATGCGTTATGCATTATGCGTTATGCGTTATGCGTTATGCATTATGCGTTATGCGTTATGCGTGATCCGTTATGCGTTAAGCGTTATGCGTTTTGCTGTATTCGTAATGCGTTGTGCATTATGCGTTATGGGTTATGTGTTATGCGTTATGCGTTATGCGTTATACGTTATGCGTTATGCGTTATGCGTGATCCGTTATGTGTTAGGCGATACACGTTTTGCGGTATTCGTTATGCGTTATGCGTTATGCGTTATGCGTTATGCGTTATCCGTTGTTCGTTATGCGTTATGCGTTGTGCGTTATACGTTTGCGTTATGCGTTATGGGTTATACGGTATGCGTTATGCTTTATGCGTTATGCGTTACTCCTTATGAGTTATGAGTTATAAGTTATGCGTAATGCGGTATGCGTTATACGTTATACGTTATGCGTTATGCGTTATGCGTTATGCGTTATGCGTTATGCGTTATGCGTTATGCATTATGCGTTATGCGTTATGCGTTTTGCTGTATTCGTTATGCGTTGTGCATTATGAGTTATGCGTTATGTGTTATGCTTTATGCGTTATGCGTTAAGCGTTACGCTTTATGCGTTATGCATTATGCGTTATGCATTATGCGTTATGCATTATGCGTTATGCGTTATGCGTGATCCGTTATGCGTTAAGCGTTATGCGTTTTGCTGTATTCGTAATGCGTTGTGCATTATGTGTTATGCGTTATGTGTTATGCGTTATACGTTATGCGTTATACGTTATGCGTTATGCGTTATGCGTGATCCGTTATGTGTTAGGCGATATACGTTTTGCGGTATTCGTTATGCGTTATGCGTTATGCGTTATCCGTTGTTCGTTATGCGTTATGCGTTGTGCGTTATACGTTTGCGTTATGCGTTATGCGTTATACGGTATGCGTTATGCGTTATACGTTATGCGTCATGCGTTATGCGATATGCGTTATGCGTTATGCGTTATGCGTTATGCGTTATGCGTTATGCGTTATGCCTTATGCGTTATGCGTTATTCGTTATGAGTAATGAGTTATAAGTTATGCGTTATGCGTTATGCTTCATGCGTTATGCGTTATGCGTTATGCGTTATGCGTTATGCGTTATGCGTTATGCGTTATGCGTTAAGCGTTATGCTTTATGCATTATGCGTTATGCGTTATGCGTTATGCGTTATGCGTTATGCGTTATGCGTTATGCGTTATGCGTTATGCCTTATGCGTTATGCCTTATGCGTTATGCGTTATTCGTTATGAGTAATGAGTTATAAGTTATGCGTTATGCGTTATGCTTCATGCGTTATGCGTTATGCGTTATGCGTTATGTGTTATGCGTTATGCGTTATGCGTTATGCGCTATGCGTTATACGGTATGCGTTATGCGTTATGCGTTATGCGTTATGCGTTATGCGTTATGCGTTATGCGTTATGCGTTATGCGTTATGCGTTATGCGTTATGCGTTATGCGTTATGCGTTATGCGTTATGCTTTATGCGTTATGCGTCATGCGTTATGCTTTATGCGTTATGCGTTATGAGTTATGAGTAATAAGTTATAAGTTATGCGTTATGCGTTATACGTTATACGTTATGCGTTATGCGTTATGCGTTATGCGTTATGCGTTATGCGTTATGCGTTATGCATTATGCGTTATGCGTTATGCTTTATGCGTTATGCGTTATGCTTTATGCGTTATGCGTTACTCCTTATGAGTTATGAGTTATAAGTTATGCGTAATGCGGTATGCGTTATACGTTATACGTTATGCGTTATGCGTTATGCGTTATGCGTTATGCGTTATGCGTTATGCATTATGCGTTATGCGTTATGCGTTATGCGTTAAGCGTTATGCGTTTTGCTGTATTCGTTATGCGTTGTGCATTATGAGTTATGCGTTATGTGTTATGCTTTATGCGTTATGCGTTATGCGTTACGCTTTATGCGTTATACATTATGCGTTATGCGTTATGCGTTATGCATTATGGATTATGCGTTATGCGTGATACGTTATGCGTTAAGCGTTATGCGTTTTGCTGTATTCGTAATTCGTTGTGCATTATGTGTTATGCGTTAGGTGTTATGCGTTATGCGTTATGCGTTATACGTTATGCGTTATGCGCTATGCGTGATCCGTTATGTGTTAAGCGATATACGTTTTGCGGTATTCGTTATGCGTTATGCGTTATGCGTTATGCGTTATCCGTTGTTCGTTATGCGTTATGCGTTGTGCGTTATACGTTTGCGTTATGCGTTATGCGTTATACGGTATGCGTTATGCGTTATACGTTATGCGTTATGCGTTATGCGATATGCGTTATGCGTTATGCGTTATGCGTTATGCGTTATGCGTTATGCCTTATGCGTTATGCGTTATTCGTTATGAGTAATGAGTTATAAGTTATGCGTTATGCGTTATGCTTCATGCGTTATGCGTTATGCGTTATGCGTTATGCGTTATGCGTTATGCGTTATGCGTTATGCGTTATGCGTTATGCGTTATGCGTTATGCTTTATGCGTTATGCGTCATGCGTTATGCTTTATGCGTTATGCGTTACTCCTTATGAGTTATGGGTTATAAGTTATGCGTAATGCGTTATGCGTTATGCGTTATGCATTATGCTTTATCCGTTATGCGTTATGCGTTATGCTTTATGCGTTATGCGTTATGAGTTATGAGTAATGAGTTATAAGTTATGCGTTATGCGTTATTCGTTATGAGTAATGAGTTATAAGTTATGCGTTATGCGTTATGCTTTATGCGTTATGCGTTATGCGTTATGCGTTATGCGTTATGCGTTATGCGTTATGCGTTATGCGTTTTGCGTTATGCGTTATGCGTTATGCGTTGTGCGTTATACGTTTGCGTTATGCGTTATGCGTTATGCTTTATGCGTTATGCGTTATGCGTTATGCGTTATGCGTTATGCGTTATGCGATATGCGTAATGCGTTATGCGTTATGCGTTATGCGTTATGCGTTATGCGTTATGCGTTATGCGTTATGCGTTATGCGTTATGCGTTATGTGTTATGCGTTATGCGTTATGCGTAATGCGTTACGCGTTATGCGTTATGCATTATGCGCTATGCGTTATGCGTTATGCGTTATGCGTTATTCGTTATGAGTAATGAGTTATAAGTTATGCGTTATGCGTTATGCTTTATGCATTATGCGTTATGCGTTATGCGTTATGCGTTATGCGTTATGCGTTATGCGTTATGCGTTATGCGTTATGCGTTATGCGTTATGCGTTATGCGTTATGCGTTATGCGTTATGCCTTATGCGTTATGCGTTATTCGTTATGAGTAATGAGTTATAAGTTATGCGTTATGCGTTATGCTTCATGCGTTATGCTTTATGCGTTATGCGTTATGTGTTATGCGTTATGCGTTATGCGTTATGCGCTATGCGTTATACGGTATGCGTTATGCGTTATGCGTTATGCGTTATGCGTTATGCGTTATGCGTTGTGCGTTATACGTTTGCGTTATGCGTTATGCGTTATACGGTATGCGTTATGCGTTATACGTTATGCGTTATGCGTTAATGCGATATGCGTTATGCGTTATGCGTTATGCTTTATGCGTTGTGCGTTATTAGTTACACGTTATGCGTTATGCGTTATGCGTTATGCGTTAGGGGTTATGCGTTATGCGTTATGCGTTAGGCGTTATGCGTTATGCGTTATGCGTTATGCGTTATGAGTTATACGTTATGCTTTATGCGTTATGCGTTATGCGTTATGCGATATGCGTTATGCGTAATGCGTTATGCGTTATGCTTTATGCGTTATGCATTATGCGTTATGCGTTATGCGATATGCGTTATGCGTTATGCGTTATGCGTTATGCGTTATGCGTTATGCGTTATGCATTATGCGTTATGCGATATGCGTTATGCGTTATGCGTTATGCTTTATGCGTTGTGCGTTATTAGTTACACGTTATGCGTTATGCGTTATGCGTTATGCGTTAGGGGTTATGCGTTATGCGTTATGCGTTATGCGTTATGCGTTATGCGTTATGCGTTATGCGTTATGCGTTATGCGTTATGCGTTATGCTTTATGCGTTATGCGGCATGCGTTATGCTTTATGCGTTATGCGTTATGAGTTATGAGTAATGAGTTATAAGTTATGCGTTATGCGTTATACGTTATACTTTATGCGTTATGCGTTATGCGTTATGCGTTATGCGTTATGCGTTATGCGTTATGCGTTATGCGTTATGCGTTATGCGTTATGCTTTATGCGTTATGCGTTATGCTTTATGCGTTATGCGTTACTCCTTATGAGTTATGAGTTATAAGTTATGCGTTATGCGGTATGCGTTATACGTTATACGTTATGCGTTATGCGTTATGCGTTATGCGTTATGCGTTATGCGTTATGCATTATGCGTTATGAGTTATGCGTTATGCGTTAAGCGTTATGCGTTTTGCTGTATTCGTTATGCGTTGTGCATTATGAGTTATGCGTTATGGGTTATGCTTTATGCGTTATGCGTTATGCGTTACGCTTTATGCGTTATGCATTATGCGTTATGCGTTATGCGTTATGCATTATGCGTTATGCGTTATGCGTGATCCGTTATGCGTTAAGCGTTATGCGTTTTGCTGTATTCGTAATGCGTTGTGCATTATGTGTTATGCGTTATGTGTTATGCGTTATGCGTTATGCGTTATACGTTATGCGTTATGCGTTATGCGTGATCCGTTATGTGTTAGGCGATATACGTTTTGCGGTATTCGTTATGCGTTATGCGTTATGCGTTATGCGTTATCCGTTGTTCGTTATGCGTTATGCGTTGTGCGTTATACGTTTGCGTTATGCGTTATGCGTTATACGGTATGCGTTATGCGTTATACGTTATGCGTTATGCGTTATGCGATATGCGTTATGCGTTATGCGTTATGCTTTATGCGTTGTGCGTTATTAGTTACACGTTATGCGTTATGCGTTATGCGTTATGCGTTAGGGGTTATGCGTTATGCGTTATGCGTTAGGCGTTATGCGTTATGCGTTATGCGTTATGCGTTATGCGTTATGAGTTATACGTTATGCTTTATGCGTTATGGGTTATGCGTTAAGCGTTATGCGTTTTGCTGTATTCGTAATGCGTTGTGCATTATGTGTTATGCGTTATGTGTTATGCGTTATGCGTTATGCGTTATACGTTATGCGTTATGCGTTATGCGTGATCCGTTATGTGTTAGGCGATATACGTTTTGCGGTATTCGTTATGCGTTATGCGTTATGCGTTATGCGTTATCCGTTGTTCGTTATGCGTTATGCGTTGTGCGTTATACGTTTGCGTTATGCGTTATGCGTTATACGGTATGCGTTATGCGTTATACGTTATGCGTTATGCGTTATGCGTTATGCGCTATGCGTTATACGGTATGCGTTATGCGTTATGCGTTATGCGTTATGCGTTATGCGTTATGCGTTATGCGTTGTGCGTTATACGTTTGCGTTATGCGTTATGCGTTATACGGTATGCGTTATGCGTTATACGTTATGCGTTATGCGTTAATGCGATATGCGTTATGCGTTATGCGTTATGCTTTATGCGTTGTGCGTTATTAGTTACACGTTATGCGTTATGCGTTATGCGTTATGCGTTAGGGGTTATGCGTTATGCGTTATGCGTTAGGCGTTATGCGTTATGCGTTATGCGTTATGCGTTATGAGTTATACGTTATGCTTTATGCGTTATGCGTTATGCGTTATGCGATATGCGTTATGCGTAATGCGTTATGCGTTATGCTTTATGCGTTATGCATTATGCGTTATGCGTTATGCGATATGCGTTATGCGTTATGCGTTATGCGTTATGCGTTATGCGTTATGCGTTATGCATTATGCGTTATGCGATATGCGTTATGCGTTATGCGTTATGCTTTATGCGTTGTGCGTTATTAGTTACACGTTATGCGTTATGCGTTATGCGTTATGCGTTAGGGGTTATGCGTTATGCGTTATGCGTTATGCGTTATGCGTTATGCGTTATGCGTTATGCGTTATGCGTTATGCGTTATGCGTTATGCTTTATGCGTTATGCGGCATGCGTTATGCTTTATGCGTTATGCGTTATGAGTTATGAGTAATGAGTTATAAGTTATGCGTTATGCGTTATACGTTATACTTTATGCGTTATGCGTTATGCGTTATGCGTTATGCGTTATGCGTTATGCGTTATGCGTTATGCATTATGCGTTATGCGTTATGCTTTATGCGTTATGCGTTATGCTTTATGCGTTATGCGTTACTCCTTATGAGTTATGAGTTATAAGTTATGCGTTATGCGGTATGCGTTATACGTTATACGTTATGCGTTATGCGTTATGCGTTATGCGTTATGCGTTATGCGTTATGCGTTATGCGTTATGAGTTATGCGTTATGCGTTAAGCGTTATGCGTTTTGCTGTATTCGTTATGCGTTGTGCATTATGAGTTATGCGTTATGTGTTATGCTTTATGCGTTATGCGTTATGCGTTACGCTTTATGCGTTATGCATTATGCGTTATGCGTTATGCGTTATGCATTATGCGTTATGCGTTATGCGTGATCCGTTATGCGTTAAGCGTTATGCGTTTTGCTGTATTCGTAATGCGTTGTGCATTATGTGTTATGCGTTATGTGTTATGCGTTATGCGTTATGCGTTATACGTTATGCGTTATGCGTTATGCGTGATCCGTTATGTGTTAGGCGATATACGTTTTGCGGTATTCGTTATGCGTTATGCGTTATGCGTTATGCGTTATCCGTTGTTCGTTATGCGTTATGCGTTGTGCGTTATACGTTTGCGTTATGCGTTATTCGTTATACGGTATGCGTTATGCGTTATACGTTATGCGTTATGCGTTATGCGATATGCGTTATGCGTTATGCGTTATGCTTTATGCGTTGTGCGTTATTAGTTACACGTTATGCGTTATGCGTTATGCGTTATGCGTTAGGGGTTATGCGTTATGCGTTATGCGTTAGGCGTTATGCGTTATGCGTTATGCGTTATGCGTTATGCGTTATGAGTTATACGTTATGCTTTATGCGTTATGGGTTATGCGTTATGCGATATGCGTTATGCGTAATGCGTTATGCGTTATGCTTTATGCGTTATGCATTATGCGTTATGCGTTATGCGATATGCGTTATGCGTTATGCGTTATGCGTTATGCGTTATGCGTTATGCGTTATGCATTATGCGTTATGCGTTATGCTTTATGCGTTATGCGTTATGCTTTATGCGTTATGCGTTACTCCTTATGAGTTATGAGTTATAAGTTATGCGTAATGCGGTATGCGTTATACGTTATACGTTATGCGTTATGCGTTATGCGTTATGCGTTATGCTTTATGCGTTATGCGTTATGCGTTATGAGTTATGAGTAATGAGTTATAAGTTATGCGTTATGCGTTATACGTTATACGTTATGCGTTATGCGTTATGCGTTATGCGTTATGCGTTATGCGTTATGCGTTATGCGTTATGCGTTATGCATTATGCGTTATGCGTTATGCTTTATGCGTTATGCGTTATGCTTTATGCGTTATGCGTTACTCCTTATGAGTTATGAGTTATAAGTTATGCGTAATGCGGTATGCGTTATACGTTATACGTTATGCGTTATGCGTTATGCGTTATGCGTTATGCGTTATGCGTTATGCATTATGCGTTATGAGTTATGCGTTATGCGTTAAGCGTTATGCGTTTTGCTGTATTCGTTATGCGTTGTGCATTATGAGTTATGCGTTATGTGTTATGCTTTATGCGTTATGCGTTATGCGTTACGCTTTATGCGTTATGCATTATGCGTTATGCGTTATGCGTTATGCATTATGCGTTATGCGTTATGCGTGATCCGTTATGCGTTAAGCGTTATGCGTTTTGCTGTATTCGTAATGCGTTGTGCATTATGTGTTATGCGTTATGTGTTATGCGTTATGCGTTATGCGTTATACGTTATGCGTTATGCGTTATGCGTGATCCATTATGTGTTAGGCGATATACGTTTTGCGGTATTCGTTATGCGTTATGCGTTATGCGTTATCCGTTGTTCGTTATGCGTTATGCGTTGTGCGTTATACATTTGCGTTATGCGTTATGCGTTATACGGTATGCGTTATGCGTTATACGTTATGCGTTATGCGTTATGCGATATGCGTTATGCGTTATGCGTTATGCTTTATGCGTTGTGCGTTATTAGTTACACGTTATGCGTTATGCGTTATGCGTTATGCGTTAGGGGTTATGCGTTATGCGTTATGCGTTAGGCGTTATGCGTTATGCGTTATGCGTTATGCGTTATGCGTTATGAGTTATACGTTATGCTTTATGCGTTATGCGTTATGCGTTATGCGATATGCGTTATGCGTAATGCGTTATGCGTTATGCTTTATGCGTTATGCATTATGCGTTATGCGTTATGCGATATGCGTTATCCGTTATGCGTTATGCGTTATGCGTTATTCGTTATGAGTAATGAGTTATAAGTTATGCGTTATGCGTTATGCGTTATGCGTTATGCGTTATTCGTTATGAGTAATGAGTTATGCGTTATGCGTTATGCTTTATGCATTATGCGTTATGCGTTATGCGTTATGCGTTATGCGTTATGCGTTATGCGTTATGCGTTATGCTTTATGCGTTATGCGTTACTCCTTATGAGTTATGAGTTATAAGTTATGCGTAATGCGTTATGCGTTATGCGTTATGCGTTATGCGTTATGCGTTATGCGTTATGCGTTATGCGTTATGCGTTATGCGTTATGCGTGATCCGTTATGCGTTATGCGTTATGCGTAATGCGTTATGCGTTATGCGTTATGCGTTATGCGTTATGCCTTATGCGTTATGCGTTATTCGTTATGAGTAATGAGTTATAAGTTATGCGTTATGCGTTATGCTTCATGCGTTATGCGTTATGCGTTATGCGTTATGTGTTATGCGTTATGCGTTATGCGTTATGCGCTATGCGTTATACGGTATGCGTTATGCGTTATGCGTTATGCGTTATGCGTTATGCGTTATGCGTTATGCGTTATGCGTTATGCGTTATGCGTTATGCGTTATGCGTTATGCGTTATGCTTTATGCGTTATGCGTTATGCGTTATGCGTTATGCGTTATGCGTTATGAGTTATGAGTAACGAGTTATAAGTTATGCGTTATGCGTTATACGTTATACGTTATGCGTTATGCGTTATGCGTTATGCGTTATGCGTTATGCGTTATGCGTTATGCGTTATGCATTATGCGTTATGCGTTATGCTTTATGCGTTATGCGTTATGCTTTATGCGTTATGCGTTACTCCTTATGAGTTATGAGTTATAAGTTATGCGTAATGCGGTATGCGTTATACGTTATACGTTATGCGTTATGCGTTATGCGTTATGCGTTATGCGTTATGCGTTATGCATTATGCGTTATGAGTTATGCGTTATGCGTGATCCGTTATGCGTTATGCGTTATGCGTAATGCGTTATGCGTTATGCGTTATGCGTTATGCGTTATGCCTTATGCGTTATGCGTTATTCGTTATGAGTAATGAGTTATAAGTTATGCGTTATGCGTTATGCTTCATGCGTTATGCGTTATGCGTTATGCGTTATGTGTTATGCGTTATGCGTTATGCGTTATGCGCTATGCGTTATACGGTATGCGTTATGCGTTATGCGTTATGCGTTATGCGTTATGCGTTATGCGTTATGCGTTATGCGTTATGCGTTATGCGTTATGCGTTATGCGTTATGCGTTATGCTTTATGCGTTATGCGTCATGCGTTATGCTTTATGCGTTATGCGTTATGAGTTATGAGTAACGAGTTATAAGTTATGCGTTATGCGTTATACGTTATACGTTATGCGTTATGCGTTATGCGTTATGCGTTATGCGTTATGCGTTATGCGTTATGCGTTATGAGTTATACGTTATGCTTTATGCGTTATGCGTTATGCGTTATGCGATATGCGTTATGCGTAATGCGTTATGCGTTATGCTTTATGCGTTATGCATTATGCGTTATGCGTTATGCGATATGCGTTATCCGTTATGCGTTATGCGTTATGCGTTATTCGTTATGAGTAATGAGTTATAAGTTATGCGTTATGCGTTATGCGTTATGCGTTATGCGTTATTCGTTATGAGTAATGAGTTATGCGTTATGCGTTATGCTTTATGCATTATGCGTTATGCGTTATGCGTTATGCGTTATGCGTTATGCGTTATGCGTTATGCGTTATGCGTTATGCTTTATGCGTTATGCGTTACTCCTTATGAGTTATGAGTTATAAGTTATGCGTAATGCGTTATGCGTTATGCGTTATGCTTTATGCGTTATGCGTTATGCGTTATGCGTTATGCGTTATGCGTTATGCGTTATGCGTGATCCGTTATGCGTTATGCGTTATGCGTAATGCGTTATGCGTTATGCGTTATGCGTTATGCGTTATGCCTTATGCGTTATGCGTTATTCGTTATGAGTAATGAGTTATAAGTTATGCGTTATGCGTTATGCTTTATGCGTTATGCGTTATGCGTTATGCGTTATGTGTTATGCGTTATGCGTTATGCGTTATGCGCTATGCGTTATACGGTATGCGTTATGCGTTATGCGTTATGCGTTATGCGTTATGCGTTATGCGTTATGCGTTATGCGTTATGCGTTATGCGTTATGCGTTATGCGTTATGCGTTATGCTTTATGCGTTATGCGTCATGCGTTATGCTTTATGCGTTATGCGTTATGAGTTATGAGTAACGAGTTATAAGTTATGCGTTATGCGTTATACGTTATACGTTATGCGTTATGCGTTATGCGTTATGCGTTATGCGTTATGCGTTATGCGTTATGCGTTATGCATTATGCGTTATGCGTTATGCTTTATGCGTTATGCGTTATGCTTTATGCGTTATGCGTTACTCCTTATGAGTTATGA
The DNA here is from genome assembly GCA_916610235.2 of Lasioglossum morio. Taxonomy (NCBI): domain Eukaryota; kingdom Metazoa; phylum Arthropoda; class Insecta; order Hymenoptera; family Halictidae; genus Lasioglossum; species Lasioglossum morio. The sequence continues at coordinate 2,094,287 of CAKAJA020000459.1, read as the reverse complement.
GTTATAAGTTATGCGTAATGCGGTATGCGTTATACGTTATACGTTATGCGTTATGCGTTATGCGTTATGCGTTATGCGTTATGCGTTATGCATTATGCGTTATGAGTTATGCGTTATGCGTTAAGCGTTATGCGTTTTGCTGTATTCGTTATGCGTTGTGCATTATGAGTTATGCGTTATGTGTTATGCTTTATGCGTTATGCGTTATGCGTTACGCTTTATGCGTTATGCATTATGCGTTATGCGTTATGCGTTATGCATTATGCGTTATGCGTTATGCGTGATCCGTTATGCGTTAAGCGTTATGCGTTTTGCTGTATTCGTAATGCGTTGTGCATTATGTGTTATGCGTTATGTGTTATGCGTTATGCGTTATGCGTTATACGTTATGCGTTATGCGTTATGCGTGATCCATTATGTGTTAGGCGATATACGTTTTGCGGTATTCGTTATGCGTTATGCGTTATGCGTTATCCGTTGTTCGTTATGCGTTATGCGTTGTGCGTTATACGTTTGCGTTATGCGTTATGCGTTATACGGTATGCGTTATGCGTTATACGTTATGCGTTATGCGTTATGCGATATGCGTTATGCGTTATGCGTTATGCTTTATGCGTTGTGCGTTATTAGTTACACGTTATGCGTTATGCGTTATGCGTTATGCGTTAGGGGTTATGCGTTATGCGTTATGCGTTAGGCGTTATGCGTTATGCGTTATGCGTTATGCGTTATGCGTTATGAGTTATACGTTATGCTTTATGCGTTATGCGTTATGCGTTATGCGATATGCGTTATGCGTAATGCGTTATGCGTTATGCTTTATGCGTTATGCATTATGCGTTATGCGTTATGCGATATGCGTTATCCGTTATGCGTTATGCGTTATGCGTTATTCGTTATGAGTAATGAGTTATAAGTTATGCGTTATGCGTTATGCGTTATGCGTTATGCGTTATTCGTTATGAGTAATGAGTTATGCGTTATGCGTTATGCTTTATGCATTATGCGTTATGCGTTATGCGTTATGCGTTATGCGTTATGCGTTATGCGTTATGCGTTATGCTTTATGCGTTATGCGTTACTCCTTATGAGTTATGAGTTATAAGTTATGCGTAATGCGTTATGCGTTATGCGTTATGCTTTATGCGTTATGCGTTATGCGTTATGCGTTATGCGTTATGCGTTATGCGTTATGCGTGATCCGTTATGCGTTATGCGTTATGCGTAATGCGTTATGCGTTATGCGTTATGCGTTATGCGTTATGCGTTATGCGTTATGCGTTATGCGTTATTCGTTATGAGTAATGAGTTATAAGTTATGCGTTATGCGTTATGCGTTATGCGTTTTGCGTTATGCGTTATGCGTTATGCGTTATGCGTTATGCGTTATGCTTTGTGCGTTATGCTTTATGCGTTATGCGTTATGAGTTATACGTTATGCGTTATGCATTATGCGTTATGCGTTATGCGTTATGCGTTATGCGTTATATGTTATGCGTTATGCGTTATGCGTTATGCGTTATGCGTTATGCGTTGTGCGTTATACGTTTGCGTTATGCGTTATGCGTTATGCGTTATACGGTATGGGTTATGCGTTATGCTTTATGCGTTATGCGTTATGCGTTATGCGTTATGCGTTATGCGTTATGCGTTATGCGTTATGCGTTATGCGTTATGCGTTATGCGTTATGCGTTATGCGTTATGCTTTATGCGTTATGCGTCATGCGTTATGCTTTATGCGTTATGCGTTATGAGTTATGAGTAATGAGTTATAAGTTATGCGTTATGCGTTATACGTTATACGTTATGCGTTATGCGTTATGCGTTATGCGTTATGCGTTATGCGTTATGCGTTATGCATTATGCGTTATGCGTTATGCTTTATGCGTTATGCGTTATGCGTTATGCTTTATGCGTTATGCGTTACTCCTTATGAGTTATGAGTTATAAGTTATGCGTAATGCGGTATGCGTTATACGTTATACGTTATGCGTTATGCGTTATGCGTTATGCGTTATGCGTTATGCGTTATGCATTATGCGTTATGCGTTATGCGTTATGCGTTAAGCGTTATGCGTTTTGCTGTATTCGTTATGCGTTGTGCATTATGAGTTATGCGTTATGTGTTATGCTTTATGCGTTAAGCGTTATGCGTTACGCTTTATGCGTTATGCATTATGCGTTATGCGTTATGCGTTATGCATTATGCGTTATGCGTTATGCGTGATCCGTTATGCGTTAAGCGTTATGCGTTTTGCTGTATTCGTAATGCGTTGTGCATTATGTGTTATGCGTTATGTGTTATGCGTTATGCGTTATGCGTTATACGTTATGCGTTATGCGTTATGCGTGATCCGTTATGTGTTAGGCGATATACGTTTTGCGGTATTCGTTATGCGTTATGCGTTATGCGTTATGCGTTATCCGTTGTTCGTTATGCGTTATGCGTTGTGCGTTATACGTTTGCGTTATGCGTTATGCGTTATACGGTATGCGTTATGCGTTATACGTTATGCGTTATGCGTTATGCGATATGCGTTATGCGTTATGCGTTATGCTTTATGCGTTGTGCGTTATTAGTTACACGTTATGCGTTATGCGTTATGCGTTATGCGTTATGCGTTAGGGGTTATGCGTTATGCGTTAGGCGTTATGCGTTATGCGTTATGCGTTATGCGTTATGCGTTATGCGTTATGAGTTATACGTTATGCGTTATGCGTTAGGGGTTATGCTTAATGCGTTATGCGTTATGCTTTATGCGTTATGCATTATGCGTTATGCGTTATGCGTTATGCGATAAGCGTTATCCGTTATGCGTTATGCGTTATGCGTTATTCGTTATGAGTAATGAGTTATAAGTTATGCGTTATGCGTTATGCTTTATGCGTTATGCGTTATGCGTTATGCGTTATGCGTTATGCGTTATGCGTTATGCGTTTTGCGTTATGCGTTATGCGTTATGCGTTGTGCGTTATACGTTTGCGTTATGCGTTATGCGTTATGCTTTATGCGTTATGCGTTATGCGTTATGCGTTATGCGTTATGCGTTATGCGTTATGCGTTATGCATTATGCGTTATACGGTATGCGTTATGCGTTATGCGTTTGCGTTATGCGTTATGCGTTATGCGTTATGCGTTATGCGTTATGCGTTATGCTTTATGCATTATGCGTTATGCGTTATGCGTTATGCGTTATGCGTTATGCGTTATGCGTTATGCGTTATGCTTTATGCGTTATGCGTTACTCCTTATGAGTTATGAGTTATAAGTTATGCGTAATGCGTTATGCGTTATGCGTTATGCTTTATGCGTTATGCGTTATGCGTTATGCGTTATGCGTTATGCGTTATGCGTGATCCGTTATGCGTTATGCGTTATGCGTTATGCGTTATGCGTTATGCGTTATGCGTTATGCGTTATGCGTTATGCGTTATTCGTTATGAGTAATGAGTTATAAGTTATGCGTTATGCGTTATGCTTTATGCATTATGCGTTATGCGTTATGCGTTTTGCGTTATGCGTTATGCGTTATGAGTTATGCGTTATGCGTTATGCTTTATGCGTTATGCTTTATGCGTTATGCGTTATGAGTTATACGTTATGCGTTATGCATTATGCGTTATGCGTTATGCGTTATGCGTTATATGTTATGCGTTATGCGTTATGCGTTATGCGTTATGCGTTATGCGTTTTGCGTTATACGTTTGCGTTATGCGTTATGCGTTATGCGTTATACGGTATGCGTTATGCGTTATGCGTTTGCGTTATGCGTTATGCGTTATGCGTTATGCGTTATGCGTTATGCGTTACGCTTTATGCGTTATGCATTATGCGTTATGCGTTATGCGTTATGCATTATGCGTTATGCGTTATGCGTGATGCGTTATGCGTTAAGCGTTATGCGTTTTGCTGTATTCGTTATGCGTTGAGCATTATGCGTTATGCGTTATGTGTTATGCGTTATGCGTTATGCGTTATACGTTATGCGTTATGCGTTATGCGTTATCCGTTATGTGTTAGGCGATATACGTTTTGCGGTATTCGTTATGCGTTATGATTTATGCTTTATGCTTTATGCGTTATGCGTTATGAGTTATGCGTTATGAGTTATGCGTTATGCGTTATGCGTTATGCGTTATGCGTTATGCGTTATGCGTTATGCGTTATGCGTTATGCGTTATGCGTTATGCGTTATGCGTTATGCGTTATGCGTTATGCGTTATGCGCTATGCGTTATACGGTATGCGTTATGCGTTATGCGTTATGCGTTATGCGTTATGCGTTATGCGTTATGCGTTATGCGTTATGCGTTATGCGTTATGCGTTATGCGTTATGCGTTATGCGTTATGCTTTATGCGTTATGCGTCATGCGTTATGCTTTATGCGTTATGCGTTACTCCTTATGAGTTATGGGTTATAAGTTATGCGTAATGCGTTATGCGTTATGCGTTATGCATTATGCTTTATCCGTTATGCGTTATGCGTTATGCGTTATGCTTTATGCGTTATGCGTTATGAGTTATGCGTTATGAGTTATGAGTTATAAGTTATGCGTAATGCGTTATGCGTTATGCGTTATGCGTTATGCGTTATGCGTTATGCGTTATGCGTTATGCGTTATGCGTTATGCGTTATGCGCTATGCGTTATACGGTATGCGTTATGCGTTATGCGTTATGCGTTATGCGTTATGCGTTATGCGTTATGCGTTATGCGTTATGCGTTATGCGTTATGCGTTATGCGTTATGCTTTATGCGTTATGCGTCATGCGTTATGCTTTATGCGTTATGCGTTACTCCTTATGAGTTATGGGTTATAAGTTATGCGTAATGCGTTATGCGTTATGCATTATGCTTTATCCGTTATGCGTTATGCGTTATGCTTTATGCGTTATGCGTTATGAGTTATGAGTAATGAGTTATAAGTTATGCGTTATGCGTTATTCGTTATGAGTAATGAGTTATAAGTTATGCGTTATGCGTTATGCTTTATGCGTTATGCGTTACTCCTTATGAGTTATGAGTTATAAGTTATGCGTAATGCGGTATGCGTTATACGTTATACGTTATGCGTTATGCGTTATTGAGTTATGCGTTATGCGTTATGCGTTATGCATTATGCGTTATGCGTTATGCGTTATGCGTTAAGCGTTATGCGTTTTGCTGTATTCATTATGCGTTGTGCATTATGAGTTATGCGTTATGTGTTATGCTTTATGCGTTATGCGTTATGCGTTACGCTTTATGCGTTATGCATTATGCGTTATGCGTTATGCGTTATGCATTATGCGTTATGCGTTATGCGTGATCCGTTATGCGTTAAGCGTTATGCGTTTTGCTGTATTCGTAATGCGTTGTGCATTATGTGTTATGCGTTATGTGTTATGCGTTATGCGTTATGCGTTATACGTTATGCGTTATGCGTTATGCGTTATACGGTATGCGTTATGCGTTATACGTTATGCGTTATGCGTTATGCGATATGCGTTATGTGTTATGCGTTATGCTTTATGCGTTGTGCGTTATTAGTTACACGTTATGCGTTATGCGTTATGCGTTATGCGTTATGCGATATGCGTTATCCGTTATGCGTTATGCGTTATGCGTTATTCGTTATGAGTAATGAGATATAAGTTATGCGTTATGCGTTATGCTTTATGCGTTAGGCATTATGCGTTATGCGTTATGCGTTATGCGTTATGCGTTATGCGTTATGCGTTTTGCGTTAGGCGTTATGCGTTATGCGTTGTGCGTTATACGTTTGCGTTATGCGTTATGCGTTATGCTTTATGCGTTATGCGTTATGCGTTATGCGTTATGCGTTATGCGATATGCGTTATGCGTTATGCGTTATGCGTTATGCGTTATGCGTTATGCGTTATGCGTTATGCGTTATGCGATATGCGTTATGCGTTATAAGTTATGCGTAATGCGTTATGCGTTATGCGTTATGCATTATGCTTTATCCGTTATGCGTTATGCGTTATGCGTTATGCTTTATGCGTTATGCGTTATGAGTTATGCGTTATGAGTTATGAGTTATAAGTTATGCGTAATGCGTTATGCGTTATGCGTTATGCGTTATGCGTTATGCGTTATGCGTTATGCGTTATGCGTTATGCGCTATGCGTTATACGGTATGCGTTATGCGTTATGCGTTATGCGTTATGCGTTATGCGTTATGCGTTATGCGTTATGCGTTATGCGTTATGCGTTATGCGTTATGCTTTATGCGTTATGCGTCATGCGTTATGCTTTATGCGTTATGCGTTACTCCTTATGAGTTATGGGTTATAAGTTATGCGTAATGCGTTATGCGTTATGCATTATGCTTTATCCGTTATGCGTTATGCGTTATGCTTTATGCGTTATGCGTTATGAGTTATGAGTAATGAGTTATAAGTTATGCGTTATGCGTTATTCGTTATGAGTAATGAGTTATAAGTTATGCGTTATGCGTTATGCTTTATGCGTTATGCGTTACTCCTTATGAGTTATGAGTTATAAGTTATGCGTAATGCGGTATGCGTTATACGTTATACGTTATGCGTTATGCGTTATGCGTTATGCGTTATGCGTTATGCGTTATGCATTATGCGTTATGCGTTATGCGTTATGCGTTAAGCGTTATGCGTTTTGCTGTATTCATTATGCGTTGTGCATTATGAGTTATGCGTTATGTGTTATGCTTTATGCGTTATGCGTTATGCGTTACGCGTTATGCGTTATGCATTATGCGTTATGCGTTATGCGTTATGCGTTATGCGTTATGCGTTATGCGTGATGCGTTATGCGTTAAGCGTTATGCGTTTTGCTGTATTCGTAATGCGTTGTGCATTATGTGTTATGCGTTATGTGTTATGCGTTATGCGTTATGCGTTATACGTTATGCGTTATGCGTTATGCGTTATACGGTATGCGTTATGCGTTATACGTTATGCGTTATGCGTTATGCGATATGCGTTATGTGTTATGCGTTATGCTTTATGCGTTGTGCGTTATTAGTTACACGTTATGCGTTATGCGTTATGCGTTATGCGTTATGCGATATGCGTTATCCGTTATGCGTTATGCGTTATGCGTTATTCGTTATGAGTAATGAGATATAAGTTATGCGTTATGCGTTATGCTTTATGCGTTAGGCATTATGCGTTATGCGTTATGCGTTATGCGTTATGCGTTTTGCGTTAGGCGTTATGCGTTATGCGTTGTGCGTTATACGTTTGCGTTATGCGTTATGCGTTATGCTTTATGCGTTATGCGTTATGCGTTATGCGTTATGCGTTATGCGATATGCGTTATGCGTTATGCGTTATGCGTTATGCGTTATGCGTTATGCGTTATGCGTTATGCGTTATGCGATATGCGTTATGCGTTATGCGTTATGCGTTATGCGTTATGCGTTATGCGATATGCGTTATGCGTTATGCGATATGCGTTATGCGTTATGCGTTATGCGTTATGCGTTATGCGTTATGCGTTATGCGTTATGCGTTATGCGTTATGCGTTATGCGTTATGCGTTATGCGTTATGCGTTATGCGTTATGCGTTATGCGTTATGCGTTATGCGTTATGCGTTATGCATTATGCGTTATGCGTTATGCGTTATGCGTTATGACTTATGCGTTATTCGTTATGAGTAATGAGTTAAAAGTTATGCGTTATGCGTTATGCTTTATGCATTATGCGTTATGCGTTATGCGTTATGCGTTATGCGTTATGCGTTATGCGTTATGTTTTATGCGTTATGCGTTACTCCTTATGAGTTATGAGTTATAAGTTATGCGTAATGCGTTATGCGTTATGCGTTATGCTTTATGCGTTATGCGTTATGCGTTATGCGTTATGCGTGATCCGTTATGCGTTATGCGTTATGCGTTATGCGTTATGCGTTATGCGTTATACGTTATGCGTTATGCGTTATGCGTTATGCTTTATGCGTTATGCGTTATGAGTTATGAGTAATGAGTTATAAGTTATGCGTTATGCGTTATGCGTTATGCGTTATGCGTTATGCGTTATGTGTTATGCGTTATGTGTTATGCGTTATGCGTTATGCGTTATACGTTATGCGTTATGCGTTTTGCGGTATTCGTTATGCGTTATGCGTTATGCGTTATGCGTTATCCGTTGTTCGTTATGCGTTATGCGTTGTGCGTTATACGTTTGCGTTATGCGTTATGCGTTATACGGTATGCGTTATGCGTTATACGTTATGCGTTATGCGATATGCGTTATGTGTTATGCGTTATGCTTTATGCGTTGTGCGTTATTAGTTACACGTTATGCGTTATGCGTTATGCGTTATGCGTTAGGGGTTATGCGTTATGCGTTATGCGTTAGGCGTTATGCGTTATGCGTTATGTGTTATGCGTTATGAGTTATACGTTATGCGTTATGCGTTAGGGGTTATGCGTTATGCGTTATGCGTTATGCTTTATGCGTTATGCATTATGCGTTATGCGTTATGCGATATGCGTTATCCGTTATGCGTTATGCGTTATGCGTTATTCGTTATGAGTAATGAGTTATAAGTTATGCGTTATGCGTTATGCTTTATGCGTTAGGCGTTATGCGTTATGCGTTATGCGTTATGCGTTATGCGTTTTGCGTTAGGCGTTATGCGTTATGCGTTGTGCGTTATACGTTTGCGTTATGCGTTATGCGTTATGCTTTATGCGTTATGCGTTATGCGTTATGCGTTATGCGTTATGCGTTATGCGATATGCGTTATGCGTTATGAGTTATGCGTTATGCGTTATGCGTTATGGGTTATGCGTTATGCGTTATGCGATATGCGTTATGCGTTATGCGTTATGCGTTATGCGTTATGCGTTATGCGTTATGCGTTATGCGTTAAGCGTTATGCGTTATGCGTTATGCGTTATGCATTATGCGTTATGCGTTATGCGTTATGCGTTATGCGTTATGCGTTATTCGTTATGAGTAATGAGTTATAAGTTATGCGTTATGCGTTGTGCGTTATATGTTTGCGTTATGCGTTATGCGTTATGCTTTATGCGTTATGCGTTATGCGTTATGCGTTATGCGTTATGCGTTATGCGTTATGCGTTATGCGTTATGCGTTATGCGTTATGCGTTATGCATTATGCGTTATGCGTTATGCGTTATGCGTTATGCGTTATTCGTTATGAGTAATGAGTTATAAGTTATGCGTTATGCGTTATGCTTTATGCGTTATGCGTTATGCGTTATGCGTTATGCGTTATGCGTTATGCGTTATGCGTTATGCGTTATGTTTTATGCGTTATGCGTTACTCCTTATGAGTTACGAGTTATAAGTTATGCGTAATGCGTTATGCGTTATGCGTTATGCTTTATGCGTTATGCGTTATGCGTTATGCGTTATGCGTTATGCGTTATGCGTGATCCGTTATGCGTTATGCGTTATGCGTTATGCGTAGTGCGTTATACGTTTGCGTTATGCGTTATGCGTTATGCGTTATACGGTATGCGTTATGCGTTATGCGTTTGCGTTATGCGTTATGCTTTATGCGTTATGCGTTATGAGTTATGAGTAATGAGTTATAAGTTATGCGTTATGCGTTATTCGTTATGAGTAATGAGTTATAAGTTATGCGTTATGCGTTATGCTTTATGCGTTATGCGTTATGCTTTATGCGTTATGCGTTACTCCTTATGAGTTATGAGTTATAAGTTATGCGTAATGCGGTATGCGTTATACGTTATACGTTATGCGTTATGCGTTATGCGTTATGCGTTATGCGTTATGCGTTATGCGTTATGCGTTATGCGTTATGCGTTATGCGTTATGCGTTATGCGTTATTCGTTATGAGTAATGAGTTATAAGTTATGCGTTATGCGTTGTGCGTTATACGTTTGCGTTATGCGTTATGCGTTATGCTTTATGCGTTATGCGTTATGCGTTATGCGTTATGCGTTATGCGTTATGCGATATGCGTTATGCGTTATGCGATATGCGTTATGCGTTATGCGTTATGCGTTATGCGTTATGCGTTATGCGTTATGCGTTATGCGTTATGCGTTATGCGTTATGCGTTATGCGTTATGCGTTATGCGTTATGCGTTATGCGTTATGCGTTATGCGTTATGCGTTATGCGTTATGCGTTATGACTTATGCGTTATTCGTTATGAGTAATGAGTTATAAGTTATGCGTTATGCGTTATGCTTTATGCATTATGCGTTATGCGTTATGCGTTATGCGTTATGCGTTATGTTTTATGCGTTATGCGTTACTCCTTATGAGTTATGAGTTATAAGTTATGCGTAATGCGTTATGCGTTATGCGTTATGCTTTATGCGTTATGCGTTATGCGTTATGCGTTATGCGTTATGCGTGATCCGTTATGCGTTATGCGTTATGCGTTATGCGTTATGCGTTATACGTTATGCGTTATGCGTTATGCGTTATGCTTTATGCGTTATGCGTTATGAGTTATGAGTAATGAGTTATAAGTTATGCGTTATGCGTTATTCGTTATGAGTAATGAGTTATAAGTTATGCGTTATGCGTTATGCTTTATGCGTTATGCGTTATGCTTTATGCGTTATGCGTTACTCCTTATGAGTTATGAGTTATAAGTTATGCGTAATGCGGTATGCGTTATACGTTATACGTTATGCGTTATGCGTTATGCGTTATGCGTTATGCATTATGCGTTATGCGTTATGCGTTATGCGTTATGCGTTATTCGTTATGAGTAATGAGTTATAAGTTATGCGTTATGCGTTGTGCCTTATACGTTTGCGTTATGCGTTATGCGTTATGCTTTATGCGTTATGCGTTATGCGTTATGCGTTATGCGTTATGCGTTATGCGTTATGCGTTATGCGTTATGCATTATGCGTTATGCGTTATGCGTTATGCGTTATGCGTTATTCGTTATGAGTAATGAGTTATAAGTTATGCGTTATGCGTTATGCTTTATGCGTTATGCGTTATGCGTTATGCGTTATGCGTTATGCGTTATGCGTTATGCGTTATGCGTTATGCGTTATGTTTTATGCGTTATGCGTTACTCCTTATGAGTTACGAGTTATAAGTTATGCGTAATGCGTTATGCGTTATGCGTTATGCGTTATGCGTTATGCGTTATGCGTTATGCGTTATGCGTTATGCGTTATGCGTGATCCGTTATGCGTTATGCGTTATGCGTTATGCGTAGTGCGTTATACGTTTGCGTTATGCGTTATGCGTTATGCGTTATACGGTATGCGTTATGCGTTATGCGTTTGCGTTATGCGTTATGCTTTATGCGTTATGCGTTATGAGTTATGAGTAATGAGTTATAAGTTATGCGTTATGCGTTATTCGTTATGAGTAATGAGTTATAAGTTATGCGTTATGCGTTATGCTTTATGCGTTATGCGTTATGCTTTATGCGTTATGCGTTACTCCTTATGAGTTATGAGTTATAAGTTATGCGTAATGCGGTATGCGTTATACGTTATACGTTATGCGTTATGCGTTATGCGTTATGCGTTATGCGTTATGCGTTATGCGTTATGCGTTATGCATTATGCGTTATGCGTTATGCGTTATGCGTTATTCGTTATGAGTAATGAGTTATAAGTTATGCGTTATGCGTTGTGCGTTATACGTTTGCGTTATGCGTTATGCGTTATGCTTTATGCGTTATGCGTTATGCGTTATGCGTTATGCGTTATGCGTTATGCGATATGCGTTATGCGTTATGCGTTATGCGTTATGCGTTATGCGTTATGCGTTATGCGTTATGCGTTATGCGTTATGCGTTATGCGTTATGCGTTATGCGTTATGCGTTATGCGTTATGCGTTATGCGTTATGACTTATGCGTTATTCGTTATGAGTAATGAGTTATAAGTTATGCGTTATGCGTTATGCTTTATGCATTATGCGTTATGCGTTATGAGTTATGCGTTATGCGTTATGTTTTATGCGTTATGCGTTACTCCTTATGAGTTATGAGTTATAAGTTATGCGTAATGCGTTATGCGTTATGCGTTATGCTTTATGCGTTATGCGTTATGCGTTATGCGTTATGCGTTATGCGTGATCCGTTATGCGTTATGCGTTATGCGTTATGCGTTATGCGTTATACGTTATGCGTTATGCGTTATGCTTTATGCGTTATGCGTTATGAGTTATGAGTAATGAGTTATAAGTTATGCGTTATGCGTTATTCGTTATGAGTAATGAGTTATAAGTTATGCGTTATGCGTTATGCTTTATGCGTTATGCGTTATGCTTTATGCGTTATGCGTTACTCCTTATGAGTTATGAGTTATAAGTTATGCGTAATGCGGTATGCGTTATACGTTATACGTTATGCGTTATGCGTTATGCGTTATGCGTTATGCGTTATGCGTTATGCATTATGCGTTATGCGTTATGCGTTATGCGTTATGCGTTAAGCGTTATGCGTTTTGCTGTATTCATTATGCGTTGTGCATTATGAGTTATGCGTTATGTGTTATGCTTTATGCGTTATGCGTTATGCGTTACGCTTTATGCGTTATGCATTATGCGTTATGCGTTATGCGTTATGCATTATGCGTTATGCGTTATGCGTAATCCTTTATGCGTTAAGCGTTATGCGTTTTGCTGTATTCGTAATGCGTTGTGCATTATGTGTTATGCGTTATGTGTTATGCGTTATGCGTTATGCGTTATACGTTATGCGTTATGCGTTTTGCGGTATTCGTTATGCGTTATGCGTTATGCGTTATGCGTTATCCGTTGTTCGTTATGCGTTATGCGTTGTGCGTTATACGTTTGCGTTATGCGTTATGCGTTATACGGTATGCGTTATGCGTTATACGTTATGCGTTATGCGTTATGCGATATGCGTTATGTGTTATGCGTTATGCTTTATGCGTTATTAGTTACACATTATGCGTTATACGGTATGCGTTATGCGTTATACGTTATGCGTTATGCGTTATGCGATATGCGTTATGCGTTATGCGTTATGCGTTATGCGTTATGCGTTATGCGTTATGCGTTATGCGTTATGCGTTATGCGTTATGCGTTATGCATTATGCGTTATGCGTTATGCGTTATGCGTTATGACTTATGCGTTATTCGTTATGAGTAATGAGTTATAAGTTATGCGTTATGCGTTATGCTTTATGCATTATGCGTTATGCGTTATGCGTTATGCGTTATGCGTTATGCGTTATGCGTTATGTTTTATGCGTTATGCGTTACTCCTTATGAGTTATGAGTTATAAGTTATGCGTAATGCGTTATGCGTTACGCTTTATGCGTTATGCATTATGCGTTATGCGTTATGCGTTATGCATTATGCGTTATGCGTTATGCGTAATCCTTTATGCGTTAAGCGTTATGCGTTTTGCTGTATTCGTAATGCGTTGTGCATTATGTGTTATGCGTTATGTGTTATGCGTTATGCGTTATGCGTTATACGTTATGCGTTATGCGTTTTGCGGTATTCGTTATGCGTTATGCGTTATGCGTTATGCGTTATCCGTTGTTCGTTATGCGTTATGCGTTGTGCGTTATACGTTTGCGTTATGCGTTATGCGTTATACGGTATGCGTTATGCGTTATACGTTATGCGTTATGCGTTATGCGATATGCGTTATGTGTTATGCGTTATGCTTTATGCGTTATTAGTTACACGTTATGCGTTATACGGTATGCGTTATGCGTTATACGTTATGCGTTATGCGTTATGCGATATGCGTTATGTGTTATGCGTTATGCTTTATGCGTTGTGCGTTATTAGTTACACGTTATGCGTTATGCGTTATGCGTTATGCGTTATGCGTTATGCGTTATGCGTTATGCGTTATGCGTTATGCGTTATTCGTTATGAGTAATGAGATATAAGTTATGCGTTATGCGTTATGCTTTATGCGTTAGGCATTATGCGTTATGCGTTATGCGTTATGCGTTATGCGTTATGCGTTTTGCGTTAGGCGTTATGCGTTATGCGTTGTGCGTTATACGTTTGCGTTATGCGTTATGCGTTATGCTTTATGCGTTATGCGTTATGCGTTATGCGTTATGCGTTATGCGATATGCGTTATGCGTTATGCGTTATGCGTTATGCGTTATGCGTTATGCGTTATGCGTTATGCGTTTGCGTTATGCGTGATCCGTTATGCGTTATGCGTTATGCGTTATGCGTTATGCGTTATACGTTATGCGTTATGCGTTATGCGTTATGCTTTATGCGTTATGCGTTATGAGTTATGAGTAATGAGTTATAAGTTATGCGTTATGCGTTATTCGTTATGAGTAATGAGTTATAAGTTATGCGTTATGCGTTATGCTTTATGCGTTATGCGTTATGCTTTATGCGTTATGCGTTACTCCTTATGAGTTATGAGTTATAAGTTATGCGTAATGCGGTGTGCGTTATACGTTATACGTTATGCGTTATGCGTTATGCGTTATGCGTTATGCGTTATGCGTTATGCATTATGCGTTATGCGTTATGCGTTATGCGTTAAGCGTTATGCGTTTTGCTGTATTCATTATGCGTTGTGCATTATGAGTTATGCGTTATGTGTTATGCTTTATGCGTTATGCGTTATGCGTTACGCTTTATGCGTTATGCATTATGCGTTATGCGTTATGCGTTATGCGTTATGCATTATGCGTTATGCGTTATGCGTGATCCTTTATGCGTTAAGCGTTATGCGTTTTGCTGTATTCGTAATGCGTTGTGCATTATGTGTTATGCGTTATGTGTTATGCGTTATGCGTTATGCGTTATACGTTATGCGTTATGCGTTTTGCGGTATTCGTTATGCGTTATGCGTTATGCGTTATGCGTTATACGGTATGCGTTATGCGTTATACGTTATGCGTTATGCGTTATGCGATATGCGTTATGTGTTATGCGTTATGCTTTATGCGTTGTGCGTTATTAGTTACACGTTATGCGTTATGCGTTATGCGTTATGCGTTAGGGGTTATGCGTTATGCGTTATGCGTTAGGCGTTATGCGTTATGCGTTATGTGTTATGCGTTATGAGTTATACGTTATGCGTTATGCGTTAGCGGTTATGCGTTATGCGTTATGCGTTATGCGTTATGCTTTATGCGTTATGCATTATGCGTTATGCGTTATGCGATATGCGTTATCCGTTATGCGTTATGCGTTATGCGTTATTCGTTATGAGTAATGAGTTATAAGTTATGCGTTATGCGTTATGCTTTATGCGTTAGGCGTTATGCGTTATGCGTTATGCGTTATGCGTTATGCGTTTTGCGTTAGGCGTTATGCGTTATGCGTTGTGCGTTATACGTTTGCGTTATGCGTTATGCGTTATGCTTTATGCGTTATGCGTTATGCGTTATGCGTTATGCGTTATGCGTGATCCGTTATGCGTTATGCGTTATGCGTTATGCGTTATGCGTTATACGTTATGCGTTATGCGTTATGCGTTATGCTTTATGCGTTATGCGTTATGAGTTATGAGTAATGAGTTATAAGTTATGCGTTATGCGTTATTCGTTATGAGTAATGAGTTATAAGTTATGCGTTATGCGTTATGCTTTATGCGTTATGCGTTATGCTTTATGCGTTATGCGTTACTCCTTATGAGTTATGAGTTATAAGTTATGCGTAATGCGGTATGCGTTATACGTTATACGTTATGCGTTATGCGTTATGCGTTATGCGTTATGCGTTATGCGTTATGCATTATGCGTTATGCGTTATGCGTTATGCGTTATGCGTTAAGCGTTATGCGTTTTGCTGTATTCATTATGCGTTGTGCATTATGAGTTATGCGTTATGTGTTATGCTTTATGCGTTATGCGTTATGCGTTACGCTTTATGCGTTATGCATTATGCGTTATGCGTTATGCGTTATGCATTATGCGTTATGCGTTATGCGTAATCCTTTATGCGTTAAGCGTTATGCGTTTTGCTGTATTCGTAATGCGTTGTGCATTATGTGTTATGCGTTATGTGTTATGCGTTATGCGTTATGCGTTATACGTTATGCGTTATGCGTTTTGCGGTATTCGTTATGCGTTATGCGTTATGCGTTATGCGTTATCCGTTGTTCGTTATGCGTTATGCGTTGTGCGTTATACGTTTGCGTTATGCGTTATGCGTTATACGGTATGCGTTATGCGTTATACGTTATGCGTTATGCGTTATGCGATATGCGTTATGTGTTATGCGTTATGCTTTATGCGTTATTAGTTACACGTTATGCGTTATACGGTATGCGTTATGCGTTATACGTTATGCGTTATGCGTTATGCGATATGCGTTATGTGTTATGCGTTATGCTTTATGCGTTGTGCGTTATTAGTTACACGTTATGCGTTATGCGTTATGCGTTATGCGTTATGCGTTATGCGATATGCGTTATCCGTTATGCGTTATGCGTTATGCGTTATTCGTTATGAGTAATGAGATATAAGTTATGCGTTATGCGTTATGCTTTATGCGTTAGGCATTATGCGTTATGCGTTATGCGTTATGCGTTATGCGTTATGCGTTTTGCGTTAGGCGTTATGCGTTATGCGTTGTGCGTTATACGTTTGCGTTATGCGTTATGCGTTATGCTTTATGCGTTATGCGTTATGCGTTATGCGTTATGCGTTATGCGATATGCGTTATGCGTTATGCGTTATGCGTTATGCGTTATGCGTTATGCGTTATGCGTTATGCGTTATGCGATATGCGTTATGCGTTATGCGTTATGCGTTATGCGTTATGCGTTATGCGATATGCGTTATGCGTTATGCGATATGCGTTATGCGTTATGCGTTATGCGTTATGCGTTATGCGTTATGCGTTATGCGTTATGCGTTATGCGTTATGCGTTATGCGTTATGCGTTATGCGTTATGCGTTATGCGTTATGCGTTATGCATTATGCGTTATGCGTTATGCGTTATGCGTTATGACTTATGCGTTATTCGTTATGAGTAATGAGTTATAAGTTATGCGTTATGCGTTATGCTTTATGCTTTATGCGTTATGCGTTATGCGTTATGCGTTATGCGTTATGCGTTATGCGTTATGCTTTATGCGTTATGCGTTACTCCTTATGAGTTATGAGTTATAAGTTATGCGTAATGCGTTATGCGTTACGCTTTATGCGTTATGCATTATGCGTTATGCGTTATGCGTTATGCATTATGCGTTATGCGTTATGCGTAATCCTTTATGCGTTAAGCGTTATGCGTTTTGCTGTATTCGTAATGCGTTGTGCATTATGTGTTATGCGTTATGTGTTATGCGTTATGCGTTATGCGTTATACGTTATGCGTTATGCGTTTTGCGGTATTCGTTATGCGTTATGCGTTATGCGTTATGCGTTATCCGTTGTTCGTTATGCGTTATGCGTTGTGCGTTATACGTTTGCGTTATGCGTTATGCGTTATACGGTATGCGTTATGCGTTATACGTTATGCGTTATGCGTTATGCGATATGCGTTATGTGTTATGCGTTATGCTTTATGCGTTATTAGTTACACGTTATGCGTTATACGGTATGCGTTATGCGTTATACGTTATGCGTTATGCGTTATGCGATATGCGTTATGTGTTATGCGTTATGCTTTATGCGTTGTGCGTTATTAGTTACACGTTATGCGTTATGCGTTATGCGTTATGCGTTATGCGTTATGCGTTATCCGTTATGCGTTATGCGTTATGCGTTATTCGTTATGAGTAATGAGATATAAGTTATGCGTTATGCGTTATGCTTTATGCGTTAGGCATTATGCGTTATGCGTTATGCGTTATGCGTTATGCGTTATGCGTTTTGCGTTAGGCGTTATGCGTTATGCGTTGTGCGTTATACGTTTGCGTTATGCGTTATGCGTTATGCTTTATGCGTTATGCGTTATGCGTTATGCGTTATGCGTTATGCGATATGCGTTATGCGTTATGCGTTATGCGTTATGCGTTATGCGTTATGCGTTATGCGATATGCGTTATGCGTTATGCGTTATGCGTTATGCGTTATGCGTTATGCGATATGCGTTATGCGTTATGCGATATGCGTTATGCGTTATGCGTTATGCGTTATGCGTTATGCGTTATGCGTTATGCGTTATGCGTTATGCGTTATGCGTTATGCGTTATGCGTTATGCGTTATGCGTTATGCGTTATGCGTTATGCGTTATGCATTATGCGTTATGCGTTATGCGTTATGCGTTATGACTTATGCGTTATTCGTTATGAGTAATGAGTTATAAGTTATGCGTTATGCGTTATGCTTTATGCATTATGCGTTATGCGTTATGCGTTATGCGTTATGCGTTATGCGTTATGCGTTATGTTTTATGCGTTATGCGTTACTCCTTATGAGTTATGAGTTATAAGTTATGCGTAATGCGTTATGCGTTATGCGTTATGCTTTATGCGTTATGCGTTATGCGTTATGCGTTATGCGTTATGCGTGATCCGTTATGCGTTATGCGTTATGCGTTATGCGTTATGCGTTATACGTTATGCGTTATGCGTTATGCGTTATGCTTTATGCGTTATGCGTTATGAGTTATGAGTAATGAGTTATAAGTTATGCGTTATGCGTTATTCGTTATGAGTAATGAGTTATAAGTTATGCGTTATGCGTTATGCTTTATGCGTTATGCGTTATGCTTTATGCGTTATGCGTTACTCCTTATGAGTTATGAGTTATAAGTTATGCGTAATGCGGTATGCGTTATACGTTATACGTTATGCGTTATGCGTTATGCGTTATGCGTTATGCGTTATGCGTTATGCATTATGCGTTATGCGTTATGCGTTATGCGTTAAGCGTTATGCGTGATCCTTTATGCGTTAAGCGTTATGCGTTTTGCTGTATTCGTAATGCGTTGTGCATTATGTGTTATGCGTTATGTGTTATGCGTTATGCGTTATGCGTTATACGTTATGCGTTATGCGTTTTGCGGTATTCGTTATGCGTTATGCGTTATGCGTTATGCGTTATACGGTATGCGTTATGCGTTATACGTTATGCGTTATGCGTTATGCGATATGCGTTATGTGTTATGCGTTATGCTTTATGCGTTGTGCGTTATTAGTTACACGTTATGCGTTATGCGTTATGCGTTATGCGTTAGGGGTTATGCGTTATGCGTTATGCGTTAGGCGTTATGCGTTATGCGTTATGTGTTATGCGTTATGAGTTATACGTTATGCGTTATGCGTTAGCGGTTATGCGTTATGCGTTATGCGTTATGCTTTATGCGTTATGCATTATGCGTTATGCGTTATGCGATATGCGTTATCCGTTATGCGTTATGCGTTATGCGTTATTCGTTATGAGTAATGAGTTATAAGTTATGCGTTATGCGTTATGCTTTATGCGTTAGGCGTTATGCGTTATGCGTTATGCGTTATGCGTTATGCGTTTTGCGTTAGGCGTTATGCGTTATGCGTTGTGCGTTATACGTTTGCGTTATGCGTTATGCGTTATGCTTTATGCGTTATGCGTTATGCGTTATGCGTTATGCGTTATGCGTTATGCGATATGCGTTATGCGTTATGAGTTATGCGTTATGCGTTATGCGTTATGGGTTATGCGTTATGCGTTATGCGATATGCGTTATGCGTTATGCGTTATGCGTTATGCGTTATGCGTTATGCGTTATGCGTTATGCGTTAGGCATTATGCGTTATGCGTTATGCGTTATGCGTTATGCGTTATGCGTTATGCGTTTTGCGTTAGGCGTTATGCGTTATGCGTTGTGCGTTATACGTTTGCGTTATGCGTTATGCGTTATGCTTTATGCGTTATGCGTTATGCGTTATGCGTTATGCGTTATGCGATATGCGTTATGCGTTATGCGTTATGCGTTATGCGTTATGCGTTATGCGTTATGCGTTATGCGTTATGCGTTATGCGATATGCGTTATGCGTTATGCGTTATGCGTTATGCGTTATGCGTTATGCGATATGCGTTATGCGTTATGCGATATGCGTTATGCGTTATGCGTTATGCGTTATGCGTTATGCGTTATGCGTTATGCGTTATGCGTTATGCGTTATGCGTTATGCGTTATGCGTTATGCGTTATGCGTTATGCGTTATGCGTTATGCATTATGCGTTATGCGTTATGCTTTATGCATTATGCGTTATGCGTTATGCGTTATGCGTTATGCGTTATGTTTTATGCGTTATGCGTTACTCCTTATGAGTTATGAGTTATAAGTTATGCGTAATGCGTTATGCGTTATGCGTTATGCTTTATGCGTTATGCGTTATGCGTTATGCGTTATGCGTTATGCGTGATCCGTTATGCGTTATGCGTTATGCGTTATGCGTTATACGTTATGCGTTATGCGTTATGCGTTATGCTTTATGCGTTATGCGTTATGAGTTATGAGTAATGAGTTATAAGTTATGCGTTATGCGTTATTCGTTATGAGTAATGAGTTATAAGTTATGCGTTATGCGTTATGCTTTATGCGTTATGCGTTATGCTTTATGCGTTATGCGTTACTCCTTATGAGTTATGAGTTATAAGTTATGCGTAATGCGGTATGCGTTATACGTTATACGTTATGCGTTATGCGTTATGCGTTATGCGTTATGCGTTATGCGTTATGCATTATGCGTTATGCGTTATGCGTTATGCGTTAAGCGTTATGCGTTTTGCTGTATTCATTATGCGTTGTGCATTATGAGTTATGCGTTATGTGTTATGCTTTATGCGTTATGCGTTATGCGTTACGCTTTATGCGTTATGCATTATGCGTTATGCGTTATGCGTTATGCGTTATGCGTTATGCGTTATGCGTTATGCGTGATCCTTTATGCGTTAAGCGTTATGCGTTTTGCTGTATTCGTAATGCGTTGTGCATTATGTGTTATGCGTTATGTGTTATGCGTTATGCGTTATGCGTTATACGTTATGCGTTATGCGTTTTGCGGTATTCGTTATGCGTTATGCGTTATGCGTTATGCGTTATCCGTTGTTCGTTATGCGTTATGCGTTGTGCGTTATACGTTTGCGTTATGCGTTATGCGTTATACGGTATGCGTTATGCGTTATACGTTATGCGTTATGCGTTATGCGATATGCGTTATGTGTTATGCGTTATGCTTTATGCGTTGTGCGTTATTAGTTACACGTTATGCGTTATGCGTTATGCGTTATGCGTTAGGGGTTATGCGTTATGCGTTATGCGTTAGGCGTTATGCGTTATGCGTTATGTGTTATGCGTTATGAGTTATACGTTATGCGTTATGCGTTAGGGGTTATGCGTTATGCGTTATGCTTTATGCGTTATGCATTATGCGTTATGCGTTATGCGATATGCGTTATCCGTTATGCGTTATGCGTTATGCGTTATTCGTTATGAGTAATGAGTTATAAGTTATGCGTTATGCGTTATGCTTTATGCGTTAGGCGTTATGCGTTATGCGTTATGCGTTATGCGTTATGCGTTATGCGTTTTGCGTTAGGCGTTATGCGTTATGCGTTGTGCGTTATACGTTTGCGTTATGCGTTATGCGTTATGCTTTATGCGTTATGCGTTATGCGTTATGCGTTATGCGTTATGCGTTATGCGATATGCGTTATGCGTTATGAGTTATGCGTTATGCGTTATGCGTTATGGGTTATGCGTTATGCGTTATGCGATATGCGTTATGCGTTATGCGTTATGCGTTATGCGTTATGCGTTATGCGTTATGCGTTATGCGTTATGCGTTATGCGTTATGCATTATGCGTTATGCGTTATGCGTTATGCGTTATGCGTTATTCGTTATGAGTAATGAGTTATAAGTTATGCGTTATGCGTTGTGCGTTATACGTTTGCGTTATGCGTTATGCGTTATGCTTTATGCGTTATGCGTTATGCGTTATGCGTTATGCGTTATGCGTTATGCGATATGCGTTATGAGTTATGCGTTATGCGTTATGCGTTATGCGTTATGCGTTATGCGTTATGCGTTATGCGTTATGCGTTATGCATTATGCGTTATGCGTTATGCGTTATGCGTTATGCGTTATTCGTTATGAGTAATGAGTTATAAGTTATGCGTTATGCGTTATGCTTTATGCGTTATGCGTTATGCGTTATGCGTTATGCGTTATGCGTTATGCGTTATGCGTTATGCGTTATGCGTTATGTTTTATGCGTTATGCGTTACTCCTTATGAGTTACGAGTTATAAGTTATGCGTAATGCGTTATGCGTTATGCGTTATGCTTTATGCGTTATGCGTTATGCGTTATGCGTTATGCGTTATGCGTTATGCGTGATCCGTTATGCGTTATGCGTTATGCGTTATGCGTTGTGCGTTATACGTTTGCGTTATGCGTTATGCGTTATGCGTTATACGGTATGCGTTATGCGTTATGCGTTTGCGTTATGCGTTATGCTTTATGCGTTATGCGTTATGAGTTATGAGTAATGAGTTATAAGTTATGCGTTATGCGTTATTCGTTATGAGTAATGAGTTATAAGTTATGCGTTATGCGTTATGCTTTATGCGTTATGCGTTATGCTTTATGCGTTATGCGTTACCCCTTATGAGTTATGAGTTATAAGTTATGCGTAATGCGGTATGCGTTATACGTTATACGTTGTGCGTTATGCGTTATGCGTTATGCGTTATGCGTTATGCGTTATGCGTTATGCATTATGCGTTATGCGTTATGCGTTATGCGTTATTCGTTATGAGTAATGAGTTATAAGTTATGCGTTATGCGTTGTGCGTTATACGTTTGCGTTATGCGTTATGCGTTATGCTTTATGCGTTATGCGTTATGCGTTATGCGTTATGCGTTATGCGTTATGCGATATGCGTTATGCGTTATGCGATATGCGTTATGCGTTATGCGTTATGCGTTATGCGTTATGCGTTATGCGTTATGCGTTATGCGTTATGCGTTATGCGTTATGCGTTATGAGTTATGCGTTATGCGTTATGCGTTATGCGTTATGCGTTATGCGTTATGCGTTATGCGTTATGCATTATGCGTTATGCGTTATGCGTTATGCGTTATGACTTATGCGTTATTCGTTATGAGTAATGAGTTATAAGTTATGCGTTATGCGTTATGCTTTATGCATTATGCGTTATGCGTTATGCGTTATGCGTTATGCGTTATGCGTTATGTTTTATGCGTTATGCGTTACTCCTTATGAGTTATGAGTTATAAGTTATGCGTAATGCGTTATGCGTTATGCGTTATGCTTTATGCGTTATGCGTTATGCGTTATGCGTTATGCGTTATGCGTGATCCGTTATGCGTTATGCGTTATGCGTTATGCGTTATGCGTTATACGTTATGCGTTATGCGTTATGCGTTATGCTTTATGCGTTATGCGTTATGAGTTATGAGTAATGAGTTATAAGTTATGCGTTATGCGTGATTCGTTATGAGTAATGAGTTATAAGTTATGCGTTATGCGTTATGCTTTATGCGTTATGCGTTATGCTTTATGCGTTATGCGTTACTCCTTATGAGTTATGAGTTATAAGTTATGCGTAATGCGGTATGCGTTATACGTTATACGTTATGCGTTATGCGTTATGCGTTATGCGTTATGCGTTATGCATTATGCGTTATGCGTTATGCGTTATGCGTTAAGCGTTTTGCGTTTTGCTGTATTCATTATGCGTTGTGCATTATGAGTTATGCGTTATGTGTTATGCTTTATGCGTTATGCGTTATGCGTTACGCTTTATGCGTTATGCATTATGCGTTATGCGTTATGCGTTATGCATTATGCGTTATGCGTTATGCGTGATCCTTTATGCGTTAAGCGTTATGCGTTTTGCTGTATTCGTAATGCGTTGTGCATTATGTGTTATGCGTTATGTGTTATGCGTTATGCGTTATGCGTTATACGTTATGCGTTACGCGTTTTGCGGTATTCGTTATGCGTTATGCGTTATGCGTTATGCGTTATCCGTTGTTCGTTATGCGTTATGCGTTGTGCGTTATACGTTTGCGTTATGCGTTATGCGTTATACGGTATGCGTTATGCGTTATACGTTATGCGTTATGCGTTATGCGATATGCGTTATGTGTTATGCGTTATGCTTTATGCGTTGTGCGTTATTAGTTACACGTTATGCGTTATGCGTTATGCGTTATGCGTTAGGGGTTATGCGTTATGCGTTATGCGTTAGGCGTTATGCGTTATGCGTTATGTGTTATGCGTTATGAGTTATACGTTATGCGTTATGCGTTAGGGGTTATGCGTTATGCGTTATGCGTTATGCTTTATGCGTTATGCATTATGCGTTATGCGTTATGCGATATGCGTTATCCGTTATGCGTTATGCGTTATGCGTTATTCGTTATGAGTAATGAGTTATAAGTTATGCGTTATGCGTTATGCTTTATGCGTTAGGCGTTATGCGTTATGCGTTATGCGTTATGCGTTATGCGTTTTGCGTTATGCGTTATGCGTTATGCGTTGTGCGTTATACGTTTGCGTTATGCGTTATGCGTTATGCTTTATGCGTTATGCGTTATGCGTTATGCGTTATGCGTTATGCGTTATGCGATATGCGTTATGCATTATGCGTTATGCGTTATGCGTTATGCGTTATGCGTTATGCGTTATGCGTTATGCGATATGCGTTATGCGTTATGCGTTATGCGTTATGCGTTATGCGTTATGCGTTATGCGTTATGCGTTATGCGTTATGCGTTGTGCGTTATACGTTTGCGTTATTCGTTATGCGTTATGCTTTATGCGTTATGCGTTATTCGTTATGAGTTATGAGTTATAAGTTATGCGTAATGCGTTATGCCTTATGCGATATGCGTATGTGTTATGCGATATGCGTTATGCGTTATACGTTATGCGTTATGCGTTATGCGTTATGGGTTATGCGTTATGCGTTATGGTTATGCGTTATGCGTTATGCGTTATGCATTATGCGTTATGCGTATGTGTTATGCGATGTGCGTTATGCGTTATGCGTTATGCGTTATGCGTTATGCATAATGCGTTATACGTTATGTATTATGCGTTATGCCTAATGCGTTATGCGATATGCGTCATGCATCAAGCCTTATGCGTTATGCGATATGCGATATGCGTCATGCATCAAGCCTTATGCGTTATGGGTTATGCGTTAACGTTATGCGTTTTGCGTTATGCGTTATGCGTTATGCGTTATGCGTTATGCGTTATGCGTTATGCGTTATGCATAATGCGTTATACGTTATGTATTATGCGTTATGCCTTATGCGTTATGCGATATGCGTCATGCATCAAGCCTTATGCGTTATGCGATATGCGATATGCGTCATGCATCAAGCCTTATGCGTTATGGGTTATGCGTTAACGTTATGCGTTTTGCGTTATGCGTTATGCGTTATGCGTTATGCGTTATGCGTTATGCGTTATGCGTTATGGGTTATGCGTTATGCGTTATGAGCTATGCGTTATGCGTTATGCGTTATGCTTTATGCGTTATTCGTGATCCGTTATGCGTTAGGCGTAATGGGTTTTCCGGTGTTCGTTATGCGTTGTGCATTATACGTTATGCGTTATTAAGTAAGGGTTATGGTTTATGCATTATGCGTTGTGCGCTATACGTTTGCGTTATGCGTTATGCGTTATGCGTTATGCGTTATGCATAATGCGTTATACGTTATGTATTATGCGTTATGCCTTATGCGTTATGCGATATGCGTCATGCATCAAGCCTTATGCGTTATGCGATATGCGATATGCGTCATGCATCAAGCCTTATGCGTTATGGGTTATGCGTTAACGTTATGCGTTTTGCGTTATGCGTTATGCGTTACGCGTTATGCGTTATGCGTTATGCGTTATGCGTTATGCGTTATGCGTTATGCGTTATGCGTTATGCGTTATGCGTTATGCGTTATGCGATATGCGTTATGCGTTATGCGTTATGCGTTATGCGTTATGCGTTATGCGTTATGCGTTATGCGTTATGCGATATGCGTTATGCGTTATGCGTTATGCGTTATGCGTTATGCGTTATGCGATATGCGTTATGCGTTATGCGATATGCGTTATGCGTTATGCGTTATGCGTTATGCGTTATGCGTTATGCGTTATGCGTTATGCGTTATGCGTTATGCGTTATGCGTTATGCGTTATGCGTTATGCGTTATGCGTTATGCGTTATGCATTATGCGTTATGCGTTATGCGTTATGCGTTATGACTTATGCGTTATTCGTTATGAGTTATGAGTTATAAGTTATGCGTTATGCGTTATGCGTTATGCATTATGCGTTATTCGTTATGCGTTATGCGTTATGCGTTATGCGTTATGCGTTATGCTTTATGCGTTATGCGTTACTCCTTATGAGTTATGAGTTATAAGTTATGCGTAATGCGTTATGCGTTACGCTTTATGCGTTATGCATTATGCGTTATGCGTTATGCGTTATGCATTATGCGTTATGCGTTATGCGTAATCCTTTATGCGTTAAGCGTTATGCGTTTTGCTGTATTCGTAATGCGTTGTGCATTATGTGTTATGCGTTATGTGTTATGCGTTATGCGTTATGCGTTATACGTTATGCGTTATGCGTTTTGCGGTATTCGTTATGCGTTATGCGTTATGCGTTATGCGTTATCCGTTGTTCGTTATGCGTTATGCGTTGTGCGTTATACGTTTGCGTTATGCGTTATGCGTTATACGGTATGCGTTATGCGTTATACGTTATGCGTTATGCGTTATGCGATATGCGTTATGTGTTATGCGTTATGCTTTATGCGTTATTAGTTACACGTTATGCGTTATACGGTATGCGTTATGCGTTATACGTTATGCGTTATGCGTTATGCGATATGCGTTATGTGTTATGCGTTATGCTTTATGCGTTGTGCGTTATTAGTTACACGTTATGCGTTATGCGTTATGCGTTATGCGTTATGCGATATGCGTTATGCGTTATGCGTTATGCGTTATGCGTTATTCGTTATGAGTAATGAGATATAAGTTATGCGTTATGCGTTATGCTTTATGCGTTAGGCATTATGCGTTATGCGTTATGCGTTATGCGTTATGCGTTATGCGTTTTGCGTTAGGCGTTATGCGTTATGCGTTGTGCGTTATACGTTTGCGTTATGCGTTATGCGTTATGCTTTATGCGTTATGCGTTATGCGTTATGCGTTATGCGTTATGCGATATGCGTTATGCGTTATGCGTTATGCGTTATGCGTTATGCGTTATGCGTTATGCGATATGCGTTATGCGTTATGCGTTATGCGTTATGCGTTATGCGTTATGCGATATGCGTTATGCGTTATGCGATATGCGTTATGCGTTATGCGTTATGCGTTATGCGTTATGCGTTATGCGTTATGCGTTATGCGTTATGCGTTATGCGTTATGCGTTATGCGTTATGCGTTATGCGTTATGCGTTATGCGTTATGCGTTATGCATTATGCGTTATGCGTTATGCGTTATGCGTTATGACTTATGCGTTATTCGTTATGAGTAATGAGTTATAAGTTATGCGTTATGCGTTATGCTTTATGCGTTATGCGTTATGCGTTATGCGTTATGCGTTATGCGTTATGCGTTATGCGTTATGTTTTATGCGTTATGCGTTACTCCTTATGAGTTATGAGTTATAAGTTATGCGTAATGCGTTATGCGTTATGCGTTATGCTTTATGCGTTATGCGTTATGCGTTATGCGTTATGCGTTATGCGTGATCCGTTATGCGTTATGCGTTATGCGTTATGCGTTATGCGTTATACGTTATGCGTTATGCGTTATGCGTTATGCTTTATGCGTTATGCGTTATGAGTTATGAGTAATGAGTTATAAGTTATGCGTTATGCGTTATTCGTTATGAGTAATGAGTTATAAGTTATGCGTTATGCGTTATGCTTTATGCGTTATGCGTTATGCTTTATGCGTTATGCGTTACTCCTTATGAGTTATGAGTTATAAGTTATGCGTAATGCGGTATGCGTTATTCGTTATTCGTTATGCGTTATGCGTTATGCGTTATGCGTTATGCGTTATGCGTTATGCATTATGCGTTATGCGTTATGCGTTATGCGTTAAGCGTTATGCGTTTTGCTGTATTCATTATGCGTTGTGCATTATGAGTTATGCGTTATGTGTTATGCTTTATGCGTTATGCGTTATGCGTTACGCTTTATGCGTTATGCATTATGCGTTATGCGTTATGCGTTATGCGTTATGCATTATGCGTTATGCGTTATGCGTGATCCTTTATGCGTTAAGCGTTATGCGTTTTGCTGTATTCGTAATGCGTTGTGCATTATGTGTTATGCGTTATGTGTTATGCGTTATGCGTTATGCGTTATACGTTATGCGTTATGCGTTTTGCGGTATTCGTTATGCGTTATGCGTTATGCGTTATGCGTTATACGGTATGCGTTATGCGTTATACGTTATGCGTTATGCGTTATGCGATATGCGTTATGTGTTATGCGTTATGCTTTATGCGTTGTGCGTTATTAGTTACACGTTATGCGTTATGCGTTATGCGTTATGCGTTAGGGGTTATGCGTTATGCGTTATGCGTTAGGCGTTATGCGTTATGCGTTATGTGTTATGCGTTATGAGTTATACGTTATGCGTTATGCGTTAGCGGTTATGCGTTATGCGTTATGCGTTATGCTTTATGCGTTATGCATTATGCGTTATGCGTTATGCGATATGCGTTATCCGTTATGCGTTATGCGTTATGCGTTATTCGTTATGAGTAATGAGTTATAAGTTATGCGTTATGCGTTATGCTTTATGCGTTAGGCGTTATGCGTTATGCGTTATGCGTTATGCGTTATGCGTTTTGCGTTAGGCGTTATGCGTTATGCGTTGTGCGTTATACGTTTGCGTTATGCGTTATGCGTTATGCTTTATGCGTTATGCGTTATGCGTTATGCGTTATGCGTTATGCGTTATGCGATATGCGTTATGCGTTATGAGTTATGCGTTATGCGTTATGCGTTATGGGTTATGCGTTATGCGTTATGCGATATGCGTTATGCGTTATGCGTTATGCGTTATGCGTTATGCGTTATGCGTTATGCGTTATGCGTTAGGCATTATGCGTTATGCGTTATGCGTTATGCGTTATGCGTTATGCGTTATGCGTTTTGCGTTAGGCGTTATGCGTTATGCGTTGTGCGTTATACGTTTGCGTTATGCGTTATGCGTTATGCTTTATGCGTTATGCGTTATGCGTTATGCGTTATGCGTTATGCGATATGCGTTATGCGTTATGCGTTATGCGTTATGCGTTATGCGTTATGCGTTATGCGTTATGCGTTATGCGTTATGCGATATGCGTTATGCGTTATGCGTTATGCGTTATGCGTTATGCGTTATGCGATATGCGTTATGCGTTATGCGATATGCGTTATGCGTTATGCGTTATGCGTTATGCGTTATGCGTTATGCGTTATGCGTTATGCGTTATGCGTTATGCGTTATGCGTTATGCGTTATGCGTTATGCGTTATGCGTTATGCGTTATGCGTTATGCATTATGCGTTATGCGTTATGCTTTATGCATTATGCGTTATGCGTTATGCGTTATGCGTTATGCGTTATGTTTTATGCGTTATGCGTTACTCCTTATGAGTTATGAGTTATAAGTTATGCGTAATGCGTTATGCGTTATGCGTTATGCTTTATGCGTTATGCGTTATGCGTTATGCGTTATGCGTGATCCGTTATGCGTTATGCGTTATGCGTTATGCGTTATGCGTTATACGTTATGCGTTATGCGTTATGCGTTATGCTTTATGCGTTATGCGTTATGAGTTATGAGTAATGAGTTATAAGTTATGCGTTATGCGTTATTCGTTATGAGTAATGAGTTATAAGTTATGCGTTATGCGTTATGCTTTATGCGTTATGCGTTATGCTTTATGCGTTATGCGTTACTCCTTATGAGTTATGAGTTATAAGTTATGCGTAATGCGGTATGCGTTATACGTTATACGTTATGCGTTATGCGTTATGCGTTATGCGTTATGCGTTATGCGTTATGCATTATGCGTTATGCGTTATGCGTTATGCGTTAAGCGTTATGCGTTTTGCTGTATTCATTATGCGTTGTGCATTATGAGTTATGCGTTATGTGTTATGCTTTATGCGTTATGCGTTATGCGTTATGCGTTATGCGTTATGCATTATGCGTTATGCGTTATGCGTTATGCGTTATGCATTATGCGTTATGCGTTATGCGTGATCCTTTATGCGTTAAGCGTTATGCGTTTTGCTGTATTCGTAATGCGTTGTGCATTATGTGTTATGCGTTATGTGTTATGCGTTATGCGTTATGCGTTATACGTTATGCGTTATGCGTTTTGCGGTATTCGTTATGCGTTATGCGTTATGCGTTATGCGTTATCCGTTGTTCGTTATGCGTTATGCGTTGTGCGTTATACGTTTGCGTTATGCGTTATGCGTTATACGGTATGCGTTATGCGTTATACGTTATGCGTTATGCGTTATGCGATATGCGTTATGTGTTATGCGTTATGCTTTATGCGTTTTGCGTTATTAGTTACACGTTATGCGTTATGCGTTATGCGTTATGCGTTAGGGGTTATGCGTTATGCGTTATGCGTTAGGCGTTATGCGTTATGCGTTATGTGTTATGCGTTATGAGTTATACGTTATGCGTTATGCGTTAGGGGTTATGCGTTATGCGTTATGCTTTATGCGTTATGCATTATGCGTTATGCGTTATGCGATATGCGTTATCCGTTATGCGTTATGCGTTATGCGTTATTCGTTATGAGTAATGAGTTATAAGTTATGCGTTATGCGTTATGCTTTATGCGTTAGGCGTTATGCGTTATGCGTTATGCGTTATGCGTTATGCGTTATGCGTTTTGCGTTAGGCGTTATGCGTTATGCGTTGTGCGTTATACGTTTGCGTTATGCGTTATGCGTTATGCTTTATGCGTTATGCGTTATGCGTTATGCGTTATGCGTTATGCGTTATGCGATATGCGTTATGCGTTATGAGTTATGCGTTATGCGTTATGCGTTATGGGTTATGCGTTATGCGTTATGCGATATGCGTTATGCGTTATGCGTTATGCGTTATGCGTTATGCGTTATGCGTTATGCGTTATGCGTTATGCGTTATGCGTTATGCATTATGCGTTATGCGTTATGCGTTATGCGTTATGCGTTATTCGTTATGAGTAATGAGTTATAAGTTATGCGTTATGCGTTGTGCGTTATACGTTTGCGTTATGCGTTATGCGTTATGCTTTATGCGTTATGCGTTATGCGTTATGCGTTATGCGTTATGCGTTATGCGATATGCGTTATGAGTTATGCGTTATGCGTTATGCGTTATGCGTTATGCGTTATGCGTTATGCGTTATGCGTTATGCGTTATGCATTATGCGTTATGCGTTATGCGTTATGCGTTATGCGTTATTCGTTATGAGTAATGAGTTATAAGTTATGCGTTATGCGTTATGCTTTATGCGTTATGCGTTATGCGTTATGCGTTATGCGTTATGCGTTATGCGTTATGCGTTATGCGTTATGCGTTATGTTTTATGCGTTATGCGTTACTCCTTATGAGTTACGAGTTATAAGTTATGCGTAATGCGTTATGCGTTATGCGTTATGCTTTATGCGTTATGCGTTATGCGTTATGCGTTATGCGTTATGCGTTATGCGTGATCCGTTATGCGTTATGCGTTATGCGTTATGCGTTGTGCGTTATACGTTTGCGTTATGCGTTATGCGTTATGCGTTATACGGTATGCGTTATGCGTTATGCGTTTGCGTTATGCGTTATGCTTTATGCGTTATGCGTTATGAGTTATGAGTAATGAGTTATAAGTTATGCGTTATGCGTTATTCGTTATGAGTAATGAGTTATAAGTTATGCGTTATGCGTTATGCTTTATGCGTTATGCGTTATGCTTTATGCGTTATGCGTTACCCCTTATGAGTTATGAGTTATAAGTTATGCGTAATGCGGTATGCGTTATACGTTATACGTTGTGCGTTATGCGTTATGCGTTATGCGTTATGCGTTATGCGTTATGCGTTATGCATTATGCGTTATGCGTTATGCGTTATGCGTTATTCGTTATGAGTAATGAGTTATAAGTTATGCGTTATGCGTTGTGCGTTATACGTTTGCGTTATGCGTTATGCGTTATGCTTTATGCGTTATGCGTTATGCGTTATGCGTTATGCGTTATGCGTTATGCGATATGCGTTATGCGTTATGCGATATGCGTTATGCGTTATGCGTTATGCGTTATGCGTTATGCGTTATGCGTTATGCGTTATGCGTTATGCGTTATGCGTTATGCGTTATGCGTTATGCGTTATGCGTTATGCGTTATGCGTTATGCGTTATGCGTTATGCGTTATGCGTTATGCATTATGCGTTATGCGTTATGCGTTATGCGTTATGACTTATGCGTTATTCGTTATGAGTAATGAGTTATAAGTTATGCGTTATGCGTTATGCTTTATGCATTATGCGTTATGCGTTATGCGTTATGCGTTATGCGTTATGCGTTATGTTTTATGCGTTATGCGTTAATCCTTATGAGTTATGAGTTATAAGTTATGCGTAATGCGTTATGCGTTATGCGTTATGCTTTATGCGTTATGCGTTATGCGTTATGCGTTATGCGTTATGCGTGATCCGTTATGCGTTATGCGTTATGCGTTATGCGTTATGCGTTATACGTTATGCGTTATGCGTTATGCGTTATGCTTTATGCGTTATGCGTTATGAGTTATGAGTAATGAGTTATAAGTTATGCGTTATGCGTTATTCGTTATGAGTAATGAGTTATAAGTTATGCGTTATGCGTTATGCTTTATGCGTTATGCGTTATGCTTTATGCGTTATGCGTTACTCCTTATGAGTTATGAGTTATAAGTTATGCGTAATGCGGTATGCGTTATACGTTATACGTTATGCGTTATGCGTTATGCGTTATGCGTTATGCGTTATGCATTATGCGTTATGCGTTATGCGTTATGCGTTAAGCGTTTTGCGTTTTGCTGTATTCATTATGCGTTGTGCATTATGAGTTATGCGTTATGTGTTATGCTTTATGCGTTATGCGTTATGCGTTACGCTTTATGCGTTATGCATTATGCGTTATGCGTTATGCGTTATGCATTATGCGTTATGCGTTATGCGTGATCCTTTATGCGTTAAGCGTTATGCGTTTTGCTGTATTCGTAATGCGTTGTGCATTATGTGTTATGCGTTATGTGTTATGCGTTATGCGTTATGCGTTATACGTTATGCGTTACGCGTTTTGCGGTATTCGTTATGCGTTATGCGTTATGCGTTATGCGTTATCCGTTGTTCGTTATGCGTTATGCGTTGTGCGTTATACGTTTGCGTTATGCGTTATGCGTTATACGGTATGCGTTATGCGTTATACGTTATGCGTTATGCGTTATGCGATATGCGTTATGTGTTATGCGTTATGCTTTATGCGTTGTGCGTTATTAGTTACACGTTATGCGTTATGCGTTATGCGTTATGCGTTAGGGGTTATGCGTTATGCGTTATGCGTTAGGCGTTATGCGTTATGCGTTATGTGTTATGCGTTATGAGTTATACGTTATGCGTTATGCGTTAGGGGTTATGCGTTATGCGTTATGCGTTATGCTTTATGCGTTATGCATTATGCGTTATGCGTTATGCGATATGCGTTATCCGTTATGCGTTATGCGTTATGCGTTATTCGTTATGAGTAATGAGTTATAAGTTATGCGTTATGCGTTATGCTTTATGCGTTAGGCGTTATGCGTTATGCGTTATGCGTTATGCGTTATGCGTTTTGCGTTATGCGTTATGCGTTATGCGTTGTGCGTTATACGTTTGCGTTATGCGTTATGCGTTATGCTTTATGCGTTATGCGTTATGCGTTATGCGTTATGCGTTATGCGTTATGCGATATGCGTTATGCATTATGCGTTATGCGTTATGCGTTATGCGTTATGCGTTATGCGTTATGCGTTATGCGATATGCGTTATGCGTTATGCGTTATGCGTTATGCGTTATGCGTTATGCGTTATGCGTTATGCGTTATGCGTTATGCGTTGTGCGTTATACGTTTGCGTTATTCGTTATGCGTTATGCTTTATGCGTTATGCGTTATTCGTTAAGAGTTATGAGTTATAAGTTATGCGTAATGCGTTATGCCTTATGCGATATGCGTATGTGTTATGCGATATGCGTTATGCGTTATACGTTATGCGTTATGCGTTATGCGTTATGGGTTATGCGTTATGCGTTATGGTTATGCGTTATGCGTTAT
This sequence comes from Lasioglossum morio, assembly GCA_916610235.2. Taxonomy (NCBI): domain Eukaryota; kingdom Metazoa; phylum Arthropoda; class Insecta; order Hymenoptera; family Halictidae; genus Lasioglossum; species Lasioglossum morio. The sequence goes on along the minus strand of CAKAJA020000459.1, from coordinate 2,060,056 downwards.
GCGTTATGCATTATGCGTTATGCGTATGTGTTATGCGATATGCGTTATGCGTTATGCGTTATGCGTTATGCGTTATGCATAATGCGTTATACGTTATGTATTATGCGTTATGCCTTATGCGTTATGCGATATGCGTCATGCATCAAGCCTTATGCGTTATGCGATATGCGATATGCGTCATGCATCAAGCCTTATGCGTTATGGGTTATGCGTTAACGTTATGCGTTTTGCGTTATGCGTTATGCGTTATGCGTTATGCGTTATGCGTTATGCGTTATGCGTTATGCATAATGCGTTATACGTTATGTATTATGCGTTATGCCTTATGCGTTATGCGATATGCGTCATGCATCAAGCCTTATGCGTTATGCGATATGCGATATGCGTCATGCATCAAGCCTTATGCGTTATGGGTTATGCGTTAACGTTATGCGTTTTGCGTTATGCGTTATGCGTTATGCGTTATGCGTTATGCGTTATGCGTTATGCGTTATGGGTTATGCGTTATGCGTTATGAGCTATGCGTTATGCGTTATGCGTTATGCTTTATGCGTTATTCGTGATCCGTTATGCGTTAGGCGTAATGGGTTTTCCGGTGTTCGTTATGCGTTGTGCATTATACGTTATGCGTTATTAAGTAAGGGTTATGGTTTATGCATTATGCGTTGTGCGCTATACGTTTGCGTTATGCGTTATGCGTTATGCGTTATGCATAATGCGTTATACGTTATGTATTATGCGTTATGCCTTATGCGTTATGCGATATGCGTCATGCATCAAGCCTTATGCGTTATGCGATATGCGATATGCGTCATGCATCAAGCCTTATGCGTTATGGGTTATGCGTTAACGTTATGCGTTTTGCGTTATGCGTTATGCGTTACGCGTTATGCGTTATGCGTTATGCGTTATGCGTTATGCGTTATGCGTTATGCGTTATGCGTTATGCGTTATGCGTTATGCGTTATGCGTTATGGTTATGCGTTATGCGTTATGCGTTATGCGTTATGCGTTATGCGTATGTGTTATGCGATATGCGTTATGCGTTATGCGTTATGCGTTATGCATAATGCGTTATACGTTATGTATTATGCGTTATGCCTTATGCGTTATGCGATATGCGTCATGCATCAAGCCTTATGCGTTATGCGATATGCGTTATGCGTTATGCGTTATGCGTTATGCGTTATGCGTTATGCGTTATGCGTTATGCGTTATGCGTTATGCGTTATGCGCTATGCGTTGTGCGTTATGCGTGATCCGTTATGCGTTATGCGTTATGCGTTATGCGTTATGCGTTATGCGTTATGCGCTATGCGTTGTGCGCTATGCGTTGTGCGTTATAAGTTTGCGTTATGCGTTATGCGTTATACTTTATGCGTTATGCGTTATGCGTTATGCGTTATGGATTATGCGTTATGGGTTGTTCGTTATGCTTTATGCGATGGGCGTTATACGTTTGCATTATGCGTTATGCGTTATGCGTTATGCTTTATGCGTTATGCGTTATGCGTTATGCGTTATACGGTGTGCGTTATGCGTTATGCGTTATGTGTTATGAGTTACGCGTTATGCGTTATGCGTTTTGCGGTATTCGTTATGCGTTGTGCATTATGCCTTATGCGTTGTGCGTTATGGGTTATGGGTTATGCGTTATGCTTTATGCGTTATTCATTTTGCGTTATGCGTTATTCGTTATGAGTTATGAGTTATAAGTTATGCGTAATGCGTTATGCCTTATGCGATATGCGTATGTGTTATGCGATATGCGTTATGGATTATGCGTTATGGGTTGTTCGTTATGCTTTATGCGTTGGGCGTTATACGTTTGCATTATGCGTTATGCCTTATGCGTTATGCGTATGTGTTATGCGATATGCGTTATGCGTTATGCGTTATGCGTTATGCGTTCTGCATAATGCGTTATACGTTATGTATTTTGCGTTATGCCTTATGCGTTATGCGATATGCGTCATGCATCAAGCCTTATGCGTTATGCGATATGCGATATGCGTCATGCATCAAGCCTTATGCGTTATGGGTTGTGCGTTAACGTTATGCGTTTGGCGTTATGCGTTATGCGTTATGCGTTATGCGTTATGCGTTATGCGTTATGCGTTATACGGTATGCGTTATGCGTTATGCGTTATGCGTTATGCGTTATGCGTTATACGGTGTGCGTTATGCGTTATGCGTTATGCGTTATGAGTTACGCGTTATGCGTTATGCGTTATGCGTTATGCGTTTTGCGGTATTCGTTATGCGTTGTGCATTATGCCTTATGCGTTGTGCGTTATGGGTTATGGGTTGTGCGTTATTTTTTATGCGTTATTCATTTTGCGTTATGCGTTATTCGTTATGAGTTATGAGTTATAAGTTATGCGTAATGCGTTATGCGTTATGCGTTATGCGTTATGCGTTATGCGTTATGCGTTATGCGTTATGCGTTATGCGTTATGCGTTATGCGTTATGCGTTATGCGTTATGCGTTATGCGTTATGCGTTATGCGTTATGCGTTATGCGTTATGCGTTATGCGTTATGCGTTATGCGTTATGCGCTATGCGTTGTGCGTTATGCGTGATCCGTTATGCGTTATGCGTTATGCGTTATGCGTTATGCGTTATGCGTTATGCGTTATGCGCTATGCGTTGTGCGCTATGCGTTGTGCGTTATAAGTTTGCGTTATGCGTTATGCGTTATGCGTTATACTTTATGCGTTATGCGTTATGCGTTATGCGTTATGGATTATGCGTTATGGGTTGTTAGTTATGCTTTATGCGATGGGCGTTATACGTTTGCATTATGCGTTATGCGTTATGCGTTATGCTTTATGCGTTATGCGTTATGCGTTATGCGTTATGCGTTATACGGTGTGCGTTATGCGTTATGCGTTATGTGTTATGAGTTACGCGTTATGCGTTATGCGTTTTGCGGTATTCGTTATGCGTTGTGCATTATGCCTTATGCGTTGTGCGTTATGGGTTATGGGTTATGCGTTATGCTTTATGCGTTATTCATTTTGCGTTATGCGTTATTCGTTATGAGTTATGAGTTATAAGTTATGCGTAATGCGTTATGCCTTATGCGATATGCGTATGTGTTATGCGATATGCGTTATGCGTTATACGTTATGCGTAATGCGTTATGCGTTATGGGTTATGCGTTATGCGTTATGGTTATGCGTTATGCGTTATGCGTTATGCGTTATGCGTTATGCGTATGTGTTATGCGATATGCGTTATGCGTTATGCGTTATGCATAATGCGTTATACGTTATGTATTATGCGTTATGCCTTATGCGTTATGCGATATGCGTCATTCATCAAGCCTTATGCGTTATGCGATATGCGATATGCGTCATGCATCAAGCCTTATGCGTTATGGGTTATGAGTAATGAGTTATAAGTTATGCGTTATGCGTTATGCTTTATGCATTATGCGTTATGCGTTATGCGTTATGCGTTATGCGTTATGCGTTATGTTTTATGCGTTATGCGTTACTCCTTATGAGTTATGAGTTATAAGTTATGCGTAATGCGTTATGCGTTATGCGTTATGCTTTATGCGTTATGCGTTATGCGTTATGCGTTATGCGTTATGCGTGATCCGTTATGCGTTATGCGTTATGCGTTATGCGTTATGCGTTATACGTTATGCGTTATGCGTTATGCGTTATGCTTTATGCGTTATGCGTTATGAGTTATGAGTAATGAGTTATAAGTTATGCGTTATGCGTTATTCGTTATGAGTAATGAGTTATAAGTTATGCGTTATGCGTTATGCTTTATGCGTTATGCGTTATGCTTTATGCGTTATGCGTTAATCCTTATGAGTTATGAGTTATAAGTTATGCGTAATGCGGTATGCGTTATACGTTATACGTTATGCGTTATGCGTTATGCGTTATGCGTTATGCGTTATGCGTTATGCATTATGCGTTATGCGTTATGCGTTATGCGTTAAGCGTTTTGCGTTTTGCTGTATTCATTATGCGTTGTGCATTATGAGTTATGCGTTATGTGTTATGCTTTATGCGTTATGCGTTATGCGTTACGCTTTATGCGTTATGCATTATGCGTTATGCGTTATGCGTTATGCATTATGCGTTATGCGTTATGCGTGATCCTTTATGCGTTAAGCGTTATGCGTTTTGCTGTATTCGTAATGCGTTGTGCATTATGTGTTATGCGTTATGTGTTATGCGTTATGCGTTATGCGTTATACGTTATGCGTTATGCGTTTTGCGGTATTCGTTATGCGTTATGCGTTATGCGTTATGCGTTATCCGTTGTTCGTTATGCGTTATGCGTTGTGCGTTATACGTTTGCGTTATGCGTTATGCGTTATACGGTATGCGTTATGCGTTATTCGTTATGCGTTATGCGTTATGCGATATGCGTTATGTGTTATGCGTTATGCTTTATGCGTTGTGCGTTATTAGTTACACGTTATGCGTTATGCGTTATGCGTTATGCGTTAGGGGTTATGCGTTATGCGTTATGCGTTAGGCGTTATGCGTTATGCGTTATGTGTTATGCGTTATGAGTTATACGTTATGCGTTATGCGTTAGGGGTTATGCGTTATGCGTTATGCGTTATGCTTTATGCGTTATGCTTTATGCGTTATGCGTTATGCGATATGCGTTATCCGTTATGCGTTATGCGTTATGCGTTATTCGTTATGAGTAATGAGTTATAAGTTATGCGTTATGCGTTATGCTTTATGCGTTAGGCGTTATGCGTTATGCGTTATGCGTTATGCGTTATGCGTTTTGCGTTAGGCGTTATGCGTTATGCGTTGTGCGTTATACGTTTGCGTTATGCGTTATGCGTTATGCTTTATGCGTTATGCGTTATGCGTTATGCGTTATGCGTTATGCGTTATGCGATATGCGTTATGCATTATGCGTTATGCGTTATGCGTTATGCGTTATGCGTTATGCGTTATGCGTTATGCGATATGCGTTATGCGTTATGCGTTATGCGTTATGCGTTATGCGTTATGCGTTATGCGTTATGCGTTATGCGTTATGCGTTATGCGTTATGCGTTGTGCGTTATACGTTTGCGTTATGCGTTATGCGTTATGCTTTATGCGTTATGCGTTATTCGTTATGAGTTATGAGTTATAAGTTATGCGTAATGCGTTATGCCTTATGCGATATGCGTATGTGTTATGCGATATGCGTTATGCGTTATACGTTATGCGTTATGCGTTATGCGTTATGCGTTATGCGTTATGCGTATGTGTTATGCGATATGCGTTATGCGTTATGCGTTATGCGTTATGCGTTATGCGTTATGCATAATGCGTTATACGTTATGTATTATGCGTTATGCCTTATGCGTTATGCGATATGCGTCATGCATCAAGCCTTATGCGTTATGCGATATGCGATATGCGTCATGCATCAAGCCTTATGCGTTATGGGTTATGCGTTAACGTTATGCGTTTTGCGTTATGCGTTATGCGTTATGCGTTATGCGCTATGCGTTATGCGTTATGCGTTATGCGTTATGCGTTATGCATAATGCGTTATACGTTATGTATTATGCGTTATGCCTTATGCGTTATGCGATATGCGTCATGCATCAAGCCTTATGCGTTATGCGATATGCGATATGCGTCATGCATCAAGCCTTATGCGTTATGGGTTATGCGTTAACGTTATGCGTTTTGCGTTATGCGTTATGCGTTATGCGTTATGCGTTATGCGTTATGCGTTATGCGTTATGGGTTATGCGTTATGCGTTATGAGTTATGCGTTATGCGTTATGCGTTATGCTTTATGCGTTATTCGTGATCCGTTATGCGTTAGGCGTAATGGGTTTTCCGGTGTTCGTTATGCGTTGTGCATTATACGTTATGCGTTATTAAGTAAGGGTTATGGTTTATGCATTATGCGTTGTGCGCTATACGTTTGCGTTATGCGTTATGCGTTATGCGTTATGCGTTATGCATAATGCGTTATACGTTATGTATTATGCGTTATGCCTTATGCGTTATGCGATATGCGTCATGCATCAAGCCTTATGCGTTATGCGATATGCGATATGCGTCATGCATCAAGCCTTATGCGTTATGGGTTATGCGTTAACGTTATGCGTTTTGCGTTATGCGTTATGCGTTACGCGTTATGCGTTATGCGTTATGCGTTATGCGTTATGCGTTATGCGTTATGCGTTATGCGTTATGCGCTATGCGTTGTGCGTTATGCGTGATCCGTTATGCGTTATGCGTTATGCGTTATGCGTTATGCGTTATGCGTTATGCGTTATGCGCTATGCGTTGTGCGCTATGCGTTGTGCGTTATAAGTTTGCGTTATGCGTTATGCGTTATGCGTTATACTTTATGCGTTATGCGTTATGCGTTATGCGTTATGGATTATGCGTTATGGGTTGTTAGTTATGCTTTATGCGATGGGCGTTATACGTTTGCATTATGCGTTATGCGTTATGCGTTATGCTTTATGCGTTATGCGTTATGCGTTATGCGTTATGCGTTATACGGTGTGCGTTATGCGTTATGCGTTATGTGTTATGAGTTACGCGTTATGCGTTATGCGTTTTGCGGTATTCGTCATGCGTTGTGCATTATGCCTTATGCGTTGTGCGTTATGGGTTATGGGTTATGCGTTATGCTTTATGCGTTATTCATTTTGCGTTATGCGTTATTCGTTATGAGTTATGAGTTATAAGTTATGCGTAATGCGTTATGCCTTATGCGATATGCGTATGTGTTATGCGATATGCGTTATGCGTTATACGTTATGCGTAATGCGTTATGCGTTATGGGTTATGCGTTATGCGTTATGGTTATGCGTTATGCGTTATGCGTTATGCGTTATGCGTTATGCGTATGTGTTATGCGATATGCGTTATGCGTTATGCGTTATGCATAATGCGTTATACGTTATGTATTATGCGTTATGCCTTATGCGTTATGCGATATGCGTCATTCATCAAGCCTTATGCGTTATGCGATATGCGATATGCGTCATGCATCAAGCCTTATGCGTTATGGGTTATGAGTAATGAGTTATAAGTTATGCGTTATGCGTTATGCTTTATGCATTATGCGTTATGCGTTATGCGTTATGCGTTATGCGTTATGCGTTATGTTTTATGCGTTATGCGTTACTCCTTATGAGTTATGAGTTATAAGTTATGCGTAATGCGTTATGCGTTATGCGTTATGCTTTATGCGTTATGCGTTATGCGTTATGCGTTATGCGTTATGCGTGATCCGTTATGCGTTATGCGTTATGCGTTATGCGTTATGCGTTATACGTTATGCGTTATGCGTTATGCGTTATGCTTTATGCGTTATGCGTTATGAGTTATGAGTAATGAGTTATAAGTTATGCGTTATGCGTTATTCGTTATGAGTAATGAGTTATAAGTTATGCGTTATGCGTTATGCTTTATGCGTTATGCGTTATGCTTTATGCGTTATGCGTTACTCCTTATGAGTTATGAGTTATAAGTTATGCGTAATGCGGTATGCGTTATACGTTATACGTTATGCGTTATGCGTTATGCGTTATGCGTTATGCGTTATGCGTTATGCATTATGCGTTATGCGTTATGCGTTATGCGTTAAGCGTTTTGCGTTTTGCTGTATTCATTATGCGTTGTGCATTATGAGTTATGCGTTATGTGTTATGCTTTATGCGTTATGCGTTATGCGTTACGCTTTATGCGTTATGCATTATGCGTTATGCGTTATGCGTTATGCATTATGCGTTATGCGTTATGCGTGATCCTTTATGCGTTAAGCGTTATGCGTTTTGCTGTATTCGTAATGCGTTGTGCATTATGTGTTATGCGTTATGTGTTATGCGTTATGCGTTATGCGTTATACGTTATGCGTTATGCGTTTTGCGGTATTCGTTATGCGTTATGCGTTATGCGTTATGCGTTATCCGTTGTTCGTTATGCGTTATGCGTTGTGCGTTATACGTTTGCGTTATGCGTTATGCGTTATACGGTATGCGTTATGCGTTATACGTTATGCGTTATGCGTTATGCGATATGCGTTATGTGTTATGCGTTATGCTTTATGCGTTGTGCGTTATTAGTTACACGTTATGCGTTATGCGTTATGCGTTATGCGTTAGGGGTTATGCGTTATGCGTTATGCGTTATGCGTTATGCGTTATGCGTTATGTGTTATGCGTTATGAGTTATACGTTATGCGTTATGCGTTAGGGGTTATGCGTTATGCGTTATGCGTTATGCTTTATGCGTTATGCATTATGCGTTATGCGTTATGCGATATGCGTTATCCGTTATGCGTTATGCGTTATGCGTTATTCGTTATGAGTAATGAGTTATAAGTTATGCGTTATGCGTTATGCTTTATGCGTTAGGCGTTATGCGTTATGCGTTATGCGTTATGCGTTATGCGTTTTGCGTTAGGCGTTATGCGTTATGCGTTGTGCGTTATACGTTTGCGTTATGCGTTATGCGTTATGCTTTATGCGTTATGCGTTATGCGTTATGCGTTATGCGTTATGCGTTATGCGATATGCGTTATGCATTATGCGTTATGCGTTATGCGTTATGCGTTATGCGTTATGCGTTATGCGTTATGCGATATGCGTTATGCGTTATGCGTTATGCGTTATGCGTTATGCGTTATGCGTTATGCGTTATGCGTTATGCGTTATGCGTTGTGCGTTATACGTTTGCGTTATGCGTTATGCGTTATGCTTTATGCGTTATGCGTTATTCGTTATGAGTTATGAGTTATAAGTTATGCGTAATGCGTTATGCCTTATGCGATATGCGTATGTGTTATGCGATATGCGTTATGCGTTATACGTTATGCGTTATGCGTTATGCGTTATGCGTTATGCGTTATGCGTATGTGTTATGCGATATGCGTTATGCGTTATGCGTTATGCGTTATGCGTTATGCATAATGCGTTATACGTTATGTATTATGCGTTATGCCTTATGCGTTATGCGATATGCGTCATGCATCAAGCCTTATGCGTTATGCGATATGCGATATGCGTCATGCATCAAGCCTTATGCGTTATGGGTTATGCGTTAACGTTATGCGTTTTGCGTTATGCGTTATGCGTTATGCGTTATGCGTTATGCGTTATGCGTTATGCGTTATGCGTTATGCGTTATGCATAATGCGTTATACGTTATGTATTATGCGTTATGCCTTATGCGTTATGCGATATGCGTCATGCATCAAGCCTTATGCGTTATGCGATATGCGATATGCGTCATGCATCAAGCCTTATGCGTTATGGGTTATGCGTTAACGTTATGCGTTTTGCGTTATGCGTTATGCGTTATGCGTTATGCGTTATGCGTTATGCGTTATGCGTTATGGGTTATGCGTTATGCGTTATGCGTTATGCGTTATGCGTTATGCGTTATGCTTTATGCGTTATTCGTGATCCGTTATGCGTTAGGCGTAATGGGTTTTCCGGTGTTCGTTATGCGTTGTGCATTATACGTTATGCGTTATTAAGTAAGGGTTATGGTTTATGCATTATGCGTTGTGCGCTATACGTTTGCGTTATGCGTTATGCGTTATGCGTTATGCGTTATGCATAATGCGTTATACGTTATGTATTATGCGTTATGCCTTATGCGTTATGCGATATGCGTCATGCATCAAGCCTTATGCGTTATGCGATATGCGATATGCGTCATGCATCAAGCCTTATGCGTTATGGGTTATGCGTTAACGTTATGCGTTTTGCGTTATGCGTTATGCGTTACGCGTTATGCGTTATGCGTTATGCGTTATGCGTTATGCGTTATGCGTTATGCGTTATGCGTTATGCGTTATGCGTTATGCGTTATGCGTTATGCGTTATGGTTATGCGTTATGCGTTATGCGTTATGCGTTATGCGTTATGCGTATGTGTTATGCGATATGCGTTATGCGTTATGCGTTATGCGTTATGCATAATGCGTTATACGTTATGTATTATGCGTTATGCCTTATGCGTTATGCGATATGCGTCATGCATCAAGCCTTATGCGTTATGCGATATGCGTTATGCGTTATGCGTTATGCGTTATGCGTTATGCGTTATGCGTTATGCGTTATGCGTTATGCGTTATGCGTTATGCGTTATGCGTTATGCGTTATGCGCTATGCGTTGTGCGTTATGCGTGATCCGTTATGCGTTATGCGTTATGCGTTATGCGTTATGCGTTATGCGTTATGCGTTATGCGTTATGCGTTATGCGCTATGCGTTGTGCGCTATGCGTTGTGCGTTATAAGTTTGCGTTATGCGTTATGCGTTATACTTTATGCGTTATGCGTTATGCGTTATGCGTTATGGATTATGCGTTATGGGTTGTTCGTTATGCTTTATGCGATGGGCGTTATACGTTTGCATTATGCGTTATGCGTTATGCGTTATGCTTTATGCGTTATGCGTTATGCGTTATGCGTTATACGGTGTGCGTTATGCGTTATGCGTTATGTGTTATGAGTTACGCGTTATGCGTTATGCGTTTTGCGGTATTCGTTATGCGTTGTGCATTATGCCTTATGCGTTGTGCGTTATGGGTTATGGGTTATGCGTTATGCTTTATGCGTTATTCATTTTGCGTTATGCGTTATTCGTTATGAGTTATGAGTTATAAGTTATGCGTAATGCGTTATGCCTTATGCGATATGCGTATGTGTTATGCGATATGCGTTATGGATTATGCGTTATGGGTTGTTCGTTATGCTTTATGCGTTGGGCGTTATACGTTTGCATTATGCGTTATGCCTTATGCGTTATGCGTATGTGTTATGCGACATGCGTTATGCGTTATGCGTTATGCGTTATGCGTTCTGCATAATGCGTTATACGTTATGTATTTTGCGTTATGCCTTATGCGTTATGCGATATGCGTCATGCATCAAGCCTTATGCGTTATGCGATATGCGATATGCGTCATGCATCAAGCCTTATGCGTTATGGGTTGTGCGTTAACGTTATGCGTTTGGCGTTATGCGTTATGCGTTATGCGTTATGCGTTATGCGTTATGCGTTATACGGTATGCGTTATGCGTTATGCGTTATGCGTTATGCGTTATGCGTTATACGGTGTGCGTTATGCGTTATGCGTTATGCGTTATGAGTTACGCGTTATGCGTTATGCGTTATGCGTTATGCGTTTTGCGGTATTCGTTATGCGTTGTGCATTATGCCTTATGCGTTGTGCGTTATGGGTTATGGGTTGTGCGTTATTTTTTATGCGTTATTCATTTTGCGTTATGCGTTATTCGTTATGAGTTATGAGTTATAAGTTATGCGTAATGCGTTATGCGTTATGCGTTATGCGTTATGCGTTATGCGTTATGCGTTATGCGTTATGCGTTATGCGTTATGCGTTATGCGTTATGCGTTATGCGTTATGCGTTATGCGTTATGCGTTATGCGTTATGCGTTATGCGTTATGCGTTATGCGCTATGCGTTGTGCGTTATGCGTGATCCGTTATGCGTTATGCGTTATGCGTTATGCGTTATGCGTTCTGCGTTATGCGTTATGCGCTATGCGTTGTGCGCTATGCGTTGTGCGTTATAAGTTTGCGTTATGCGTTATGCGTTATGCGTTATACTTTATGCGTTATGCGTTATGCGTTATGCGTTATGGATTATGCGTTATGGGTTGTTCGTTATGCTTTATGCGATGGGCGTTATACGTTTGCATTATGCGTTATGCGTTATGCTTTATGCGTTATGCGTTATGCGTTATGCGTTATACGGTGTGCGTTATGCGTTATGCGTTATGTGTTATGAGTTACGCGTTATGCGTTATGCGTTTTGCGGTATTCGTTATGCGTTGTGCATTATGCCTTATGCGTTGTGCGTTATGGGTTATGGGTTATGCGTTATGCTTTATGCGTTATTCATTTTGCGTTATGCGTTATTCGTTATGAGTTATGAGTTATAAGTTATGCGTAATGCGTTATGCCTTATGCGATATGCGTATGTGTTATGCGATATGCGTTATGCGTTATACGTTATGCGTAATGCGTTATGCGTTATGGGTTATGCGTTATGCGTTATGGTTATGCGTTATGCGTTATGCGTTATGCGTTATGCGTTATGCGTATGTGTTATGCGATATGCGTTATGCGTTATGCGTTATGCATAATGCGTTATACGTTATGTATTATGCGTTATGCCTTATGCGTTATGCGATATGCGTCATTCATCAAGCCTTATGCGTTATGCGATATGCGATATGCGTCATGCATCAAGCCTTATGCGTTATGGGTTATGCGTTAACGTTATGCGTTTTGCGTTATGCGTTATGCGTTATGCGTTATGCGTTATGCGTTATGCGTTATGCGTTGTGCGCTATACGTTCGCGTTATGCGTTATGCGTTATGCATTATACGGTGTGCGTTATGCGTTATGCGTTATGCGTTATGAGTTACGCGTTATGCGTTATGCGTTATGCGTTATGCGTTTTGCGGTATTCGTTATGCGTTGTGCATTATGCCTTATGCGTTGTGCGTTATGGGTTATGGGTTATGCGTTATGCTTTATGCGTTATTCATTTTGCGTTATGCGTTATTCGTTATGAGTTATGAGTTATAAGTTATGCGTAATGGGTTATATCTTATGCGTTATGCGTATGTGTTATGCGATATGCGTTATGCGTTATGCGTTATGCGTTATGCGTTATGCGTTATGCGTTATGCGTTATGCGTTATGCGTTATGCGTTATGCGTTATGCGTTATGCGTTATTCGTTATGCGTTATGCGTTATGCGTTATGCGTTATTGCGTTATGCGTTATGCGTTATGCTTTATGCGTTATGCATTATGCGTTATACGGTATGCGTTATGCGTTATACGTTATGCGTTATGCGTTATGCGTTATGGGTTATGCGTTATGCGTTATGGTTATGCGTTTTGCGTTATGCGTTATGCGTTTGCGTTATGCGTATGTGTTATGCGATATGCGTTATGCGTTATGCGTTATGCGTTATGCATAATGCGTTATACGTTATGTATTATGCGTTATGCCTTATGCGTTATGCGATATGCGTCATGCATCAAGCCTAATGCGTTATGCGATATGCGTTATGCGTTATGCGTTATGCGTTATGCGTTATGCGTTATGCGTTATGCGTTATGCGTTATGCGTTATGCGCTATGCGTTGTGCGTTATGCGTGATCCGTTATGCGTTATGCGTGATCCGTTATGCGTTATGCGTTATGCGTTATGCGTTATGCGTTATGCGTTATGCGTTATGCGTTATGCGTTATGCGCTAGGCGTTGTGCGTTATAAGTTTGCGTTATGCGTTATGCGTTATGCGTTATACTTTATGCGTTATGCGTTATGCGTTATGGATTATGCGTTATGGGTTGTTCGTTATGCTTTATGCGTTGGGCGTTATACGTTTGCATTATGCGTTATGCGTTATGCGTTATGCGTTATGCTTTATGCGTTATGCGTTATGCGTTATGCGTTATGCGTTATGCGTTATACGGTGTGCGTTATGCGTTATGTGTTATGAGTTACGCGTTATGCGTTATGCGTTTTGCGGTATTCGTTATGCGTTGTGCATTATGCCTTATGCGTTGTGCGTTATGGGTTATGGGTTATGCGTTATGCTTTATGCGTTATTCATTTTGCGTTATGCGTTATGCGTTATTCGTTATGAGTTATGAGTTATAAGTTATGCGTAATGCGTGATGCCTTATGCGATATGCGTATGTGTTATGCGATATGCGTTATGCGTTATACGTTATGCGTTATGCGTTATGCGTTATGGGTTATGCGTTATGCGTTATGGTTATGCGTTATGCGTTATGCGTTATGCGTTATGCGTTATGCGTTATGCGTATGTGTTATGCGATATGCGTTATGCGTTATGCGTTATGCGTTATGCGTTATGCGTATGTGTTATGCGATATGCGTTATGCGTTATGCGATATGCGATATGCGTCATGCATCAAGCCTTATGCGTTATGGGTTATGCGTTAACGTTATGCGTTTTGCGTTATGCGTTATGCGTTATGCGTTATGCGTTATGCGTTATGCGTTATGCGTTATGCGTTATGGGTTATGCGTTATGCGTTATGAGTTATGCGTTATGCGTTATGCGTTATGCTTTATGCGTTATTCGTGATCCGTTATGCGTTAGGCGTTATGGGTTTTCCGGTGTTCGTTATGCGTTGTGCATTATGCGTTATGCGTTATTAAGTAAGGGTTATGGTTTATGCATTATGCGTTGTGCGCTATACGTTTGCGTTATGCGTTATGCGTTATGCGTTATGCGTTATGCATAATGCGTTATACGTTATGTATTATGCGTTATGCCTTATGCGTTATGCGATATGCGTCATGCATCAAGCCTTATGCGTTATGCGTTATGCGTTATGCGCTAGGCGTTGTGCGTTATAAGTTTGCGTTATGCGTTATGCGTTATGCGTTATACTTTATGCGTTATGCGTTATGCGTTATGCGTTATGGATTATGCGTTATGGGTTGTTCGTTATGCTTTATGCGTTGGGCGTTATACGTTTGCATTATGCGTTATGCGTTATGCGTTATGCGTTATGCTTTATGCGTTATGCGTTATGCGTTATGCGTTATACTGTGTGCGTTATGCGTTATGCGTTATGTGTTATGAGTTACGCGTTATGCGTTATGCGTTTTGCGGTATTCGTTATGCGTTGTGCATTATGCCTTATGCTTTGTGCGTTATGGGTTATGGGTTATGCGTTATGCTTTATGCGTTATTCATTTTGCGTTATGCGTTATTCGTTATGAGTTATGAGTTATAAGTTATGCGTAATGCGTTATGCCTTATGCGATATGCGTATGTGTTATGCGATATGCGTTATGCGTTATACGTTATGCGTTATGCGTTATGCGTTATGGGTTATGCGTTATGGTTATGCGTTATGCGTTATGCGTTATGCGTTATGCGTATGTGTTATGCGATATGCGTTATGCGTTATGCGTTATGCGTTATGCGTTATGCGTTATGCGTTATGCGTTATGCGTTATGCGTTATGCGTTATGCGTTATGCGTTATGCGTTATGCGTTATGCGTTATGCGTTATGCGTTATGCGTTATGCGCTATGCGTTGTGCGTTATGCGTGATCCGTTATGCGTTATGCGTTATGCGTTATGCGTTATGCGTTATGCGTTATGCGTTATGCGCTATGCGTTGTGCGCTATGCGTTGTGCGTTATAAGTTTGCGTTATGCGTTATGCGTTATGCGTTATGCGTTATGCGTTATACGGTGTGCGTTATGCGTTATGCGTTATGTGTTTGAGTTACGCGTTATGCGTTATGCGTTTTGCGGTATTCGTTATGCGTTGTGCATTATGCCTTATGCGTTGTGCGTTATGGGTTATGGGTTATGCGTTATGCTTTATGCGTTATTCATTTTGCGTTATGCGTTATTCGTTATGAGTTATGAGTTATAAGTTATGCGTAATGCGTAATGCGTTATGCGTTATGGGTTATGCGTTATGCGTTATGGTTATGCGTTATGCGTTATGCGTTATGCGTTATGCGTTATGCGTATGTGTTATGCGATATGCGTTATGCGTTATGCGTTATGCATAATGCGTTATACGTTATGTATTATGCGTTATGCCTTATGCGTTATGCGATATGCGTCATTCATCAAGCCTTATGCGTTATGCGATATGCGATATGCGTCATGCATCAAGCCTTATGCGTTATGGGTTATGCGTTAACGTTATGCGTTTTGCGTTATGCGTTATGCGTTATGCGTTATGCGTTATGCGTTATGCGTTATGCGTTATGCGTTGTGCGCTATACGTTCGCGTTATGCGTTATGCGTTATGCATTATACGGTGTGCGTTATGCGTTATGCGTTATGCGTTATGAGTTACGCGTTATGCGTTATGCGTTATGCGTTTTGCGGTATTCGTTATGCGTTGTGCATTATGCCTTATGCGTTGTGCGTTATGGGTTATGGGATATGCGTTATGCTTTATGCGTTATTCATTTTGCGTTATGCGTTATTCGTTATGAGTTATGAGTTATAAGTTATGCGTAATGGGTTATATCTTATGCGTTATGCGTATGTGTTATGCGATATGCGTTATGCGTTATGCGTTATGCGTTATGCGTTATGCGTTATGCGTTATGCGTTATGCGTTATGCGTTATGCGTTATGCGTTATGCGTTATGCGTTATTCGTTATGCGTTATGCGTTATGCGTTATGCGTTATGCGTTATGCGTTATGCGTTATGCTTTATGCGTTATGCATTATGCGTTATACGGTATGCGTTATGCGTTATACGTTATGCGTTATGCGTTATGCGTTATGGGTTATGCGTTATGCGTTATGGTTATGCGTTTTGCGTTATGCGTTATGCGTTTGCGTTATGCGTATGTGTTATGCGATATGCGTTATGCGTTATGCGTTATGCGTTATGCATAATGCGTTATACGTTATGTATTATGCGTTATGCCTTATGCGTTATGCGATATGCGTCATGCATCAAGCCTTATGCGTTATGCGATATGCGTTATGCGTTATGCGTTATGCGTTATGCGTTATGCGTTATGCGTTATGCGTTATGCGTTATGCGTTATGGGTTGTTCGTTATGCTTTATGCGTTGGGCGTTATACGTTTGCATTATGCGTTATGCGTTATGCGATATGCGTTATGCGTTATACGTTATGCGTTATGCGTTATGCGTTATGGGTTATGCGTTATGGTTATGCGTTATGCGTTATGCGTTATGCGTTATGCGTATGTGTTATGCGATATGCGTTATGCGTTATGCGTTATGCGTTATGCGTTATGCGTTATGCATAATGCGTTATACGTTATGTATTATGCGTTATGCCTTATGCGTTATGCGATATGCGTCATGCATCAAGCCTTATGCGTTATGCGATATGCGATATGCGTCATGCATCAAGCCTTATGCGTTATGGGTTATGCGTTAACGTTATGCGTTTTGCGTTATGCGTTATGCGTTATGCGTTATGCGTTATGCGTTATGCGTTATGCGTTATGCGTTATGCGTTATGGGTTATGCGTTATGCGTTATGAGTTAGGCGTTATGCGTTATGCGTTATGCTTTATGCGTTATTCGTTATGCATAATGCGTTATACGTTATGTATTATGCGTTATGCCTTATGCGTTATGCGATATGCGTCATGCATCAAGCCTTATGCGTTATGCGATATGCGATATGCGTCATGCATCAAGCCTTATGCGTTATGGTTATGCGTTATGCGTTATACGGTATGCGTTATGCGTTATACGTTATGCGTTATGCGTTAGGCGTTATGCGATTTGCGGTATTCGTTAAGCGTTGTGCATTATGCGTTATGCGTTATGCGTTAAGGGTTATGGGTTATGCGTTATGCTTTATGCGTTATGCGTTATGCGTTATGCGTATGTGTTATGCGATATGCGTTATGCGTTATGCGTTATGCGTTATGCGTTATGCGTTATGCGTTATGCATAATGCGTTATACGTTACATATTATGCGTTATGCCTTATGCGTTATGCGATATGCGTCATGCATCAAGCCTTATGCGTTATGCGATATGCGATATGCGTCATGCATCAAGCCTTATGCGTTATGTGTTATGCGTTAACGTTATGCGTTTTGCGTTATGCGTTATGCGTTATGCGTTATGCGTTATGCGTTATGCGTTATGCGTTATGCGTTATGCGTTATGCGTTATGCGTTATGCGTTATGCGTTATGCGTTATGCTTTATGCGTTATTCGTGATCCGTTATGCGTTAGGCGTTATGGGTTTTCCGGTGTTCGTTATGCGTTGTGCATTATGCGTTATGCGTTATCAAGTAAGGGTTATGGTTTATGCATTATGCGTTGTGCGCTATACGTTTGCGTTATGCGTTATGCGTTATGCGTTATACGGTATGCGTTATGCGTTATACGTTATGCGTAATGCGTTATGCGTTATGCGTTATGCGTTATGCGTTATGCGTTATGCATTATGCGTTATACGGTATGCGTTATGCGTTATACGTTATGCGTTATGCGTTATGCGTTATGGGTTATGCGTTATGCGTTATGGTTATGCGTTATGCGTTATGCGTTATGCGTTATGCGTTATATGTTATGCGTTATGCGTTATACGTTATGCGTTGTGCGTTATACGTTTGCGTTATGCGTTATGCGTCATGCGTTATACGGTATGCGTTATGCGTTATGCGTTATGCGTTATGCGTTATGCGTTATGCGTTATGCGTCTTGCGGTATTCGTTATGCTTTGTGCATTATGCGTTGTGCGTTATGGGTTATGATTTATGCGTTATGCGTTATGCGTTGTGCGTTATACGTTTGCGTTATGCGTTATGCGTTATGCGTTATACGGTATGCGTTATGCGTTATGCGTTATGCGTTATGCGTTATGCGTTATGCGTTATGCGTTATGCGTTATGCGTTATGCGTTATGCGTTATGCGTTATGCGTTATGCGTTATGCGTTATGCGTTATGCGTTATGCGTTATGCGTTATGCGTTATGCGTTATGCGTTATGCGTTATGCGTTATGCGTTATGCGTTATGCGTTATGCTTTATGCGTTATTCGTGATCCGTTATGCGTTAGGCGTTATGGGTTTTCCGGTGTTCGTTATGCGTTGTGCATTATGCGTTATGCGTTATTAAGTAAGGGTTATGGTTTATGCATTATGCGTTGTGCGCTATACGTTTGCGTTATGCGTTATGCGTTATGCGTTATACGGTATGCGTTATGCGTTATACGTTATGCGTTATGCGTTATGCGTTATGCGTTATTCGTTATGCATTATGCGTTATACGGTATGCGTTATGCGTTATACGTTATGCGTTATGCGTTATGCGTTATGGGTTATGCGTTATGCGTTATGGTTATGCGTTATGCGTTATACGGTATGCGTTATGCGTTATACGTTATGCGTTATGCGTTAGGCGTTATGCGATTTGCGGTATTCGTTAAGCGTTGTGCATTATGCGTTATGCGTTATGCGTTAAGGGTTATGGGTTATGCGTTATGCTTTATGCGTTATGCGTTATGCGTTATGCGTATGTGTTATGCGATATGCGTTATGCGTTATGCGTTATGCGTTATGCGTTATGCGTTATACGTTATGCGTTATGCGTTATGCGTTATGCATAATGCGTTATACGTTACGTATTATGCGTTATGCCTTATGCGTTATGCGATATGCGTCATGCATCAAGCCTTATGCGTTATGCGATATGCGATATGCGTCATGCATCAAGCCTTATGCGTTATGTGTTATGCGTTAACGTTATGCGTTTTGCGTTATGCGTTATGCGTTATGCGTTATGCGTTATGCGTTATGCGTTATGCGTTATGCGTTATGCGTTATGCGTTATGCGTTATGCGTTAACGTTATGCGTTTTGCGTTATGCGTTATGCGTTATGCGTTATGCGTTATGCGTTATGCGTTATGCGTTATGCGTTATGCGTTATACGTTATGCGTTATGCGTTAGGCGTTATGCGATTTGCGGTATTCGTTAAGCGTTGTGCATTATGCGTTATGCGTTATGCGTTAAGGGTTATGGGTTATGCGTTATGCTTTATGCGTTATGCGTTATGCGTTATGCGTATGTGTTATGCGATATGCGTTATGCGTTATGCGTTATGCGTTATGCGTTATGCGTTATGCGTTATGCATAATGCGTTATACGTTACGTATTATGCGTTATGCCTTATGCGTTATGCGATATGCGTCATGCATCAAGCCTTATGCGTTATGCGATATGCGATATGCGTCATGCATCAAGCCTTATGCGTTATGTGTTATGCGTTAACGTTATGCGTTTTGCGTTATGCGTTATGCGTTATGCGTTATGCGTTATGCGTTATGCGTTATGCGTTATGCGTTATGCGTTATGCGTTATGCGTTATGCGTTATGCTTTATGCGTTATTCGTGATCCGTTATGCGTTAGGCGTTATGGGTTTTCCGGTGTTCGTTATGCGTTGTGCATTATGCGTTATGCGTTATCAAGTAAGGGTTATGGTTTATGCATTATGCGTTGTGCGCTATACGTTTGCGTTATGCGTTATGCGTTATGCGTTATACGGTATGCGTTATGCGTTATACGTTATGCGTAATGCGTTATGCGTTATGCGTTATGCGTTATGCGTTATGCGTTATGCATTATGCGTTATACGGTATGCGTTATGCGTTATACGTTATGCGTTATGCGTTATGCGTTATGGGTTATGCGTTATGCGTTATGGTTATGCGTTATGCGTTATGCGTTATGCGTTATGCGTTATGCGTTATATGTTATGCGTTATGCGTTATACGTTATGCGTTGTGCGTTATACGTTTGCGTTATGCGTTATGCGTCATGCGTTATACGGTATGCGTTATGCGTTATGCGTTATGCGTTATGCGTTATGCGTTATGCGTTATGCGTTATGCGTTATGCGTTATGCGTTATGCGTTATGCGTTGTGCGTTATACGTTTGCTTTATGCGTTATGCGTTATGCGTTATGCGTTATGCGTTATGCGTTATGCGATATGCGTTATGCGTTATGCGTTATGCGTTATGCGTTATGCGTTATGCGTTATGCGTTATGCGTTATGCGTTATGCGTTATGCTTTATGCGTTATGCATTATGCGTTATGCGTTATGCGTTATGCGTTATGCGTTATGCGTTATGCGTTATGCGTTATGCGTTATGCGTTATACGGTATGCGTTATGCGTTATACGTTATGCGTAATGCGTTATGCGTTATGCGTTATGCGTTTTGCGTTATGCATTATGCGTTATACGGTATGCGTTATGCGTTATACGTTATGCGTTATGCATTATGCGTTATGGGTTATGCGTTATGCGTTATGGTTATGCGTTATGCTTTATGCGTTATTCGTGATCCGTTATGCGTTAGGCGTTATGGGTTTTCCGGTGTTCGTTATGCGTTGTGCATTATGCGTTATGCGTTATCAAGTAAGGGTTATGGTTTATGCATTATGCGTTGTGCGCTATACGTTTGCGTTATGCGTTATGCGTTATGCGTTATACGGTATGCGTTATGCGTTATACGTTATGCGTAATGCGTTATGCGTTATGCGTTATGCGTTATGCGTTTTGCGTTATGCATTATGCGTTATACGGTATGCGTTATGCGTTATACATTATGCGTTATGCGTTATGCGTTATGGGTTATGCGTTATGCGTTATGGTTATGCGTTATGCGTTATACGTTATGCGTTATGCGTTATGCGTTATGCGTTATGCGTTATGCATTATGCGTTATACGGTATGCGTTATGCGTTATACGTTATGCGTTATGCGTTATGCGTTATGGGTTATGCGTTATGCGTTATGGTTATGCGTTATGCGTTATACGGTATGCGTTATGCGTTATACGTTATGCGTTATGCGTTAGGCGTTATGCGATTTGCGGTATTCGTTAAGCGTTGTGCATTATGCGTTATGCGTTATGCGTTATGCGTTATGCGTTATGCGTTATGCGTTATGCGTTATGCGTTATGCGTTATGCGTTATGCTTTATGCGTTATTCGTGATCCGTTATGCGTTAGGCGTTATGCGATTTGCGGTATTCGTTAAGCGTTGTGCATTATGCGTTATGCGTTATGCGTTAAGGGTTATGGGTTATGCGTTATGCTTTATGCGTTATTCACTTTGCGTTATGCGTTATTCGTTATGAGTTATGAGTTATAAGTTATGCGTAATGCGTTATGCCTTATGCGTTATGCATTATGCGTTATGCGTTATGCGTTATGCGTTATGCGTTATGCGTTGTGCGTTATACGTTTGCTTTATGCGTTATGCGTTATGCGT
Organism: Lasioglossum morio; assembly: GCA_916610235.2. Taxonomy (NCBI): domain Eukaryota; kingdom Metazoa; phylum Arthropoda; class Insecta; order Hymenoptera; family Halictidae; genus Lasioglossum; species Lasioglossum morio. The sequence goes on along the minus strand of CAKAJA020000459.1, from coordinate 2,038,244 downwards.
TATGCGTTATGCGTTATGCGATATGCGTTATGCGTTATGCGTTATGCGTTATGCGTTATGCGTTATGCGTTATGCTTTATGCGTTATGCATTATGCGTTATACGGTATGCGTTATGCGTTATGCGTTATGCGTTATGCGTTATACGTTATGCGTTATGCGTTATGCGTTATGCGTTATGCGTTGCGCGTTATACGTTTGCGTTATGCGTTATGCGTTATGCTTTATGCGTTATGCGTTATGCGTTATGCGTTATGCGTTATGCTTTATGCGTTATGCGTCATGCGTTATGCGATATGCGTTATATGTTGTGCGTTATGCGTTATGCGTTATATGTTATGCGTTATGCGTTATGCGTTATGCGTTATGCGTTATGCGTTGTGCGTTATACGTTTGCGTTATGCGTTTTGCGTTATACGGTATGCGTTATGCGTTATACGTTATGCGTTATGCGTTATGCGTTATGCGTTATGGGTTATGCGTTATGCGTTATGGTTATGCGTTATGCATTATGCGTTGTGCGTTATACGTTTGCTTTATGCGTTATGCGTTATGCGTTATGCGTTATGCGTTATGCATTATGCGTTATACGGTATGCGTTATGCGTTATACGTTTGCGTTATGCGTTATGCGTTATGCTTTATGCGTTATGCGTTATGCGTTATGCGTTATGCGTTATGCGTTATATGTTATTCGTTATGCGTTATGCGTTATGCGTTGTGCGTTATACTTTTGCGTTATGCGTTTTGCGTTATACGGTATGCGTTATGCGTTATACGTTATGCGTTATGCGTTATGCGTTATGCGTTATGCGTTATGCGTTATGCGTTATGCGTTATGCGTTATGCGTTATGCGTTATGCGTTATACGGTATGCGTTATGCGTTATACGTTATGCGTTATGCGTTATGCGTTATGCGTTATGCATTATGCGTTATACGGTATGCGTTATGCGTTATACGTTATGCGTTATGCGTTATGCGTTATGGGTTATGCGTTATGCGTTATGGTTATGCGTTATGCGTTATACGGTATGCGTTATGCGTTATACGTTATGCGTTATGCGTTAGGCGTTATGCGATTTGCGGTATTCGTTAAGCGTTGTGCATTATGCGTTATGCGTTATGCGTTAAGGGTTATGGGTTATGCGTTATGCTTTATGCGTTATGCGTTATGCGTTATGCGTATGTGATATGCGATATGCGTTATGCGTTATGCGTTATGCGTTATGCGTTATGCGTTATGCGTTATGCGTTATGCATAATGCGTTATACGTTACGTATTATGCGTTATGCCTTATGCGTTATGCGATATGCGTCATGCATCAAGCCTTATGCGTTATGCGATATGCGATATGCGTCATGCATCAAGCCTTATGCGTTATGTGTTATGCGTTAACGTTATGCGTTTTGCGTTATGCGTTATGCGTTATGCGTTATGCGTTATGCGTTATGCGTTATGCGTTATGCGTTATGCGTTATGCGTTATGCGTTATGCGTTATGCGTTATGCGTTATGCGTTATGCGTTATGCTTTATGCGTTATTCGTGATCCGTTATGCGTTAGGCGTTATGGGTTTTCCGGTGTTCGTTATGCGTTGTGCATTATGCGTTATGCGTTATCAAGTAAGGGTTATGGTTTATGCATTATGCGTTGTGCGCTATACGTTTGCGTTATGCGTTATGCGTTATGCGTTATGCGTTATACGGTATGCGTTATGCGTTATACGTTATGCGTAATGCGTTATGCGTTATGCGTTATGCGTTATGCATTATGCGTTATACGGTATGCGTTATGCGTTATACGTTATGCGTTATGCGTTATGCGTTATGGGTTATGCGTTATGCGTTATGGTTATGCGTTATGCGTTATGCGTTATGCGTTATGCGTTATGCGTTATGCGTTATGCGTTATACGTTATACGTTATGCGTTATGCGTTATGCGATATGCGTTATGCGTTATGCGTTATGCGTTATGCGTTATATGTTATGCGTTATGCGTTATACGTTATGCGTTGTGCGTTATACGTTTGCGTTATGCGTTATGCGTCATGCGTTATACGGTATGCGTTATGCGTTATGCGTTATGCGTTATGCGTTATGCGTCTTGCGGTATTCGTTATGCTTTGTGCATTATGCGTTATGCGTTGTGCGTTATGGGTTATGATTTATGCGTTATGCGTTATGCGTTATGCGTTGTGCGTTATACGTTTGCGTTATGCGTTATGCGTTATGCGTTATACGGTATGCGTTATGCGTTATGCGTTATGCGTTATGCGTTATGCGTTATGCGTTATGCTTTATGTGTTATGCGTTATGCGTTATGCGTGATCCGTTATGCGTTATGCGTTATGCGTTATGCGTTATGCGTTATGCGTTATGCGTTATACGGTGTGCGTTATGCGTTATGCGTTATGAGTTATGCGTTATGCGTTATGCGTTATGCGTCTTGCGGTATTCGTTATGCTTTGTGCATTATGGGTTATGCGTTGTGCGTTATGGGTTATGATTTATGCGTTATGCGAATTGCGTTATGCGTTATGCGTTATGCGTTATGCGTTATGCTTTATGCGTCATGCGTGATCCGTTATGCGTTAGGCGTTATGCGATTTGCGGTATTCGTTAAGCGTTGTGCATTATGCGTTATGCATTATGCGTTAAGGGTTATGGGTTATGCGTTATGCTTTATGCGTTATTCACTTTGCGTTATGCGTTATTCGTTATGAGTTATGAGTTATAAGTTATGCGTAATGCGTTATGCCTTATGCGTTATGCGTTATGCGTTATGCGTTATACGGTGTGCGTTATGCGTTATGCGTTATGAGTTATGCGTTATGCGTTATGCGTTATGCGTCTTGCGGTATTCGTTATGCTTTGTGCATTATGGGTTATGCGTTGTGCGTTATGGGTTATGATTTATGCGTTATGCGAATTGCGTTATGCGTTATGCGTTATGCGTTATGCGTTATGCGTTATGCGTTATGCTTTATGCGTCATGCGTGATCCGTTATGCGTTAGGCGTTATGCGATTTGCGGTATTCGTTAAGCGTTGTGCATTATGCGTTATGCGTTATGCGTTAAGGGTTATGGGTTATGCGTTATGCTTTATGCGTTATTCACTTTGCGTTATGCGTTATTCGTTATGAGTTATGAGTTATAAGTTATGCGTAATGCGTTATGCCTTATGCGTTATGCATTATGCGTTATGCGTTATGCGTTATGCGTTATGCGTTATGCGTTATGCGTTGTGCGTTATACGTTTGCTTTATGCGTTATGCGTTATGCGTTATGCGTTATGCGTTATGCGTTATGCGATATGCGTTATGCGTTATGCGTTATGCGTTATGCGTTATGCGTTATGCGTTATGCGTTATGCGTTATGCGTTATGCGTTATGCTTTATGCGTTATGCATTATGCGTTATACGGTATGCGTTATGCGTTATACGTTATGCGTTATGCGTTATGCGTTATGGGTTATGCGTTATGCGTTATGGTTATGCGTTATGCGTTATGCGTTATGCGTTATGTGTTATGCGTTATGCGTTATGCGTTATGCGTTATACGTTATGCGTTATGCGTTATGCGTTATGCGTTATGCGTTATGCGTTGCGCGTTATACGTTTGCGTTATGCGGTATGCGTTATGCTTTATGCGTTATGCGTTATGCGTTATGCGTTATGCGTTATGCGTTATGCGTTATGCGTTATGCTTTATGCGTTATGCGTTATGCGTTATGCGATATGCGTTATATGTTGTGCGTTATGCGTTATGCGTTATGCGTTATATGTTATGCGTTATGCGTTATGCGTTATGCGTTATGCGTTATGCGTTGTGCGTTATACGTTTGCGTTATGCGTTTTGCGTTATATGTTATTCGTTATGCGTTATGCGTTATGCGTTGTGCGTTATACTTTTGCGTTATGCGTTATGCGTTATGCGTTATGCGTTATGCGTTATGCGTTATGCGTTATGCGATATGCGTTATGCGTTATGCGTTTTGCTTTATGCGTTATGCGTTATGCGTTATGCTTTATGCGTTATGCGTTATGCGTTACGCGTTATGCGTTATGCGTTATGCGTTATGGGTTATGCGTTATGCGTTATGGTTATGCGTTATGCATTATGCGTTGTGCGTTATGCTTTATGCGTCATGCGTGATCCGTTATGCGTTAGGCGTTATGCGATTTGCGGTATTCGTTAAGCGTTGTGCATTATGCGTTATGCGTTATGCGTTAAGGGTTATGGGTTATGCGTTATGCTTTATGCGTTATTCACTTTGCGTTATGCGTTATTCGTTATGAGTTATGAGTTATAAGTTATGCGTAATGCGTTATGCCTTATGCGTTATGCATTATGCGTTATGCGTTATGCGTTATGCGTTATGCGTTATGCGTTATGCGTTGTGCGTTATACGTTTGCTTTATGCGTTATGCGTTATGCGTTATGCGTTATGCGTTATGCGTTATGCGATATGCGTTATGCGTTATGCGTTATGCGTTATGCGTTATGCGTTATGCGTTATGCGTTATGCGTTATGCGTTATGCGTTATGCTTTATGCGTTATGCATTATGCGTTATACGGTATGCGTTATGCGTTATACGTTATGCGTTATGCGTTATGCGTTATGGGTTATGCGTTATGCGTTATGGTTATGCGTTATGCGTTATGCGTTATGCGTTATGTGTTATGCGTTATGCGTTATGCGTTATGCGTTATACGTTATGCGTTATGCGTTATGCGTTATGCGTTATGCGTTATGCGTTGCGCGTTATACGTTTGCGTTATGCGGTATGCGTTATGCTTTATGCGTTATGCGTTATGCGTTATGCGTTATGCGTTATGCGTTATGCTTTATGCGTTATGCGTTATGCGTTATGCGATATGCGTTATATGTTGTGCGTTATGCGTTATGCGTTATGCGTTATATGTTATGCGTTATGCGTTATGCGTTATGCGTTATGCGTTATGCGTTGTGCGTTATACGTTTGCGTTATGCGTTTTGCGTTATATGTTATTCGTTATGCGTTATGCGTTATGCGTTGTGCGTTATACTTTTGCGTTATGCGTTATGCGTTATGCGTTATGCGTTATGCGTTATGCGTTATGCGTTATGCGATATGCGTTATGCGTTATGCGTTTTGCTTTATGCGTTATGCGTTATGCGTTATGCTTTATGCGTTATGCGTTATGCGTTACGCGTTATGCGTTATGCGTTATGCGTTATGGGTTATGCGTTATGCGTTATGGTTATGCGTTATGCATTATGCGTTGTGCGTTATACGTTTGCTTTATGCGTTATGCGTTATGCGTTATGCGTTATACGTTATGCGTTATGCGTTATGCGTTATGCGTTATGCGTTGCGCGTTATACGTTTGCGTTATGCGTTATGCGTTATGCTTTATGCGTTATGCGTTATGCGTTATGCGTTATGCGTTATGCGTTATGCGTTATGCGTTATGCGTTATGCGTTATGCTTTATGCGTTATGCGTTATGCGTTATGCGATATGCGTTATATGTTGTGCGTTATGCGTTATGCGTTATATGTTATGCGTTATGCGTTATGCGTTATGCGTTATGCGTTATGCGTTGTGCGTTATACGTTTGCGTTATGCGTTTTGCGTTATACGGTATGCGTTATGCGTTATACGTTATGCGTTATGCATTATGCGTTATGCGTTATGCGTTATGCGTTATGCGTTATGCGTTATGCGTTATGCGTTATATGTTATTCGTTATGCGTTATGCGTTATGCGTTGTGCGTTATACTTTTGCGTTATGCGTTATGCGTTATGCGTTATACGGTATGCGTTATGCGTTATGCGTTATGCGTTTTGCTTTATGCGTTATGCGTTATGCGTTATGCTTTATGCGTTATGCGTTATACGTTTGCGTTATGCGTTATGCGTTATGCTTTATGCGTTATGCGTTATGAGTTATGCGTTATGCGTTGTGCGTTATGCGTTATGCGTTATGCGTTATGCGTTATGCGTTATGCGTTATGCTTTATGCGTTATGCGTTATGCGTTATGCGTTATGCGTTATGCGTTATATGTTATGCGTTATGCGTTATGCGTTATGCGTTATGCGTTATGCGATATGCGTTATGCGTTATGCGTTATGCGTTATGCGTTATGCGTTATGCGTTATGCTTTATGCGTTATGCATTATGCGTTATACGGTATGCGTTATGCGTTATACGTTATGCGTTATGCGTTATGCGTTATGGGTTATGCGTTATGCGTTATGGTTATGCGTTATGCGTTATGCGTTATGCGTTATGTGTTATGCGTTATGCGTTATGCGTTATGCGTTATACGTTATGCGTTATGCGTTATGCGTTATGCGTTATGCGTTGCGCGTTATACGTTTGCGTTATGCGTTATGCGTTATGCTTTATGCGTTATGCGTTATGCGTTATGCGTTATGCGTTATGCGTTATGCGTTATGCTTTATGCGTTATGCGTTATGCGTTATGCGTTATGCGATATGCGTTATATGTTGTGCGTTATGCGTTATGCGTTATGCGTTATATGTTATGCGTTATGCGTTATGCGTTATGCGTTATGCGTTATGCGTTATGCGTTGTGCGTTATACGTTTGCGTTATGCGTTTTGCGTTATACGGTATGCGTTATGCGTTATACGTTATGCGTTATGCGTTATGCGTTCTGCGTTATGCGTTATGCGTTATGCGTTATGCGTTATATGTTATTCGTTATGCGTTATGCGTTATGCGTTGTGCGTTATACTTTTGCGTTATGCGTTATGCGTTATGCGTTATGCGTTATGCGTTATGCGTTATGCGTTATGCGATATGCGTTATGCGTTATGTGTTTTGCTTTATGCGTTATGCGTTATGCGTTATGCTTTATGCGTTATGCGTTATGCGTTACGCGTTATGCGTTATGCGTTATGCGTTATGGGTTATGCGTTATGCGTTATGGTTATGCGTTATGCATTATGCGTTGTGCGTTATACGTTTGCTTTATGCGTTATGCGTTATGCGTTATACGTTATGCGTTATGCGTTATGCGTTATGCGTTATGCGTTATGCGTTGCGCGTTATACGTTTGCGTTATGCGTTATGCGTTATGCTTTATGCGTTATGCGTTATGCGTTATGCGTTATGCGTTATGCGTTATGCGTTATGCTTTATGCGTTATGCGTTATGCGTTATGCGATATGCGTTATATGTTGTGCGTTATGCGTTATGCGTTATGCGTTATGCGTTATGCGTTATGCGTTGTGCGTTATACGTTTGCGTTATGCGTTTTGCGTTATACGGTATGCGTTATGCGTTATACGTTATGCGTTATGCGTTGCGCGTTATACGTTTGCGTTATGCGTTATGCGTTATGCTTTATGCGTTATGCGTTATGCATTATGCGTTGTGCGTTATACGTTTGCTTTATGCGTTATGCGTTATGCGTTATACGTTATGCGTTTTGCGTTATGCGTTATGCGATATGCGTTATGCGTTATGCGTTATGCGTTATGCGTTATGCGTTATGCGTTATGCTTTATGCGTTATGCATTATGCGTTATACGGTATGCGTTATGCGTCATACGTTATGCGTTATGCGTTATGCGTTATGGGTTATGCGTTATGCGTTATGCGTTGTGCATTATGCCTTATGCGTTGTGCGTTATGGGTTATGATTTATGCGTTATGCGATATGCGTTATGCGTTATGCGTTATGCGTTATGCGTTATGCGTTATGCGTTATGCTTTATGCGTCATGCGTGATCCGTTATGCGTTAGGCGTTATGCGATTTGCGGTATTCGTTAAGCGTTGTGCATTATGCGTTATGCGTTATGCGTTAAGGGTTATGGGTTATGCGTTATGCTTTATGCGTTATGCGTTATGCGTTATGCGTATTTGTTATGCGATATGCGTTATGCGTTATGCGTTATGCGTTATGCGTTATGCGTTATGCGTTATGCTTTATGCGTCATGCGTGATCCGTTATGCGTTAGGCGTTATTCGATTTGCGGTATTCGTTAAGCGTTGTGCATTATGCGTTATGCGTTATGCGTTAAGGGTTATGGGTAATGCGTTATGCTTTATGCGTTATTCACTTTGCGTTATGCGTTATTCGTTATGAGTTATGAGTTATAAGTTATGCGTAATGCGTTATGCCTTATGCGTTATGCATTATGCGTTATGCGTTATGCGTTATGCGTTATGCGTTATGCGTTATGCGTTATGCGTTGTGCGTTATACGTTTGCTTTATGCGTTATGCGTTATGCGTTATGCGTTATGCGTTATGCGTTATGCGTTATGCGATATGCGTTATGCGTTATGCGTTATGCGTTATGCGTTATGCGTAATGCGTTATGCGTTATGCTTTATGCGTTATGCATTATGCGTTATACGGTATGCGTTATGCGTTATACGTTATGCGTTATGCGTTATGCGTTATGGGTTATGCGTTATGCGTTATGGTTATGCGTTATGCGTTATGCGTTATGCGTTATGTGTTATGCGTTATGCGTTATGCGTTATGCGTTATACGTTATGCGTTATGCGTTATGCGTTATGCGTTATGCGTTATGCGTTGCGCGTTATACGTTTGCGTTATGCGTTATGCGTTATGCTTTATGCGTTATGCGTTATGCGTTATGCGTTATGCGTTATGCGTTATGCGTTATGCTTTATGCGTTATGCGTTATGCGTTATGCGATATGCGTTATATGTTGTGCGTTATGCGTTATGCGTTATGCGTTATATGTTATGCGTTATGCGTTATGCGTTATGCGTTATGCGTTATGCGTTATGCGTTGTGCGTTATACGTTTGCGTTATGCGTTTTGCGTTATACGGTATGCGTTATGCGTTATACGTTATGCGTTATGCGTTATGCGTTATGCGTTATGCGTTATGCGTTATGCGTTATATGTTATTCGTTATGCGTTATGCGTTATGCGTTGTGCGTTATACTTTTGCGTTATGCGTTATGCGTTATGCGTTATGCGTTATGCGATATGCGTTATGCGTTATGCGTTTTGCTTTATGCGTTATGCGTTATGCGTTATGCGTTTTGCGTTATACGGTATGCGTTATGCGTTATACGTTATGCGTTATGCGTTATGCGTTATGCGTTATGCGTTATGCGTTATGCGTTATGCGTTATGCGTTATGCGTTATATGTTATTCGTTATGCGTTATGCGTTATGCGTTGTGCGTTATACTTTTGCGTTATGCGTTATGCGTTATGCGTTATACGGTATGCGTTATGCGTTTTGCTTTATGCGTTATGCGTTATGCGTTATGCTTTATGCGTTATGCGTTATACGTTTGCGTTATGCGTTATGCGTTATGCTTTATGCGTTATGCGTTATGAGTTATGCGTTATGCGTGGTGCGTTATGCGTTATGCGTTATGCGTTATGCGTTATGCGTTATGCTTTATGCGTTATGCGTTATGCGTTATGCGTTATGCGTTATGCGTTATTTGTTATGCGTTATGCGTTATGCGTTATGCGTTGTGCGTTATACGTTTGCGTTATGCGTTATGCGTTATGCGTTATACGGTATGCGTTATGCGTTATGCTTTATGCGTTATGCGTTATACGGTGTGTGTTATGCGTTATGCGTTATGAGTTATGCGTTATGCGTTATGCGTTATGCTTTATGCGTCATGCGTGATCCGTTATGCGTTAGGCGTTATGCGATTTGCGGTATTCGTTAAGCGTTGTGCATTATGCGTTATGCGTTATGCGTTAAGGGTTATGGGTTATGCGTTATGCGTTATGCGTTATGCGTATGTGTTATGCGATATGCGATATGCGTTATGCGTTATGCGTTATGCGTTATGCGTTATGCGTTATGCATAATGCGTTATACGTTATGTATTATGCGTTATGCCTTATGCGTTATGCGATATGCGTCATGCATCAAGCCTTATGCGTTATGGGTTATGCGTTAACGTTATGCGTTTTGCGTTATGCGTTATGCGTTATGCGTTATGCGTTATGCGCTATGCGTTGTGCGTTATAAGTTTGCGTTATGCGTTATGCGTTATGCGTTATACTTTATGCGTTATTCATTTTGCGTTATGCGTTATTCGTTATGAGTTATGAGTTATAAGTTATGCGTTATGCGTTATGCTTTATGCGTTATGCGTTATGCGTTATGCGTTATGCGTTATGCGTTATATGTTATGCGTTATGCGTTATGCGTTGTGCGTTATACGTTTGCGTTATGCGTTATGCGTTATGCGTTATACGGTATGCGTTATGCGTTATGCTTTATGCGTTATGCGTTATGCGTTATGCGTTATACGGTGTGCGTTATGCGTTATGCGTTATGCGTTATGTGTTATGAGTTACGCGTTATGCGTTATGCGTTTTGCGGTATTCGTTATGCGTTGTGCATTATGCCTTATGCTTTGTGCGTTATGGGTTATGGGTTATGCGTTATGCTTTATGCGTTATTCATTTTGCGTTATGCGTTATTCGTTATGAGTTATGAGTTATAAGTTATGCGTAATGCGTTATGCCTTATGCGATATGCGTATGTGTTATGCGATATGCGTTATGCGTTATACGTTATGCGTTATGCGTTATGCGTTATGGGTTATGCGTTATGGTTATGCGTTATGCGTTATGCGTTATGCGTTATGCGTATGTGTTATGCGATATGCGTTATGCGTTATGCGTTATGCGTTATGCGTTATGCGTTATGCATAATGCGTTATACGTTATGTATTATGCGTTATGCCTTATGCGTTATGCGATATGCGTCATGCATCAAGCCTTATGCGTTATGCGATATGCGATATGCGTCATGCATCAAGCCTTATGCGTTATGGGTTATGCGTTAACGTTATGCGTTTTGCGTTATGCGTTATGCGTTATGCGTTATGCGTTATGCGTTATGCGTTATGCGTTATGCGTTATGCGTTATGGGTTATGCGTTATGCGTTATGAGTTATGCGTTATGCGTTATGCGTTATGCTTTATGCGTTATTCGTGTTCCGTTATGCGTTAGGCGTTATGGGTTTTCCGGTGTTCGTTATGCGTTGTGCATTATGCGTTATGCGTTATTAAGTAAGGGTTATGGTTTATGCATTATGCGTTGTGCGCTATACGTTTGCGTTATGCGTTATGCGTTATGCGTTATGCATAATGCGTTATACGTTATGTATTATGCGTTATGCCTTATGCGTTATGCGATATGCGTCATGCATCAAGCCTTATGCGTTATGCGATATGCGATATGCGTCATGCATCAAGCCTTATGCGTTATGGGTTATGCGTTAACGTTATGCGTTATGCGTTATGCGTTATGCGTTATGCGTTATGCGTTATGCGTTATGCGTTATGCGTTATGCGTTATGCGTTATGCGTTATGCGTTATGCGTTATGCGTTATGCGTTATGCGTTATGCGTTATGCTTTATGCGTTATTCGTGATCCGTTATGCGTTAGGCGTTATGGGTTTTCCGGTGTTCGTTATGCGTTGTGCATTATGCGTTATGCGTTATTAAGTAAGGGTTATGGTTTATGCATTATGCGTTGTGCGCTATACGTTTGCGTTATGCGTTATGCGTTATGCGTTATACGGTATGCGTTATGCGTTATACGTTATGCGTTATGCGTTATGCGTTATGCGTTATGCGTTATGCATTATGCGTTATACGGTATGCGTTATGCGTTATACGTTATGCGTTATGCGTTATGCGTTATGGGTTATGCGTTATGCGTTATGGTTATGCGTTATGCGTTATACGGTATGCGTTATGCGTTATACGTTATGCGTTATGCGTTAGGCGTTATGCGATTTGCGGTATTCGTTAAGCGTTGTGCATTATGCGTTATGCGTTATGCGTTAAGGGTTATGGGTTATGCGTTATGCTTTATGCGTTATGCGTTATGCGTTATGCGTATGTGTTATGCGATATGCGTTATGCGTTATGCGTTATGCGTTATGCGTTATGCGTTATGCGTTATGCGTTATGCGTTATGCATAATGCGTTATACGTTACGTATTATGCGTTATGCCTTATGCGTTATGCGATATGCGTCATGCATCAAGCCTTATGCGTTATGCGATATGCGATATGCGTCATGCATCAAGCCTTATGCGTTATGTGTTATGCGTTAACGTTATGCGTTTTGCGTTATGCGTTATGCGTTATGCGTTATGCGTTATGCGTTATGCGTTATGCGTTATGCGTTATGCGTTATGCGTTATGCGTTATGCGTTATGCGTTATGCGTTATGCTTTATGCGTTATTCGTGATCCGTTATGCGTTAGGCGTTATGGGTTTTCCGGTGTTCGTTATGCGTTGTGCATTATGCGTTATGCGTTATCAAGTAAGGGTTATGGTTTATGCATTATGCGTTGTGCGCTATACGTTTGCGTTATGCGTTATGCGTTATGCGTTATACGGTATGCGTTATGCGTTATACGTTATGCGTAATGCGTTATGCGTTATGCGTTATGCGTTATGCGTTATGCGTTATGCGTTATGCGTTATACGGTATGCGTTATGCGTTATACGTTATGCGTTATGCGTTATGCGTTATGGGTTATGCGTTATGCGTTATGGTTATGCGTTATGCGTTATGCGTTATGCGTTATGCGTTATGCGTTATGCGTTATACGTTATACGTTATGCGTTATGCGTTATGCGATATGCGTTATGCGTTATGCGTTATGCGTTATGCGTTATGCGTTATGCGTTATATGTTATGCGTTATGCGTTATACGTTATGCGTTGTGCGTTATACGTTTGCGTTATGCGTTATGCGTCATGCGTTATACGGTATGCGTTATGCGTTATGCGTTATGCGTTATGCGTTATGCGTTATGCGCCTTGCGGTATTCGTTATGCTTTGTGCATTATGCGTTGTGCGTTATGGGTTATGATTTATGCGTTATGCGTTATGCGTTGTGCGTTATACGTTTGCGTTATGCGTTATGCGTTATGCGTTATACGGTATGCGTTATGCGTTATGCGTTATGCGTTATGCGTTATGCGTTATGCGTTATGCGTTATGCGTTATGCGTTATGCGTTATGCGTTATGCGTTATGCGTTATGCGTTATGCGTTATGCGTTATGCGTTATGCGTTATGCGTTATGCGTTATGCGTTATGCGTTATGCGTTATGCGTTATGCTTTATGCGTTATTCGTGATCCGTTATGCGTTAGGCGTTATGGGTTTTCCGGTGTTCGTTATGCGTTATTAAGTAAGGGTTATGGTTTATGCATTATGCGTTGTGCGCTATACGTTTGCGTTATGCGTTATGCGTTATGCGTTATACGGTATGCGTTATGCGTTATATGTTATGCGTTATGCGTTATGCGTTATGCGTTATTCGTTATGCATTATGCGTTATACGGTATGCGTTATGCGTTATACGTTATGCGTTATGCGTTATGCGTTATGGGTTATGCGTTATGCGTTATGGTTATGCGTTATGCGTTATACGGTATGCGTTATGCGTTATACGTTATGCGTTATGCGTTAGGCGTTATGCGATTTGCGGTATTCGTTAAGCGTTGTGCATTATGCGTTATGCGTTATGCGTTAAGGGTTATGGGTTATGCGTTATGCTTTATGCGTTATGCGTTATGCGTTATGCGTATGTGTTATGCGATATGCGTTATGCGTTATGCGTTATGCGTTATGCGTTATACGTTATGCGTTATGCGTTATGCGTTATGCATAATGCGTTATACGTTACGTATTATGCGTTATGCCTTATGCGTTATGCGATATGCGTCATGCATCAAGCCTTATGCGTTATGCGATATGCGATATGCGTCATGCATCAAGCCTTATGCGTTATGTGTTATGCGTTAACGTTATGCGTTTTGCGTTATGCGTTATGCGTTATGCGTTATGCGTTATGCGTTATGCGTTATGCGTTATGCGTTATGCGTTATGCGTTATGCGTTATGCGTTATGCGTTATGCGTTATGCGTTATGCGTTATGCGTTATGCTTTATGCGTTATTCGTGATCCGTTATGCGTTAGGCGTTATGGGTTTTCCGGTGTTCGTTATGCGTTGTGCATTATGCGTTATGCGTTATCAAGTAAGGGTTATGGTTTATGCATTATGCGTTGTGCGCTATACGTTTGCGTTATGCGTTATGCGTTATGCGTTATACGGTATGCGTTATGCGTTATACGTTATGCGTAATGCGTTATGCGTTATGCGTTATGCGTTTTGCGTTATGCATTATGCGTTATACGGTATGCGTTATGCGTTATACGTTATGCGTTATGCATTATGCGTTATGGGTTATGCGTTATGCGTTATGGTTATGCGTTATGCTTTATGCGTTATTCGTGATCCGTTATGCGTTAGGCGTTATGGGTTTTCCGGTGTTCGTTATGCGTTGTGCATTATGCGTTATGCGTTATCAAGTAAGGGTTATGGTTTATGCATTATGCGTTGTGCGCTATACGTTTGCGTTATGCGTTATGCGTTATGCGTTATACGGTATGCGTTATGCGTTATACGTTATGCGTAATGCGTTATGCGTTATGCGTTATGCGTTTTGCGTTATGCATTATGCGTTATACGGTATGCGTTATGCGTTATACGTTATGCGTTATGCGTTATGCGTTATGGGTTATGCGTTATGCGTTATGGTTATGCGTTATGCGTTATACGGTATGCGTTATGCGTTATACGTTATGCGTTATGCGTTAGGCGTTATGCGATTTGCGGTATTCGTTAAGCGTTGTGCATTATGCGTTATGCGTTATGCGTTATGCGTTATGCGTTATGCGTTATGCGTTATGCGTTATGCGTTATGCGTTATGCGTTATGCGTTATGCTTTATGCGTTATTCGTGATCCGTTATGCGTTAGGCGTTATGCGATTTGCGGTATTCGTTAAGCGTTGTGCATTATGCGTTATGCGTTATGCGTTAAGGGTTATGGGTTATGCGTTATGCTTTATGCGTTATTCACTTTGCGTTATGCGTTATTCGTTATGAGTTATGAGTTATAAGTTATGCGTAATGCGTTATGCCTTATGCGTTATGCATTATGCGTTATGCGTTATGCGTTATGCGTTATGCGTTGTGCGTTATACGTTTGCTTTATGCGTTATGCGTTATGCGTTATGCGTTATGCGTTATGCGATATGCGTTATGCGTTATGCGTTATGCGTTATGCGTTAGGCGTTATGCGTTATGCTTTATGCGTTATGCATTATGCGTTATACGGTATGCGTTATGCGTTATACGTTATGCGTTATGCGTTATGCGTTATGGGTTATGCGTTATGCGTTATGTTTATGCGTTATGCGTTATGCGTTATGTGTTATGCGTTATGCGTTATGCGTTATGCGTTATACGTTATGCGTTATGCGTTATGCGTTATGCGTTATGCGTTGCGCGTTATACGTTTGCGTTATGCGTTATGCGTTATGCTTTATGCGTTATGCGTTATGCGTTATGCGTTATGCGTTATGCGTTATGCTTTATGCGTTATGCGTTATGCGTTATGCGATATGCGTTATATGTTGTGCGTTATGCGTTATGCGTTATATGTTATGCGTTATGCGTTATGCGTTATGCGTTATGCGTTATGCGTTATGCGTTGTGCGTTATACGTTTGCGTTATGCGTTTTGCGTTATACGGTATGCGTTATGCGTTATACGTTATGCGTTATGCGTTATGCGTTATGCGTTATGGGTTATGCGTTATGCGTTATGGTTATGCGTTATGCATTATGCGTTGTGCGTTATACGTTTGCTTTATGCGTTATGCGTTATGCGTTATACGTTATGCGTTATCCGTTATGCGTTATGCGTTATGCGTTGCGCGTTATACGTTTGCGTTATGCGTTATGCGTTATGCTTTATGCGTTATGCGTTATGCGTTATGCGTTATGCGTTATGCGTTATGCGTTATGCTTTATGCGTTATGCGTTATGCGTTATGCGATATGCGTTATATGTTGTGCGTTATGCGTTATGCGTTATGCGTTATATGTTATGCGTTATGCGTTATGCGTTATGCGTTATGCGTTATATGTTATTCGTTATGCGTTATGCGTTATGCGTTGTGCGTTATACTTTTGCGTTATGCGTTTTGCGTTATACGGTATGCGTTATGCGTTATACGTTATGCGTTATGCGTTATGCGTTATGCGTTATGCGTTATGCGTTATGCGTTATGCGTTATGCGTTATGCGTTATGCGTTATACGGTATGCGTTATGCGTTATACGTTATGCGTTATGCGTTATGCGTTATGCGTTATGCATTATGCGTTATACGGTATGCGTTATGCGTTATACGTTATGCGTTATGCGTTATGCGTTATGGGTTATGCGTTATGCGTTATGGTTATGCGTTATGCGTTATACGGTATGCGTTATGCGTTATACGTTATGCGTTATGCGTTAGGCGTTATGCGATTTGCGGTATTCGTTAAGCGTTGTGCATTATGCGTTATGCGTTATGCGTTAAGGGTTATGGGTTATGCGTTATGCTTTATGCGTTATGCGTTATGCGTTATGCGTATGTGTTATGCGATATGCGTTATGCGTTATGCGTTATGCGTTATGCGTTATGCGTTATGCGTTATGCGTTATGCGTTATGCATAATGCGTTATACGTTACGTATTATGCGTTATGCCTTATGCGTTATGCGATATGCGTCATGCATCAAGCCTTATGCGTTATGCGATATGCGATATGCGTCATGCATCAAGCCTTATGCGTTATGTGTTATGCGTTAACGTTATGCGTTTTGCGTTATGCGTTATGCGTTATGCGTTATGCGTTATGCGTTATGCGTTATGCGTTATGCGTTATGCGTTATGCGTTATGCGTTATGCGTTATGCGTTATGCGTTATGCGTTATGCGTTATGCGTTATGCTTTATGCGTTATTCGTGATCCGTTATGCGTTAGGCGTTATGGGTTTTCCGGTGTTCGTTATGCGTTGTGCATTATGCGTTATGCGTTATCAAGTAAGGGTTATGGTTTATGCATTATGCGTTGTGCGCTATACGTTTGCGTTATGCGTTATGCGTTATGCGTTATACGGTATGCGTTATGCGTTATACGTTATGCGTAATGCGTTATGCGTTATGCGTTATGCGTTATGCATTATGCGTTATACGGTATGCGTTATGCGTTATACGTTATGCGTTATGCGTTATGCGTTATGGGTTATGCGTTATGCGTTATGCGTTGTGCATTATGCCTTATGCGTTGTGCGTTATGGGTTATGATTTATGCGTTATGCGATATGCGTTATGCGTTATGCGTTATGCGTTATGCGTTATGCGTTATGCGTTATGCTTTATGCGTCATGCGTGATCCGTTATGCGTTAGGCGTTATGCGATTTGCGGTATTCGTTAAGCGTTGTGCATTATGCGTTATGCGTTATGCGTTAAGGGTTATGGGTTATGCGTTATGCTTTATGCGTTATGCGTTATGCGTTATGCGTATGTGTTATGCGATATGCGTTATGCGTTATGCGTTATGCGTTATGCGTTATGCGTTATGCGTTATGCGTTATGCTTTATGCGTCATGCGTGATCCGTTATGCGTTAGGCGTTATTCGATTTGCGGTATTCGTTAAGCGTTGTGCATTATGCGTTATGCGTTATGCGTTAAGGGTTATGGGTAATGCGTTATGCTTTATGCGTTATTCACTTTGCGTTATGCGTTATTCGTTATGAGTTATGAGTTATAAGTTATGCGTAATGCGTTATGCCTTATGCGTTATGCATTATGCGTTATGCGTTATGCGTTATGCGTTATGCGTTATGCGTTATGCGTTATGCGTTGTGCGTTATACGTTTGCTTTATGCGTTATGCGTTATGCGTTATGCGTTATGCGTTATGCGTCATGCGTTATGCGATATGCGTTATGCGTTATGCGTTATGCGTTATGCGTAATGCGTTATGCGTTATGCTTTATGCGTTATGCATTATGCGTTATACGGTATGCGTTATGCGTTATACGTTATGCGTTATGCGTTATGCGTTATGGGTTATGCGTTATGCGTTATGGTTATGCGTTATGCGTTATGCGTTATGCGTTATGTGTTATGCGTTATGCGTTATGCGTTATGCGTTATGCGTTATGCGTTATGCGTTATGCGTTGTGCGTTATACGTTTGCGTTATGCGTTTTGCGTTATACGGTATGCGTTATGCGTTATACGTTATGCGTTATGCGTTATGCGTTATGCGTTATGCGTTATGCGTTATGCGTTATGCGTTATATGTTATTCGTTATGCGTTATGCGTTATGCGTTGTGCGTTATACTTTTGCGTTATGCGTTATGCGTTATGCGTTATGCGTTATGCGTTATGCGTTATGCGATATGCGTTATGCGTTATGCGTTTTGCTTTATGCGTTATGCGTTATGCGTTATGCGTTATGCGATATGCGTTATATGTTGTGCGTTATGCGTTATGCGTTATGCGTTATATGTTATGCGTTATGCGTTATGCGTTATGCGTTATGCGTTATGCGTTATGCGTTATGCGTTATGCGTTATATGTTATTCGTTATGCGTTATGCGTTATGCGTTGTGCGTTATACTTTTGCGTTATGCGTTATGCGTTATGCGTTATACGGTATGCGTTATGCGTTATGCGTTATGCGTTTTGCTTTATGCGTTATGCGTTATGCGTTATGCTTTATGCGTTATGCGTTATACGTTTGCGTTATGCGTTATGCGTTATGCTTTATGCGTTATGCGTTATGAGTTATGCGTTATGCGTGGTGCGTTATGCGTTATGCGTTATGCGTTATGCGTTATGCGTTATGCTTTATGCGTTATGCGTTATGCGTTATGCGTTATGCGTTATGCGTTATATGTTATGCGTTATGCGTTATGCGTTATGCGTTGTGCGTTATACGTTTGCGTTATGCGTTATGCGTTATGCGTTATACGGTATGCGTTATGCGTTATGCTTTATGCGTTATGCGTTATACGGTGTGTGTTATGCGTTATGCGTTATGAGTTATGCGTTATGCGTTATGCGTTATGCTTTATGCGTCATGCGTGATCCGTTATGCGTTAGGCGTTATGCGATTTGCGGTATTCGTTAAGCGTTGTGCATTATGCGTTATGCGTTATGCGTTAAGGGTTATGGGTTATGCGTTATGCGTTATGCGTTATGCGTATGTGTTATGCGATATGCGATATGCGTTATGCGTTATGCGTTATGCGTTATGCGTTATGCGTTATGCATAATGCGTTATACGTTATGTATTATGCGTTATGCCTTATGCGTTATGCGATATGCGTCATGCATCAAGCCTTATGCGTTATGGGTTATGCGTTAACGTTATGCGTTTTGCGTTATGCGTTATGCGTTATGCGTTATGCGTTATGCGCTATGCGTTGTGCGTTATAAGTTTGCGTTATGCGTTATGCGTTATGCGTTATGCTTTATGCGTTATTCATTTTGCGTTATGCGTTATTCGTTATGAGTTATGAGTTATAAGTTATGCGTTATGCGTTATGCTTTATGCGTTATGCGTTATGCGTTATGCGTTATGCGTTATGCGTTATATGTTATGCGTTATGCGTTATGCGTTGTGCGTTATACGTTTGCGTTATGCGTTATGCGTTATGCGTTATACGGTATGCGTTATGCGTTATGCTTTATGCGTTATGCGTTATGCGTTATGCGTTATACGGTGTGCGTTATGCGTTATGCGTTATGCGTTATGTGTTATGAGTTACGCGTTATGCGTTATGCGTTTTGCGGTATTCGTTATGCGTTGTGCATTATGCCTTATGCTTTGTGCGTTATGGGTTATGGGTTATGCGTTATGCTTTATGCGTTATTCATTTTGCGTTATGCGTTATTCGTTATGAGTTATGAGTTATAAGTTATGCGTAATGCGGTATGCCTTATGCGATATGCGTATGTGTTATGCGATATGCGTTATGCGTTATACGTTATGCGTTATGCGTTATGCGTTATGGGTTATGCGTTATGGTTATGCGTTATGCGTTATGCGTTATGCGTTATGCGTATGTGTTATGCGATATGCGTTATGCGTTATGCGTTATGCGTTATGCGTTATGCGTTATGCATAATGCGTTATACGTTATGTATTATGCGTTATGCCTTATGCGTTATGCGATATGCGTCATGCATCAAGCCTTATGCGTTATGCGATATGCGATATGCGTCATGCATCAAGCCTTATGCGTTATGGGTTATGCGTTAACGTTATGCGTTTTGCGTTATGCGTTATGCGTTATGCGTTATGCGTTATGCGTTATGCGTTATGCGTTATGCGTTATGCGTTATGCGTTATGGGTTATGCGTTATGCGTTATGCGTTATGAGTTATGCGTTATGCGTTATGCGTTATGCTTTATGCGTTATTCGTGTTCCGTTATGCGTTAGGCGTTATGGGTTTTCCGGTGTTCGTTATGCGTTGTGCATTATGCGTTATGCGTTATTAAGTAAGGGTTATGGTTTATGCATTATGCGTTGTGCGCTATACGTTTGCGTTATGCGTTATGCGTTATGCGTTATGCATAATGCGTTATACGTTATGTATTATGCGTTATGCCTTATGCGTTATGCGATATGCGTCATGCATCAAGCCTTATGCGTTATGCGATATGCGATATGCGTCATGCATCAAGCCTTATGCGTTATGGGTTATGCGTTAACGTTATGCGTTTTGCGTTATGCGTTATGCGTTATGCGTTATGCGTTATGCGTTATGCGTTATGCGTTATGCGTTATGCGTTATGCGTTATGCGTTATGCGTTATGCGTTATGCGTTATGCGTTATGCTTTATGCGTTATTCGTGATCCGTTATGCGTTAGGCGTTATGGGTTTTCCGGTGTTCGTTATGCGTTGTGCATTATGCGTTATGCGTTATTAAGTAAGGGTTATGGTTTATGCATTATGCGTTGTGCGCTATACGTTTGCGTTATGCGTTATGCGTTATGCGTTATACGGTATGCGTTATGCGTTATACGTTATGCGTTATGCGTTATGCGTTATGCGTTATGCGTTATGCATTATGCGTTATACGGTATGCGTTATGCGTTATACGTTATGCGTTATGCGTTATGCGTTATGGGTTATGCGTTATGCGTTATGGTTATGCGTTATGCGTTATACGGTATGCGTTATGCGTTATACGTTATGCGTTATGCGTTAGGCGTTATGCGATTTGCGGTATTCGTTAAGCGTTGTGCATTATGCGTTATGCGTTATGCGTTAAGGGTTATGGGTTATGCGTTATGCTTTATGCGTTATGCGTTATGCGTTATGCGTATGTGTTATGCGATATGCGTTATGCGTTATGCGTTATGCGTTATGCGTTATGCGTTATGCGTTATGCGTTATGCATAATGCGTTATGCGTTATGCGTTATGCGTTATGCCTTATGCGTTATGCGATATGCGTCATGCATCAAGCCTTATGCGTTATGCGATATGCGATATGCGTCATGCATCAAGCCTTATGCGTTATGTGTTATGCGTTAACGTTATGCGTTTTGCGTTATGCGTTATGCGTTATGCGTTATGCGTTATGCGTTATGCGTTATGCGTTATGCGTTATGCGTTATGCGTTATGCGTTATGCGTTATGCGTTATGCGTTATGCGTTATGCGTTATGCGTTATGCGTTATGCGTTATGCGTTATGCGTTATGCGTTATGCGTTATGCGTTATGCGTTATGCGTTATGCGTTATGCGTTATGCGTTATGCGTTATGCGTTATGCTTTATGCGTTATTCGTGATCCGTTATGCGTTAGGCGTTATGGGTTTTCCGGTGTTCGTTATGCGTTGTGCATTATGCGTTATGCGTTATTAAGTAAGGGTTATGGTTTATGCATTATGCGTTGTGCGCTATACGTTTGCGTTATGCGTTATGCGTTATGCGTTATACGGTATGCGTTATGCGTTATATGTTATGCGTTATGCGTTATGCGTTATGCGTTATTCGTTATGCATTATGCGTTATACGGTATGCGTTATGCGTTATACGTTATGCGTTATGCGTTATGCGTTATGGGTTATGCGTTATGCGTTATGGTTATGCGTTATGCGTTATACGGTATGCGTTATGCGTTATACGTTATGCGTTATGCGTTAGGCGTTATGCGATTTGCGGTATTCGTTAAGCGTTGTGCATTATGCGTTATGCGTTATGCGTTAAGGGTTATGGGTTATGCGTTATGCTTTATGCGTTATGCGTTATGCGTTATGCGTATGTGTTATGCGATATGCGTTATGCGTTATGCGTTATGCGTTATGCGTTATACGTTATGCGTTATGCGTTATGCGTTATGCATAATGCGTTATACGTTACGTATTATGCGTTATGCCTTATGCGTTATGCGATATGCGTCATGCATCAAGCCTTATGCGTTATGCGATATGCGATATGCGTCATGCATCAAGCCTTATGCGTTATGTGTTATGCGTTAACGTTATGCGTTTTGCGTTATGCGTTATGCGTTATGCGTTATGCGTTATGCGTTATGCGTTATGCGTTATGCGTTATGCGTTATGCGTTATGCGTTATGCGTTATGCGTTATGCGTTATGCGTTATGCTTTATGCGTTATTCGTGATCCGTTATGCGTTAGGCGTTATGGGTTTTCCGGTGTTCGTTATGCGTTGTGCATTATGCGTTATGCGTTATCAAGTAAGGGTTATGGTTTATGCATTATGCGTTGTGCGCTATACGTTTGCGTTATGCGTTATGCGTTATGCGTTATACGGTATGCGTTATGCGTTATACGTTATGCGTAATGCGTTATGCGTTATGCGTTATGCGTTTTGCGTTATGCATTATGCGTTATACGGTATGCGTTATGCGTTATACGTTATGCGTTATGCATTATGCGTTATGGGTTATGCGTTATGCGTTATGGTTATGCGTTATGCTTTATGCGTTATTCGTGATCCGTTATGCGTTAGGCGTTATGGGTTTTCCGGTGTTCGTTATGCGTTGTGCATTATGCGTTATGCGTTATCAAGTAAGGGTTATGGTTTATGCATTATGCGTTGTGCGCTATACGTTTGCGTTATGCGTTATGCGTTATGCGTTATACGGTATGCGTTATGCGTTATACGTTATGCGTAATGCGTTATGCGTTATGCGTTATGCGTTTTGCGTTATGCATTATGCGTTATACGGTATGCGTTATGCGTTATACATTATGCGTTATGCGTTATGCGTTATGGCTTATGCGTTATGCGTTATGGTTATGCGTTATGCGTTATACGTTATGCGTTATGCGTTATGCGTTATGCGTTATGCGTTATGCATTATGCGTTATACGGTATGCGTTATGCGTTATACGTTATGCGTTATGCGTTATGCGTTATGGGTTATGCGTTATGCGTTATGGTTATGCGTTATGCGTTATACGGTATGCGTTATGCGTTATACGTTATGCGTTATGCGTTAGGCGTTATGCGATTTGCGGTATTCGTTAAGCGTTGTGCATTATGCGTTATGCGTTATGCGTTATGCGTTATGCGTTATGCGTTATGCGTTATGCGTTATGCGTTATGCGTTATGCTTTATGCGTTATTCGTGATCCGTTATGCGTTAGGCGTTATGCGATTTGCGGTATTCGTTAAGCGTTGTGCATTATGCGTTATGCGTTATGCGTTAAGGGTTATGGGTTATGCGTTATGCTTTATGCGTTATTCACTTTGCGTTATGCGTTATTCGTTATGAGTTATGAGTTATAAGTTATGCGTAATGCGTTATGCCTTATGCGTTATGCATTATGCGTTATGCGTTATGCGTTATGCGTTATGCGTTATGCGTTGTGCGTTATACGTTTGCTTTATGCGTTATGCGTTATGCGTTATGCGTTATGCGTTATGCGATATGCGTTATGCGTTATGCGTTATGCGTTATGCGTTAGGCGTTATGCGTTATGCTTTATGCGTTATGCATTATGCGTTATACGGTATGCGTTATGCGTTATACGTTATGCGTTATGCGTTATGCGTTACGGGTTATGCGTTATGCGTTATGGTTATGCGTTATGCGTTATGCGTTATGCGTTATGTGTTATGCGTTATGCGTTATGCGTTATGCGTTATGCGTTATGCGTTATACGTTATGCGTTATCCGTTATGCGTTATGCGTTATGCGTTGCGCGTTATACGTTTGCGTTATGCGTTATGCGTTATGCTTTATGCGTTATGCGTTATGCGTTATGCGTTATGCGTTATGCGTTATGCGTTATGCGTTATGCTTTATGCGTTATGCGTTATGCGTTATGCGATATGCGTTATATGTTGTGCGTTATGCGTTATGCGTTATGCGTTATATGTTATGCGTTATGCGTTATGCGTTATGCGTTATATGTTATTCGTTATGCGTTATGCGTTATGCGTTGTGCGTTATACTTTTGCGTTATGCGTTTTGCGTTATACGGTATGCGTTATGCGTTATACGTTATGCGTTATGCGTTATGCGTTATGCGTTATGCGTTATGCGTTATGCGTTATGCGTTATGCGTTATGCGTTATACGGTATGCGTTATGCGTTATACGTTATGCGTTATGCGTTATGCGTTATGCGTTATGCATTATGCGTTATACGGTATGCGTTATGCGTTATACGTTATACGTTATGCGTTATGCGTTATGCGTTATGGGTTATGCGTTATGCGTTATGGTTATGCGTTATGCGTTATACGGTATGCGTTATGCGTTATACGTTATGCGTTATGCGTTAGGCGTTATGCGATTTGCGGTATTCGTTAAGCGTTGTGCATTATGCGTTATGCGTTATGCGTTAAGGGTTATGGGTTATGCGTTATGCTTTATGCGTTATGCGTTATGCGTTATGCGTATGTGTTATGCGATATGCGTTATGCGTTATGCGTTATGCGTTATGCGTTATGCGTTATGCGTTATGCGTTATGCATAATGCGTTATACGTTACGTATTATGCGTTATGCCTTATGCGTTATGCGATATGCGTCATGCATCAAGCCTTATGCGTTATGCGATATGCGATATGCGTCATGCATCAAGCCTTATGCGTTATGTGTTATGCGTTAACGTTATGCGTTTTGCGTTATGCGTTATGCGTTATGCGTTATGCGTTATGCGTTATGCGTTATGCGTTATGCGTTATGCGTTATGCGTTATGCGTTATGCGTTATGCGTTATGCGTTATGCGTTATGCTTTATGCGTTATTCGTGATCCGTTATGCGTTAGGCGTTATGGGTTTTCCGGTGTTCGTTATGCGTTGTGCATTATGCGTTATGCGTTATCAAGTAAGGGTTATGGTTTATGCATTATGCGTTGTGCGCTATACGTTTGCGTTATGCGTTATGCGTTATGCGTTATACGGTATGCGTTATGCGTTATACGTTATGCGTAATGCGTTATGCGTTATGCGTTATGCGTTATGCATTATGCGTTATACGGTATGCGTTATGCGTTATACGTTATGCGTTATGCGTTATGCGTTATGGGTTATGCGTTATGCGTTATGGTTATGCGTTATGCGTTATGCGTTATGCGTTATGCGTTATGCGTTATGCGTTATACGTTATACGTTATGCGTTATGCGT
Organism: Lasioglossum morio; assembly: GCA_916610235.2. NCBI lineage: Eukaryota > Metazoa > Arthropoda > Insecta > Hymenoptera > Halictidae > Lasioglossum > Lasioglossum morio. Next base: position 2,012,709 of record CAKAJA020000459.1, on the reverse strand, counting down.
TATGCGATATGCGTTATGCGTTATGCGTTATGCGTTATGCGTTATATGTTATGCGTTATGCGTTATACGTTATGCGTTGTGCGTTATACGTTTGCGTTATGCGTTATGCGTCATGCGTTATACGGTATGCGTTATGCGTTATGCGTTATGCGTTATGCGTTATGCGTTATGCGTTATGCGTCTTGCGGTATTCGTTATGCTTTGTGCATTATGCGTTATGCGTTGTGCGTTATGGGTTATGATTTATGCGTTATGCGTTATGCGTTGTGCGTTATACGTTTGCGTTATGCGTTATGCGTTATGCGTTATACGGTATGCGTTATGCGTTATGCGTTATGCGTTATGCGTTATGCGTTATGCGTTATGCTTTATGTGTTATGCGTTATGCGTTATGCGTGATCCGTTATGCGTTATGCGTTATGCGTTATGCGTTATGCGTTATGCGTTATGCGTTATACGGTGTGCGTTATGCGTTATGCGTTATGAGTTATGCGTTATGCGTTATGCGTTATGCGTCTTGCGGTATTCGTTATGCTTTGTGCATTATGGGTTATGCGTTGTGCGTTATGGGTTATGATTTATGCGTTATGCGAATTGCGTTATGCGTTATGCGTTATGCGTTATGCGTTATGCTTTATGCGTCATGCGTGATCCGTTATGCGTTAGGCGTTATGCGATTTGCGGTATTCGTTATGCTTTGTGCATTATGGGTTATGCGTTGTGCGTTATGGGTTATGATTTATGCGTTATGCGAATTGCGTTATGCGTTATGCGTTATGCGTTATGCGTTATGCGTTATGCTTTATGCGTCATGCGTGATCCGTTATGCGTTAGGCGTTATGCGATTTGCGGTATTCGTTAAGCGTTGTGCATTATGCGTTATGCGTTATGCGTTAAGGGTTATGGGTTATGCGTTATGCTTTATGCGTTATTCACTTTGCGTTATGCGTTATTCGTTATGAGTTATGAGTTATAAGTTATGCGTAATGCGTTATGCCTTATGCGTTATGCATTATGCGTTATGCGTTATGCGTTATGTGTTATGCGTTATGCGTTATGCGTTGTGCGTTATACGTTTGCTTTATGCGTTATGCGTTATGCGTTATGCGATATGCGTTATGCGTTATGCGTTTTGCTTTATGCGTTATGCGTTATGCGTTATGCTTTATGCGTTATGCGTTATGCGTTACGCGCTATGCGTTATGCGTTATGCGTTATGCGTTATGGGTTATGCGTTATGCGTTATGGTTATGCGTTATGCATTATGCGTTGTGCGTTATACGTTTGCTTTATGCGTTATGCGTTATGCGTTAGGCGTTTTGCTTTATGCGTTATGCGTTATGCGTTATGCTTTATGCGTTATGCGTTATGCGTTACGCGTTATGCGTTATGCGTTATGCGTTATGGGTTATGCGTTATGCGTTATGGTTATGCGTTATGCATTATGCGTTGTGCGTTATACGTTTGCTATATGCGTTATGCGTTATGCGTTATGCGTTATACGTTATGCGTTATGCGTTATGCGTTATGCGTTATGCGTTGCGCGTTATACGTTTGCGTTATGCGTTATGCGTTATGCTTTATGCGTTATGCGTTATGCGTTATGCGTTATGCGTTATGCGTTATGCGTTATGCGTTATGCTTTATGCGTTATGCGTTATGCGTTATGCGATATGCGTTATATGTTGTGCGTTATGCGTTATGCGTTATGCGTTATATGTTATGCGTTATGCGTTATGCGTTATGCGTTATGCGTTATGCGTTGTGCGTTATACGTTTGCGTTATGCGTTTTGCGTTATACGGTATGCGTTATGCGTTATACGTTATGCGTTATGCGTTATGCGTTATGCGTTATGCGTTATGCGTTATGCGTTATGCGTTATGCGTTATATGTTATTCGTTATGCGTTATGCGTTATGCGTTGTGCGTTATACTTTTGCGTTATGCGTTATGCGTTATGCGTTATACGGTATGCGTTATGCGTTATGCGTTATGCGTTTTGCTTTATGCGTTATGCGTTATGCGTTATGCTTTATGCGTTATGCGTTATACGTTTGCGTTATGCGTTATGCGTTATGCTTTATGCGTTATGCGTTATGAGTTATGCGTTATGCGTTGTGCGTTATGCGTTATGCGTTATGCGTTATGCGTTATGCGTTATGCGTTATGCTTTATGCGTTATGCGTTATGCGTTATGCGTTATGCGTTATACGTTATGCGTTGTGCGTTATACGTTTGCGTTATGCGTTATGCGTCATGCGTTATACGGTATGCGTTATGCGTTATGCGTTATGCGTTATGCGTTATGCGTTATGCGTTATGCGTCTTGCGGTATTCGTTATGCTTTGTGCATTATGCGTTATGCGTTGTGCGTTATGGGTTATGATTTATGCGTTATGCGTTATGCGTTGTGCGTTATACGTTTGCGTTATGCGTTATGCGTTATGCGTTATACGGTATGCGTTATGCGTTATGCGTTATGCGTTATGCGTTATGCGTTATGCTTTATGTGTTATGCGTTATGCGTTATGCGTGATCCGTTATGCGTTATGCGTTATGCGTTATGCGTTATGCGTTATGCGTTATGCGTTATACGGTGTGCGTTATGCGTTATGCGTTATGAGTTATGCGTTATGCGTTATGCGTTATGCGTCTTGCGGTATTCGTTATGCTTTGTGCATTATGGGTTATGCGTTGTGCGTTATGGGTTATGATTTATGCGTTATGCGAATTGCGTTATGCGTTATGCGTTATGCGTTATGCGTTATGCTTTATGCGTCATGCGTGATCCGTTATGCGTTAGGCGTTATGCGATTTGCGGTATTCGTTATGCTTTGTGCATTATGGGTTATGCGTTGTGCGTTATGGGTTATGATTTATGCGTTATGCGAATTGCGTTATGCGTTATGCGTTATGCGTTATGCGTTATGCGTTATGCTTTATGCGTCATGCGTGATCCGTTATGCGTTAGGCGTTATGCGATTTGCGGTATTCGTTAAGCGTTGTGCATTATGCGTTATGCGTTATGCGTTAAGGGTTATGGGTTATGCGTTATGCTTTATGCGTTATTCACTTTGCGTTATGCGTTATTCGTTATGAGTTATGAGTTATAAGTTATGCGTAATGCGTTATGCCTTATGCGTTATGCATTATGCGTTATGCGTTATGCGTTATGTGTTATGCGTTATGCGTTATGCGTTGTGCGTTATACGTTTGCTTTATGCGTTATGCGTTATGCGTTATGCGTTATGCGATATGCGTTATGCGTTATGCGTTTTGCTTTATGCGTTATGCGTTATGCGTTATGCTTTATGCGTTATGCGTTATGCGTTACGCGTTATGCGTTATGCGTTATGCGTTATGCGTTATGGGTTATGCGTTATGCGTTATGGTTATGCGTTATGCATTATGCGTTGTGCGTTATACGTTTGCTTTATGCGTTATGCGTTATGCGTTATGCGTTTTGCTTTATGCGTTATGCGTTATGCGTTATGCTTTATGCGTTATGCGTTCTGCGTTACGCGTTATGCGTTATGCGTTATGCGTTATGGGTTATGCGTTATGCGTTATGGTTATGCGTTATGCATTATGCGTTGTGCGTTATACGTTTGCTATATGCGTTATGCGTTATGCGTTATGCGTTATACGTTATGCGTTATGCGTTATGCGTTATGCGTTATGCGTTGCGCGTTATACGTTTGCGTTATGCGTTATGCGTTATGCTTTATGCGTTATGCGTTATGCGTTATGCGTTATGCGTTATGCGTTATGCGTTATGCGTTATGCGTTATGCTTTATGCGTTATGCGTTATGCGTTATGCGATATGCGTTATATGTTGTGCGTTATGCGTTATGCGTTATGCGTTATATGTTATGCGTTATGCGTTATGCGTTATGCGTTATGCGTTATGCGTTGTGCGTTATACGTTTGCGTTATGCGTTTTGCGTTATACGGTATGCGTTATGCGTTATACGTTATGCGTTATGCGTTATGCGTTATGCGTTATGCGTTATGCGTTATGCGTTATGCGTTATGCGTTATATGTTATTCGTTATGCGTTATGCGTTATGCGTTGTGCGTTATACTTTTGCGTTATGCGTTATGCGTTATGCGTTATACGGTATGCGTTATGCGTTATGCGTTATGCGTTTTGCTTTATGCGTTATGCGTTATGCGTTATGCTTTATGCGTTATGCGTTATACGTTTGCGTTATGCGTTATGCGTTATGCTTTATGCGTTATGCGTTATGAGTTATGCGTTATGCGTTGTGCGTTATGCGTTATGCGTTATGCGTTATGCGTTATGCGTTATGCGTTATGCTTTATGCGTTATGCGTTATGCGTTATGCGTTATGCGTTATGCGTTATGCGTTATATGTTATGCGTTATGCGTTATGCGTTATGCGTTATGCGTTATGCGATATGCGTTATGCGTTATGCGTTATGCGTTATGCGTTATGCGTTATGCGTTATGCTTTATGCGTTATGCATTATGCGTTATACGGTATGCGTTATGCGTTATACGTTATGCGTTATGCGTTATGCGTTATGGGTTATGCGTTATGCGTTATGGTTATGCGTTATGCGTTATGCGTTATTCGTTATGTGTTATGCGTTATGCGTTATGCGTTATGCGTTATACGTTATGCGTTATGCGTTATGCGTTATGCGTTATGCGTTGCGCATTATACGTTTGCGTTATGCGTTATGCGTTATGCTTTATGCGTTATGCGTTATGCGTTATGCGTTATGCGTTATGCTTTATGCGTTATGCGTTATGCGTTATGCGTTATGCGATATGCGTTATATGTTGTGCGTTATGCGTTATGCGTTATGCGTTATGCGTTATATGTTATGCGTTATGCGTTATGCGTTATGCGTTATGCGTTATGCGTTGTGCGTTATACGTTTGCGTTATGCGTTTTGCGTTATACGGTATGCGTTATGCGTTATGCGTTATGCGTTGTGCGATATACTTTTGCGTTATGCGTTATGCGTTATGCGTTATGCGTTATGCGTTATGCGTTATGCGTTATGCGTTATGCGATATGCGTTATGCGTTATGTGTTTTGCTTTATGCGTTATGCGTTATGCGTTATGCTTTATGCGTTATGCGTTATGCGTTACGCGTTATGCGTTATGCGTTATGCGTTATGGGTTATGCGTTATGCGTTATGGTTATGCGTTATGCATTATGCGTTGTGCGTTATACGTTTGCTTTATGCGTTATGCGTTATGCGTTATACGTTATGCGTTATGCGTTATGCGTTATGCGTTATGCGTTGCGCGTTATACGTTTGCGTTATGCGTTATGCGTTATGCTTTATGCGTTATGCGTTATGCGTTATGCGTTATGCGTTATGCGTTATGCGTTATGCTTTATGCGTTATGCGTTATGCGTTATGCGTTATGCGATATGCGTTATATGTTGTGCGTTATGCGTTATGCGTTATGCGTTATGCGTTATGCGTTATGCGTTGTGCGTTATACGTTTGCGTTATGCGTTTTGCGTTATACGGTATGCGTTATGCGTTATACGTTATGCGTTATGCGTTGCGCGTTATACGTTTGCGTTATGCGTTATGCGTTATGCTTTATGCGTTATGCGCTATGCATTATGCGTTGTGCGTTATACGTTTGCTTTATGCGTTATGCGTTATGCGTTATACGTTATGCGTTTTGCGTTATGCGTTATGCGATATGCGTTATGCGTTATGCGTTATGCGTTATGCGTTATGCGTTATGCGTTATGCGTTATGCGTTATGCGTTATGCTTTATGCGTTATGCATTATGCGTTATACGGTATGCGTTATGCGTTATACGTTATGCGTTATGCGTTATGCGTTATGGGTTATGCGTTATGCGTTATGCGTTGTGCATTATGCCTTATGCGTTGTGCGTTATGGGTTATGATTTATGCGTTATGCGATATGCGTTATGCGTTATGCGTTATGCGTTATGCGTTATGCGTTATGCTTTATGCGTCATGCGTGATCCGTTATGCGTTAGGCGTTATGCGATTTGCGGTATTCGTTAAGCGTTGTGCATTATGCGTTATGCGTTATGCGTTAAGGGTTATGGGTTATGCGTTATGCTTTATGCGTTATGCGTTATGCGTTATGCGTATGTGTTATGCGATATGCGTTATGCGTTATGCGTTATGCGTTATGCGTTATGCGTTATGCGTTATGCTTTATGCGTCATGCGTGATCCGTTATGCGTTAGGCGTTATTCGATTTGCGGTATTCGTTAAGCGTTGTGCATTATGCGTTATGCGTTATGCGTTAAGGGTTATGGGTAATGCGTTATGCTTTATGCGTTATTCACTTTGCGTTATGCGTTATTCGTTATGAGTTATGAGTTATAAGTTATGCGTAATGCGTTATGCCTTATGCGTTATGCATTATGCGTTATGCGTTATGCGTTATGCGTTATGCGTTATGCGTTATGCGTTGTGCGTTATACGTTTGCTTTATGCGTTATGCGTAATGCGTTATGCGTTATGCGTTATGCGTTATGCGTTATGCGATATGCGTTATGCGTTATGCGTTATGCGTTATGCGTTATGCGTAATGCGTTATGCGTTATGCTTTATGCGTTATGCATTATGCGTTATACGGTATGCGTTATGCGTTATGCGATATGCGTTATATGTTGTGCGTTATGCGTTATGCGTTATGCGTTATATGTTATGCGTTATGCGTTATGCGTTATGCGTTATGCGTTATGCGTTATACGTTATGCGTTATGCGTTATGCGTTATGCGTTATGCGATATGCGTTATGCGTTATGCGTTTTGCTTTATGCGTTATGCGTTATGCGTTATGCGTTTTGCGTTATACGGTATGCGTTATGCGTTATACGTTATGCGTTATGCGTTATGCGTTATGCGTTATGCGTTATGCGTTATGCGTTATGCGTTATGCGTTATATGTTATTCGTTATGCGTTATGCGTTATGCGTTGTGCGTTATACTTTTGCGTTATGCGTTATGCGTTATGCGTTATACGGTATGCGTTATGCGTTATGCGTTATGCGTTTTGCTTTATGCGTTATGCGTTATGCGTTATGCTTTATGCGTTATGCGTTATACGTTTGCGTTATGCGTTATGCGTTATGCTTTATGCGTTATGCGTTATGAGTTATGCGTTATGCGTGGTGCGTTATGCGTTATGCGTTATGCGTTATGCGTTATGCGTTATGCTTTATGCGTTATGCGTTATGCGTTATGCGTTATGCGTTATATGTTATGCGTTATGCGTTATGCGTTATGCGTTGTGCGTTATACGTTTGCGTTATGCGTTATGCGTTATGCGTTATACGGTATGCGTTATGCGTTATGCTTTATGCGTTATGCGTTATACGGTGTGTGTTATGCGTTATGCGTTATGAGTTATGCGTTATGCGTTATGCGTTATGCGTTATGCGTTTTGCGGTATTCGTTATGCGTTGTGCATTATGCCTTATGCGTTGTGCGTTATGGGTTATGATTTATGCGTTATGCGATATGCGTTATGCGTTATGCGTTATGCGTTATGCGTTATGCGTTATGCTTTATGCGTCATGCGTGATCCGTTATGCGTTAGGCGTTATGCGATTTGCGGTATTCGTTAAGCGTTGTGCATTATGCGTTATGCGTTATGCGTTAAGGGTTATGGGTTATGCGTTATGCGTTATGCGTTATGCGTATGTGTTATGCGATATGCGATATGCGTTATGCGTTATGCGTTATGCGTTATGCGTTATGCGTTATGCATAATGCGTTATACGTTATGTATTATGCGTTATGCCTTATGCGTTATGCGATATGCGTCATGCATCAAGCCTTATGCGTTATGGGTTATGCGTTAACGTTATGCGTTTTGCGTTATGCGTTATGCGTTATGCGTTATGCGTTATGCGCTATGCGTTGTGCGTTATAAGTTTGCGTTATGCGTTATGCGTTATGCGTTATACTTTATGCGTTATTCATTTTGCGTTATGCGTTATTCGTTATGAGTTATGAGTTATAAGTTATGCGTTATGCGTTATGCTTTATGCGTTATGCGTTATGCGTTATGCGTTATGCGTTATGCGTTATGCGTTATATGTTATGCGTTATGCGTTATGCGTTGTGCGTTATACGTTTGCGTTATGCGTTATGCTTTATGCGTTATACGGTATGCGTTATGCGTTATGCTTTATGCGTTATGCGTTATGCGTTATGCGTTATACGGTGTGCGTTATGCGTTATGCGTTATGAGTTATGCGTTATGCGTTATGCGTTATGCGTTATGCGTTATGCGTTATGCGTTTTGCGGTATTCGTTTTGCGTTGTGCATTATGCCTTATGCGTTGTGCGTTATGGGTTATGATTTATGCGTTATGCGATATGCGTTATGCGTTATGCGTTATGCGTTATGCGTTATGCGTTATGCGTTATGCGTTATGCTTTATGCGTCATGCGTGATCCGTTATGCGTTAGGCGTTATGCGATTTGCGGTATTCGTTAAGCGTTGTGCATTATGCGTTATGCGTTATGCGTTAAGGGTTATGGGTTATGCGTTATGCTTTATGCGTTATGCGTTATGCGTTATGCGTATGTGTTATGCGATATGCGTTATGCGTTATGCGTTATTTGTGAACCGTTATGCGTTAGGCGTTATGGGTTTTCCGGTGTTCGTTATGCGTTGTGCAATATGCGTTATGCGTTATGCGTTAAGGGTTATGGTTTATGCATTATGCGTTGTGCGCTATACGTTTGCGTTATGCGTTATGCGTTATGCGTTATACGGTATGCGTTATGCGTTATACATTATGCGTTATGCGTTATGCGTTATGCGTTATGCGTTATGCATTATGCGTTATACGGTATGCGTTATGCGTTATACGTTATGCGTTATGCGTTATGCGTTATGGGTTATGCGTTATGCGTTATGGTTATGCGTTATGCGTTATGCGTTATGCGTTATGCTTTATGCGTTATTCGTGATCCGTTATGCGTTAGGCGTTATGGGTTTTCCGGTGTTCGTTATGCGTTGTGCATTATGCGTTATGCGTTATGAAGTAAGGGTTATGGTTTATGCATTATGCGTTGTGCGCTATACGTTTGCGTTATGCGTTATGCGTTATGCGTTATACGGTATGCGTTATGCGTTATACGTTATGCGTTATGCGTTATGCGTTATGCGTTATGCGTTATGCGTTATGCGTTATACGGTATGCGTTATGCGTTATACGTTATGCGTTATGCGTTATGCGTTATGCGTTATGCGTTATGCGTTATGCATTATGCGTTATACGGTATGCGTTATGCGTTATACGTTATGCGTTATGCGTTATGCGTTATGGGTTATGCGTTATGCGTTATGGTTATGCGTTATGCGTTATGCGTTATGCGTTATGCGTTATGCGTTATGCGTTATGCGTTATGCGTTATGCGTTATGCGTTATGCGTTATGCGTTATACGGTATGCATTATGCGTTATACGTTATGCGTTATGCGTTATGCGTTATGCGTTATGCGTTTTGCGGTATTCGTTATGCGTTGTGCATTATGCCTTATGCGTTGTGCGATATGGGTTATGGGTTATGCGTTATGCTTTATGCGTTATTCATTTTGCGTTATGCGTTATTCGTTATGAGTTATGAGTTATAAGTTATGCGTAATGCGTTATGCCTTATGCGTTATGCGTATGTGTTATGCGATATGCGTTATGCGTTATGCGTTATGCGTTATGCGTTATGCGTTATGCGTTATGCGTTATGCGTTATGCGTTATGCGTTATGCGTTATGCGTTATGCCTTATGCGTTATGCGTATGTGTTATGCGATATGCGTTATGCGTTATGCGTTATGCGTTATGCGTTATGCGTTATGCGTTATGCGTTATGCGTTATGCGTTATGCTTTATGCGTTATGCGTTATGCGTTATGCGTTATGGGTTATGCGTTATGCGTTATATGTTATGCGTTATGCGTTAAGCGTTGTGCGTTATACGTTTGCGTTATGCGTTATGCGTTATGCGTTATACGGTATGCGTTATGCGTTATGCTTTATGCGTTATGCGTTATGCGTTATGCGTTATACGGTGTGCGTTATGCGTTATGCGTTATGAGTTATGCGTTATGCGTTATGCGTTATGCGTTATGCGTTATGCGTTTTGCGGTATTCGTTATGCGTTGTGCATTATGCCTTATGCGTTGTGCGTTATGGGTTATGATTTATGAGTTATGCGATATGCGTTATGCGTTATGCGTTATGCGTTATGCGTTATGCGTTATGCGTTATGCGTTATGCGTTATGCTTTATGCGTCATGCGTGATCCGTTATGCGTTAGGCGTTATGCGATTTGCGGTATTCGTTAAGCGTTGTGCATTATGCGTTATGCGTTATGCGTTAAGGGTTATGGGTTATGCGCTATGCTTAAGCGTTATGCGTTATGCGTTATGCGTATGTGTTATGCGATATGCGTTATGCGTTATGCGTTATGCCTTATGCGTTATGCGTTATGCATAATGCGTTATACGTTATGTATTATGCGTTATGCCTTATGCGTTATGCGATATGCGTCTTGCATCAAGCCTTATGCGTTATGCGATATGCGATATGCGACATGCATCAAGCCTTATGCGTTATGGGTTATGCGTTAACGTTATGCGTTTTGCGTTATGCGTTATGCGTTATGCGTTATGCGTTATGCGTTATGCGTTATACGGTGTGCGTTATGCGTTATGCGTTATGAGTTATGCGTTATGCGTTATGCGTTATGCGTTATGCGTTATGCGTTATGCGTTTTGCGGTATTCGTTTTGCGTTGTGCATTATGCCTTATGCGTTGTGCGTTATGGGTTATGATTTATGCGTTATGCGATATGCGTTATGCGTTATGCGTTATGCGTTATGCGTTATGCGTTATGCGTTATGCGTTATGCTTTATGCGTCATGCGTGATCCGTTATGCGTTAGGCGTTATGCGATTTGCGGTATTCGTTAAGCGTTGTGCATTATGCGTTATGCGTTATGCGTTATGCGTTATGCGTTATGCGTTATGCGTTCTGCATAATGCGTTATACGTTATGTATTATGCGTTATGCCTTATGCGTTATGCGATATGCGTCATGCATCAAGCCTTATGCGTTATGCGATATGCGATATGCGTCATGCATCAAGCCTTATGCGTTATGGGTTGTGCGTTAACGTTATGCGTTTTGCGTTATGCGTTATGCGTTATGCGTTATGCGTTATGCGTTATGCCTTATGCGTTATGCGTATGTGTTATGCGATATGCGTTATGCGTTATGCGTTATGCGTTATGCGTTATGCGTTATGCGTTATGCGTTATGCGTTATGCGTTATGCTTTATGCGTTATGCGTTATGCGTTATGCGTTATGGGTTATGCGTTATGCGTTATATGTTATGCGTTATGCGTTAAGCGTTGTGCGTTATACGTTTGCGTTATGCGTTATGCGTTATGCGTTATACGGTATGCGTTATGCGTTATGCTTTATGCGTTATGCGTTATGCGTTATGCGTTATACGGTGTGCGTTATGCGTTATGCGTTATGAGTTATGCGTTATGCGTTATGCGTTATGCGTTATGCGTTATGCGTTTTGCGGTATTCGTTATGCGTTGTGCATTATGCCTTATGCGTTGTGCGTTATGGGTTATGATTTATGAGTTATGCGATATGCGTTATGCGTTATGCGTTATGCGTTATGCGTTATGCGTTATGCGTTATGCTTTATGCGTCATGCGTGATCCGTTATGCGTTAGGCGTTATGCGATTTGCGGTATTCGTTAAGCGTTGTGCATTATGCGTTATGCGTTATGCGTTAAGGGTTATGGGTTATGCGCTATGCTTAAGCGTTATGCGTTATGCGTTATGCGTATGTGTTATGCGATATGCGTTATGCGTTATGCGTTATGCCTTATGCGTTATGCGTTATGCATAATGCGTTATACGTTATGTATTATGCGTTATGCCTTATGCGTCATGCGATATGCGTCATGCATCAAGCCTTATGCGTTATGCGATATGCGTTTTGCGTTATGCGTTATGCGTTATGCGTTATGCGTTATGCGTTATACGGTGTGCGTTATGCGTTATGCGTTATGAGTTATGCGTTATGCGTTATGCGTTATGCGTTATGCGTTATGCGTTATGCGTTTTGCGGTATTCGTTTTGCGTTGTGCATTATGCCTTATGCGTTGTGCGTTATGGGTTATGATTTATGCGTTATGCGATATGCGTTATGCGTTATGCGTTATGCGTTATGCGTTATGCGTTATGCGTTATGCGTTATGCGTTATGCTTTATGCGTCATGCGTGATCCGTTATGCGTTAGGCGTTATGCGATTTGCGGTATTCGTTAAGCGTTGTGCATTATGCGTTATGCGTTATGCGTTAAGGGTTATGGGTTATGCGTTATGCTTTATGCGTTATGCGTTATGCGTTATGCGTATGTGTTATGCGATATGCGTTATGCGTTATGCGTTATGCGTTATGCGTTATGCGTTATGCGTTATGCGTTATGCGTTATGCATAATGCGTTATACGTTATGTATTATGCGTTATGCCTTATGCGTTATGCGATATGCGTCATGCATCAAGCCTTATGCGTTATGCGATATGCGATATGCGTCATGCATCAAGCCTTATGCGTTATGGGTTATGCGTTAACGTTATGCGTTTTGCGTTATGCGTTATGCGTTATGCGTTATGCGTTATGCGTTATGCGTTATGCGTTATGCGTTATGCGTTATGCGTTATGCGTTATGCGTTATGCGTTATGCTTTATGCGTTATTCGTGATCCGTTATGCGTTAGGCGTTATGGGTTTTCCGGTGTTCGTTATGCGTTGTGCATTATGCGTTATGCGTTATGAAGTAAGGGTTATGGTTTATGCATTATGCGTTGTGCGCTATACGTTTGCGTTATGCGTTATGCGTTATGCGTTATGCGTTATGCGTTATGCTTTATGCGTTATTCGTGATCCGTTATGCGTTAGGCGTTATGGGTTTTCCGGTGTTCGTTATGCGTTGTGCAATATGCGTTATGCGTTATGAAGTAAGGGTTATGGTTTATGCATTATGCGTTGTGCGCTATACGTTTGCGTTATGCGTTATGCGTTATGCGTTATACGGTATGCGTTATGCGTTATACGTTATGCGTTATGCGTTATGCGGTATGGGTTATGCGTTATGCGTTATGCGTTATGGTTATGCGTTATGCGTTATGCGTTATGCGTTATGCGTTATGCGTTATGCTTTATGCGTTATTCGTGATCCGTTATGCGTTAGGCGTTATGGGTTTTCCGGTGTTCGTTATGCGTTGTGCATTATGCGTTATGCGTTATGAAGTAAGGGTTATTGTTTATGCATTATGCGTTGTGCGCTATACGTTTGCGTTATGCGTTATGCGTTATGCGTTATACGGTATGCGTTATGCGTTGTACGTTATGCGTTATGCGTTATGCGTTATGCGTTATGCGTTATGCGTTATGCGTTATACGGTATGCGTTATGCGTTATACGTTATGCGTTATGCGTTATGCGTTATGCGTTATGCGTTATGCGTTATGCATTATGCGTTATACGGTATGCGTTATGCGTTATACGTTATGCGTTATGCGTTATGCGTTATGGGTTATGCGTTATGCGTTATGGTTATGCGTTATGCGTTATGCGTTATGCGTTATGCGTTATGCGTTATGCGTTATGCGTTATGCGTAATGCGTTATGCGTTATGCGTTATGCGATATGCGTTATACGGTATGCATTATGCGTTATACGTTATGCGTTATGCGTTATGCGTTATGCGTTATGCGTTTTGCGGTATTCGTTATGCGTTGTGCATTATGCCTTATGCGTTGTGCGATATGGGTTATGGGTTATGCGTTATGCTTTATGCGTTATTCATTTTGCGTTATGCGTTATTCGTTATGAGTTATGAGTTATAAGTTATGCGTAATGCGTTATGCCTTATGCGTTATGCGTATGTGTTATGCGATATGCGTTATGCGTTATGCGTTATGCGTTATGCGTTATGCGTTATGCGTATGTGTTATGCGATATGCGTTATGCGTTATGCGTTATGCGTTATGCGTTATGCGTTATGCGTTATGCGTTATGCGTTATGCGTTATGCGTTATGCGTTATGCGTTATGCGCTATGCGTTGTGCGTTATAAGTTTGCGTTATGCGTTATGCGTTATGCGTTATACTTTATGCGTTATGCGTTATGCGTTATGCGTTATGGATTATGCGTTATGGGTTGTTCGTTATGCTTTATGCGTTGGGCGTTATACGTTTGCATTATGCGTTATGCGTTATGCATTATGCTTTATGCGTTATGCGTTATGCGTTATGCGTTATACGGTGTGCGTTATGCGTTATGCGTTATGCGTTATGAGTTACGCGTTATGCGTTATGCGTTTTGCGGTATTCGTTATGCGTTGTGCATTATGCCTTATGCGTTGTGCGTTATGGGTTATGGGTTATGCGTTATGCTTTATGCGTTATTCATTTTGCGTTATGCGTTATTCGTTATGAGTTATGAGTTATAAGTTATGCGTAATGCGTTATGCCTTATGCGTTATGCGTATGTGTTCTGCGATATGCGTTATGCGTTATGCGTTATGCGTTATGCGTTATGCGTTATGCGTTCTGCATAATGCGTTATACGTTATGTATTATGCGTTATGCCTTATGCGTTATGCGATATGCGTCATGCATCAAGCCTTATGCGTTATGCGATATGCGATATGCGTCATGCATCAAGCCTTATGCGTTATGGGTTGTGCTTTAACGTTATGCGTTTTGCGTTATGCGTTATGCGTTATGCGTTATGCGTTATGCGTTATGCCTTATGCGTTATGCGTATGTGTTATGCGATATGCGTTATGCGTTATGCGTTATGCGTTATGCGTTATGCGTTATGCGTTATGCGTTATGCGTTATGCGTTATGCGTTATGCTTTATGCGTTATGCGTTATGCGTTATGCGTTATGGGTTATGCGTTATGCGTTATATGTTATGCGTTATGCGTTAAGCGTTGTGCGTTATACGTTTGCGTTATGCGTTATGCGTTATGCGTTATACGGTATGCGTTATGCGTTATGCTTTATGCGTTATGCGTTATGCGTTATGCGTTTTGCGGTATTCGTTATGCGTTGTGCATTATGCCTTATGCGTTGTGCGTTATGGGTTATGATTTATGAGTTATGCGATATGCGTTATGCGTTATGCGTTATGCGTTATGCGTTATGCGTTATGCGTTATGCTTTATGCGTCATGCGTGATCCGTTATGCGTTAGGCGTTATGCGATTTGCGGTATTCGTTAAGCGTTGTGCATTATGCGTTATGCGTTATGCGTTAAGGGTTATGGGTTATGCGTTAACGTTATGCGTTTTGCGTTATGCGTTATGCGTTATGCGTTATGCGTTATGCGTTATACTTTATGCGTTATGCGTTATGCGTTATGCGTTATGGATTATGCGTTATGGGTTGTTCGTTATGCTTTATGCGTTGGGCGTTATACGTTTGCATTATGCGTTATGCGTTATGCATTATGCTTTATGCGTTATGCGTTATGCGTTATGCGTTATACGGTGTGCGTTATGCGTTATGCGTTATGCGTTATGAGTTACGCGTTATGCGTTATGCGTTTTGCGGTATTCGTTATGCGTTGTGCATTATGCCTTATGCGTTGTGCGTTATGGGTTATGGGTTATGCGTTATGCTTTATGCGTTATTCATTTTGCGTTATGCGTTATTCGTTATGAGTTATGAGTTATAAGTTATGCGTAATGCGTTATGCCTTATGCGTTATGCGTATGTGTTCTGCGATATGCGTTATGCGTTATGCGTTATGCGTTATGCGTTATGCGTTATGCGTTCTGCATAATGCGTTATACGTTATGTATTATGCGTTATGCCTTATGCGTTATGCGATATGCGTCATGCATCAAGCCTTATGCGTTATGCGATATGCGATATGCGTCATGCATCAAGCCTTATGCGTTATGGGTTGTGCGTTAACGTTATGCGTTTTGCGTTATGCGTTATGCGTTATGCGTTATGCGTTATGCGTTATGCCTTATGCGTTATGCGTATGTGTTATGCGATATGCGTTATGCGTTATGCGTTATGCGTTATGCGTTATGC
Organism: Lasioglossum morio; assembly: GCA_916610235.2. NCBI lineage: Eukaryota > Metazoa > Arthropoda > Insecta > Hymenoptera > Halictidae > Lasioglossum > Lasioglossum morio. The sequence continues at coordinate 1,996,562 of CAKAJA020000459.1, read as the reverse complement.
GTTATGCGTTATGCGTTATGCGTTATGCGTTATGCGTTATGCTTTATGCGTTATGCGTTATGCGTTATGCGTTATGGGTTATGCGTTATGCGTTATATGTTATGCGTTATGCGTTAAGCGTTGTGCGTTATACGTTTGCGTTATGCGTTATGCGTTATGCGTTATACGGTATGCGTTATGCGTTATGCTTTATGCGTTATGCGTTATGCGTTATGCGTTTTGCGGTATTCGTTATGCGTTGTGCATTATGCCTTATGCGTTGTGCGTTATGGGTTATGATTTATGAGTTATGCGATATGCGTTATGCGTTATGCGTTATGCGTTATGCGTTATGCGTTATGCGTTATGCTTTATGCGTCATGCGTGATCCGTTATGCGTTAGGCGTTATGCGATTTGCGGTATTCGTTAAGCGTTGTGCATTATGCGTTATGCGTTATGCGTTAAGGGTTATGGGTTATGCGCTATGCTTAAGCGTTATGCGTTATGCGTTATGCGTATGTGTTATGCGATATGCGTTATGCGTTATGCGTTATGCCTTATGCGTTATGCGTTATGCATAATGCGTTATACGTTATGTATTATGCGTTATGCCTTATGCGTTATGCGATATGCGTCATGCATCAAGCCTTATGCGTTATGCGATATGCGATATGCGACATGCATCAAGCCTTATGCGTTATGGGTTATGCGTTAACGTTATGCGTTTTGCGTTATGCGTTATGCGTTATGCGTTATGCGTTATGCGTTATGCGTTATGCGCTATGCGTTGTGCGTTATGCGTGATCCGTTATGCGTTATGCGTTATGCGTTATGCGTTATGCGTTATGCGTTATGCGTTATGCGTTATGCGTTATGCGTTATGCGCTATGCGTTGTGCGTTATAAGTTTGCGTTATGCGTTATGCGTTATGAGTTACGCGTTATGCGTTATGCGTTTTGCGGTATTCGTTATGCGTTGTGCATTATGCCTTATGCGTTGTGCGTTATGGGTTATGGGTTATGCGTTATGCTTTATGCGTTATTCATTTTGCGTTATGCGTTATTCGTTATGAGTTATGAGTTATAAGTTATGCGTAATGCGTTATGCCTTATGCGTTATGCGTATGTGTTATGCGATATGCGTTATGCGTTATGCGTTATGCGTTATGCGTTATGCGTTCTGCATAATGCGTTATACGTTATGTATTATGCGTTATGCCTTATGCGTTATGCGATATGCGTCATGCATCAAGCCTTATGCGTTATGCGATATGCGATATGCGTCATGCATCAAGCCTTATGCGTTATGGGTTGTGCGTTAACGTTATGCGTTTTGCGTTATGCGTTATGCGTTATACGTTATGCGTTATGCGTTATGCGTTATGCGTTATGCGTTATGCGTTATGCGTTATGCGTCATGCGTTATGCGTTATGCGTTATGCGTTATGCGTTATGCGTTATGTGTTATGCGTTATGCGTTATGCGTTATGCGTTATGCGTTATGCGTTATGCTTTATGCGTTATGCATTATGCGTTATTCGTGATCCGTTATGCGTTAGGCGTTATGGGTTTTCCGGTGTTCGTTATGCGTTGTGCATTATGCGTTATGCGTTATGAAGTAAGGGTTATGGTTTATGCATTATGCGTTGTGCGCTATACGTTTGCGTTATGCGTTATGCGTTATGCGTTATACGGTATGCGTTATGCGTTATACGTTATGCGTTATGCGTTATGCGTTATGCGTTATGCATTGTGCGTTATACGGTATGCGTTATGCGTTATACGTTATGCGTTATGCGTTATGCGTTATGGGTTATGCGTTATGCGTTATGGTTATGCGTTATGCGTTATGCGTTATGCGTTATGCGTTAAGCGTTTTGCTTTATGCGTTATGCGTTATGCGTTATGCGTTATGCGTTATGCGTTATGCGTTATGCGTTATGCGTTATGCGTTATGCGTTATGCGTTATGCGTTATGCGTTATGCGTTATGCGTTATGCGTTATGCGTTATGCGTTATGCGTTATGCGTTATGCGTTATGCGTTATGCGTTATGCGTTATGCGTTATGCGTTATGCGTTATGCGTTATGCGTTATGCGTTATGCGTTATGCGTTATGCGTTATGCGTTATGCGTTATGCGTTATGCGTTATGCGTTATGCGTTATGCGTTATGCGTTATGCGTTATGCGTTATGCGTTATGCGTTATGCTTTATGCGTTATGCATTATGCGTTATACGGTATGCGTTATGCGTTATACGTTATGCGTTATGCGTTATGCGTTATGGGTTATGCGTTATGCGTTATGCGTTATGCGTTATGCGTTATGCGTTATGCGTTATGCGTTATGCGTTATGCGTTATGCGTTATGCGTTATGCGTTATGCTTTATGCGTTATGCATTATGCGTTATACGGTATGCGTTATGCGTTATACGTTATGCGTTATGCGTTATGCGTTATGCGTTATGCGTTATGCGTTATGCGTTATGCTATATGCGTTATGCGTCAGGCGTTATGCGTTATGCGTTATGCGTTATGCGTTATGCGTTATGCGTTATGCGTTATGCGTTATGCGTTATGGGTTATGCGTTATGCGTTATGGTTATGCGTTATGCGTTATGCGTTATGCTTTATGCGTTATGCGTTATGCGTTATGCGTTATACGTTATGCGTTATGCGTTATGCGTTATGCGTTATGCGTTATGCGTTACGCGTTATGCGTTATGCGTTATGCGTTGTGCGTTATACGTTTGCGTTATGCGTTATGCGTTATGCTTTATGCGTTATGCGTTATGAGTTATGCGTTATGCGTTGTGCGTTATGCGTTATGCGTTATACGGTATGCGTTATGCGTTATGCTTTATGCGTTATGCGTTATGCGTTATGCGTTATACGGTGTGCGTTATGCGTTATGCGTTATGAGTTATGCGTTGTGCGTTATACGTTTGCGTTATGCGTTATGCGTTATGCGTTATGCGTTATGCGTTGTGCGTTATACGTTTGCGTTATGCGTTATGCGTTATGCGTTATGCGTTATGCGTTATACGGTATGCGTTATGCGTTATGCTTTATGCGTTATGCGTTATGCGTTATGCGTTATACGGTGTGCGTTATGCGTTATGCGTTATGAGTTATGCGTTATGCGTTATGCGTTATGCGTTATGCGTTATGCGTTATGCGTTTTGCGGTATTCGTTATGCGTTGTGCATTATGCCTTATGCGTTGTGCGTTATGGGTTATGATTTATGCGTTATGCGATATGCTTTATGCGTTATGCGTTATGCGTTATGCGTTATGCGTTATGCGTTATGCGTTATGCGTTATGCGTTATATGTTATGCGTTATACGTTATGCGTTATGCGTTGTGCGTTATACGTTTGCGTTATGCGTTATGCGTTATGCGTTATACGGTATGCGTTATGCGTTATGCTTTATGCGTTATGCGTTATGCGTTATGCGTTATACGGTGTGCGTTATGCGTTATGCGTTATGAGTTATGCGTTATGCGTTATGCGTTATGCGTTATGCGTTATGCGTTTTGCGGTATTCGTTATGCGTTGTGCATATGCCTTATGCGTTGTGCGTTATGGGTTATGATTTATGCGTTATGCGATATGCGTTAGGCGTTATGCGTTTTGCGGTATTCGTTAAGCGTTGTGCATTGTGCGTTATGCGTTATGCGTTAAGGGTTATGGGTTATGCGTTATGCTTTATGCGTTATGCGTTATGCGTTATGCGTATGTGTTATGCGATATGCGTTCTGCGTTATGCGTTATGCGTTATGCGTTATGCGTTATGCGTTATGCGTTATGCATAATGCGTTATACGTTATGTATTATGCGTTATGCCTTATGCGTTATGCGATATGCGTCATGCATCAAGCCTTATGCGTTATGCGATATGCGATATGCGTCATGCATCAAGCCTTATGCGTTATGGGTTATGCGTTAACGTTATGCGTTTTGCGTTATGCGTTATGCGTTATGCGTTATGCGTTATGCATTATGCGTTATACAGTATGCGTTATGCGTTATACGTTATGCGTTATGCGTTATGCGTTATGGGTTATGCGTTATGCGTTATGGTTATGCGTTATGCGTTATGCGTTTTGCTTTATGCGTTATGCGTTATGCGGTATGCGTTATGCGTTATGCGTTATGCGTTATGCGTTATGCGTTATGCGTTATGCGTTATGCGTTATGCGTTATGCGTTATGCGTTATGCGTTATGCGTTATGCGTTATAAGTTATGCGTTATGCGTTATGCGTTATGCGTTATGCGTTATGCGTTATGCGTTATGCGTTATGCGTTATGCGTTATGCGTTATGCTTTATGCGTTATGCATTATGCGTTATTCGTGATCCGTTATGCGTTAGGCGTTATGGGTTTTCCGGTGTTCGTTATGCGTTGTGCGTTATGCGTTATGCGTTATGCGTTATGCGTTATGCGTTATGCATTATGCGTTATACGGTATGCGTTATGCGTTATACGTTATGCGTTATGCGTTATGCGTTATGGGTTATACGGTATGCGTTATGCGTTATACGTTATGCGTTATGCGTTATGCGTTATGGGTTATGCGTTATGCGTTATGGTTATGTGTTATGCGTTTTGCTTTATGCGTTATGCGTTATGCGGTATGCGTTATGCGTTATGCGTTATGCGTTATGCGTTATGCGTTATGCGTTATGCGTTATGCGTTGTGCGTTATACGTTTGCTTTATGCGTTATGCGTTATGCGTTATGCGTTATGCGTTATGCGTTATGCGTTATGCGTTATGCGTTATGCGTTATGCGTTATGCGTTATGCGTTATGCGTTATGCGTTATGCGTTATGCGTTATGCGTTATGCGTTATGCGTTATGCGTTATGCTTTATGCGTTATGCATTATGCGTTATACGGTATGCGTTATGCGTTATGCGTTATGTGTTATGCGTTATGCGTTATGCGTTATGCGTTATACGTTATGCGTTATGCGTTATGCGTTATGCGTTATGCGTTATGCGTTATGCGTTATGCGTTATGCTTTATGCGTTATGCATTATGCGTTATACGGTATGCGTTATGCGTTATACGTTATGCATTATGCGTTATGCGTTATGGGTTATGCGTTATGCGTTATGGTTATGCGTTATGCGTTATGCGTTATGCGTTATGTGTTATGCGTTATGCGTTATGCGTTATGCGTTATGCGTTATGTGTTATGCGTTATGCGTTATGCGTTATGCGTTATACGTTATGCGTTATGCGTTATGCGTTATGCGTTATGCGTTATGCGTTATGCGTTATGCGTTATGCTTTATGCGTCATGCGTGATCCGTTATGCGTTAGGCGTTATGCGATTTGCGGTATTCGTTAAGCGTTGTGCATTATGCGTTATGCGTTATGCGTTAAGGGTTATGGGTTATGCGTTATGCTTTATGCGTTATGCGTTATGCGTTATGCGTATGTGTTATGCGATATGCGTTATGCGTTATGCGTTATACGGTATGCGTTATGCGTTATACGTTATGTGTTATGCGTTATGCGTTGTGCGTTATGCGTTATGCGTTATGCATTATGCGTTATACGGTATGCGTTATGCGTTATACGTTATGCGTTATGCGTTATGCGTTATGGGTTATGCGTTATGCGTTATGGTTATGCGTTATGCGTTATGCGTTATGCGTTATGCGTTATGCGTTATGCGTTATGCGTTATGCTTTATGCGTTATGCATTATGCGTTATTCGTGATCCGTTATGCGTTAGGCGTTATGGGTTTTCCGGTGTTCGTTATGCGTTGTGCATTATGCGTTATGCGTTATGATGTAAGGGTTATGGTTTATGCATTATGCGTTGTGCGCTATACGTTTGCGTTATGCGTTATGCGTTATGCGTTTTGCGGTATTCGTTATGCGTTGTGTATTATGCCTTATGCGTTGTGCGTTATGGGTTATGGGTTATGCGTTATGCTTTATGCGTTATTCATTTTGCGTTATGCGTTATTCGTTATGAGTTATGAGTTATAAGTTATGCGTAATGCGTTATGCCTTATGCGTTATGCGTATGTGTTATGCGATATGCGTTATGCGTTATGCGTTATGCGTTATGCGTTATGCGTTATGCGTTATGCGTTATGCGTTATGCGTTATGCGTTATGCGTTATGCGTTATGCGTTATGCGTTATGCGTTATGCGTTATGCGTTATGCGTTATGCGTTATGCGTTATGCGTTATGCGTTATGCGTTATGCGTTATGCGTTATACTTTATGCATTATGCGTTATGCGTTATGCGTTATGGATTATGCGTTATGGGTTGTTCGTTATGCTTTATGCGTTGGGCGTTATACGTTTGCATTATGCGTTATGCGTTATGCGTTATGCTTTATGCGTTATGCGTTATGCGTTATGCGTTATACGGTGTGCGTTATGCGTTATGCGTTATGCGTTATGAGTTACGCGTTATGCGTTATGCGTTTTGCGATATTCGTTATGCGTTGTGCATTATGCCTTATGCGTTGTGCGTTATGGGTTATGCGTTATGCTTTATGCGTTATGCATTATGCGTTATTCGTGATCCGTTATGCGTTAGGCGTTATGGGTTTTCCGGTGTTCGTTATGCGTTGTGCATTATGCGTTATGCGTTATGAAGTAAGGGTTATGGTTTATGCATTATGCGTTGTGCGCTATACGTTTGCGTTATGCGTTATGCGTTATGCGTTTTGCGGTATTCGTTATGCGTTGTGCATTATGCCTTATGCGTTGTGCGTTATGGGTTATGGGTTATGCGTTATGCTTTATGCGTTATTCATTTTGCGTTATGCGTTATTCGTTATGAGTTATGAGTTATAAGTTATGCGTAATGCGTTATGCCTTATGCGTTATGCGTATGTGTTATGCGATATGCGTTATGCGTTATGCGTTATGCGTTATGCGTTATGCGTTATGCGTTATGCGTTATGCGTTATGCGTTATGCGTTATGCGTTATGCGTTATGCGTTATGCGTTATGCGTTATGCGTTATGCGTTATGCGTTATGCGTTATGCGTTATGCGTTATGCGTTATACTTTATGCGTTATGCGTTATGCGTTATGCGTTATGGATTATGAGTTATGCGGTATGCGTTATGCGTTATGCGTTATGCGTTTTGCGGTATTCGTTATGCGTTATGCGTTATGCGTTATGCTTTATGCGTTATGCGTTATGCGTTATGCTTTTTGCGATATTCGTTATGCGTTGTGCATTATGCCTTATGCGTTGTGCGTTATGGGTTATGCGTTATGCTTTATGCGTTATTCATTTTGCGTTATGCGTTATTCGTTAGTAGTTATGAGTTATAAGTTATGCGTAATGCGTTATGCCTTATGCGTTATGCGGATGTGTTATGCGATATGCGTTATGCGTTATGCGTTATGCGTTATGCGTTCTGCATAATGCGTTATACGTTATGTATTATGCGTTATGCCTTATGCGTTATGCGATATGCGTCATGCATCAAGCCTTATGCGTTATGCGATATGCGATATGCGTCATGCATCAAGCCTTATGCGTTATGGGTTGTGCGTTAACGTTATGCGTTTTGCATTATGCGTTATGCGTTATGCGTTATGCGTTATGCGTTATGCGTTATGCGTTATGCGTTATGCGCTATGCGTTATGCGTTATGAATTATGCGTTATGCGTTATGCGTTATGCGTTATGCGTTATGCGTTATGCGTTATACTTTATGCGTTATGCGTTATGCGTTATGGATTATGCGTTATGGGTTGTTCGTTATGCTTTATGCGTTGGGCGTTATACGTTTGCATTATGCGTTATGCGTTATGCGTTATTCGTGATCCGTTATGCGTTAGGCGTTATGGGTTTTCCGGTGTTCGTTATGCGTTGTGCATTATGCGTTATGCGTTATGAAGTAAGGGTTACGGTTTATGCATTATGCGTTGTGCGCTATACGTTTGCGTTATGCGTTATGCGTTATGCGTTATACGGTATGCGTTATGCGTTATACGTTATGCGTTATGCGTTATGCGTTATGCGTTATGCGTTATGCGTTATGCGTTATGCATTATGCGTTATACGGTATGCGTTATGCGTTATACGTTATGCGTTATGCGTTATGCGTTATGCGTTATGCGTTATGCATTATGCGTTATACGGTATGCGTTATGCGTTATACGTTATGCGTTATGCGTTATGCGTTATGGGTTATGCGTTATGCGTTATGGTTATGCGTTATGCGTTATGCGTTATGCGTTATGCGTTTTGCTTTATGCGTTATGCGTTATGCGTTATGCGTTATGCGTTATGCGTTATGCGTTATGCGTTATGCGTTATGCGTTATGCGTTATGCGTTATGCGTTATGCGTTATGCGTTATGCGTTATGCGTTATGCGTTATGCGTTATGCGTTATGCGTTATGCGTTATGCGTTATGCTTTATGCGTTATGCGTTATGCGTTATACGGTATGCGTTATGCTTTATACGTTATGCGTTATGCGTTATGCGTTATGGGTTATGCGTTGTGCGTTATGCGTTATGCGTTATGCGTTATGCGTTATGCGTTATGCGTTATGCTTTATGCGTTATGCGTTATGCGTTATGCGTTATGCGTTATGCGTTATGCGTTATGCGTTATGCGTTATGCGTTATGCGTTATGCGTTTTGCTTTATGCGTTATGCGTTATGCGTTATGCGTTATGCTTTATGCGTTATGCGTTATGCGTTATGCGTTATGCGTTATGCGTTATGCGTTATGCGTTATGCGTTATGCGTTATGCGTTATATGTTATGCGTTATGCGTTGTGCGTTATACGTTTGCGTTATGCGTTATGCGTTATGCGTTATACGGTATGCGTTATGCGTTATGCTTTATGCGTTATGCGTTATGCGTTATGCGTTATACGGTGTGCGTTATGCGTTATGCGTTATGAGTTATGCGTTATGCGTTATGCGTTATGCGTTATGCGTTATGCGTTGTGCGGTATTCGTTATGCGTTGTGCATTATGCCTTATGCGTTGTGCGTTATGGGTTATGATTTATGCGTTATGCGATATGCGTTATGCGTTATGCGTTATGCGTTATGCGTTATGCGTTATGCGTTATGCTTTATGCGTCATGCGTGATCCGTTATGCGTTAGGCGTTATGCGATTTGCGGTATTCGTTAAGCGTTGTGCATAATGCGTTATGCGTTATGCGTTAAGGGTTATGGGTTGTGCGTTATGCTTAAGCGTTATGCGTTATGCGTTATGCGTATGTGTTATGCGATATGCGTTATGCGTTATGCGTTATGCGTTATGCGTTATGCGTTATGCATAATGCGTTATACGTTATGTATTATGCGTTATGCCTTATGCGTTATGCGATATGCGTCATGCATCAAGCCTTATGCGTTATGCGATATGCGATATGCGTCATGCATCAAGCCTTATGCGTTATGGGTTATGCGTTAACGTTATGCGTTTTGCGTTATGCGTTATGCGTTATGCGTTATGCGTTATGCGTTATGCGTTATGCGTTATGCGTTATGCGTTATGCGTTATGCGTTATGCGTTATGCGTTATGCGTTATGCGTTATGCGTTATGCGTTATGCGTTATGCGTTATGCGTTATGCGTTTTGCGGTATTCGTTATGCGTTGTACATTATGCCTTATGCGTTGTGCGTTATGGGTCATGGGTTATGCGTTATGCTTTATGCGTTATTCATTTTGCGTTATGCGTTATTCGTTATGAGTTATGAGTTATAAGTTATGCGTAATGCGTTATGCCTTATGCGTTATGCGCATGTGTTGTGCGATATGCGTTATGCGTTATGCGTTATGCGTTATGCGTTATGCGTTATGCGTTATGCGTTATGCGTTATGCGTTATGCGTTATACGTTATGCGTTATGCGTTATGCGTTATGCGTTATGCGTTATGCGTTATGCGTTATGCGTTATGCGTTATGCGTTATGCGTTATGCGTTATGCGTTATGCGTTATGCGTTATGCGTTATGCGTTATGCGTTATGCGTTATGCGTTATGCGTTATGCGCTATGCGTTGTGCGTTATGCGTGATCCGTTATGCGTTATGCGTTATGCGTTATGCGTTATGCGTTATGCGTTATGCGGTATGCGTTATGCGTTATGCTTTATGCGTTATGCGTTATGCGTTATGCGTTATACGGTGTGCGTTATGCGTTATGCGTTATGCGTTATGAGTTACACGTTATGCGTTATGCATAATGCGTTATACGTTATGTATTATGCGTTATGCCTTATGCGTTATGCGATATGCGTCATGCATCAAGCCTTATGCGTTATGCGATATGCGATATGCGTCATGCATCAAGCCTTATGCGTTATGGGTTGTGCGTTAACGTTATGCGTTTTGCGTTATGCGTTATGCGTTATGCGTTATGCGTTATGCGTTATACGTTATGCGTTATGCGTTATGCGTTATGGGTTATGCGTTATGCGTTATGGTTATGCGTTATGCGTTATGCGTTATGCGATATGCGTTAGGCGTTATGCGATTTGCGGTATTCGTTAAGCGTTGTGCATTATGAGTTATGAGTTATAAGTTATGCGTTATGCGTTATGCGTTATGCGTTATGCATTATGCTTTATCCGTTATGCGTTATGCGTTATGCTTTATGCGTTATGCGTTATGCGTTATGCGTTATGAGTAATGAGTTATAAGTTATGCGTTATGCGTTATTCGTTATGAGTAATGAGTTATAAGTTATGCGTTATGCGTTATGCTTTATGCGTTATGCGTTATGCGTTATGCTTTATGCGTTATGCGTTACTCCTTATGAGTTATGAGTTATAAGTTATGCGTAATGCGGTATGCGTTATACGTTATACGTTATGCGTTATGCGTTATGCGTTTTGCGTTATGCGTTATGCGTTATGCGTTATGCGTTATGCGTTATGTGTTATGCGTTATGCGTTATGCGTTATGCGTTATGCGTTATGCGTTATGCGTTATGCGTTATGCGTTATGCGTTAAGTGTTATGCGTTTTGCTGTATTCGTTATGCGTTGTGCATTATGCGTTATGCGTTATGCGTTATGCGTTATGCGTTATGCGTTATGCGTTATGCGTTATGCGTTATGCCTTATGCGTTATGCGTTACTCCTTATGAGTTATGAGTTATAAGTTATGCGTAATGCGTTATGCTTTATGCGTTATGCGTTATGCGTTATGCGTTATGCGTTATGCGTTATGCGTTATGCGTTATGCGTTATGCGTTATGCGTTATGCGTTATGCGTGATCCGTTATGCGTTATGCGTTATGCGTTATGCGTTATGCTTTATGCGTTATGCGTTATGCGTTATGCGTTATACGGTGTGCGTTATGCGTTGTGCGTTATGCGTTATGAGTTATGCGGTATGCGTTATGCGTTATGCGTTATGGGGTATGATTTATGCGTTATGCGATATGCGTTATGCGTTATGCCTTTTGCGTTATGCGTTACTCCTTATGAGTTATGAGTTATAAGTTATGCGTAATGCGTTATGCTTTATGCGTTATGCGTTATGCGTTATGCGTTATGCGTTATGCGTTATGCGTTATGCGTTATGCGTTATGCGTGATCCGTTATGCGTTATGCGTTATGCGTTATGCGTTATGCTTTATGCGTTATGCGTTATGCGTTATGCGTTATGCGTTATGCGTTATACGGTGTGCGTTATGCGTTGTGCGTTATGCGTTATGAGTTATGCGGTATGCGTTATGCGTTATGCGTTATGCGTTTTGCGGTATTCGTTATGCGTTGTGCATTATGCGTTATGCGTTGTGCGTTATGGGGTATGATTTATGCGTTATGCGATATGAGTTATGCGTTATGCGTTATGCGTTATGCGTTATGCGTTATGCGTTTTGCGGTATTCGTTATGCGTTGTGCATTATGCGTTATGCGTTGTGCGTTATGGGGTATGATTTATGCGTTATGCGTTATGCTTTATGCGTTATGCGTTATGCGTTATGCCTTATGCGTTATGCGTTATTCGTTATGAGTAATGAGTTATAAGTTATGCGTTATGCGTTATGCTTTATGCGTTATGCGTTATACGTTATGCGTTATGCGTTATGCGTTATGCGTTATGCGTTATGCGTTATGCGTTATGCGTTATGCGTTATGCGTTATGCGTTATACGGTATGCGTTATGCGTTATGCGTTATGCGTTATGCGTTATGCGTTATGCGTTATGCGTTATGCGTTATGCGTTATGCGTTATGCGTTATGCTTTATGCGTTATGCGTCATGCGTTATGCTTTATGCGTTATGCGTTACTCCTTATGAGTTATGAGTTATAAGTTATGCGTAATGCGTTATGCGTTATGCGTTATGCATTATGCTTTATCCGTTATGCGTTATGCGTTATGCTTTATGCGTTATGCGTTATGCGTTATGCGTTATGAGTAATGAGTTATAAGTTATGCGTTATGCGTTATGCTTTATGCGTTATGCGTTATGCGTTATGCTTTATGCGTTATGCGTTACTCCTTATGAGTTATGAGTTATAAGTTATGCGTAATGCGGTATGCGTTATACGTTATACGTTATGCGTTATGCGTTATGCGTTATGCGTTATGCGTTATGCGTTATGCGTTATGCGTTTGGCGTTATGCGTTATGTGTTATGCGTTATGAGTTATGCGTTATGCGCTATGCGTTATGCATTATGCGTTATGCGTTATGCGTTATGCGTTAAGCGTTATGCGTTTTGCTGTATTCGTTATGCGTTGTGCATTATGCGTTATGCGTTATGTGTTATGCTTTATGCGTTATGCGTTATGCGTCATTCGTTATGAGTAATGAGTTATAAGTTATGCGTTATGAGTTATGCGTTATGCGTTATGCGTTATGCGTTATGCGTTATGCGTTATGCGTTTTGCGGTATTCGTTATGCGTTGTGCATTATGAGTTATGCGTTGTGCATTATGGGTTATGATTTATGCGTTATGCTTTATGCGTTATGCGTTATGCGTTATGCTTTATGCGTTATGCGTTACTCCTTATGAGTTATGAGTTATAAGTTATGCGTAATGCGGTATGCGTTATACGTTATACGTTATGCGTTATGCGTTATGCGTTGTGCGTTATGCGTTATGCGTTATGCGTTATGCGTTATGCGTTATGCGTTATGCGTTATGTGTTATGCGTTATGCGTTATGCGTTATGCGTTGTGCGGTATTCGTTATGCGTTGTGCATTATGCCTTATGCGTTGTGCGTTATGGGTTATGATTTATGCGTTATGCGATATGCGTTATGCGTTATGCGTTATGCGTTATGCGTTATGCTTTATGCGTCATGCGTGATCCGTTATGCGTTAGGCGTTATGCGATTTGCGGTATTCGTTAAGCGTTGTGCATTATGCGTTATGCGTTATGCGTTAAGGGTTATGGGTTGTGCGTTATGCTTAAGCGTTATGCGTTATGCGTTATGCGTATGTGTTATGCGATATGCGTTATGCGTTATGCGTTATGCATAATGCGTTATACGTTATGTATTATGCGTTATGCCTTATGCGTTATGCGATATGCGTCATGCATCAAGCCTTATGCGTTATGCGATATGCGATATGCGTCATGCATCAAGCCTTATGCGTTATGGGTTATGCGTTAACGTTATGCGTTATGCGTTATGCGTTATGCGTTATGCGTTATGCGTTATGCGTTATGCGTTATGCGCTATGCGTTGTGCGTTATAAGTTTGCGTTATGCGTTATGCGTTATGCGTTATACTTTATGCGTTATGCGTTATGCGTTATGCGATATGGATTATGCGTTATGGGTTGTTCGTTATGCTTTATGCGTTGGGCGTTATACGTTTGCATTATGCGTTATGCGTTATGCGTTATGCTTTATGCGTTATGCGTTATGCGTTATGCGTTATACGGTGTGCGTTATGCGTTATGCGTTATGCGTTATGAGTTACACGTTATGCGTTATGCATAATGCGTTATACGTTATGTATTATGCGTTATGCCTTATGCGTTATGCGATATGCGTCATGCATCAAGCCTTATGCGTTATGCGATATGCGATATGCGTCATGCATCAAGCCTTATGCGTTATGGGTTGTGCGTTAACGTTATGCGTTTTGCGTTATGCGTTATGCGTTATGCGTTATGCGTTATGCGTTATACGTTATGCGTTATGCGTTATGCGTTGTGGGTTATGCGTTATGCGTTATGGTTATGCGTTATGCGTTATGCGTTATGCGATATGCGTTAGGCGTTATGCGATTTGCGGTATTCGTTAAGCGTTGTGCATTATGAGTTATGAGTTATAAGTTATGCGTAATGCGTTATGCGTTATGCGTTATGCATTATGCTTTATCCGTTATGCGTTATGCGTTATGCGTTATGGGTTATGCGTTATGCGTTATGGTTATGCGTTATGCGTTATGCGTTATGCGATATGCGTTAGGCGTTATGCGATTTGCGGTATTCGTTAAGCGTTGTGCATTATGAGTTATGAGTTATAAGTTATGCGTAATGCGTTATGCGTTATGCGTTATGCATTATGCTTTATCCGTTATGCGTTATGCGTTATGCTTTATGCGTTATGCGTTATGCGTTATGCGTTATGAGTAATGAGTTATAAGTTATGCGTTATGCGTTATTCGTTATGAGTAATGAGTTATAAGTTATGCGTTATGCGTTATGCTTTATGCGTTATGCGTTATGCGTTATGCTTTATGCGTTATGCGTTACTCCTTATGAGTTATGAGTTATAAGTTATGCGTAATGCGGTATGCGTTATACGTTATACGTTATGCGTTATGCGTTATGCGTTGTGCGTTATGCGTTATGCGTTATGCGTTATGCGTTATGCGTTATGTGTTATGCGTTATGCGTTATGCGTTATGCGTTATGCGATATGCGTCATGCATCAAGCCTTATGCGTTATGCGATATGCGATATGCGTCATGCATCAAGCCTTATGCGTTATGGGTTATGCGTTAACGTTATGCGTTATGCGTTATGCGTTATGCGTTATGCGTTATGCGTTATGCGTTATGCGCTATGCGTTGTGCGTTATAAGTTTGCGTTATGCGTTATGCGTTATGCGTTATACTTTATGCGTTATGCGTTATGCGTTATGCGATATGGATTATGCGTTATGGGTTGTTCGTTATGCTTTATGCGTTGGGCGTTATACGTTTGCATTATGCGTTATGCGTTATGCGTTATGCTTTATGCGTTATGCGTTATGCGTTATGCGTTATACGGTGTGCGTTATGCGTTATGCGTTATGCGTTATGAGTTACACGTTATGCGTTATGCATAATGCGTTATACGTTATGTATTATGCGTTATGCCTTATGCGTTATGCGATATGCGTCATGCATCAAGCCTTATGCGTTATGCGATATGCGATATGCGTCATGCATCAAGCCTTATGCGTTATGGGTTGTGCGTTAACGTTATGCGTTTTGCGTTATGCGTTATGCGTTATGCGTTATGCGTTATACGTTATGCGTTATGCGTTATGCGTTATGGGTTATGCGTTATGCGTTATGGTTATGCGTTATGCGTTATGCGTTATGCGATATGCGTTAGGCGTTATGCGATTTGCGGTATTCGTTAAGCGTTGTGCATTATGAGTTATGAGTTATAAGTTATGCGTAATGCGTTATGCGTTATGCGTTATGCATTATGCTTTATCCGTTATGCGTTATGCGTTATGCTTTATGCGTTATGCGTTATGCGTTATGCGTTATGAGTAATGAGTTATAAGTTATGCGTTATGCGTTATTCGTTATGAGTAATGAGTTATAAGTTATGCGTTATGCGTTATGCTTTATGCGTTATGCGTTATGCGTTATGCTTTATGCGTTATGCGTTACTCCTTATGAGTTATGAGTTATAAGTTATGCGTAATGCGGTATGCGTTATACGTTATACGTTATGCGTTATGCGTTATGCGTTGTGCGTTATGCGTTATGCGTTATGCGTTATGCGTTATGCGTTATGTGTTATGCGTTATGCGTTATGCGTTATGCGTTATGCGTTATGCATTATGCGTTATGCGTTATGCGTTATGCGTTAAGTGTTATGCGTTTTGCTGTATTCGTTATGCGTTGTGCATTATGCGTTATGCGTTATGCGTTATGCGTTATGCGTTATGCGTTATGCGTTATGCGTTATGCGTTATGCGTTATGCTTTATGCGTTATGCGTTACTCCTTATGAGTAATGAGTTATAAGTTATGCGTAATGCGTTATGCTTTATGCGTTATGCGTTATGCGTTATGCGTTATGCGTTATGCGTTATGCGTTATGCGTTATGCGTTATGCGTGATCCGTTATGCGTTATGCGTTATGCGTTATGCGTTATGCTTTATGCGTTATGCGTTATGCGTTATGCGTTATGCGTTATACGGTGTGCGTTATGCGTTGTGCGTTATGCGTTATGAGTTATGCGGTATGCGTTATGCGTTATGCGTTATGCGTTTTGCGGTATTCGTTATGCGTTGTGCATTATGCGTTATGCGTTGTGCGTTATGGGGTATGATTTATGCGTTATGCGATATGCGTTATGCGTTATGCCTTATGCGTTATGCGTTACTCCTTATGAGTTATGAGTTATAAGTTATGCGTAATGCGTTATGCTTTATGCGTTATGCGTTATGCGTTATGCGTTATGCGTTATGCGTTATGCGTTATGCGTTATGCGTTATGCGTTATGCGTGATCCGTTATGCGTTATGCCTTATGCGTTATGCGTTATGCTTTATGCGTTATGCGTTATGCGTTATGCGTTATGCGTTATGCGTTATACGGTGTGCGTTATGCGTTGTGCGTTATGCGTTATGAGTTATGCGGTATGCGTTATGCGTTATGCGTTATGCGTTTTGCGGTATTCGTTATGCGTTGTGCATTATGCGTTATGCGTTGTGCGTTATGGGGTATGATTTATGCGTTATGCGATATGAGTTATGCGTTATGCGTTATGCGTTATGCGTTATGCGTTATGCGTTATGCGTTATGCTTTATGCTTTATGCGTTATGCGTTATGCGTTATGCCTTATGCGTTATGCGTTATTCGTTATGAGTAATGAGTTATAAGTTATGCGTTATGCGTTATGCTTTATGCGTTATGCGTTATACGTTATGCGTTATGCGTTATGCGTTATGCGTTATGCGTTATGCGTTATGCGTTATGCGTTATACGGTATGCGTTATGCGTTATGCGTTATGCGTTATGCGTTATGCGTTATGCGTTATGCGTTATGCGTTATGCGTTATGCGTTATGCTTTATGCGTTATGCGTCATGCGTTATGCTTTATGCGTTATGCGTTACTCCTTATGAGTTATGAGTTATAAGTTATGCGTAATGCGTTATGCGTTATGCGTTATGCATTATGCTTTATCCGTTATGCGTTATGCGTTATGCTTTATGCGTTATGCGTTATGCGTTATGCGTTATGAGTAATGAGTTATAAGTTATGCGTTATGCGTTATGCTTTATGCGTTATGCGTTATGCGTTATGCTTTATGCGTTATGCGTTACTCCTTATGAGTTATGAGTTATAAGTTATGCGTAATGCGGTATGCGTTATACGTTATACGTTATGCGTTATGCGTTATGCGTTATGCGTTATGCGTTATGCGTTATGCGTTATGCGTTTGGCGTTATGCGTTATGTGTTATGCGTTATGCGTTATGCGTTATGCGCTATGCGTTATGCATTATGCGTTATGCGTTATGCGTTATGCGTTAAGCGTTATGCGTTTTGCTGTATTCGTTATGCGTTGTGCATTATGCGTTATGCGTTATGTGTTATGCTTTATGCGTTATGCGTTATGCGTCATTCGTTATGAGTAATGAGTTATAAGTTATGCGTTATGAGTTATGCGTTATGCGTTATGCGTTATGCGTTATGCGTTATGCGTTTTGCGGTATTCGTTATGCGTTGTGCATTATGAGTTATGCGTTGTGCATTATGGGTTATGATTTATGCGTTATGCGATATGAGTTATGCTTTATGCGTTATGCGTTATGCGTTATGCGTTATGAGTAATGAGTTATAAGTTATGCGTTATGCGTTATGCTTTATGCGTTATGCGTTATGCGTTATGCTTTATGCGTTATGCGTTACTCCTTATGAGTTATGAGTTATAAGTTATGCGTAATGCGGTATGTGTTATACGTTATACGTTATGCGTTATGCGTTATGCGTTGTGCGTTATGCGTTATGCGTTATGCGTTATGCGTTATGCGTTATGTGTTATGCGTTATGCGTTATGCGTTATGCGTTGTGCGGTATTCGTTATGCGTTGTGCATTATGCCTTATGCGTTGTGCGTTATGGGTTATGATTTATGCGTTATGCGATATGCGTTATGCGTTATGCGTTATGCGTTATGCGTTATGCGTTATGCTTTATGCGTCATGCGTGATCCGTTATGCGTTAGGCGTTATGCGATTTGCGGTATTCGTTAAGCGTTGTGCATTATGCGTTATGCGTTATGCGTTAAGGGTTATGGGTTGTGCGTTATGCTTAAGCGTTATGCGTTATGCGTTATGCGTATGTGTTATGCGATATGCGTTATGCGTTATGCGTTATGCGTTATGCATAATGCGTTATACGTTATGTATTATGCGTTATGCCTTATGCGTTATGCGATATGCGTCATGCATCAAGCCTTATGCGTTATGCGATATGCGATATGCGTCATGCATCAAGCCTTATGCGTTATGGGTTATGCGTTAACGTTATGCGTTTTGCATTTTGCGTTATGCGTTATGCGTTATGCGTTATGCGTTATGCGTTATGCGTTATGCGTTATGCGTTATGCGTTATGCGTTATGCGTTATGCGTTATGCGTTATGCGTTATGCGTTATGCGTTATGCGTTTTGCGGTATTCGTTATGCGTTGTACATTATGCCTTATGCGTTGTGCGTTATGGGTCATGGGTTATGCGTTATGCTTTATGCGTTATTCATTTTGCGTTATGCGTTATTCGTTATGAGTTATGAGTTATAAGTTATGCGTAATGCGTTATACCTTATGCGTTATGCGTATGTGTTGTGCGATATGCGTTATGCGTTATGCGTTATGCGTTATGCGTTATGCGTTATGCGTTATGCGTTATGCGTTATACGTTATGCGTTATACGTTATGCGTTATGCGTTATGCGTTATGCGTTATGCGTTATGCGTTATGCGTTATGCGTTATGCGTTATGCGTTATGCGTTATGCGTTATGCGTTATGCGTTATGCGTTATGCGTTATGCGTTATGCGGTATGCGCTATGCGTTGTGCGTTATGCGTGATCCGTTATGCGTTATGCGTTATGCGTTATGCGTTATGCGTTATGCGTTATGCGTTATGCGTTATGCGTTATGCGTTATGCGTTATGCGTTATGCGTTATGCGTTATGCGTTATGCGTTATGCGCTATGCGTTGTGCGTTATAAGTTTGCGTTATGCGTTATGCGTTATGCGTTATACTTTATGCGTTATGCGTTATGCGTTATGCGATATGGATTATGCGTTATGGGTTGTTCGTTATGCTTTATGCGTTGGGCGTTATACGTTTGCATTATGCGTTATGCGTTATGCGTTATGCTTTATGCGTTATGCGTTATGCGTTATGCGTTATACGGTGTGCGTTATGCGTTATGCGTTATGAGTTACACGTTATGCGTTATGCATAATGCGTTATACGTTATGTATTATGCGTTATGCCTTATGCGTTATGCGATATGCGTCATGCATCAAGCCTTATGCGTTATGCGATATGCGATATGCGTCATGCATCAAGCCTTATGCGTTATGGGTTGTGCGTTAACGTTATGCGTTTTGCGTTATGCGTTATGCGTTATGCGTTATGCGTTATGCGTTATACGTTATGCGTTATGCGTTATGCGTTATGGGTTATGCGTTATGCGTTATGGTTATGCGTTATGCGTTATGCGTTATGCGATATGCGTTAGGCGTTATGCGATTTGCGGTATTCGTTAAGCGTTGTGCATTATGAGTTATGAGTTATAAGTTATGCGTAATGCGTTATGCGTTATGCGTTATGCGTTATGCTTTATCCGTTATGCGTTATGCGTTATGCTTTATGCGTTATGCGTTATGCGTTATGAGTTATGAGTAATGAGTTATAAGTTATGCGTTATGCGTTATTCGTTATGAGTAATGAGTTATAAGTTATGCGTTATGCGTTATGCTTTATGCGTTATGCGTTATGCGTTATGCTTTATGCGTTATGCGTTACTCCTTATGAGTTATGAGTTATAAGTTATGCGTAATGCGGTATGCGTTATACGTTATACGTTATGCGTTATGCGTTATGCGTTGTGCGTTATGCGTTATGCGTTATGCGTTATGCGTTATGCGTTATGTGTTATGCGTTATGCGTTATGCGTTATGCGCTATGCGTTATGCATTATGCGTTATGCGTTATGCGTTATGCGTTAAGCGTTATGCGTTTTGCTGTATTCGTTATGCGTTGTGCATTATGCGTTATGCGTTATGCGTTATGCGTTATGCGTTATGCGTTATGCGTTATGCGTTATGCGTTATGCCTTATGCGTTATGCGTTACTCCTTATGAGTTATGAGTTATAAGTTATGCGTAATGCGTTAAGCTTTATGCGTTATGCGTTATGCGTTATGCGTTATGCGTTATGCGTTATGCGTTATGCGTTATGCGTTATGCGTGATCCGTTATGCGTTATGCGTTATGCGTTATGCGTTATGCTTTATGCGTTATGCGTTATGCGTTATGCGTTATGCGTTATACGGTGTGCGTTATGCGTTGTGCGTTATGCGTTATGAGTTATGCGGTATGCGTTATGCGTTATGCGTTATGCGTTTTGCGTTATGCTTTATGCGTTATGCGTTATGCGTTATGCCTTATGCGTTATGCGTTATTCGTTATGAGTAATGAGTTATAAGTTATGCGTTATGCGTTATGCTTTATGCGTTATGCGTTATACGTTATGCGTTATGCGTTATGCGTTATGCGTTATGCGTTATGCGTTATGCGTTATGCGTTATGCGTTATACGGTATGCGTTATGCGTTATGCGTTATGCGTTATGCGTTATGCGTTATGCGTTATGCGTTATGCGTTATGCGTTATGCGTTATGCTCTATGCGTTATGCGTCATGCGTTATGCTTTATGCGTTATGCGTTACTCCTTATGAGTTATGAGTTATAAGTTATGCGTAATGCGTTATGCGTTATGCGTTATGCATTATGCTTTATCCGTTATGCGTTATGCGTTATGCTTTATGCGTTATGCGTTATGCGTTATGCGTTATGAGTAATGAGTTATAAGTTATGCGTTATGCGTTATGCTTTATGCGTTATGCGTTATGCGTTATGCTTTATGCGTTATGCGTTACTCCTTATGAGTTATGAGTTATAAGTTATGCGTAATGCGGTATGCGTTATACGTTATACGTTATGCGTTATGCGTTATGCGTTATGCGTTATGCGTTATGCGTTATGCGTTATGCGTTATGCGTTATGCGTTATGCGTTATGTGTTATGCGTTATGCGTTATGCGTTATGCGTTATGCGCTATGCGTTATGCATTATGCGTTATGCGTTATGCGTTATGCGTTAAGCGTTATGCGTTTTGCTGTATTCGTTATGCGTTGTGCATTATGCGTTATGCGTTATGTGTTATGCTTTATGCGTTATGCGTTATGCGTTATTCGTTATGAGTAATGAGTTATAAGTTATGCGTCATGAGTTATGCGTTATGCGTTATGCGTTATGCGTTATGCGTTATGCGTTTTGCGGTATTCGTTATGCGTTGTGCATTATGAGTTATGCGTTGTGCATTATGGGTTATGATTTATGCGTTATGCGATATGAGTTATGCTTTATGCGTTATGCGTTATGCGTTATGCGTTATGAGTAATGAGTTATAAGTTATGCGTTATGCGTTATTCGTTATGAGTAATGAGTTATAAGTTATGCGTCATGCGTGATCCGTTATGCGTTAGGCGTTATGCGATTTGCGGTATTCGTTAAGCGTTGTGCATTATGTGTTATGCGTTATGCGTTAAGGGTTATGGGTTATGCGTTATGCTTTATGCGTTATTCATTTTGCGTTATGCGTTATTCGTTATGAGTTATGAGTTATAAGTTATGCGTAATGCGTTATGCCTTATGAGTTATGCATTATGCGTTATGCGTTATGCATAATGCGTTATACGTTATGTATTATGCGTTATGCGTTATGCGATATGCGTCATGCATCAAGCCTTATGCGATATGCGATATGCGTCATGCATCAAGCCTTATGCGTTAAGGGTAATGCGTTAACGTTATGCGTTATGCGTTATGATGTATGCTTTATGCGTTATGCGTTATGTGTGACCCGACATGCGTTATGCATTTTGCGTTATGCGTTATTCGTTATGAGTTATATGTTATGCGTAATGCGTTATGCGTTATGCATTATGCATTATGCTTTATCCGTTATGGGTTATGCGTTATGCTTTATGCGTTATGCGTTATGCGTTATGCGTTAAGCGTTATGCGTTATTCGTTATGAGTAATGAGTTATAAGTTATGCGTTATGCGTAATGCGTTATGCGTTATGCGTTCTGCGTTATGCTTTATGCGTTATGCGTTATGCTTTATGCGTTATTCGTTATACGTTATGCGTTATGCGTTATGCGTTATGCGTTATGCGTTATGCGTTATGCGTTATGCGTTATGCGTTATGCGTCATGCGTTATGCGTTATGCGTTATGCGTTATGCGTTATGCGTTATGCGTTATGCGTTATGCGTTATGCGGTATGCGTTATGCGTTATGCGTTATGCGTTATGCGTTATGCGTTATGCGTTATGCGTTATGCGTTATGCGTTATGCGTTATGCGTTAGGGGTTATGCGTTATGCGTTATGCGTTATGCGTTATGCGTTATGCGTTATGCGTTATGCGTTATGCGTTATGCGGTATGCGTTATGCGTTATGCGTTATGCGTTATGCGTTATGCGTTATGCGTTATGCGTTATGCTTTATGCGTTATGCGTTACTCCTTATGAGTTATGAGTTATAAGTTCTGCGTAATGCGTTATGCGTGATCCGTTATGCGTTATGCGTTATGCGTTATGCGTTATGCGTTATGCGTTATGCGTTATGCGTTATGCGTTATGCGTTATGCGTTATGCGTTATGCGTCATGCGTTATGCGTTATGCGTTATGCGTTATGCGTTATGCGTTATGCGTTATGCGTTATGCGTTATGCGGTATGCGTTATGCGTTATGCGTTATGCGTTATGCGTTATGCGTTATGCGTTATGCGTTATGCGTTATGCGTTATGCGTTATGCGTTATGCGTTATGCGTTATGCTTTATGCGTTATGCATTATGCGTTATGCGTTATGCGATATGCGTTATGCATTATGCATTATGCGTTATTCGTTATGCGTTATGCGTGATCCGTTATGCGTTATGCGTTATGCGTTATGCGTTATGCGTTATGCGTTATGCGTTATGCGTTATGCGTTATGCGTTATGCGTTATGCGTTATGCCTTATGCCTTATGCGTTATGCGTTACTCCTTATGAGTTATGAGTTATAAGTTATGCGTAATGCGTTATGCTTTATGCGTTATGCTTTATGCGTTATGCGTTACTCCTTATGAGTTATGAGTTATAAGTTATGCGTAATGCGTTATGCGTTATGCGTTATGCATTATGCTTTATCCGTTATGCGTTATGCGTTATGCTTTATGCGTTATGCGTTATGCGTTATGCGTTATGAGTAATGAGTTATAAGTTATGCGTTATGCGTTATGCTTTATGCGTTATGCGTTATGCGTTATGCTTTATGCGTTATGCGTTACTCCTTATGAGTTATGAGTTATAAGTTATGCGTAATGCGGTATGCGTTATACGTTATACGTTATGCGTTATGCGTTATGCGTTATGCGTTATGCGTTATGCGTTATGCGTTATGCGTTATGCGTTATGCGTTATGCGTTATGTGTTATGCGTTATGCGTTATGCGTTATGCGTTATGCGCTATGCGTTATGCATTATGCGTTATGCGTTATGCGTTATGCGTTAAGCGTTATGCGTTTTGCTGTATTCGTTATGCGTTGTGCATTATGCGTTATGCGTTATGTGTTATGCTTTATGCGTTATGCGTTATGCGTCATTCGTTATGAGTAATGAGTTATAAGTTATGCGTCATGAGTTATGCGTTATGCGTTATGCGTTATGCGTTATGCGTTATGCGTTTTGCGGTATTCGTTATGCGTTGTGCATTATGAGTTATGCGTTGTGCATTATGGGTTATGATTTATGCGTTATGCGATATGAGTTATGCTTTATGCGTTATGCGTTATGCGTTATGCGTTATGAGTAATGAGTTATAAGTTATGCGTTATGCGTTATTCGTTATGAGTAATGAGTTATAAGTTATGCGTCATGCGTGATCCGTTATGCGTTAGGCGTTATGCGATTTGCGGTATTCGTTATGCGTTGTGCATTATGTGTTATGCGTTATGCGTTAAGGGTTATGGGTTATGCGTTATGCTTTATGCGTTATTCATTTTGCGTTATGCGTTATTCGTTATGAGTTATGAGTTATAAGTTATGCGTAATGCGTTATGCCTTATGAGTTATGCATTATGCGTTATGCGTTATGCATAATGCGTTATACGTTATGTATTATGCGTTATGCGTTATGCGATATGCGTCATGCATCAAGCCTTATGCGATATGCGATATGCGTCATGCATCAAGCCTTATGCGTTAAGGGTAATGCGTTAACGTTATGCGTTATGCGTTATGATGTATGCTTTATGCGTTATGCGTTATGTGTGACCCGACATGCGTTATGCATTTTGCGTTATGCGTTATTCGTTATGAGTTATAAGTTATGCGTAATGCGTTATGCGTTATGCATTATGCATTATGCTTTATCCGTTATGGGTTATGCGTTATGCTTTATGCGTTATGCGTTATGCGTTATGCGTTAAGCGTTATGCGTTATTCGTTATGAGTAATGAGTTATAAGTTATGCGTTATGCGTTATGCGTTATGCGTTATGCGTTCTGCGTTATGCTTTATGCGTTATGCGTTATGCTTTATGCGTTATTCGTTATACGTTATGCGTTATGCGTTATGCGTTATGCGTTATGCGTTATGCGTTATGCGTTATGCGTTATGCGTTATGCGTCATGCGTTATGCGTTATGCGTTATGCGTTATGCGTTATGCGTTATGCGTTATGCGTTATGCGTTATGCGGTATGCGTTATGCGTTATGCGTTATGCGTTATGCGTTATGCGTTATGCGTTATGCGTTATGCGTTATGCGTTATGCGTTATGCGTTATGCGTTATGCGTTATGCTTTATGCGTTATGCATTATGCGTTATGCGTTATGCGATATGCGTTATGCATTATGCATTATGCGTTATTCGTTATGCGTTATGCGTGATCCGTTATGCGTTATGCGTTATGCGTTATGCGTTATGCGTTATGCGTTATGCGTTATGCGTTATGCGTTATGCGTTATGCGTTATGCGTTATGCGTTATGCCTTATGCCTTATGCGTTATGCGTTACTCCTTATGAGTTATGAGTTATAAGTTATGCGTAATGCGTTATGCTTTATGCGTTATGCGTTATGCCTTATGCGTTATGCGTTATGCGTTATGCGTTATGCGTTATGCGTTATGCGTTATGCGTTATGCGTTATGCGTTATGCTTTATGCGTTATGCGTTACTCCTTATGAGTTATGAGTTATAAGTTATGCGTAATGCGTTATGCGTTATGCGTTATGCGTTATGCTTTATGCGTTATGCGTTATGCGTTATGCGTTATGCGCTTTGCGTTATGCGTTATGCGTGATCCGTTATGCGTTATGCGTTATGCGTTATGCGTTATGCGTTATGCGTTATGCGTTATGCGTTATGCGTTATGCGTTATGCGTTATGCGTTATGCTTTATGCGTTATGCGTTATGAGTTATGAGTTATAAGTTATGCGTAATGCGTTATGCTTTATGCGTTATGCGTTATGCGTTATGCGTTATGCGTTATGCGTTATGCGTTATGCGTTATGCGTTATGCTTTATTCGTTATGCGTTATGCGTTATGCGTTATGCGTTATGCCTTATGCGTTATGCGTTATTCGTTATGAGTAATGAGTTATAAGTTATGCGTTATGCTTTATGCGTTATGCGTTATGCGTTATGCGTTATGCGTTAGGGGTTATGCGTTATGCGTTATGCGTTATGCGTTACTCCTTATGAGTTATGAGTTATAAGTTATGCGTTATGCTTTATGCGTTATGCGTTACTCCTTATGAGTTATGAGTTATAAGTTATGCGTAATGCGGTATGCGTTATACGTTATACGTTATGCGTTATGCGTTATGCGTTATGCGTTATGCGTTATGCGTTATGCGTTATGCGTTATGCATTATGCGTTATGCGTTATGCGTTATGCGTTAAGCGTTATGCGTTTTGCTGTATTCGTTATGCGTTGTGCATTATGCGTTATGCGTTATGTGTTATGCTTTATGCGTTATGCGTTATGCGTAATGCGTTATGCGTTATGCGTTATGCGTTATGCTTTATGCGTTATGCGTTATGCGTTATGCTTTATGCGTTATTCATTATGCGTTATGCGTTATGCGTTATGCGTTATGCGTTATGCGTTATGCGTTATGCGTTATGCGTTATGCGTTATGCGTTATGCGTTATGCGTTATGCGTTATGCGTTATGCGTTATGCGTTATGCGTTATGCGTTATGCGTTATGCTTTATGCGTTATGCGTTACTCCTTATGAGTTATGAGTTATAAGTTATGCGTAATGCGTTATGCGTTATGCGTTATGCGTTATGCTTTATGCGTTATGCGTTATGCGTTATGGGTTATGATTTATGCGTTATGCGATATGCGTTATGCGTTATGCGTTATGCGTTATGCGTTATGCGTTATGCGTTATGCTTTATGCGTCATGCGTGATCCGTTATGCGTTAGGCGTTATGCGATTTGCGGTATTCGTTAAGCGTTGTGCATTATGCGTTATGCGTTATGCGTTAAGGGTTATGGGTTGTGCGTTATGCTTAAGCGTTATGCGTTATGCGTTATGCGTATGTGTTATGCGATATGCGTTATGCGTTATGCGTTATGCGTTATGCGTTATGCGTTATGCGTTATGCATAATGCGTTATACGTTATGTATTATGCGTTATGCCTTATGCGTTATGCGATATGCGTCATGCATCAAGCCTTATGCGTTATGCGATATGCGATATGCGTCATGCATCAAGCCTTATGCGTTATGGGTTATGCGTTAACGTTATGCGTTTTGCGTTATGCGTTATGCGTTATGCGTTATGCGTTATGCGTTATGCGTTATGCGTTATGCGTTATGCGTTATGCGTTATGCGTTATGCGTTATGCGTTATGCGTTATGCGTTATGCGTTATGCGTTATGCATTATGCTTTATCCGTTATGGGTTATGCGTTATGCTTTATGCGTTATGCGTTATGCGTTATGCGTTAAGCGTTATGCGTTATTCGTTATGAGTAATGAGTTATAAGTTATGCGTTATGCGTAATGCGTTATGCGTTATGCGTTCTGCGTTATGCTTTATGCGTTATGCGTTATGCTTTATGCGTTATTCGTTATACGTTATGCGTTATGCGTTATGCGTTATGCGTTATGCGTTATGCGTTATGCGTTATGCGTTATGCGTTATGCATTATGCATTATGCTTTATCCGTTATGGGTTATGCGTTATGCTTTATGCGTTATGCGTTATGCGTTATGCGTTAAGCGTTATGCGTTATTCGTTATGAGTAATGAGTTATAAGTTATGCGTTATGCGTAATGCGTTATGCGTTATGCGTTCTGCGTTATGCTTTATGCGTTATGCGTTATGCTTTATGCGTTATTCGTTATACGTTATGCGTTATGCGTTATGCGTTATGCGTTATGCGTTATGCGTTATGCGTTATGCGTTATGCGTTATGCGTTATGCTTTATGCGTTATTCGTTATACGTTATGCGTTATGCGTTATGCGTTATGCGTTATGCGTTATGCGTTATGCGTTATGCGTTATGCGTTATGCGTCATGCGTTATGCGTTATGCGTTATGCGTTATGCGTTATGCGTTATGCGTTATGCGTTATGCGTTATGCGGTATGCGTTATGCGTTATGCGTTATGCGTTATGCGTTATGCGTTATGCGTTATGCGTTATGCGTTATGCGTTATGCGTTATGCGTTAGGGGTTATGCGTTATGCGTTATGCGTTATGCGTTACTCCTTATGAGTTATGAGTTATAAGTTATGCGTTATGCTTTATGCGTTATGCGTTACTCCTTATGAGTTATGAGTTATAAGTTCTGCGTAATGCGTTATGCGTGATCCGTTATGCGTTATGCGTTATGCGTTATGCGTTATGCGTTATGCGTTATGCGTTATGCGTTATGCGTTATGCGTTATGCGTTATGCGTTATGCGTCATGCGTTATGCGTTATGCGTTATGCGTTATGCGTTATGCGTTATGCGTTATGCGTTATGCGTTATGCGGTATGCGTTATGCGTTATGCGTTATGCGTTATGCGTTATGCGTTATGCGTTATGCGTTATGCGTTATGCGTTATGCGTTATGCGTTATGCGTTATGCGTTATGCTTTATGCGTTATGCATTATGCGTTATGCGTTATGCGATATGCGTTATGCATTATGCATTATGCGTTATTCGTTATGCGTTATGCGTGATCCGTTATGCGTTATGCGTTATGCGTTATGCGTTATGCGTTATGCGTTATGCGTTATGCGTTATGCGTTATGCGTTATGCGTTATGCGTTATGCCTTATGCCTTATGCGTTATGCGTTACTCCTTATGAGTTATGAGTTATAAGTTATGCGTAATGCGTTATGCTTTATGCGTTATGCTTTATGCGTTATGCGTTACTCCTTATGAGTTATGAGTTATAAGTTATGCGTAATGCGTTATGCGTTATGCGTTATGCATTATGCTTTATCCGTTATGCGTTATGCGTTATGCTTTATGCGTTATGCGTTATGCGTTATGCGTTATGAGTAATGAGTTATAAGTTATGCGTTATGCGTTATGCTTTATGCGTTATGCGTTATGCGTTATGCTTTATGCGTTATGCGTTACTCCTTATGAGTTATGAGTTATAAGTTATGCGTAATGCGGTATGCGTTATACGTTATACGTTATGCGTTATGCGTTATGCGTTATGCGTTATGCGTTATGCGTTATGCGTTATGCGTTATGCGTTATGCGTTATGCGTTATGTGTTATGCGTTATGCGTTATGCGTTATGCGTTATGCGCTATGCGTTATGCATTATGCGTTATGCGTTATGCGTTATGCGTTAAGCGTTATGCGTTTTGCTGTATTCGTTATGCGTTGTGCATTATGCGTTATGCGTTATGTGTTATGCTTTATGCGTTATGCGTTATGCGTCATTCGTTATGAGTAATGAGTTATAAGTTATGCGTCATGAGTTATGCGTTATGCGTTATGCGTTATGCGTTATGCGTTATGCGTTTTGCGGTATTCGTTATGCGTTGTGCATTATGAGTTATGCGTTGTGCATTATGGGTTATGATTTATGCGTTATGCGATATGAGTTATGCTTTATGCGTTATGCGTTATGCGTTATGCGTTATGAGTAATGAGTTATAAGTTATGCGTTATGCGTTATTCGTTATGAGTAATGAGTTATAAGTTATGCGTCATGCGTGATCCGTTATGCGTTAGGCGTTATGCGATTTGCGGTATTCGTTAAGCGTTGTGCATTATGCGTTATGCGTTATGCGTTATGGGTTATGGGTTATGCGTTATGCTTTATGCGTTATTCATTTTGCGTTATGCGTTATTCGTTATGAGTTATGAGTTATAAGTTATGCGTAATGCGTTATGCCTTATGAGTTATGCATTATGCGTTATGCGTTATGCATAATGCGTTATACGTTATGTATTATGCGTTATGCGTTATGCGATATGCGTCATGCATCAAGCCTTATGCGATATGCGATATGCGTCATGCATCAAGCCTTATGCGTTAAGGGTAATGCGTTAACGTTATGCGTTATGCGTTATGATGTATGCTTTATGCGTTATGCGTTATGTGTGACCCGACATGCGTTATGCATTTTGCGTTATGCGTTATTCGTTATGAGTTATATGTTATGCGTAATGCGTTATGCGTTATGCATTATGCATTATGCTTTATCCGTTATGGGTTATGCGTTATGCTTTATGCGTTATGCGTTATGCGTTATGCGTTAAGCGTTATGCGTTATTCGTTATGAGTAATGAGTTATAAGTTATGCGTTATGCGTAATGCGTTATGCGTTATGCGTTCTGCGTTATGCTTTATGCGTTATGCGTTATGCTTTATGCGTTATTCGTTATACGTTATGCGTTATGCGTTATGCGTTATGCGTTATGCGTTATGCGTTATGCGTTATGCGTTATGCGTCATGCGTTATGCGTTATGCGTTATGCGTTATGCGTTATGCGTTATGCGTTATGCGTTATGCGTTATGCGGTATGCGTTATGCGTTATGCGTTATGCGTTATGCGTTATGCGTTATGCGTTATGCGTTATGCGTTATGCGTTATGCGTTATGCGTTATGCGTTATGCGTTATGCTTTATGCGTTATGCATTATGCGTTATGCGTTATGCGATATGCGTTATGCATTATGCATTATGCGTTATTCGTTATGCGTTATGCGTGATCCGTTATGCGTTATGCGTTATGCGTTATGCGTTATGCGTTATGCGTTATGCGTTATGCGTTATGCGTTATGCGTTATGCGTTATGCGTTATGCGTTATGCGTTATGCCTTATGCCTTATGCGTTATGCGTTACTCCTTATGAGTTATGAGTTATAAGTTATGCGTAATGCGTTATGCTTTATGCGTTATGCGTTATGCGTTATGCGTTATGCGTTATGCGTTATGCGTTATGCGTTATGCGTTATGCGTTATGCGTTATGCGTTATGCGTTATGCTTTATGCGTTATGCGTTACTCCTTATGAGTTATGAGTTATAAGTTATGCGTCATGCGTTATGCGTTATGCGTTATGCGTTATGCTTTATGCGTTATGCGTTATGCGTTATGCGTTATGCGCTTTGCGTTATGCGTTATGCGTGATCCGTTATGCGTTATGCGTTATGCGTTATGCGTTATGCGTTATGCGTTATGCGTTATGCGTTATGCGTTATGCGTTATGCGTTATGCGTTATGCTTTATGCGTTATGCGTTACTCCTTATGAGTTATGAGTTATAAGTTATGCGTAATGCGTTATGCTTTATGCGTTATGCGTTATGCGTTATGCGTTATGCGTTATGCGTTATGCGTTATGCGTTATGCGTTATGCTTTATTCGTTATGCGTTATGCGTTATGCGTTATGCGTTATGCCTTATGCGTTATGCGTTATTCGTTATGAGTAATGAGTTATAAGTTATGCGTTATGCTTTATGCGTTATGCGTTATGCGTTATGCGTTATGCGTTAGGGGTTATGCGTTATGCGTTATGCGTTATGCGTTACTCCTTATGAGTTATGAGTTATAAGTTATGCGTTATGCTTTATGCGTTATGCGTTACTCCTTATGAGTTATGAGTTATAAGTTATGCGTAATGCGGTATGCGTTATACGTTATACGTTATGCGTTATGCGTTATGCGTTATGCGTTATGCGTTATGCGTTATGCGTTATGCGTTATGCATTATGCGTTATGCGTTATGCGTTATGCGTTAAGCGTTATGCGTTTTGCTGTATTCGTTATGCGTTGTGCATTATGCGTTATGCGTTATGTGTTATGCTTTATGCGTTATGCGTTATGCGTAATGCGTTATGCGTTATGCGTTATGCGTTATGCTTTATGCGTTATGCGTTATGCGTTATGCTTTATGCGTTATTCATTATGCGTTATGCGTTATGCGTTATGCGTTATGCGTTATGCGTTATGCGTTATGCGTTATGCGTTATGCGTTATGCGTTATGCGTTATGCGTTATGCGTTATGCGTTATGCGTTATGCGTTATGCGTTATGCGTTATGCGTTATGCTTTATGCGTTATGCGTTACTCCTTATGAGTTATGAGTTATAAGTTATGCGTAATGCGTTATGCGTTATGCGTTATGCGTTATGCTTTATGCGTTATGCGTTATGCGTTATGGGTTATGATTTATGCGTTATGCGATATGCGTTATGCGTTATGCGTTATGCGTTATGCGTTATGCGTTATGCGTTATGCTTTATGCGTCATGCGTGATCCGTTATGCGTTAGGCGTTATGCGATTTGCGGTATTCGTTAAGCGTTGTGCATTATGCGTTATGCGTTATGCGTTAAGGGTTATGGGTTGTGCGTTATGCTTAAGCGTTATGCGTTATGCGTTATGCGTATGTGTTATGCGATATGCGTTATGCGTTATGCGTTATGCGTTATGCGTTATGCGTTATGCGTTATGCGTTATGCATAATGCGTTATACGTTATGTATTATGCGTTATGCCTTATGCGTTATGCGATATGCGTCATGCATCAAGCCTTATGCGTTATGCGATATGCGATATGCGTCATGCATCAAGCCTTATGCGTTATGGGTTATGCGTTAACGTTATGCGTTTTGCGTTATGCGTTATGCGTTATGCGTTATGCGTTATGCGTTATGCGTTATGCGTTATGCGTTATGCGTTATGCGTTATGCGTTATGCGTTATGCGTTATGCGTTATGCGTTATGCGTTATGCGTTATGCGTTATGCGTTATGCGTTATGCGTTATGCGTTTTGCGGTATTCGTTATGCGTTGTACATTATGCCTTATGCGTTGTGCGTTATGGGTCATGGGTTATGCGTTATGCTTTATGCGTTATTCATTTTGCGTTATGCGTTATTCGTTATGAGTTATGAGTTATAAGTTATGCGTAATGCGTTATGCCTTATGCGTTATGCGTATGTGTTGTGCGATATGCGTTATGCGTTATGCGTTATGCGTTATGCGTTATGCGTTATGCGTTATGCGTTATGCGTTATGCGTTATACGTTATGCGTTATGCGTTATGCGTTATGCGTTATGCGTTATGCGTTATGCGTTATGCGTTATGCGTTATGCGTTATGCGTTATGCGTTATGCGTTATGCGTTATGCGTTATGCGTTATGCGTTATGCGTTATGCGCTATGCGTTGTGCGTTATGCGTGATCCGTTATGCGTTATGCGTTATGCGTTATGCGTTATGCGTTATGCGTTATGCGTTATGCGTTATGCGTTATGCGTTATGCGTTATGCGTTATGCGTTATGCGTTATGCGCTATGCGTTGTGCGTTATAAGTTTGCGTTATGCGTTATGCGTTATGCGTTATACTTTATGCGTTATGCGTTATGCGTTATGCGATATGGATTATGCGTTATGGGTTGTTCGTTATGCTTTATGCGTTGGGCGTTATACGTTTGCATTATGCGTTATGCGTTATGCGTTATGCTTTATGCGTTATGCGTTATGCGTTATGCGTTATACGGTGTGCGTTATGCGTTATGCGTTATGCGTTATGAGTTACACGTTATGCGTTATGCATAATGCGTTATACGTTATGTATTATGCGTTATGCCTTATGCGTTATGCGATATGCGTCATGCATCAAGCCTTATGCGTTATGCGATATGCGATATGCGTCATGCATCAAGCCTTATGCGTTATGGGTTGTGCGTTAACGTTATGCGTTTTGCGATATGCGTTATGCGTTATGCGTTATGCGTTATGCGTTATACGTTATGCGTTATGCGTTATGCGTTATGGGTTATGCGTTATGCGTTATGGTTATGCGTTATGCGTTATGCGTTATGCGATATGCGTTAGGCGTTATGCGTTATGCGTTATGCGTTATACGTTATGCGTTATGCGTTATGCGTTATGCGTTATGCGTTATGCGTTATGCGTTATGCGTTATGCGTTATGCGTTATGCCTTATGCGTTATGCGTTATGCGTTATGCGTTATGCGTTATGCGTTATGCGTTATGCGCTATGCGTTGTGCGTTATGCGTGATCCGTTATGCGTTATGCGTTATGCGTTATGCGTTATGCGTTATGCGTTATGCGTTATGCGTTATGCGTTATGCGTTATGCGTTATGCGCTATGCGTTGTGCGTTATAAGTTTGCGTTATGCGTTATGCGTTATGCGTTATACTTTATGCGTTATGCGTTATGCGTTATGCGATATGGATTATGCGTTATGGGTTGTTCGTTATGCTTTATGCGTTGGGCGTTATACGTTTGCATTATGCGTTATGCGTTATGCGTTATGCTTTATGCGTTATGCGTTATGCGTTATGCGTTATGCGTTATACGGTGTGCGTTATGCGTTATGCGTTATGCGTTATGAGTTACACGTTATGCGTTATGCATAATGCGTTATACGTTATGTATTATGCGTTATGCCTTATGCGTTATGCGATATGCGTCATGCATCAAGCCTTATGCGTTATGCGATATGCGATATGCGTCATGCATCAAGCCTTATGCGTTATGGGTTGTGCGTTAACGTTATGCGTTTTGCGATATGCGTTATGCGTTATGCGTTATGCGTTATGCGTTATACGTTATGCGTTATGCGTTATGCGTTATGGGTTATGCGTTATGCGTTATGGTTATGCGTTATGCGTTATGCGTTATGCGATATGCGTTAGGCGTTATGCGATTTGCGGTATTCGTTAAGCGTTGTGCATTATGAGTTATGAGTTATAAGTTATGCGTAATGCGTTATGCGTTATGCGTTATGCATTATGCTTTATCCGTTATGCGTTATGCGTTATGCTTTAAGAGTTATGCGTTATCCGTTATGCGTTATGAGTAATGAGTTATAAGTTATGCGTTATGCGTTATTCGTTATGAGTAATGAGTTATAAGTTATGCGTTATGCGTTATGCTTTATGCGTTATGCGTTATGCGTTATGCTTTATGCGTTATGCGTTACTCCTTATGAGTTATGAGTTATAAGTTATGCGTAATGCGGTATGCGTTATACGTTATACGTTATGCGTTATGCGTTATGCGTTGTGCGTTATGCGTTATGCGTTATGCGTTATGCGTTATGCGTTATGCGTTATGTGTTATGCGTTATGCGTTATGCGTTATGCGCTATGCGTTATGCATTATGCGTTATGCGTTATGCGTTATGCGTTAAGCGTTATGCGTTTTGCTGTATTCGTTATGCGTTGTGCATTATGCGTTATGCGTTATGCGTTATGCGTTATGCGTTATGCGTTATGCGTTATGCGTTATGCGTTATGCGTTATGCCTTATACGTTATGCGTTACTCCTTATGAGTTATGAGTTATAAGTTATGCGTAATGCGTTATGCTT
Organism: Lasioglossum morio; assembly: GCA_916610235.2. Taxonomy (NCBI): domain Eukaryota; kingdom Metazoa; phylum Arthropoda; class Insecta; order Hymenoptera; family Halictidae; genus Lasioglossum; species Lasioglossum morio. The sequence continues at coordinate 1,961,240 of CAKAJA020000459.1, read as the reverse complement.
TATGCGTTATGCGTTATGCGTTATGCGTTATGCGTTATGCGTTATGCGTTATGCGTTATGCGTTATGCGTTATGCGTTATGCGTGATCCGTTATGCGTTATGCGTTATGCGTTATGCGTTATGCTTTATGCGTTATGCGTTATGCGTTATGCGTTATGCGTTATACGGTGTGCGTTATGCGTTTTGCGTTATGCGTTATGAGTTATGCGGTATGCGTTATGCGTTATGCGTTATGCGTTTTGCGGTATTCGTGATGCGTTATGCGTTATGCGTTATGCGTTTTGCGGTATTCGTTATGCGTTGTGCATTATGCGTTATGCGTTGTGCGTTATGGGGTATGATTTATGCGTTATGCGATATGAGTTATGCGTTATGCGTTATGCTTTATGCGTTATGCGTTATGCGTTATGCCTTATGCGTTATGCGTTATTCGTTATGAGTAATGAGTTATAAGTTATGCGTTATGCGTTATGCTTTATGCGTTATGCGTTATACGTTATGCGTTATGCGTTATGCGTTATGCGTTATGCGTTATGCGTTATGCGTTATGCGTTATGCGTTATGCGTTATGCGTTATGCGTTATGCGTTATACGGTATGCGTTATGCGTTATGCGTTATGCGTTATGCGTTATGCGTTATGCGTTATGCGTTATGCGTTATGCGTTATGCGTTATACTTTATGCGTTATGCGTTATGCGTTATGCGATATGGATTATGCGTTATGGGTTGTTCGTTATGCTTTATGCGTTGGGCGTTATACGTTTGCATTATGCGTTATGCGTTATGCGTTATGCTTTATGCGTTATGCGTTATGCGTTATGCGTTATACGGTGTGCGTTATGCGTTATGCGTTATGCGTTATGCGTTATGGGTTATGCGTTATGCGTTATGGTTATGCGTTATGCGTTATGCGTTATGCGATATGCGTTAGGCGTTATGCGATTTGCGGTATTCGTTAAGCGTTGTGCATTATGAGTTATGAGTTATAAGTTATGCGTAATGCGTTATGCGTTATGCGTTATGCATTATGCTTTATCCGTTATGCGTTATGCGTTATGCTTTAAGAGTTATGCGTTATCCGTTATGCGTTATGAGTAATGAGTTATAAGTTATGCGTTATGCGTTATTCGTTATGAGTAATGAGTTATAAGTTATGTGTTATGCGTTATGCTTTATGCGTTATGCGTTATGCGTTATGCTTTATGCGTTATGCGTTACTCCTTATGAGTTATGAGTTATAAGTTATGCGTAATGCGGTATGCGTTATACGTTATACGTTATGCGTTATGCGTTATGCGTTGTGCGTTATGCGTTATGCGTTATGCGTTATGCGTTATGCGTTATGCGTTATGTGTTATGCGTTATGCGTTATGCGTTATGCGCTATGCGTTATGCATTATGCGTTATGCGTTATGCGTTATGCGTTAAGCGTTATGCGTTTTGCTGTATTCGTTATGCGTTGTGCATTATGCGTTATGCGTTATGCGTTATGCGTTATGCGTTATGCGTTATGCGTTATGCGTTATGCGTTATGCGTTATGCCTTATGCGTTATGCGTTACTCCTTATGAGTTATGAGTTATAAGTTATGCGTAATGCGTTATGCTTTATGCGTTATGCGTTATGCGTTATGCGTTATGCGTTATGCGTTATGCGTTATGCGTTATGCGTTATGCGTTATGCGTGATCCGTTATGCGTTATGCGTCATGCGTTATGCGTTATGCTTTATGCGTTATGCGTTATGCGTTATGCGTTATGCGTTATACGGTGTGCGTTATGCGTTTTGCGTTATGCGTTATGAGTTATGCGGTATGCGTTATGCGTTATGCGTTATGCGTTTTGCGGTATTCGTGATGCGTTATGCGTTATGCGTTATGCGTTTTGCGGTATTCGTTATGCGTTGTGCATTATGCGTTATGCGTTGTGCGTTATGGGGTATGATTTATGCGTTATGCGATATGAGTTATGCGTTATGCGTTATGCTTTATGCGTTATGCGTTATGCGTTATGCCTTATGCGTTATGCGTTATTCGTTATGAGTAATGAGTTATAAGTTATGCGTTATGCGTTATGCTTTATGCGTTATGCGTTATACGTTATGCGTTATGCGTTATGCGTTATGCGTTATGCGTTATGCGTTATGCGTTATGCGTTATGCGTTATACGGTATGCGTTATGCGTTATGCGTTATGCGTTATGCGTTATGCGTTATGCGTTATGCGTTATGCGTTATGCGTTATGCGTTATACTTTATGCGTTATGCGTTATGCGTTATGCGATATGGATTATGCGTTATGGGTTGTTCGTTATGCTTTATGCGTTGGGCGTTATACGTTTGCATTATGCGTTATGCGTTATGCGTTATGCTTTATGCGTTATGCGTTATGCGTTATGCGTTATACGGTGTGCGTTATGGGTTATGCGTTATGCGTTATGAGTTACACGTTATGCGTTATGCATAATGCGTTATACGTTATGTATTATGCGTTATGCCTTATGCGTTATGCGATATGCGTCATGCATCAAGCCTTATGCGATATGCGATATGCGTCATGCATCAAGCCTTATGCGTTATGGGTTGTGCGTTAACGTTATGCGTTTTGCGTTATGCGTTATGCGTTATGCGTTATGCGTTATGCGTTATACGTTATGCGTTATGCGTTATGCGTTATGGGTTATGCGTTATGCGTTATGGTTATGCGTTATGCGTTATGCGTTATGCGATATGCGTTAGGCGTTATGCGATTTGCGGTATTCGTTAAGCGTTGTGCATTATGAGTTATGAGTTATAAGTTATGCGTAATGCGTTATGCGTTATGCGTTATGCATTATGCTTTATCCGTTATGCGTTATGCGTTATGCTTTATGCGTTATGCGTTATGCGTTATGCGTTATGAGTAATGAGTTATAAGTTATGCGTTATGCGTTATTCGTTATGAGTAATGAGTTATAAGTTATGCGTTATGCGTTATGCTTTATGCGTTATGCGTTATGCGTTATGCTTTATGCGTTATGCGTTACTCCTTATGAGTTATGAGTTATAAGTTATGCGTAATGCGGTATGCGTTATACGTTATACGTTATGCGTTATGCGTTATGCGTTGTGCGTTATGCGTTATGCGTTATGCGTTATGCGTTATGCGTTATGTGTTATGCGTTATGCGTTATGCGTTATGCGTTATGCGTTATGCGTTATGCGTTATGCGTTATGCGTTATGCGTTAAGTGTTATGCGTTTTGCTGTATTCGTTATGCGTTGTGCATTATGCGTTATGCGTTATGCGTTATGCGTTATGCGTTATGCGTTATGCGTTATGCGTTATGCGTTATGCCTTATGCGTTATGCGTTACTCCTTATGAGTTATGAGTTATAAGTTATGCGTAATGCGTTATGCTTTATGCGTTATGCGTTATGCGTTATGCGTTATGCGTTATGCGTTATGCGTTATGCGTTATGCGTTATGCGTTATGCGTTATGCGTTATGCGTTATGCGTGATCCGTTATGCGTTATGCCTTATGCGTTATGCGTTATGCTTTATGCGTTATGCGTTATGCGTTATGCGTTATGCGTTATGCGTTATACGGTGTGCGTTATGCGTTGTGCGTTATGCGTTATGAGTTATGCGGTATGCGTTATGCGTTATGCGTTATGCGTTTTGCGGTATTCGTTATGCGTTGTGCATTATGCGTTATGCGTTGTGCGTTATGGGGTATGATTTATGCGTTATGCGATATGAGTTATGCGTTATGCGTTATGCGTTATGCGTTATGCGTTATGCGTTATGCGTTATGCTGTATGCTTTATGCGTTATGCGTTATGCGTTATGCCTTATGCGTTATGCGTTATTCGTTATGAGTAATGAGTTATAAGTTATGCGTTATGCGTTATGCTTTATGCGTTATGCGTTATACGTTATGCGTTATGCGTTATGCGTTATGCGTTATGCGTTATGCGTTATGCGTTATGCGTTATGCGTTATACGGTATGCGTTATGCGTTATGCGTTATGCGTTATGCGTTATGCGTTATGCGTTATGCGTTATGCGTTATGCGTTATGCGTTATGCGTTATGCTTTATGCGTTATGCGTCATGCGTTATGCTTTATGCGTTATGCGTTACTCCTTATGAGTTATGAGTTATAAGTTATGCGTAATGCGTTATGCGTTATGCGTTATGCATTATGCTTTATCCGTTATGCGTTATGCGTTATGCTTTATGCGTTATGCGTTATGCGTTATGCGTTATGAGTAATGAGTTATAAGTTATGCGTTATGCGTTATGCTTTATGCGTTATGCGTTATGCGTTATGCTTTATGCGTTATGCGTTACTCCTTATGAGTTATGAGTTATAAGTTATGCGTAATGCGGTATGCGTTATACGTTATACGTTATGCGTTATGCGTTATGCGTTATGCGTTATGCGTTATGCGTTATGCGTTTGGCGTTATGCGTTATGTGTTATGCGTTATGCGTTATGCGTTATGCGCTATGCGTTATGCATTATGCGTTATGCGTTATGCGTTATGCGTTAAGCGTTATGCGTTTTGCTGTATTCGTTATGCGTTGTGCATTATGCGTTATGCGTTATGTGTTATGCTTTATGCGTTATGCGTTATGCGTCATTCGTTATGAGTAATGAGTTATAAGTTATGCGTTATGAGTTATGCGTTATGCGTTATGCGTTATGCGTTATGCGTTATGCGTTATGCGTTTTGCGGTATTCGTTATGCGTTGTGCATTATGAGTTATGCGTTGTGCATTATGGGTTATGATTTAGTCGTTATGCGATATGAGTTATGCTTTATGCGTTATGCGTTATGCGTTATGCGTTATGAGTAATGAGTTATAAGTTATGCGTTATGTGTTATGCTTTATGCGTTATGCGTTATGCGTTATGCTTTATGCGTTATGCGTTACTCCTTATGAGTTATGAGTTATAAGTTATGCGTAATGCGGTATGCGTTATACGTTATACGTTATGCGTTATGCGTTATGCGTTGTGCGTTATGCGTTATGCGTTATGCGTTATGCGTTATGCCTTAATGGTTATGCGTTATGCGTTATGCGTTATGCGTTGTGCGGTATTCGTTATGCGTTGTGCATTATGCCTTATGCGTTGTGCGTTATGGGTTATGATTTATGCGTTATGCGATATGCGTTATGCGTTATGCGTTATGCGTTATGCGTTATGCGTTATGCTTTATGCGTCATGCGTGATCCGTTATGCGTTAGGCGTTATGCGATTTGCGGTATTCGTTAAGCGTTGTGCATTATGCGTTATGCGTTATGCGTTAAGGGTTATGGGTTGTGCGTTATGCTTAAGCGTTATGCGTTATGCGTTATGCGTATGTGTTATGCGATATGCGTTATGCGTTATGCGTTATGCATAATGCGTTATACGTTATGTATTATGCGTTATGCCTTATGCGTTATGCGATATGCGTCATGCATCAAGCCTTATGCGTTATGCGATATGCGATATGCGTCATGCATCAAGCCTTATGCGTTATGGGTTATGCGTTAACGTTATGCGTTTTGCGTTATGCGTTATGCGTTATGCGTTATGCGTTATGCGTTATGCGTTATGCGTTATGCGTTATGCGTTATGCGTTATGCGTTATGCGTTATGCGTTATGCGTTATGCGTTTTGCGGTATTCGTTATGCGTTGTACATTATGCCTTATGCGTTGTGCGTTATGGGTCATGGGTTATGCGTTATGCTTTATGCGTTATTCATTTTGCGTTATGCGTTATTCGTTATGAGTTATGAGTTATAAGTTATGCGTAATGCGTTATGCCTTATGCGTTATGCGTATGTGTTGTGCGATATGCGTTATGCGTTATGCGTTATGCGTTATGCGTTATGCGTTATGCGTTATGCGTTATGCGTTATACGTTATGCGTTATGCGTTATGCGTTATGCGTTATGCGTTATGCGTTATGCGTTATGCGTTATGCGTTATGCGTTATGCGTTATGCGTTATGCGTTATGCGTTATGCGTTATGCGTTATGCGTTATGCGTTATGCGCTATGCGTTGTGCGTTATGCGTGATCCGTTATGCGTTATGCGTTATGCGTTATGCGTTATGCGTTATGCGTTATGCGTTATGCGTTATGCGTTATGCGTTATGCGTTATGCGTTATGCGCTATGCGTTGTGCGTTATAAGTTTGCGTTATGCGTTATGCGTTATGCGTTATACTTTATGCGTTATGCGTTATGCGTTATGCGATATGGATTATGCGTTATGGGTTGTTCGTTATGCTTTATGCGTTGGGCGTTATACGTTTGCATTATGCGTTATGCGTTATGCGTTATGCTTTATGCGTTATGCGTTATGCGTTATGCGTTATACGGTGTGCGTTATGCGTTATGCGTTATGCGTTATGAGTTACACGTTATGCGTTATGCATAATGCGTTATACGTTATGTATTATGCGTTATGCCTTATGCGTTATGCGATATGCGTCATGCATCAAGCCTTATGCGTTATGCGATATGCGATATGCGTCATGCATCAAGCCTTATGCGTTATGGGTTGTGCGTTAACGTTATGCGTTTTGCGTTATGCGTTATGCGTTATGCGTTATGCGTTATGCGTTATACGTTATGCGTTATGCGTTAGGCGTTATGCGATTTGCGGTATTCGTTAAGCGTTGTGCATTATGAGTTATGAGTTATAAGTTATGCGATATGCGTTAGGCGTTATGCGATTTGCGGTATTCGTTAAGCGTTGTGCATTATGAGTTATGAGTTATAAGTTATGCGTAATGCGTTATGCGTTATGCGTTATGCATTATGCTTTATCCGTTATGCGTTATGCGTTATGCTTTATGCGTTATGCGTTATGCGTTATGCGTTATGAGTAATGAGTTATAAGTTATGCGTTATGCGTTATTCGTTATGAGTAATGAGTTATAAGTTATGCGTTATGCGTTATGCTTTATGCGTTATGCGTTATGCGTTATGCTTTATGCGTTATGCGTTACTCCTTATGAGTTATGAGTTATAAGTTATGCGTAATGCGGTATGCGTTATACGTTATACGTTATGCGTTATGCGTTATGCGTTGTGCGTTATGCGTTATGCGTTATGCGTTATGCGTTATGCGTTATGCGTTATGCGTTATGCGTTATGCGTTATGCGCTATGCGTTATGCATTATGCGTTATGCGTTATGCGTTATGCGTTAAGCGTTATGCGTTTTGCTGTATTCGTTATGCGTTGTGCATTATGCGTTATGCGTTATGCGTTATGCGTTATGCGTTATGCGTTATGCGTTATGCGTTATGCCTTATGCGTTATGCGTTACTCCTTATGAGTTATGAGTTATAAGTTATGCGTAATGCGTTATGCTTTATGCGTTATGCGTTATGCGTTATGCGTTATGCGTTATGCGTTATGCGTTATGCGTTATGCGTTATGCGTGATCCGTTATGCGTTATGCGTTATGCGTTATGCGTTATGCTTTATGCGTTATGCGTTATGCGTTATGCGTTATGCGTTATACGGTGTGCGTTATGCGTTGTGCGTTATGCGTTATGAGTTATGCGGTATGCGTTATGCGTTATGCGTTATGCGTTTTGCGGTATTCGTTATGCGTTGTGCATTATGCGTTATGCGTTGTGCGTTATGGGGTATGATTTATGCGTTATGCGATATGAGTTATGCGTTATGCGTTATGCGTTATGCGTTATGCGTTATGCGTTATGCGTTATGCGTTATGCTTTATGCGTTATGCGTTATGCGTTATGCCTTATGCGTTATGCGTTATTCGTTATGAGTAATGAGTTATAAGTTATGCGTTATGCGTTATGCTTTATGCGTTATGCGTTATACGTTATGCGTTATGCGTTATGCGTTATGCGTTATGCGTTATGCGTTATGCGTTATGCGTTATGCGTTATACGGTATGCGTTATGCGTTATGCGTTATGCGTTATGCGTTATGCGTTATGCGTTATGCGTTATGCGTTATGCGTTATGCGTTATGTGTTATGCGTTATGCGTTATGCGTTATGCGCTATGCGTTATGCGTTATGCGTTAAGCGTTATGCGTTATTCGTTATGAGTAATGAGTTATAAGTTATGCGTTATGCGTAATGCGTTATGCGTTATGCGTTCTGCGTTATGCTTTATGCGTTATGCGTTATGCGTTATGCTTTATGCGTTATTCGTTATACGTTATGCGTTATGCGTTATGCGTTATGCGTTATGCGTTATGCGTTATGCGTTATGCGTTATGCGTTATGCGTCATGCGTTATGCGTTATGCGTTATGCGTTATGCGTTATGCGTTATGCGTTATGCGTTATGCGTTATGCGGTATGCGTTATGCGTTATGCGTTATGCGTTATGCGTTATGCGTTATGCGTTATGCGTTATGCGTTATGCGTTATGCGTTATGCGTTATGCGTTATGCGTTATGCTTTATGCGTTATGCATTATGCGTTATGCGTTATGCGATATGCGTTATGCATTATGCATTATGCGTTATTCGTTATGCGTTATGCGTGATCCGTTATGCGTTATGCGTTATGCGTTATGCGTTATGCGTTATGCGTTATGCGTTATGCGTTATGCGTTATGCGTTATGCGTTATGCGTTATGCGTTATGCGTTATGCGTTACTCCTTATGAGTTATGAGTTATAAGTTATGCTTAATGCGTTATGCTTTATGCGTTATGCGTTATGCGTTATGCGTTATGCGTTATGCGTTATGCGTTATGCGTTATGCGTTATGCGTTATGCGTTATGCGCTATGCTTTATGCGTTATGCGTTACTCCTTATGAGTTATGAGTTATAAGTTATGCGTAATGCGTTATGCGTTATGCGTTATGCGTTATGCTTTATGCGTTATGCGTTATGCGTTATGCGTTATGCGTTATGCTTTATGCGTTATGCGTTATGCGTTATGCCTTATGCGTTATGCGTTATTCGTTATGAGTAATGAGTTATAAGTTATGCGTTATGCGTTATGCTTTATGCGTTATGCGTTATACGTTATGCGTTATGCGTTATGCGTTATGCGTTATGCGTTATGCGTTATGCGTTATGCGTTATGCGTTATACGGTATGCGTTATGCGTTATGCGTTATGCGTTATGCGTTATGCGTTATTCGTTATGAGTAATGAGTTATAAGTTATGCGTTATGCGTTATGCTTTATGCGTTATGCGTTATACGTTATGCGTTATGCGTTATGCGTTATGCGTTATGCGTTATGCGTTATGCGTTATGCGTTATGCGTTATACGGTATGCGTTATGCGTTATGCGTTATGCGTTATGCGTTATGCGTTATGCGTTATGCGTTATGCGTTATGCGTTATGCGTTATGCGTTATGCGTTATGCGTTATGCGTTATGCGTTATGCGTTATGCGTTATGCGTTAAGCGTTATGCGTTATTCGTTATGAGTAATGAGTTATAAGTTATGCGTTATGCGTAATGCGTTATGCGTTATGCGTTCTGCGTTATGCTTTATGCGTTATGCGTTATGCGTTATGCTTTATGCGTTATTCGTTATACGTTATGCGTTATGCGTTATGCGTTATGCGTTATGCGTTATGCGTTATGCGTTATGCGTTATGCGTTATGCGTCATGCGTTATGCGTTATGCGTTATGCGTTATGCGTTATGCGTTATGCGTTATGCGTTATGCGTTATGCGGTATGCGTTATGCGTTATGCGTTATGCGTTATGCGTTATGCGTTATGCGTTATGCGTTATGCGTTATGCGTTATGCGTTATGCGTTATGCGTTATGCGTTATGCTTTATGCGTTATGCATTATGCGTTATGCGTTATGCGATATGCGTTATGCATTATGCATTATGCGTTATTCGTTATGCGTTATGCGTGATCCGTTATGCGTTATGCGTTATGCGTTATGCGTTATGCGTTATGCGTTATGCGTTATGCGTTATGCGTTATGCGTTATGCGTTATGCGTTATGCGTTATGCGTTATGCGTTACTCCTTATGAGTTATGAGTTATAAGTTATGCTTAATGCGTTATGCTTTATGCGTTATGCGTTATGCGTTATGCGTTATGCGTTATGCGTTATGCGTTATGCGTTATGCGTTATGCGTTATGCGTTATGCGCTATGCTTTATGCGTTATGCGTTACTCCTTATGAGTTATGAGTTATAAGTTATGCGTAATGCGTTATGCGTTATGCGTTATGCGTTATGCTTTATGCGTTATGCGTTATGCGTTATGCGTTATGCGCTTTGCGTTATGCGTTATGCGTGATCCGTTATGCGTTATGCGTTATGCGTTATGCGTTATGCGTTATGCGTTATGCGTTATGCGTTATGCGTTATGCGTTATGCGTTATGCGTTATGCGTTATGCGTTATGCGTTATGCGTTATGCGTTATGCGTTATGCGTTATGCGTTATGCGTTATGCGTTATGCTTTATGCGTTATGCGTTACTCCTTATGAGTTATGAGTTATAAGTTATGCGTAATGCGTTATGCTTTATGCGTTATGCGTTATGCGTTATGCGTTATGCGTTATGCGTTATGCGTTATGCGTTATGCGTTATGCGTTATGCTTTATTCGTTATGCGTTATGCGTTATGCGTTATGCGTTATGCGTTATGCCTTATGCGTTATGCGTTATTCGTTATGAGTAATGAGTTATAAGTTATGCGTTATGCTTTATGCGTTATGCGTTATGCGTTATGCGTTATGCGTTATGCGTTAGGGGTTATGCGTTATGCGTTATGCGTTATGCGTTACTCCTTATGAGTTATGAGTTATAAGTTATGCGTTATGCTTTATGCGTTATGCGTTACTCCTTATGAGTTATGAGTTATAAGTTCTGCGTAATGCGGTATGCGTTATACGTTATACGTTATGCGTTATGCGTTATGCGTTATGCGTTATGCGTTATGCGTTATGCGTTATGCGTTATGCGTTATGCATTATGCGTTATGCGTTATGCGTTATGCGTTAAGCGTTATGCGTTTTGCTGTATTCGTTATGCGTTGTGCATTATGCGTTATGCGTTATGTGTTATGCTTTATGCGTTATGCGTTATGCGTAATGCGTTATGCGTTATGCGTTATGCGTTATGCTTTATGCGTTATGCGTTATGCGTTATGCTTTATGCGTTATTCATTATGCGTTATGCGTTATGCGTTATGCGTTATGCGTTATGCGTTATGCGTTATGCGTTATGCGTTATGCGTTATGCGTTATGCGTTATGCGTTATGCGTTATGCTTTATGCGTTATGCGTTACTCCTTATGAGTTATGAGTTATAAGTTATGCGTAATGCGTTATGCGTTATGCGTTATGCGTTATGCTTTATGCGTTATGCGTTATGCGTTATGGGTTATGATTTATGCGTTATGCGATATGCGTTATGCGTTATGCGTTATGCGTTATGCGTTATGCGTTATGCGTTATGCTTTATGCGTCATGCGTGATCCGTTATGCGTTAGGCGTTATGCGATTTGCGGTATTCGTTAAGCGTTGTGCATTATGCGTTATGCGTTATGCGTTAAGGGTTATGGGTTGTGCGTTATGCTTAAGCGTTATGCGTTATGCGTTATGCGTATGTGTTATGCGATATGCGTTATGCGTTATGCGTTATGCGTTATGCGTTATGCGTTATGCATAATGCGTTATACGTTATGTATTATGCGTTATGCCTTATGCGTTATGCGATATGCGTCATGCATCAAGCCTTATGCGTTATGCGATATGCGATATGCGTCATGCATCAAGCCTTATGCGTTATGCGATATGCGATATGCGTCATGCATCAAGCCTTATGCGTTATGGGTTATGCGTTAACGTTATGCGTTTTGCGTTATGCGTTATGCGTTATGCGTTATGCGTTATGCGTTATGCGTTATGCGTTATGCGTTATGCGTTATGCGTTATGCGTTATGCGTTATGCGTTATGCGTTATGCGTTATGCGTTATGCGTTATGCGTTATGCGTTATGCGTTTTGCGGTATTCGTTATGCGTTGTACATTATGCCTTATGCGTTGTGCGTTATGGGTCATGGGTTATGCGTTATGCTTTATGCGTTATTCATTTTGCGTTATGCGTTATTCGTTATGAGTTATGAGTTATAAGTTATGCGTAATGCGTTATGCCTTATGCGTTATGCGTATGTGTTGTGCGATATGCGTTATGCGTTATGCGTTATGCGTTATGCGTTATGCGTTATGCGTTATGCGTTATGCGTTATGCGTTATGCGTTATGCGTTATACGTTATGCGTTATGCGTTATGCGTTATGCGTTATGCGTTATGCGTTATGCGTTATGCGTTATGCGTTATGCGTTATGCGTTATGCGTTATGCGTTATGCGTTATGCGTTATGCGTTATGCGTTATGCGTTATGCGCTATGCGTTGTGCGTTATGCGTGATCCGTTATGCGTTATGCGTTATGCGTTATGCGTTATGCGTTATGCGTTATGCGTTATGCGTTATGCGTTATGCGTTATGCGTTATGCGTTATGCGCTATGCGTTGTGCGTTATAAGTTTGCGTTATGCGTTATGCGTTATGCGTTATACTTTATGCGTTATGCGTTATGCGTTATGCGATATGGATTATGCGTTATGGGTTGTTCGTTATGCTTTATGCGTTGGGCGTTATACGTTTGCATTATGCGTTATGCGTTATGCGTTATGCTTTATGCGTTATGCGTTATGCGTTATGCGTTATACGGTGTGCGTTATGCGTTATGCGTTATGCGTTATGAGTTACACGTTATGCGTTATGCATAATGCGTTATACGTTATGTATTATGCGTTATGCCTTATGCGTTATGCGATATGCGTCATGCATCAAGCCTTATGCGTTATGCGATATGCGATATGCGTCATGCATCAAGCCTTATGCGTTATGGGTTGTGCGTTAACGTTATGCGTTTTGCGATATGCGTTATGCGTTATGCGTTATGCGTTATACGTTATGCGTTATGCGTTATGCGTTATGGGTTATGCGTTATGCGTTATGGTTATGCGTTATGCGTTATGCGTTATGCGATATGCGTTAGGCGTTATGCGATTTGCGGTATTCGTTAAGCGTTGTGCATTATGAGTTATGAGTTATAAGTTATGCGTAATGCGTTATGCGTTATGCGTTATGCATTATGCTTTATCCGTTATGCGTTATGCTTTATGCGTTATGCGTTATGCGTTATGCGTTATGAGTAATGAGTTATAAGTTATGCGTTATGCGTTATTCGTTATGAGTAATGAGTTATAAGTTATGCGTTATGCGTTATGCTTTATGCGTTATGCGTTATGCGTTATGCTTTATGCGTTATGCGTTACTCCTTATGAGTTATGAGTTATAAGTTATGCGTAATGCGGTATGCGTTATACGTTATACGTTATGCGTTATGCGTTATGCGTTGTGCGTTATGCGTTATGCGTTATGCGTTATGCGTTATGCGTTATGCGTTATGCGTTATGCGTTATGCGTTATGCGTTATGCGCTATGCGTTATGCATTATGCGTTATGCGTTATGCGTTATGCGTTAAGCGTTATGCGTTTTGCTGTATTCGTTATGCGTTGTGCATTATGCGTTATGCGTTATGCGTTATGCGTTATGCGTTATGCGTTATGCGTTATGCGTTATGCGTTATGCGTTATGCGTTATGCGTTATGCGTTATGCGTTATGCCTTATGCGTTATGCGTTACTCCTTATGAGTTATGAGTTATAAGTTATGCGTAATGCGTTATGCTTTATGCGTTATGCGTTATGCGTTATGCGTTATGCGTTATGCGTTATGCGTTATGCGTTATACGGTGTGCGTTATGCGTTGTGCGTTATGCGTTATGAGTTATGCGGTATGCGTTATGCGTTATGCGTTATGCGTTTTGCGGTATTCGTTATGCGTTATGCGTTATGCGTTATGCGTTTTGCGGTATTCGTTATGCGTTGTGCATTATGCGTTATGCGTTGTGCGTTATGGGTTATGATTTATGCGTTATGCGATATGAGTTATGCGTTATGCGTTATGCTTTATGCGTTATGCGTTATGCGTTATGCCTTATGCGTTATGCGTTATTCGTTATGAGTAATGAGTTATAAGTTATGCGTTATGCGTTATGCTTTATGCGTTATGCGTTATACGTTATGCGTTATGCGTTATGCGTTATGCGTTATGCGTTATGCGTTATGCGTTATGCGTTATGCGTTATACGGTATGCGTTATGCGTTATGCGTTATGCGTTATGCGTTATGCGTTATGCGTTATGCGTTATGCGTTATGCTCTATGCGTTATGCGTCATGCGTTATGCTTTATGCGTTATGCGTTACTCCTTATGAGTTATGAGTTATAAGTTCTGCGTAATGCGTTATGCGTTATGCGTTATGCATTATGCTTTATCCGTTATGCGTTATGCGTTATGCTTTATGCGTTATGCGTTATGCGTTATGCGTTATGCGTTATGCGTTATGTGTTATGCGTTATGCGTTATGCTTTATGCGTTATGCGTTATGCGTTATGCTTTATGCGTTATGCGTTATGCGTTAAGCGTTATGCGTTTTGCTGTATTCGTTATGCGTTATGCGTTATGAGTAATGAGTTATAAGTTATGCGTTATGCGTTATTCGTTATGAGTAATGAGTTATAAGTTATGCGTTATGCGTTATGCTTTATGCGTTATGCGTTATGCGTTATGCTTTATGCGTTATGCGTTACTCCTTATGAGTTATGAGTTATAAGTTATGCGTAATGCGGTATGCGTTATACGTTATACGTTATGCGTTATGCGTTATGCGTTGTGCGTTATGCGTTATGCGTTATGCGTTATGCGTTATGCGTTATGCGTTATGCGTTATGTGTTATGCGTTATGCGTTATGCGTTATGCGCTATGCGTTATGCATTATGCGTTATGCGTTATGCGTTATGCGTTAAGCGTTATGCGTTTTGCTGTATTCGTTATGCGTTGTGCATTATGCGTTATGCGTTATGCGTTATGCGTTATGCGTTATGCGTTATGCGTTATGCGTTATGCGTTATGCGTTATGCGTTATGCGTTATGCGTTATGCGTTATGCGTTATGCGTTATGCGTTATGCGTTATGCGTTATGCGTTATGCGTTATGTGTTATGCGTTATGCGTTATGCGTTATGCGCTATGCGTTATGCATTATGCGTTATGCGTTATGCGTTATGCGTTAAGCGTTATGCGTTTTGCTGTATTCGTTATGCGTTATGCGTTATGAGTAATGAGTTATAAGTTATGCGTTATGCGTTATTCGTTATGAGTAATGAGTTATAAGTTATGCGTTATGCGTTATGCTTTATGCGTTATGCGTTATGCGTTATGCTTTATGCGTTATGCGTTACTCCTTATGAGTTATGAGTTATAAGTTATGCGTAATGCGGTATGCGTTATACGTTATACGTTATGCGTTATGCGTTATGCGTTGTGCGTTATGCGTTATGCGTTATGCGTTATGCGTTATGCGTTATGCGTTATGCGTTATGTGTTATGCGTTATGCGTTATGCGTTATGCGCTATGCGTTATGCATTATGCGTTATGCGTTATGCGTTATGCGTTAAGCGTTATGCGTTTTGCTGTATTCGTTATGCGTTGTGCATTATGCGTTATGCGTTATGCGTTATGCGTTATGCGTTATGCGTTATGCGTTATGCGTTATGCGTTATGCGTTATGCGTTATGCGTTATGCGTTATGCGTTATGCGTTATGCGTTATGCCTTATGCGTTATGCGTTACTCCTTATGAGTTATGAGTTATAAGTTATGCGTAATGCGTTATGCTTTATGCGTTATGCGTTATGCGTTATGCGTTATGCGTTATGCGTTATGCGTTATGCGTTATACGGTGTGCGTTATGCGTTGTGCGTTATGCGTTATGAGTTATGCGGTATGCGTTATGCGTTATGCGTTATGCGTTTTGCGGTATTCGTTATGCGTTATGCGTTATGCGTTATGCGTTTTGCGGTATTCGTTATGCGTTGTGCATTATGCGTTATGCGTTGTGCGTTATGGGGTATGATTTATGCGTTATGCGATATGAGTTATGCGTTATGCGTTATGCTTTATGCGTTATGCGTTATGCGTTATGCGTTATGCGTTATGCGTTATTCGTTATGAGTAATGAGTTATAAGTTATGCGTTATGCGTTATGCTTTATGCGTTATGCGTTATACGTTATGCGTTATGCGTTATGCGTTATGCGTTATGCGTTATGCGTTATGCGTTATGCGTTATGCGTTATACGGTATGCGTTATGCGTTATGCGTTATGCGTTATGCGTTATGCGTTATGCGTTATGCGTTATGCGTTATGCGTTATGCTCTATGCGTTATGCGTCATGCGTTATGCTTTATGCGTTATGCGTTACTCCTTATGAGTTATGAGTTATAAGTTCTGCGTAATGCGTTATGCGTTATGCGTTATGCATTATGCTTTATCCGTTATGCGTTATGCGTTATGCTTTATGCGTTATGCGTTATGCGTTATGCGTTATGAGTAATGAGTTATAAGTTATGCGTTATGCGTTATGCTTTATGCGTTATGCGTTATGCGTTATGCTTTATGCGTTATGCGTTACTCCTTATGAGTTATGAGTTATAAGTTATGCGTAATGCGGTATGCGTTATACGTTATACGTTATGCGTTATGCGTTATGCGTTATGCGTTATGCGTTAAGCGTTATGCGTTATGCGTTATGCGTTATGCGTTATGCGTTATGCGTTA
Organism: Lasioglossum morio; assembly: GCA_916610235.2. Lineage (NCBI taxonomy): Eukaryota > Metazoa > Arthropoda > Insecta > Hymenoptera > Halictidae > Lasioglossum > Lasioglossum morio. The sequence continues at coordinate 1,944,528 of CAKAJA020000459.1, read as the reverse complement.
TGTGTTATGCGTTATGCGTTATGCGTTATGCGCTATGCGTTATGCATTATGCGTTATGCGTTATGCGTTATGCGTTAAGCGTTATGCGTTTTGCTGTATTCGTTATGCGTTGTGCATTATGCGTTATGCGTTATGTGTTATGCTTTATGCGTTATGCGTTATGCGTTATTCGTTATGAGTAATGAGTTATAAGTTATGCGTTATGAGTTATGCGTTATGCGTTATGCGTTATGCGTTATGCGTTATGCGTTTTGCGGTATTCGTTATGCGTTGTGCATTATGAGTTATGCGTTGTGCATTATGGGTTATGATTTATGCGTTATGCGATATGAGTTATGCTTTATGCGTTATGCGTTATGCGTTATGCGTTATGAGTAATGAGTTATAAGTTATGCGTTATGCGTTATTCGTTATGAGTAATGAGTTATAAGTTATGCGTCATGCGTGATCCGTTATGCGTTAGGCGTTATGCGATTTGCGGTATTCGTTAAGCGTTGTGCATTATGTGTTATGCGTTATGCGTTAAGGGTTATGGGTTATGCGTTATGCTTTATGCGTTATTCATTTTGCGTTATGCGTTATTCGTTATGAGTTATGAGTTATAAGTTATGCGTAATGCGTTATGCCTTATGAGTTATGCATTATGCGTTATGCGTTATGCATAATGCGTTATACGTTATGTATTATGCGTTATGCGTTATGCGATATGCGTCATGCATCAAGCCTTATGCGATATGCGATATGCGTCATGCATCAAGCCTTATGCGTTAAGGGTAATGCGTTAACGTTATGCGTTATGCGTTATGATGTATGCTTTATGCGTTATGCGTTATGTGTGACCCGACATGCGTTATGCATTTTGCGTTATGCGTTATTCGTTATGAGTAATAAGTTATGCGTAATGCGGTATGCGTTATACGTTATACGTTATGCGTTATGCGTTATGCTTTATGCGTTATGCGTTATGCGTTATGCGTTATGAGTAATGAGTTATAAGTTATGCGTTATGCGTTATGCTTTATGCGTTATGCGTTATGCGTTATGCTTTATGCGTTATGCGTTACTCCTTATGAGTTATGAGTTATAAGTTATGCGTAATGCGGTATGCGTTATACGTTATACGTTATGCGTTATGCGTTATGCGTTATGCGTTATGCGTTAAGCGTTATGCGTTATGCGTTATGCGTTATGCGTTATGCGTTATGCGTTATGTGTTATGCGTTATGCGTTATGCGTTATGCGTTATGCGTTATGCATTATGCGTTATGCGTTATGCGTTATGCGTTAAGCGTTATGCGTTTTGCTGTATTCGTTATGCGTTGTGCATTATGCGTTATGCGTTATGTGTTATGCTTTATGCGTTATGCGTTATGCGTCATTCGTTATGAGTAATGAGTTATAAGTTATGCGTTATGAGTTATGCGTTATGCGTTATGCGTTATGCGTTATGCGTTATGCGTTATGCGGTATTCGTTATGCGTTGTGCATTATGCGTTATGCGTTGTGCATTATGGGTTATGATTTATGCGTTATGCGATATGAGTTATGCTTTATGCGTTATGCGTTATGCGTTATGCGTTATGAGTAATGAGTTATAAGTTATGCGTTATGCGTTATTCGTTATGAGTAATGAGTTATAAGTTATGCGTCATGCGTGATCCGTTATGCGTTAGGCGTTATGCGATTTGCGGTATTCGTTAAGCGTTGTGCATTATGTGTTATGCGTTATGCGTTAAGGGTTATGGGTTATGCGTTATGCTTTATGCGTTATTCATTTTGCGTTATGCGTTATTCGTTATGAGTTATGAGTTATAAGTTATGCGTAATGCGTTATGCCTTATGAGTTATGCATTATGCGTTATGCGTTATGCATAATGCGTTATACGTTATGTATTATGCGTTATGCGTTATGCGATATGCGTCATGCATCAAGCCTTATGCGATATGCGATATGCGTCATGCATCAAGCCTTATGCGTTAAGGGTAATGCGTTAACGTTATGCGTTATGCGTTATGATGTATGCTTTATGCGTTATGCGTTATGTGTGACCCGACATGCGTTATGCATTTTGCGTTATGCGTTATTCGTTATGAGTAATAAGTTATGCGTAATGCGTTATGCGTTATGCATTATGCATTATGCTTTATCCGTTATGGGTTATGCGTTATGCTTTATGCGTTATGCGTTATGCGTTATGCGTTATGCGTTATGCGTTATTCGTTATGAGTAATGAGTTATAAGTTATGCGTTATGCGTAATGCGTTATGCGTTATGCGTTCTGCGTTATGCTTTATGCGTTATGCGTTATGCGTTATGCTTTATGCGTTATTCGTTATACGTTATGCGTTATGCGTTATGCGTTATGCGTTATGCGTTATGCGTTATGCGTTATGCGTTATGCGTCATGCGTTATGCGTTATGCGTTATGCGTTATGCGTTATGCGTTATGCGTTATGCGTTATGCGTTATGCGGTATGCGTTATGCGTTATGCGTTATGCGTTATGCGTTATGCGTTATGCGTTATGCGTTATGCGTTATGCGTTATGCGTTATGCGTTATGCTTTATGCGTTATGCATTATGCGTTATGCGTTATGCGATATGCGTTATGCATTATGCATTATGCGTTATTCGTTATGCGTTATGCGTGATCCGTTATGCGTTATGCGTTATGCGTTATGCGTTATGCGTTATGCGTTATGCGTTATGCGTTATGCGTTATGCGTTATGCGTTATGCGTTATGCCTTATGCGTTATGCGTTACTCCTTATGAGTTATGAGTTCTAAGTTATGCGTAATGCGTTATGCTTTATGCGTTATGCGTTATGCGTTATGCGTTATGCGTTATGCGTTATGCGTTATGCGTTATGCGTTATGCGTGATCCGTTATGCGTTATGCGTTATGCGTTATGCGTTATGCTTTATGCGTTATGCGTTATGCGTTATGCGTTATGCGTTATACGGTGTGCGTTATGCGTTGTGCGTTATGCGTTATGAGTTATGCGGTATGCGTTATGCGTTATGCGTTATGCGTTTTGCGGTATTCGTTATGCGTTGTGCATTATGCGTTATGCGTTGTGCGTTATGGGGTATGATTTATGCGTTATGCGATATGAGTTATGCGTTATGCGTTATGCGTTATGCGTTATGCGTTATGCTTTATGCGTTATGCGTTATGCGTTATGCCTTATGCGTTATGCGTTATTCGTTATGAGTAATGAGTTATAAGTTATGCGTTATGCGTTATGCGTTATGCGTTATGCGTTATGCTTTATGCGTTATGCGTTATGCGTTATGCTTTATGCGTTATGCGTTACTCCTTATGAGTTATGAGTTATAAGTTATGCGTAATGCGGTATGCGTTATACGTTATACGTTATGCGTTATGCGTTATGCGTTATGCGTTATGCGTTATGCGTTATGCGTTATGCGTTATGCGTTATGTGTTATGCGTTATGCGTTATGCGTTATGCGCTATGCGTTATGCATTATGCGTTATGCATTATGCGTTATGCGTTAAGCGTTATGCGTTTTGCTGTATTCGTTATGCGTTGTGCATTATGCGTTATGCGTTATGCGGTATGCGTTATGCGTTATGCGTTATGCTTTATGCGTTATGCGTTATGCGTTATGCGTTATGCGTTATGCGTTATGCGTTATGCGTTATGCGTTATGCGTTATGCGTGATCCGTTATGCGTTATGCGTTATGCGTTATGCGTTATGCTTTATGCGTTATGCGTTATGCGTTATGCGTTATGCGTTATGCGTTATACGGTGTGCGTTATGCGTTGTGCGTTATGCGTTATGAGTTATGCGGTATGCGTTATGCGTTATGCGTTATGCGTTTTGCGGTATTCGTTATGCGTTGTGCATTATGCGTTATGCGTTGTGCGTTATGGGGTATGATTTATGCGTTATGCGATATGAGTTATGCGTTATGCGTTATGCGTTATGCGTTATGCGTTATGCGTTATGCTTTATGCGTTATGCGTTATGCGTTATGCCTTATGCGTTATGCGTTATTCGTTATGAGTAATGAGTTATAAGTTATGCGTTATGCGTTATGCGTTATGCTTTATGCGTTATGCGTTATGCGTTATGCGTTATGCGTTATGCGTTATGCGTTATGCGTTATGCGTTATGCGTTATGCGTTATGCGTTATACGGTATGCGTTATGCGTTATGCGTTATGCGTTATGCGTTATGCGTTATAAGTTATGCATTATGCGTTATGCTTTATGCGTTATGCGTTATGCGTTATGCGTTATGCTTTATGCGTTATGCGTTACTCCTTATGAGTTATGAGTTATAAGTTATGCGTAATGCGGTATGCGTTATACGTTATACGTTATGCGTTATGCGTTATGCGTTATGCGTTATGCGTTAAGCGTTATGCGTTTTCCTGTATTCGTTATGCGTTGTGCATTATGCGTTATGCGTTATGTGTTATGCTTTATGCGTTATGCGTTATGCGTTACGCTTTATGCGTTATGCATTATGCGTTATGCGTTATGCGTTATGCGTTATGCGTTATGCGTTATGCGTTATGCGTTATGCGTTATGCGTTATGCGTTATGCGTTATGCGTTATGCGTTATGCTTTATGCGTTATGCGTTACTCCTTATGAGTTATGAGTTATAAGTTATGCGTAATGCGTTATGCGTTATGCGTTATGCGTTATGCTTTATGCGTTATGCGTTATGCGTTATGCGTTATGCGCTTTGCGTTATGCGTTATGCGTGATCCGTTATGCGTTATGCGTTATGCGTTATGCGTTATGCGTTATGCGTTATGCGTTATGCGTTATGCGTTATGCGTTATGCGTTATGCGTTATGCGTTATGCGTTATGCGTTATGCGTTATGCGTTATGCTTTATGCGTTATGCGTTACTCCTTATGAGTTATGAGTTATAAGTTATGCGTAATGCGTTATGCTTTATGCGTTATGCGTTATGCGTTATGCGTTATGCGTTATGCGTTATGCGTTATGCGTTATGCGTTATGCGTTATGCGTTATGCGTTATGCGTTATGCTTTATTCGTTATGCGTTATGCGTTATGCGTTATGCGTTATGCCTTATGCGTTATGCGTTATTCGTTATGAGTAATGAGTTATAAGTTATGCGTTATGCTTTATGCGTTATGCGTTATGCGTTATGCGTTATGCGTTATGCGTTATGCGTTATGCGTTATGCGTTATGCGTTATGCGTTATGCGTTATGCGTTATGCGTTATGCGTGATCCGACATGCGTTATGCATTGTGCGTTATGCGTTATTCGTTATGAGTTATGAGTTATAAGTTATGCGTAATGCGTAATGCGTTATGCGTTATGCATTATGCTTTATCCGTTATGCGTTATGCGTTATGCTTTATGCGATATGCGTTATGCGTTATGCGTTATGCGTTATGCGTTATGCCTTATGCGTTATGCGTTATTCGTTATGAGTAATGAGTTATAAGTTATGCGTTATGCGTTATGCTTTATGCGTTATGCGTTATGCGTTATGCGTTATGCGTTATGCGTTATGCGTTATGCGTTATGCGTTATGCGTTATGCGTTATGCTTTATGCGTTATGCGTTATGCGTTATGCTTTATGCGTTATGCGTTACTCCTTATGAGTTATGAGTTATAAGTTATGCGTAATGCGTTATGCGTTATGCGTTATGCATTATGCTTTATCCGTTATGCGTTATGCGTTATGCTTTATGCGTTATGCGTTATGCGTTATGAGTAATGAGTTATAAGTTATGCGTTATGCGTTATGCTTTATGCGTTATGCGTTATGCGTTATGCGTTATGCTTTATGCGTTATGCGTTACTCCGTATGAGTTATGAGTTATAAGTTATGCGTAATGCGGTATGCGTTATACGTAATACGTTATGCATTATGCGTTATGCGTTATGCGTTATGCGTTATGCGTTATGCGTTATGCGTTATGCGTTATGCGTTATGCGTTATGCGTTATGCGTTATGCGTTATGCGTTATGCGTTATGCGTTATGCGTTATGCGTTATGCGTTATGCGTGATGCGTTATGTGTTAGGCGATATACGTTTTGCGGTATTCGTTATGCGTTATGATTTATGCTTTATGCGTTATGCGTTTCGCGTGATCCGACATGCGTTATGCATTTTGCGTTATGCGTTATTCGTTATGAGTTATGAGTTATAAGTTATGCGTAATGCGTTATGCGTTATGCGTTATGCATTATGCTTTATCCGTTATGCGTTATGCGTTATGCTTTATGCGTTATGCGTTATGCGTTATGCATTTTCCGTTATGCGTTATTTGTTATGAGTTATGAGTTATAAGTTATGCGTAATGCGTTATGCGTTATGCGTTATGCATTATTCTTTATCCGTTATGCGTTATGCGTTATGCTTTATGCGTTATGCGTTATGCGTTATGCGTTATGCGTTATGCGTTATGCGTTATGCGTTACGCGTTATGCGTTATGCGTTATGCGTTATGCGTTATGCGTTATGCGTTATGCTTTATGCGTTATGCGTTACTCCTTATGAGTTATGAGTTATTAGTTATGCGTAATGCGTTATGCGTTATGCGTTATGCTTTATGCGTTATGCGTTATGCGTTATGCGTTATGCGTTATGCGTTATGCGTTATGCGTTATGCGTTATGCGTTATGCGTTATGCGTTATGCGTTATGCGTTATGCGTTATGCGTTATGCGTTATGCTTTATGCGTTATGCGTTATGCCTTATGCGGTATGCCTTATGCGTTATGCGTTATTCGTTATGAGTAATGAGTTATAAGTTATGCTTTATGCGTTATGCTTTATGCGTTATGCGTTATGCGTTATGCGTTATGCGATATGCGTTATGCGTTATGCGTTATGCGTTATGCGTTATGCGTTATACGGTATGCGGTTTGCGTTATGCGTTATGCGTTATGCGTTATGCGTTATGCGTTATGCGTTATGCGTTATGCGTTATGCGTTATGCGTTATGCGTTATGCGTTATGCGTTATGCGTTATGCGTTATGCGTTATGCGTTATACGGTATGCGTTATGCGTTATGCGTTATGCGTTATGCGTTATGCGTTATGCGTTATGCGTTATGCGGTATGCGTAATGCGTTATGCGTTATGCGTTATGCGTTATGCGTTATGATTTATGCGTTATGCGTTATGCGTTATGCTTTATGCGTTATGCGTTACTCCTTATGAGTTATGAGTTATAAGTTATGCGTAATGCGTTATGCGTTATGCGTTATGCATTATGCTTTATGCGTAATGCGGTATGCGTTATACGTTATGCGTTATGCGTTATGCGTTATGCGTTATGCGTTATGCGTTATGCGTTATGCGTTATGCGTTATGCGTTATGCGCTATGCATTATGCGTTATGCGCTATGCGATATGCGTTATCCGTTATGCGTTATGCGTTATGCGTTATTCGTTATGAGTAATGAGTTATAAGTTATGCGTTATGCGTTATGCTTTATGCGTTATGCGTTATGCGTTACGCTTTATGCGTTATGCATTATGCGTTATGCGTTATGCGTTATGCGTGATCCGTTATGCGTTAAGCGTTATGCGTTTTGCTGTATTCGTAATGCGTTGTGCATTATGCGTTATGCGTTATGTGTTATGCGTTATGCGTTATGCGTTATACGTTATGCGTTATGCGTTATGCGTGATCCGTTATGTGTTAGGCGATATACGTTTTGCGGTATTCGTTATGCGTTATGCGTTATGCGTTATGCGTTATCCGTTGTTCGTTATGCGTTATGCGTTGTGCGTTATACGTTTGCGTTATGCGTTATGCGTTATACGGTATGCGTTATGCGTTATACGTTATGCGTTATGCGTTATGCGATATGCGTTATGCGTTATACGTTATGCTTTATGCGTTATGCGTTATTAGTTACACGTTATGCGTTATGCGTTATGCGTTATGCGTTATGCGTTACGCGTTATGCGTTATGCGTTATGCGTTATGCGTTATGCGTTATGCTTTATGCGTTATGCGTTACTCCTTATGAGTTATGAGTTATAAGTTATGCGTAATGCGTTATGCGTTATGCGTTATGCTTTATGCGTTATGCGTTATGCGTTATGCGTTATTCGTTATGAGTAATGAGTTATAAGTTATGCGTTATGCGTTATGCTTTATGCGTTATGCGTTATGCGTTATGCGTTATGCGTTATGCGTTATGCGTTATGCGTTATGCGTTATGCGTTATGCGTTATACGGTATGCGTTATGCGTTATGCGTTATGCGTTATGCGTTATGCGTTATGCGTTATGCGTTATGCGTTATGCGTTATGCGTTATGCGTTATGATTTATGCGTTATGCGTTATGCGTTATGCTTTATGCGTTATGCGTTACTCCTTATGAGTTATGAGTTATAAGTTATGCGTAATGTGTTATGCGTTATGCGTTATGCTTTATGCTTTATGCGTAATGCGGTATGCGTTATACGTTATGCGTTATGCGTTATGCGTTATGCGTTATGCGTTATGCGTTATGCGTTATGCGTTATGCGTTATGCGTTATGCGCTATGCGTTATGCATTATGCGTTATGCGTTATGCGTTATGCGTTAAGCGTTATGCGTTTTGCTGTATTCGTTATGCGTTGTGCATTATGCGTTATGCGTTATGTGTTACGCTTTATGCGTTATGCGTTATGCGTTACGCTTTATGCGTTATGCGTTATGCGTTATGCGTTATGCGTTATGCGTTATGCGTTATGCGTTATGCGTTATGCGTTATGCGTTATGCGTTATGCGTTATGCGTGATGCGTTATGTGTTAGGCGATATACGTTTTGCGGTATTCGTTATGCGTTATGATTTATGCTTTATGCGTAATGCGTTTTGCGTGATCCGACATGCGTTATGCATTTTGCGTTATGCGTTATTCGCTATGAGTTATGAGTTATAAGTTATGCGTAATGCGTTATGCGTTAGGCGTTATGCATTATGCTTTATCCGTTATGCGTTATGCGTTATGCTTTATGCGTTATGCGTTATGCGTTATGCATTTTGCGTTATGCGTTATTCGTTATGAGTTATGCGTTATGCGTTATGCTTTATGCGTTATGCGTTATGCGTTATGCGTTACGCGTTATGCGTTATGCGTTATGCGTTATGCGTTATGCTTTATGCGTTATGCGTTACTCCTTATGAGTTATGAGTTATTAGTTATGCGTAATGCGTTATGCGTTATGCATTATGCGTTATGCGTTATGCGATATGCGTTATCCGTTATGCGTTATGCGTTATGCGTTATTCGTTATGCTTTATGCGTTATGCATTATGCGTTATGCGTTATGCGATATGCGTTATGCGTTATGCGTTATTCGTTATGAGTAATGAGTTATAAGTTATGCGTTATGAGTTATGCGTTATGCGTTATGCGTTATGCGTTATGCGTTATGCGTTATGCGTTACGCGTTATGCGTTATGCGTTATGCGTTATGCGTTATGCGTTATGCTTTATGCGTTATGCGTTACTCCTTATGAGTTATGAGTTATAAGTTATGCGTAATGCGTTATGCGTTATGCGTTATGCTTTATGCGTTATGCGTTATGCGTTATGCGTTATGCGTTATGCGTTATGCGTTATGCGTTATGCGTTATGCGTTATGCGTTATGCGTTATGCGTTATGCGTTATGCGTTATGCGTTATGCTTTATGCGTTATGCGTTATGCGTTATGCGTTATTCGTTATGAGTAATGAGTTATAAGTTATGCGTTATGCGTTATGCTTTATGCGTTATGCGTTATGCGTTATGCGTTATGCGTAATGCGTTATGCGTTATGCGTTATGCGTTATGCGTTATACGGTATGCGTTATGCGTTATGCGTTATGCGTTATGCGTTATGCGTTATGCGTTATGCGTTATGCGTTGTGCGTTATGCGTTATGCGTTATGCGTTATGCGTTATACGGTATGCGTTATGCGTTATGCGTTATGCGTTATGCGTTATGCGTTATGCGTTATGCGTTATGCGTTATGCGTTATGCGTTATGCGTTATGCGTTATGCGTTATGCGTTATGCGTTATGCGATATGCGTTATGATTTATGTGTTATGCGTTATGCGTTATGCTTTATGCGTTATGCGTTACTCCTTATGAGTTATGAGTTATAAGTTATGCGTAATGCGTTATGCGTTATGCGTTATGCATTATGCTTTATGCGTAATGCGGTATGCGTTATACGTTATGCGTTATGCGTTATGCGTTATGCGTTATGCGTTATGCGTTATGCGTTATGCGTTATGCGTTATGCGTTATGCGCTATGCGTTATGCATTATGCGTTATGCGTTATGCGTTATGCGTTAAGCGTTATGCGTTTTGCTGTATTCGTTATGCGTTGTGCATTATGCGTTATGCGTTATGTGTTACGCTTTATGCGTTATGCGTTATGCGTTACGCTTTATGCGTTATGCGTTATGCGTTATGCGTTGTGCGTTATGCTTTATGCGTTATTCGTTATGCGTTATGCGTTATGCGTTATGCGTTATGCGTTATGCGTTATGCGTTATGCGTTATGCGTTACGCGTTACGCGTTATGCGTTATGCGTTATGCGTTATGCGTTATGCTTTATGCGTTATGCGTTACTCCTTATGAGTTATTAGTTATGCGTAATGCGTTATGCGTTATGCGTTATGCTTTATGCGTTATGCGTTATGCGTTATGCGTTATGCGTTATGCGTTATGCGTTATGCGTTATGCGTTATGCGTTATGCGTTATGCGTTATGCGTTATGCTTTATGCGTTATGCGTTATGCCTTATGCGTTATGCCTTATGCGTTATGCGTTATTCGTTATGAGTAATGAGTTATAAGTTATGCTTTATGCGTTATGCTTTATGCGTTATGCGTTATGCGTTATGCGTTATGCGTTATGCGTTATGCGTTATGCGTTATGCGTTATGCGTTATGCGCTATGCGTTATGTGTTACGCTTTATGCGTTATGCGTTATGCGTTACGCTTTATGCGTTATGCATTATGCGTTATGCGTTATGCGTTATGCATTATGCGTTATGCGTTATGCGTGATCCGTTATGCGTTAAGCGTTATGCGTTTTGCTGTATTCGTAATGCGTTGTGCATTATGCGTTATGCGTTATGTGTTATGCGTTATGCGTTATTGGTTATACGTTATGCGTTATGCATTATGCGTGATCCGTTATGTGTTAGGCGATATACGTTTTGCGGTATTCGTTATGCGTTATGCGTTATGCGTTATGCGTTATGCGTTATCCGTTGTTCGTTATGCGTTATGCGTTGTGCGTTATACGTTTGCGTTATGCGTTATGCGTTATACGGTATGCGTTATGCGTTATACGTTATGCGTTATGCGTTATGCGATATGCGTTATGCGTTATACGTTATGCTTTATGCGTTATGCGTTATGCGTTATGCGTTATGCGTTATGCGATATGCGTTATGCGTTATGCGTTATGCGTTATGCGTTGTGCGTTATACGTTTGCGTTATGCGTTATGCGTTATGCTTTATGCGTTATGCGTTATGCGTTATGCGTTATGCGTTATGCGTTATGCGTTATGCGTTATGCGTTATGCGTTATGCGTTATGCGTTATGCGTTATGCGTTATGCGTTATGCGTTATGCGTTATGCGTTATGCGTTATGCGTTATGCGTTATGCTTTATGCGTTATGCATTATGCGTTATGCGTTATGCGATATGCGTTATGCGTTATGCGTTATTCGTTATGAGTAATGAGTTATAAGTTATGCGTTATGAGTTATGCGTTATGCGTTATGCGTTATGCGTTACGCGTTATGCGTTATGCGTTACGCGTTATGCGTTATGCGTTATGCGTTATGCGTTATGCTTTATGCGTTATGCGTTACTCCTTATGAGTTATGAGTTATAAGTTATGCGTAATGCGTTATGCGTTATGCGTTATGCTTTATGCGTTATGCGTTATGCGTTATGCGTTATGCGTTATGCGTTATGCGTTATGCGTTATGCGTTATGCTTTATGCGTTATGCGTTATGCCTTATGCGTTATGCCTTTTGCGTTATGCGTTATTCGTTATGAGTAATGAGTTATAAGTTATGCGTTATGCGTTATGCTTTATGCGTTATGCGTTATGCGTTATGCGTTATGCGTTATGCGGTATGCGTTATGCGTTATGCGTTATGCGTTATGCGTTATGCGTTATGCGTTATACGGTATGCGTTATGCGTTATGCGTTATGCGTTATGCGTTATGCGTTATGCGTTATGCGTTATGCGTTATGCGTTATGCGTTAAGCGTTATGCGTTATACGGTATGCGTTATGCGTTATGCGTTATGCGTTATGCGTTATGCGTTATGCGTTATGCGTTATGCGTAATGCGTTATGCGTTATGCGTTATGCGTTATGCGTTGTGCGTTATACGTTTGCGTTATGCGTTATGCGTTATGCTTTATGCGTTATGCGTTATGCGTTATGCGTTATGCGTTATGCGTTATGCGTTATGCGTTATGCGTTATGCGTTATGCGTTATGCGTTATGCGTTATGCGTTATGCGTTATGCGTTATGCGTTATGCGTTATGCGTTATGCGTTATGCTTTATGCGTTATGCATTATGCGTTATGCGTTATGCGATATGCGTTATGCGTTATGCGTTATTCGTTATGAGTAATGAGTTATAAGTTATGCGTTATGAGTTATGCGTTATGCGTTATGCGTTATGCGTTACGCGTTATGCGTTATGCGTTATGCGTTACGCGTTATGCGTTATGCGTTATGCGTTATGCGTTATGCTTTATGCGTTATGCGTTACTCCTTATGAGTTATGAGTTATAAGTTATGCGTAATGCGTTATGCGTTATGCGTTATGCTTTATGCGTTATGCGTTATGCGTTATGCCTTATGCGTTATGCGTTATGCGTTATGCGTTATGCGTTATGCTTTATGCGTTATGCGTTATGCCTTATGCGTTATGCCTTTTGCGTTATGCGTTATTCGTTATGAGTAATGAGTTATAAGTTATGCGTTATGCGTTATGCTTTATGCGTTATGCGTTATGCGTTATGCGTTATGCGTTATGCGGTATGCGTTATGCGTTATGCGTTATGCGTTATGCGTTATGCGTTATGCGTTATACGGTATGCGTTATGCGTTATGCGTTATGCGTTATGCGTTATGCGTTATGCGTTATGCGTTATGCGTTATGCGTTATGCGTTAAGCGTTATGCGTTATACGGTATGCGTTATGCGTTATGCGTTATGCGTTATGCGTTATGCGTTATGCGTTATGCGTTATGCGTTATGCGTTATGCGTTATGCGTTATGCGTTATGCGTTATGCGTTATGCGTTATGCGTTATGCGTTATGCGTTATGCGTTATGCGTTATGCGTTATGCGTTATGCGTTATGCGTTATGCGTTATGCGTTATGATTTATGCGTTATGCGTTATGCGTTATGCTTTATGCGTTATGCGTTACTCCTTATGAGTTATGAGTTATAAGTTATGCGTAATGCGTTATGCGTTATGCGTTATGCATTATGCTTTATGCGTAATGCGGTATAAGTTATACGTTATGCGTTATGCGTTATGCGTTATGCGTTATGCGTTATGCGTTATGCGTTATGCGTTATGCGTTATGCGTTATGCGTTATGCGTTATGCGTTATGCGCTATGCTTTATGCATTATGCGTTATGCGTTATGCGTTATGCGTTATGCGTTAAGCGTTATGCGTTTTGCTGTATTCGTTATGCGTTGTGCATTATGCGTTATGCGTTATGTGTTACGCTTTATGCGTTATGCGTTATGCGTTATGCTTTATGCGTTATGCATTATGCGTTATGCGTTATGCGTTATGCATTATGCGTTATGCGTTATGCGTGATCCGTTATGCGTTAAGCGTTATGCGTTTTGCTGTATTCGTAATGCGTTGTGCATTATGCGTTATGCGTTATGTGTTATGCGTTATGCGTTATGCGTTATACGTTATGCGTTATGCGTTATGCGTGATCCGTTATGTGTTAGGCGATATACGTTTTGCGGTATTCGTTATGCGTTATGCGTTATGCGTTACGCGTTATGCGTTATGCGTTATGCGTTATGCGTTATGCGTTATGCTTTATGCGTTATGCGTTACTCCTTATGAGTTATGAGTTATAAGTTATGCGTAATGCGTTATGCGTTATGCGTTATGCTTTATGCGTTATGCGTTATGCGTTATGCGTTATGCGTTATGCGTTATGCGTTATGCGTTATGCGTTATGCGTTATGCTTTATGCGTTATGCGTTATGCCTTATGCGTTATGCCTTTTGCGTTATGCGTTATTCGTTATGAGTAATGAGTTATAAGTTATGCGTTATGCGTTATGCTTTATGCGTTATGCGTTATGCGTTATGCGTTATGCGTTATGCGGTATGCGTTATGCGTTATGCGTTATGCGTTATGCGTTATGCGTTATGCGTTATACGGTATGCGTTATGCGTTATGCGTTATGCGTTATGCGTTATGCGTTATGCGTTATGCGTTATGCGTTATGCGTTATGCGTTAAGCGTTATGCGTTATACGGTATGCGTTATGCGTTATGCGTTATGCGTTATGCGTTATGCGTTATGCGTTATGCGTTATGCGTTATGCGTTATGCGTTATGCGTTATGCGTTATGCGTTATGCGTTATGCGTTATGCGTTATGCGTTATGCGTTATGCGTTATGCGTTATGCGTTATGCGTTATGCGTTATGCGTTATGATTTATGCGTTATGCGTTATGCGTTATGCTTTATGCGTTATGCGTTACTCCTTATGAGTTATGAGTTATAAGTTATGCGTAATGCGTTATGCGTTATGCGTTATGCATTATGCTTTATGCGTAATGCGGTATACGTTATACGTTATGCGTTATGGGTTATGCGTTATGCGTTATGCGTTATGCGTTATGCGTTATGCGTTATGCGTTATGCGTTATGCGCTATGCTTTATGCATTATGCGTTATGCGTTATGCGTTATGCGTTAAGCGTTATGCGTTTTGCTGTATTCGTTATGCGTTGTGCATTATGCGTTATGCGTTATGTGTTACGCTTTATGCGTTATGCGTTATGCGTTACGCTTTATGCGTTATGCATTATGCGTTATGCGTTATGCGTTATGCATTATGCGTTATGCGTTATGCGTGATCCGTTATGCGTTAAGCGTTATGCGTTTTGCTGTATTCGTAATGCGTTGTGCATTATGCGTTATGCGTTATGTGTTATGCGTTATGCGTTATGCGTTATACGTTATGCGTTATGCGTTATGCGTGATCCGTTATGTGTTAGGCGATATACGTTTTGCGGTATTCGTTATGCGTTATGCGTTATGCGTTATGCGTTATGCGTTATCCGTTGTTCGTTATGCGTTATGCGTTGTGCGTTATACGTTTGCGTTATGCGTTATACGGTATGCGTTATGCGTTATACGTTATGCGTTATACGTTATGCGATATGCGTTATGCGTTATACGTTATGCTTTATGCGTTATGCGTTATTAGTTACACGTTATGCGTTATGCGTTATGCGTTATGCGTTATGCGTTAGGGGTTATGCGTAATGCGTTAGGCGTTATGCGTTATGCGTTATGCGTTATGAGTTATACGTTATGCGTTATGCGTTAGGGGTTATGCGTTATGCGTTATGCTTTATGCGTTATGCATTATGCGTTATGCGTTATGCGATATGCGTTATCCGTTATGCGTTATGCGTTATGCGTTATTCGTTATGAGTAATGAGTTATAAGTTATGCGTTATGCGTTATGCTTTATGCGTTATGCCTTATGCGTTATGCGTTATTCGTTATGAGTAATGAGTTATAAGTTATGCTTTATGCGTTATGCTTTATGCGTTATGCGTTATGCGTTATGCGTTATGCGTTATGCGTTATGCGTTATGCGTTATGCGTTATGCGTTATGCGTTATGCGTTATACGGTATGCGTTATGCGTTATGCGTTATGCGTTATGCGTTATGCGTTATGCGTTATGCGTTATGATTTATGCGTTATGCGTTATGCGTTATGCTTTATGCGTTATGCGTTACTCCTTATGAGTTATGAGTTATAAGTTATGCGTAATGCGTTATGCGTTATGCGTTATGCATTATGCGTTATGCGTTATGCGTTATGCGTTATGCGTTATGCGTTATGCGCTATGCTTTATGCATTATGCGTTATGCGTTATGCGTTATGCGTTATGCGTTAAGCGTTATGCGTTTTGCTGTATTCGTTATGCGTTGTGCATTATGCGTTATGCGTTATGTGTTACGCTTTATGCGTTATGCGTTATGCGTTATGCTTTATGCGTTATGCATTATGCGTTATGCGTTATGCGTTATGCATTATGCGTTATGCGTTATGCGTGATCCGTTATGCGTTAAGCGTTATGCGTTTTGCTGTATTCGTAATGCGTTGTGCATTATGCGTTATGCGTTATGTGTTATGCGTTATGCGTTATGCGTTATACGTTATGCGTTATGCGTTATGCGTGATCCGTTATGTGTTAGGCGATATACGTTTTGCGGTATTCGTTATGCGTTATGCGTTATGCGTTACGCGTTATGCGTTATGCGTTATGCGTTATGCGTTATGCTTTATGCGTTATGCGTTACTCCTTATGAGTTATGAGTTATAAGTTATGCGTAATGCGTTATGCGTTATGCGTTATGCTTTATGCGTTATGCGTTATGCGTTATGCGTTATGCGTTATGCGTTATGCGTTATGCGTTATGCGTTATGCGTTATGCTTTATGCGTTATGCGTTATGCCTTATGCGTTATGCCTTTTGCGTTATGCGTTATTCGTTATGAGTAATGAGTTATAAGTTATGCGTTATGCGTTATGCTTTATGCGTTATGCGTTATGCGTTATGCGTTATGCGTTATGCGGTATGCGTTATGCGTTATGCGTTATGCGTTATGCGTTATGCGTTATGCGTTATACGGTATGCGTTATGCGTTATGCGTTATGCGTTATGCGTTATGCGTTATGCGTTATGCGTTATGCGTTATGCGTTATGCGTTATGCGTTATGCGTTATGCGTTATGCGTTATGCGTTATGCGTTATGCGTTATGCGTTATGCGTTATGCGTTATGCGTTATGCGTTATGCGTTATGCGTTATGCGTTATGCGTTATGCGTTATGCGTTATGCGTTATGCGTTATGCGTTATGCGTTATGCGTTATGCGTTATGCGTTATGCGTTATGATTTATGCGTTATGCGTTATGCGTTATGCTTTATGCGTTATGCGTTACTCCTTATGAGTTATGAGTTATAAGTTATGCGTAATGCGTTATGCGTTATGCGTTATGCATTATGCTTTATGCGTAATGCGGTATACGTTATACGTTATGCGTTATGGGTTATGCGTTATGCGTTATGCGTTATGCGTTATGCGTTATGCGTTATGCGTTATGCGTTATGCGTTATGCGTTATGCGCTATGCTTTATGCATTATGCGTTATGCGTTATGCGTTATGCGTTAAGCGTTATGCGTTTTGCTGTATTCGTTATGCGTTGTGCATTATGCGTTATGCGTTATGTGTTACGCTTTATGCGTTATGCGTTATGCGTTACGCTTTATGCGTTATGCATTATGCGTTATGCGTTATGCGTTATGCATTATGCGTTATGCGTTATGCGTGATCCGTTATGCGTTAAGCGTTATGCGTTTTGCTGTATTCGTAATGCGTTGTGCATTATGCGTTATGCGTTATGTGTTATGCGTTATGCGTTATGCGTTATACGTTATGCGTTATGCGTTATGCGTGATCCGTTATGTGTTAGGCGATATACGTTTTGCGGTATTCGTTATGCGTTATGCGTTATGCGTTATGCGTTATGCGTTATCCGTTGTTCGTTATGCGTTATGCGTTGTGCGTTATACGTTTGCGTTATGCGTTATACGGTATGCGTTATGCGTTATACGTTATGCGTTATACGTTATGCGATATGCGTTATGCGTTATACGTTATGCTTTATGCGTTATGCGTTATTAGTTACACGTTATGCGTTATGCGTTATGCGTTATGCGTTATGCGTTAGGGGTTATGCGTAATGCGTTAGGCGTTATGCGTTATGCGTTATGCGTTATGAGTTATACGTTATGCGTTATGCGTTAGGGGTTATGCGTTATGCGTTATGCTTTATGCGTTATGCATTATGCGTTATGCGTTATGCGATATGCGTTATCCGTTATGCGTTATGCGTTATGCGTTATTCGTTATGAGTAATGAGTTATAAGTTATGCGTTTTGCGTTATGCTTTATGCGTTATGCCTTATGCGTTATGCGTTATTCGTTATGAGTAATGAGTTATAAGTTATGCTTTATGCGTTATGCTTTATGCGTTATGCGTTATGCGTTATGCGTTATGCGTTATGCGTTATGCGTTATGCGTTATGCGTTATGCGTTATGCGTTATGCGTTATGCGTTATACGGTATGCGTTATGCGTTATGCGTTATGCGTTATGCGTTATGCGTTATGCGTTATGCGTTATGCGTTATGCGTTATGCGTTATGCGTTATGCGTTATGCGTTATGCGTTATGCGTTATGCGTTATGCGTTATGCGTTATGCGTTATGCGTTATACGGTATGCGTTATGCGTTATGCGTTATATGTTATGCGTTATGCGTTATGCGTTATGCGTTATGCGTTATGCGTTATGCGTTATGCGTTATGCGTTATGCGTTATGATTTATGCGTTATGCGTTATGCGTTATGCTTTATGCGTTATGCGTTACTCCTTATGAGTTATGAGTTATAAGTTATGCGTAATGCGTTATGCGTTATGCGTTATGCATTATGCTTTATGCGTAATGCGGTATGCGTTATACGTTATGCGTTATGCGTTATGCGTTATGCGTTATGCGTTATGCGTTATGCGTTATGCGTTATGCGTTATGCGTTATGCGTTATGCGTTATGCGTTATGCGTTATGCGTTATGCGTTAAGCGTTATGCGTTTTGCTGTATACGTTATGCGTTGTGCATTATGCGTTATGCGTTATGTGTTACGCTTTATGCGTTATGCGTTATGCGTTACGCTTTATGCGTTATGCATTATGCGTTATGCGTTATGCGTTATGCATTATGCGTTATGCGTTATGCGTGATCCGTTATGCGTTAAGCGTTATGCGTTTTGCTGTATTCGTAATGCGTTGTGCATTATGCGTTATGGGTTATGTGTTATGCGTTATGCGTTATGCGTTATACGGTATGCGTTATGCGTTATACGTTATGCGTTATGCGTTATGCGATATGCGTTATGCGTTATACGTTATGCTTTATGCGTTATGCGTTATTAGTTACACGTTATGCGTTATGCGTTATGCGTTATGCGTTATGCGTTAGGGGTTATGCGTTATGCGTTATGCGTTATGCGTTATGCGTTATGCGTTATGAGTTATACGTTATGCGTTATGCGTTAGGGGTTATGCGTTATGCGTTATGCTTTATGCGTTATGCATTATGCGTTATGCGTTATGCGATATGCGTTATCCGTTATGCGTTATGCGTTATGCGTTATTCGTTATGAGTAATGAGTTATAAGTTATGCGTTATGCGTTATGCTTTATGCGTTATGCGTTATGCCTTATGCGTTATGCGTTATGCGTTATGCGTTATGCGTTATGCGTTTTGCGTTATGCGTTATGCGTTATGCGTTGTGCGTTATGCGTTATGCGTTATGCGTTATGCGTTATGCGTTATGCGTTATGCGTTATGCGTTATGCGTTATGCGTTATGCGTTATGCGTTATGCGTTATGCGTTATACGGTATGCGTTATGCGTTATGCGTTATATGTTATGCGTTATGCGTTATGCGTTATGCGTTATGCGTTATGCTTTATGCGTTATGCGTTATGCGTTATGCGTTATGCGTTATGCGTTATGCGTTATGCGTTATGCGTTATGCGTTATGCGTTATGCGTTATGCGTTATGCGTTATACGGTATGCGTTATGCGTTATGCGTTATGCGTTATGCGTTATGCGTTATGCGTTATGCGTTATGCGTTATGCGTTATGCGTTATGCGTTATGCGTTATGCGTTATGCGTTATGCGTTATGCGTTATGCGTTATGCGTTATACGGTATGCGTTATGCGTTATGCGTTATATGTTATGCGTTATGCGTTATGCGTTATGCGTTATGCGTTATGCGTTATGCGTTATGCGTTATGCGTTATGCGTCATGCGTTATGCGTTATGCGTTATGATTTATGCGTTATGCGTTATGCGTTATGCTTTATGCGTTATGCGTTACTCCTTATGAGTTATGAGTTATAAGTTATGCGTAATGCGTTATGCGTTATGCGTTATGCATTATGCTTTATGCGTAATGCGGTATGCGTTATACGTTATGCGTTATGCGTTATGCGTTATGCGTTAAGCGTTATGCGTTATGCGTTATGCGTTATGCGTTATGCGCTATGCGTTATGCATTATGCGTTATGCGTTATGCGTTATGCGTTAAGCGTTATGCGTTTTGCTGTATTCGTTATGCGTTGTGCATTATGCGTTATGCGTTATGTGTTACGCTTTATGCGTTATGCGTTATGCGTTACGCTTTATGCGTTATGCATTATGCGTTATGCGTTATGCGTTATGCATTATGCGTTATGCGTTATGCGTGATCCGTTATGCGTTAAGCGTTATGCGTTTTGCTGTATTCGTAATGCGTTGTGCATTATGCGTTATGGGTTATGTGTTATGCGTTATGCGTTATGCGTTATACGTTATGCGTTATGCGTTATGCGTGATCCGTTATGTGTTAGGCGATATACGTTTTGCGGTATTCGTTATGCGTTATGCGTTATGCGTTATGCGTTATGCGTTATCCGTTGTTCGTTATGCGTTATGCGTTGTGCGTTATACGTTTGCGTTATGCGTTATGCGTTATACGGTATGCGTTATGCGTTATACGTTATGCGTTATGCGTTATGCGATATGCGTTATGCGTTATACGTTATGCTTTATGCGTTATGCGTTATGCGTTATGCGTTATGCGTTATGCGTTATACGTTATGCGTTATGCGTTATGCGTTATGCGTTATGCGTTATGCGTTATACGTTGTGCGTTATACGTTTGCGTTATGCGTTATGCGTTATGCTTTATGCGTTATGCGTTATGCGTTATGCGTTATGCGTTATGCGTTATGCGTTATGCGTTATGCGTTATGCGTTATGCGTTATGCGTTATGCGTTATGCGTTATGCGTTATGCGTTATGCGTTATGCTTTATGCGTTATGCATTATGCGTTATGCGTTATGCGATATGCGTTATGCGTTATGCGTTATTCGTTATGAGTAATGAGTTATAAGTTATGCGTTATGAGTTATGCGTTATGCGTTATGCGTTATGCGTTATGCGTTACGCGTTATGCGTTATGCGTTACGCGTTATGCGTTATGCGTTATGCGTTATGCGTTATGCTTTATGCGTTATGCGTTATGCCTTATGCGTTATGCCTTATGCGTTATGCGTTATTCGTTATGAGTAATGAGTTATAAGTTATGCGTTATGCGTTATGCTTTATGCGTTATGCGTTATGCGTTATGCGTTATGCGTTATGCGGTATGCGTTATGCGTTATGCGTTATGCGTTATGCGTTATGCGTTATGCGTTATGCGTTATGCGTTATGCGTTATGCGTTATGCGTTATGCGTTATGCGTTATGCGTTATGCGTTATGCGTTATGCGTTATGCGTTATGCGTTATGCGTTATGCGTTATGCGTTATGCGTTATGCGTTATGCGTTATGCGTTATGCGTTATGCGTTATGATTTATGCGTTATGCGTTATGCATTATGCTTTATGCGTTATGCGTTACTCCTTATGAGTTATGAGTTATAAGTTATGCGTAATGCGTTATGCGTTATGCGTTATGCATTATGCTTTATGCGTAATGCGGTATACGTTATACGTTATGCGTTATGCGTTATGCGTTATGCGTTATGCGTTATGCGTTATGCGTTATGCGTTATGCGTTATGCGTTATGCGCTATGCGTTATGCATTATGCGTTATGCGTTATGCGTTATGCGTTAAGCGTTATGCGTTTTGCTGTATTCGTTATGCGTTGTGCATTATGCGTTATGCGTTATGTGTTACGCTTTATGCGTTATGCGTTATGCGTTACGCTTTATGCGTTATGCATTATGCGTTATGCGTTATGCGTTATGCATTATGCGTTATGCGTTATGCGTGATCCGTTATGCGTTAAGCGTTATGCGTTTTGCTGTATTCGTAATGCGTTGTGCATTATGCGTTATGCGTTATGTGTTATGCGTTATGCGTTATGCGTTATACGTTATGCGTTATGCGTTATGCGTGATCCGTTATGTGTTAGGCGATATACGTTTTGCGGTATTCGTTATGCGTTATGCGTTATGCGTTATGCGTTATCCGTTGTTCGTTATGCGTTATGCGTTGTGCGTTATACGTTTGCGTTATGCGTTATACGGTATGCGTTATGCGTTATACGTTATGCGTTATGCGTTATGCGATATGCGTTATGCGTTATGCGTTATGCGTTATGCGTTATGCGTTATGCGTTATGCGTTATGCGTTATGCGTTATGCGTTATGCGTTATGCGTTATGCGTTATGCGTTATGCGTTATGCGTTATGCGTTATGCGTTATGCGTTATACGGTATGCGTTATGCGTTATGCGTTATATGTTATGCGTTATGCGTTATGCGTTATGCGTTATGCGTTATGCGTTATGCGTCATGCGTTATGCGTTATGCGTTATGATTTATGCGTTATGCGTTATGCGTTATGCTTTATGCGTTATGCGTTACTCCTTATGAGTTATGAGTTATAAGTTATGCGTAATGCGTTATGCGTTATGCGTTATGCATTATGCTTTATGCGTAATGCGGTATGCGTTATACGTTATGCGTTATGCGTTATGCGTTATGCGTTATGCGTTATGCGTTATGCGTTATGCGTTATGCGTTATGCGTTATGCGTTATGCATTATGCGTTATGCGTTATGCGTTATGCGTTAAGCGTTATGCGTTTTGCTGTATACGTTATGCGTTGTGCATTATGCGTTATGCGTTATGTGTTACGCTTTATGCGTTATGCGTTATGCGTTACGCTTTATGCGTTATGCATTATGCGTTATGCGTTATGCGTTATGCATTATGCGTTATGCGTTATGCGTGATCCGTTATGCGTTAAGCGTTATGCGTTTTGCTGTATTCGTAATGCGTTGTGCATTATGCGTTATGGGTTATGTGTTATGCGTTATGCGTTATGCGTTATACGGTATGCGTTATGCGTTATACGTTATGCGTTATGCGTTATGCGATATGCGTTATGCGTTATACGTTATGCTTTATGCGTTATGCGTTATTAGTTACACGTTATGCGTTATGCGTTATGCGTTATGCGTTATGCGTTAGGGGTTATGCGTTATGCGTTAGGCGTTATGCGTTATGCGTTATGCGTTATGAGTTATACGTTATGCGTTATGCGTTAGGGGTTATGCGTTATGCGTTATGCTTTATGCGTTATGCATTATGCGTTATGCGTTATGCGATATGCGTTATCCGTTATGCGTTATGCGTTATGCGTTATTCGTTATGAGTAATGAGTTATAAGTTATGCGTTATGCGTTATGCTTTATGCGTTATGCGTTATGCCTTATGCGTTATGCGTTATGCGTTATGCGTTATGCGTTATGCGTTTTGCGTTATGCGTTATGCGTTATGCGTTGTGCGTTATGCGTTATGCGTTATGCGTTATGCGTTATGCGTTATGCGTTATGCGTTATGCGTTATGCGTTATGCGTTATGCGTTATGCGTTATGCGTTATGCGTTATGCGTTATACGGTATGCGTTATGCGTTATGCGTTATATGTTATGCGTTATGCGTTATGCGTTATGCGTTATGCGTTATGCTTTATGCGTTATGCGTTATGCGTTATGCGTTATGCGTTATGCGTTATGCGTTATGCGTTATGCGTTATGCGTTATGCGTTATGCGTTATGCGTTATGCGTTATACGGTATGCGTTATGCGTTATGCGTTATGCGTTATGCGTTATGCGTTATGCGTTATGCGTTATGCGTTATGCGTTATGCGTTATGCGTTATGCGTTATGCGTTATGCGTTATGCGTTATGCGTTATGCGTTATACGGTATGCGTTATGCGTTATGCGTTATATGTTATGCGTTATGCGTTATGCGTTATGCGTTATGCGTTATGCGTTATGCGTTATGCGTTATGCGTTATGCGTCATGCGTTATGCGTTATGCGTTATGATTTATGCGTTATGCGTTATGCGTTATGCTTTATGCGTTATGCGTTACTCCTTATGAGTTATGAGTTATAAGTTATGCGTAATGCGTTATGCGTTATGCGTTATGCATTATGCTTTATGCGTAATGCGGTATGCGTTATACGTTATGCGTTATGCGTTATGCGTTATGCGTTAAGCGTTATGCGTTATGCGTTATGCGTTATGCGTTATGCGTTATGCGTTATGCGTTATGCGTTATGCGTTATGCGTTATACGGTATGCGTTATGCGTTATGCGTTATGCGTTATGCGTTATGCGTTATGCGTTATGCGTTATGCGTTATGCGTTATGCGTTATGCGTTATGCGTTATGCGTTATGCGTTATGCGTTATGCGTTATGCGTTATGCGTTATACGGTATGCGTTATGCGTTATGCGTTATATGTTATGCGTTATGCGTTATGCGTTATGCGTTATGCGTTATGCGTTATGCGTTATGCGTTATGCGTTATGCGTCATGCGTTATGCGTTATGCGTTATGATTTATGCGTTATGCGTTATGCGTTATGCTTTATGCGTTATGCGTTACTCCTTATGAGTTATGAGTTATAAGTTATGCGTAATGCGTTATGCGTTATGCGTTATGCATTATGCTTTATGCGTAATGCGGTATGCGTTATACGTTATGCGTTATGCGTTATGCGTTATGCGTTAAGCGTTATGCGTTATGCGTTATGCGTTATGCGTTATGCGCTATGCGTTATGCATTATGCGTTATGCGTTATGCGTTATGCGTTAAGCGTTATGCGTTTTGCTGTATTCGTTATGCGTTGTGCATTATGCGTTATGCGTTATGTGTTACGCTTTATGCGTTATGCGTTATGCGTTACGCTTTATGCGTTATGCATTATGCGTTATGCGTTATGCGTTATGCATTATGCGTTATGCGTTATGCGTGATCCGTTATGCGTTAAGCGTTATGCGTTTTGCTGTATTCGTAATGCGTTGTGCATTATGCGTTATGGGTTATGTGTTATGCGTTATGCGTTATGCGTTATACGTTATGCGTTATGCGTTATGCGTGATCCGTTATTTGTTAGGCGATATACGTTTTGCGGTATTCGTTATGCGTTATGCGTTATGCGTTATGCGTTATGCGTTATCCGTTGTTCGTTATGCGTTATGCGTTGTGCGTTATACGTTTGCGTTATGCGTTATGCGTTATACGGTATGCGTTATGCGTTATACGTTATGCGTTATGCGTTATGCGATATGCGTTATGCGTTATACGTTATGCTTTATGCGTTATGCGTTATGCGTTATGCGTTATGCGTTATGCGTTATACGTTATGCGTTATGCGTTATGCGTTATGCGTTATGCGTTATGCGTTATACGTTGTGCGTTATACGTTTGCGTTATGCGTTATGCGTTATGCTTTATGCGTTATGCGTTATGCGTTATGCGTTATGCGTTATGCGTTATGCGTTATGCGTTATGCGTTATGCGTTATGCGTTATGCGTTATGCGTTATGCGTTATGCGTTATGCGTTATGCGTTATGCTTTATGCGTTATGCATTATGCGTTATGCGTTATGCGATATGCGTTATGCGTTATGCGTTATTCGTTATGAGTAATGAGTTATAAGTTATGCGTTATGAGTTATGCGTTATGCGTTATGCGTTATGCGTTACGCGTTATGCGTTATGCGTTACGCGTTATGCGTTATGCGTTATGCGTTATGCGTTATGCTTTATGCGTTATGCGTTATGCCTTATGCGTTATGCCTTATGCGTTATGCGTTATTCGTTATGAGTAATGAGTTATAAGTTATGCGTTATGCGTTATGCTTTATGCGTTATGCGTTATGCGATATGCGTTATGCGTTATACGTTATGCTTTATGCGTTATGCGTTATTAGTTACACGTTATGCGTTATGCGTTATGCGTTATGCGTTATGCGTTATGCGTTATGCGTTATGCGTTATGCGTTATGCTTTATGCGTTATGCATTATGCGTTATGCGTTATGCGATATGCGTTAAGCGTTATGCGTTATTCGTTATGAGTAATGAGTTATAAGTTATGCGTTATGAGTTATGCGTTATGCGTTATGCGTTATGCGTTATGCGTTATGCGTTATGCGTTACGCGTTATGCGTTATGCGTTATGCGTTATGCGTTATGCGTTATGCTTTATGCGTTATGCGTTACTCCTTATGAGTTATGAGTTATAAGTTATGCGTAATGCGTTATGCGTTATGCGTTATGCTTTATGCGTTATGCGTTATGCGATATGCGTTATGCGTTATGCGTTATGCGTTATGCGTTATGCGTTATGCGTTATGCGTTATGCGTTATGCGTTATGCGTTATGCGTTATGCTTTATGCGTTATGCGTTATGCGTTATGCGTTATTCGTTATGAGTAATGAGTTATAAGTTATGCGTTATGCGTTATGCTTTATGCGTTATGCGTTATGCGTTATGCGTTATGCGTTATGCGTTATGCGTTATGCGTTATGCGTTATGCGTTATGCGTTATACGGTATGCGTTATGCGTTATGCGTTATGCGTTATGCGTTATGCGTTATGCGTTATGCGTTATGCGTTATGCGTTATGCGTTATGCGTTATGCGTTATGCGTTATGCGTTATGCGTTATACGGTATGCGTTATGCGTTATGCGTTATGCGTTATGCGTTATGCTTTATGCGTTATGCGTTATGCGTTATGCGTTATGCGTTATGCGTTATGCGTTATGCGTTATGCGTTATGCGTTATGCGTTATGCGTTATACGGTATGCGTTATGCGTTATGCGTTATGCGTTATGCGTTATGCGTTATGCGTTATGCGTTATGCGTTATGCGTTATGCGTTATGCGTTATGCGTTATGCGTTATGCGTTATGCGTTATACGGTATGCGTTATGCGTTATGCGTTATGCGTTATGCGTTACTCCTTATGAGTTATGAGTTATAAGTTATGCGTAATGCGTTATGCGTTATGCGTTATGCATTATGCTTTATGCGTAATGCGGTATGCGTTATACGTTATACGTTATGCGTTATGCGTTATGCGTTATGCGTTATGCGTTATGCGTTATGCGTTATGCGTTATGCGTTATGCGTTATGCGTTATGCGTTATGCGTTATGCATTATGCGTTATGCGTTATGCGTTATGCGTTAAGCGTTATGCGTTTTGCTGTATTCGTTATGCGTTGTGCATTATGCGTTATGCGTTATGTGTTACGCTTTATGCGTTATGCGTTATGCGTTACGCTTTATGCGTTATGCGTTATGCGTTATGCGTTATGCGTTATGCGTTATGCGTTATGCGTTATGCGTTATGCGTTATGCGTGATGCGTTATGTGTTAGGCGATATACGTTTTGCGGTATTCGTTATGCGTTATGATTTATGCTTTATGCGTAATGCGTTTTGCGTGATCCGACATGCGTTATGCATTTTGCGTTATGCGTTATTCGTTATGAGTTATGAGTTATAAGTTATGCGTAATGCGTTATGCGTTAGGCGTTATGCATTATGCTTTATCCGTTATGCGTTATGCGTTATGCTTTATGCGTTATGCGTTATGCGTTATGCATTTTGCGTTATGCGTTATTCGTTATGAGTTATGAGTTATAAGTTATGCGTAATGCGTTATGCGTTATGCGTTATACATTATGCTTTATCCGTTATGCGTTATGCGTTATGCTTTATGCGTTATGCGTTATGCGTTATGCGTTATGCGTTATGCGTTATGCGTTATGCGTTATGCGTTATTCGTTATGAGTAATGAGTTACAAGTTATGCGTTATGCGTAATGCGTTATGCGTTATGCGTTATGCGTTATGCGTTATGCGTAATGCGTTATGCTTTATGCGTTATGCGTTATGCTTTATGCGTTATTCGTTATGCGTTATGCGCTATGCGTTATGCGTTATGCGTTATGCGTTATGCGTTATGCGTTACGCGTTATGCGTTATGCGTTATGCGTTATGCGTTATGCGTTATGCGTTATGCGTTTTGCGTTATGCGTTATGCGTTATGCGTTGTGCGTTATACGTTTGCGTTATGCGTTATGCGTTATGCTTTATGCGTTATGCGTTATGCGTTATGCGTTATGCGTTATGCGTTATGCGTTATGCGTTATGCGTTATGCGTTATGCGTTATGCGTTATGCGTTATGCGTTATGCGTTATGCTTTATGCGTTATGCATTATGCGTTATGCGTTATGCGATATGCGTTATGCGTTATGCGTTATTCGTTATGAGTAATGAGTTATAAGTTATGCGTTATGAGTTATGCGTTATGCGTTATGCGTTATGCGTTATGCGTTATGCGTTATGCGTTACGCGTTATGCGTTATGCGTTATGCGTTATGCGTTATGCGTTATGCTTTATGCGTTATGCGTTACTCCTTATGAGTTATGAGTTATAAGTTATGCGTAATGCGTTATGCGTTATGCGTTATGCTTTATGCGTTATGCGTTATGCGTTATGCGTTGTGCATTATGCGTTAGGCGTTATGTGTTATGCGTTATGCGTTATGCGTTATACGTTATGCGTTATGCGTTATGCGTGATCCGTTATGTGTTAGGCGATATACGTTTTGCGGTATTCGTTATGCGTTATGCGTTATGCGTTATGCGTTATCCGTTGTTCGTTATGCGTTATGCGTTGTGCGTTATACGTTTGCGTTATGCGTTATGCGTTATACGGTATGCGTTATGCGTTATACGTTATGCGTTATGCGTTATGCGATATGCGTTATGCGTTATACGTTATGCTTTATGCGTTATGCGTTATTAGTTACACGTTATGCGTTATGCGTTATGCGTTATGCGTTATGCGTTATTCGTTATGAGTAATGAGTTATAAGTTATGCGTTATGAGTTATGCGTTATGCGTTATGCGTTATGCGTTATGCGTTATGCGTTACGCTTTATGCGTTGTGCGTTATACGTTTGCGTTATGCGTTATGCGTTATACGGTGTGCGTTATGCGTTATACGTTATGCGTTATGCGTTATGCGATATGCGTTATGCGTTATACGTTATGCTTTATGCGTTATGCGTTATTAGTTACACGTTATGCGTTATGCGTTATGCGTTATGCGTTATGCGTTATTCGTTATGAGTAATGAGTTATAAGTTATGCGTTATGAGTTATGCGTTATGCGTTATGCGTTATGCGTTATGCGTTATGCGTTACGCTTTATGCGTTATGCGTTATGCGTTATGCGTTATGCGTTATGCGTTATGCGTTATGCGTTATGCGTTATGCGTTATGCGTTATGCGTTATGCGTTATGCTTTATGCGTTATGCATTATGCGTTATGCGTTATGCGATATGCGTTATGCGTTATGCGTTATTCGTTATGAGTAATGAGTTATAAGTTATGCGTTATGAGTTATGCGTTATGCGTTATGCGTTATGCGTTATGCGTTATGCGTTATGCGTTACGCGTTATGCGTTATGCGTTATGCGTTATGCGTTATGCGTTATGCTTTATGCGTTATGCGTTACTCCTTATGAGTTATGAGTTATAAGTTATGCGTAATGCGTTATGCGTTATGCGTTATGCTTTATGCGTTATGCGTTATGCGTTATGCGTTATGCGTTATGCGTTATGCGTTATGCGTTATGCGTTACGCTTTATGCGTTATGCATTATGCGTTATGCGTTATCCGTTATGCATTATGCGTTATGCGTTATGCGTGATCCGTTATGCGTTAAGCGTTATGCGTTTTGCTGTATTCGTAATGCGTTGTGCATTATGCGTTAGGCGTTATGTGTTATGCGTTATGCGTTATGCGTTATACGTTATGCGTTATGCGTTATGCGTGATCCGTTATGTGTTAGGCGATATACGTTTTGCGGTATTCGTTATGCGTTATGCGTTATGCGTTATGCGTTATCCGTTGTTCGTTATGCGTTATGCGTTGTGCGTTATACGTTTGCGTTATGCGTTATGCGTTATACGGTATGCGTTATGCGTTATGCGTTATGCGTTATGCGTTATGCGATATGCGTTATGCGTTATACGTTATGCTTTATGCGTTATGCGTTATTAGTTACACGTTATGCGTTATGCGTTATGCGTTATGCGTTATGCGTTATGCGTTATGCGTTATGCGGTATGCGTTATGCTTTATGCGTTATGCATTATGCGTTATGCGTTATGCGATATGCGTTATGCGTTATGCGTTATTCGTTATGAGTAATGAGTTATAAGTTATGCGTTATGAGTTATGCGTTATGCGTTATGCGTTATGCGTTATGCGTTATGCGTTATGCGTTACGCGTTATGCGTTATGCGTTATGCGTTATGCGTTATGCGTTATGCTTTATGCGTTATGCGTTACTCCTTATGAGTTATGAGTTATAAGTTATGCGTAATGCGTTATGCGTTATGCGTTATGCTTTATGCGTTATGCATTATGCGTTATGCGTTATGCGTTATGCATTATGCGTTATGCGTTATGCGTGATCCGTTATGTGTTAGGCGATATACGTTTTGCGGTATTCGTTATGCGTTATGCGTTATGCGTTATGCGTTATCCGTTGTTCGTTATGCGTTATGCGTTGTGCGTTATACGTTTGCGTTATGCGTTATGCGTTATACGGTATGCGTTATGCGTTATACGTTATGCGTTATGCGTTATGCGATATGCGTTATGCGTTATACGTTATGCTTTATGCGTTATGCGTTATTAGTTACACGTTATGCGTTATGCGTTATGCGTTATGCGTTATGCGTTATGCGTTATGCGTTATGCGGTATGCGTTATGCTTTATGCGTTATGCATTATGCGTTATGCGTTATGCGATATGCGTTATGCGTTATGCGTTATTCGTTATGAGTAATGAGTTATAAGTTATGCGTTATGAGTTATGCGTTATGCGTTATGCGTTATGCGTTATGCGTTATGCGTTATGCGTTACGCGTTATGCGTTATGCGTTATGCGTTATGCGTTATGCGTTATGCTTTATGCGTTATGCGTTACTCCTTATGAGTTATGAGTTATAAGTTATGCGTAATGCGTTATGCGTTATGCGTTATGCTTTATGCGTTATGCATTATGCGTTATGCGTTATGCGTTATGCATTATGCGTTATGCGTTATGCGTGATCCGTTATGCGTTAAGCTTTATGCGTTTTGCTGTATTCGTAATGCGTTGTGCATTATGCGTTAGGCGTTATGTGTTATGCGTTATGCGTTATGCGTTATACGTTATGCGTTATGCGTTATGCGTGATCCGTTATGTGTTAGGCGATATACGTTTTGCGGTATTCGTTATGCGTTATGCGTTATGCGTTATGCGTTATCCGTTGTTCGTTATGCGTTATGCGTTGTGCGTTATACGTTTGCGTTATGCGTTATGCGTTATACGGTATGCGTTATGCGTTATACGTTATGCGTTATGCGTTATGCGATATGCGTTATGCGTTATACGTTATGCTTTATGCGTTATGCGTTATTAGTTACACGTTATGCGTTATGCGTTATGCGTTATGCGTTATGCGTTATGCGTTATGCGTTATGCGTTATGCGTTATGCGTTATGCGTTATGCGTTATGCGTTATGCGTTATGCGTTATGCGTTACGCGTTATGCGTTATGCGTTATGCGTTATGCGTTATGCGTTATGCTTTATGCGTTATGCGTTATGCGTTATGCGTTATGCGTTATGCGTTATGCGTTACGCGTTATACGTTATGCGTTATGCGTTATGCGATATGCGTTATGCGTTATACGTTATGCGTTATGCGTTATCCGTTGTTCGTTATGCGTTATGCGTTGTGCGTTATACGTTTGCGTTATGCGTTATGCGTTATGCGTTATGCGTTATGCGTTATGCGTTATGCGTTATGCGTTATGCGTTATGCGTTATGCGTTACGCGTTATGCGTTATGCGTTATGCGTTATGCGTTATGCGTTATGCTTTATGCGTTATGCGTTACTCCTTATGAGTTATGAGTTATAAGTTATGCGTAATGCGTTATGCGTTATGCGTTATGCTTTATGCGTTATGCGTTATGCGTTATGCGTTATGCGTTATGCGTTATGCGTTATGCGTTATGCGTTATGCGTTATGCGTTATGCGTTATGCGTTATGCGTTATGCGTTATGCGTTATGCGTTATGCTTTATGCGTTATGCGTTATGCGTTATGCGTTATTCGTTATGAGTAATGAGTTATAAGTTATGCGTTATGCGTTATGCTTTATGCGTTATGCGTTATGCGTTATGCGTTATGCGTTATGCGTTATGCGTTATGCGTTATGCGTTATGCGTTATACGGTATGCGTTATGCGTTATGCGTTATGCGTTATGCGTTATGCGTTATGCGTTATGCGTTATGCGTTATGCGTTATGCGTTATGCGTTATGCGTTATGCGTTATACGGTATGCGTTATGCGTTATGCGTTATGCGTTATACGGTATGCGTTATGCGTTATGCGTTATGCGTTATGCGTTACTCCTTATGAGTTATGAGTTATAAGTTATGCGTAATGCGTTATGCGTTATGCGTTATGCATTATGCTTTATGCGTAATGCGGTATGCGTTATACGTTATACGTTATGCGTTATGCGTTATGCGTTATGCGTTATGCGTTATGCGTTATGCGTTATGCGTTATGCGTTATGCGTTATGCGTTATGCGCTATGCGTTATGCATTATGCGTTATGCGTTATGCGTTATGCGTTAAGCGTTATGCGTTTTGCTGTATTCGTTATGCGTTGTGCATTATGCGTTATGCGTTATGTGTTACGCTTTATGCGTTATGCGTTATGCGTTACGCTTTATGCGTTATGCGTTATGCGTTATGCGTTATGCGTTATGCGTTATGCGTTATGCGTTATGCGTTATGCGTTATGCGTTATGCGTGATGCGTTTTGTGTTAGGCGATATACGTTTTGCGGTATTCGTTATGCGTTATGATTTATGCTTTATGCGTAATGCGTTTTGCGTGATCCGACATGCGTTATGCATTTTGCGTTATGCGTTATTCGTTATGAGTTATGAGTTATAAGTTATGCGTAATACGTTATGCGTTAGGCGTTATGCATTATGCTTTATCCGTTATGCGTTATGCGTTATGCTTTATGCGTTATGCGTTATGCGTTATGCATTTTGCGTTATGCGTTATTCGTTATGAGTTATGAGTTATAAGTTATGCGTAATGCGTTATGCGTTATGCGTTATACATTATGCTTTATCCGTTATGCGTTATGCGTTATGCTTTATGCGTTATGCGTTATGCGTTATGCGTTATGCGTTATGCGTTATGCGTTATGCGTTATGCGTTATGCGTTATTCGTTATGAGTAATGAGTTACAAGTTATGCGTTATGCGTAATGCGTTATGCGTTATGCGTTATGCGTTATGCGTAATGCGTTATGCTTTATGCGTTATTCGTTATGCGTTATGCGTTATGCGTTATGCGTTATGCGTTATGCGTTATGCGTTACGCGTTATGCGTTATGCGTTATGCGTTATGCGTTATGCGTTATGCGTTATGCGTTTTGCGTTATGCGTTATGCGATATGCGTTGTGCGTTATACGTTTGCGTTATGCGTTATGCGTTATGCTTTATGCGTTTTGCGTTATGCGTTATGCGTTATGCGTTATGCGTTATGCGTTATGCGTTATGCGTTATGCGTTATGCGTTATGCGTTATGCGTTATGCGTTATGCGTTATGCGTTATGCTTTATGCGTTATGCATTATGCGTTATGCGTTATGCGATATGCGTTATGCGTTATGCGTTATTCGTTATGAGTAATGAGTTATAAGTTATGCGTTATGAGTTATGCGTTATGCGTTATGCGTTATGCGTTATGCGTTATGCGTTATGCGTTACGCGTTATGCGTTATGCGTTATGCGTTATGCGTTATGCGTTATGCTTTATGCGTTATGCGTTACTCCTTATGAGTTATGAGTTATAAGTTATGCGTAATGCGTTATGCGTTATGCGTTATGCTTTATACGTTATGCGTTATGCGTTATGCGTTATGCGTTATGCGTTATGCGTTATGCGTTATGCGTTATGCGTTACGCTTTATGCGTTATGCATTATGCGTTATGCGTTATGCGTTATGCATTATGCGTTATGCGTTATGCGTGATCCGTTATGCGTTAAGCGTTATGCGTTTTGCTGTATTCGTAATGCGTTGTGCATTATGCGTTAGGCGTTATGTGTTATGCGTTATGCGTTATGCGTTATACGTTATGCGTTATGCGTTATGCGTGATCCGTTATGTGTTAGGCGATATACGTTTTGCGGTATTCGTTATGCGTTATGCGTTATGCGTTATGCGTTATCCGTTGTTCGTTATGCGTTATGCGTTGTGCGTTATACGTTTGCGTTATGCGTTATGCGTTATACGGTATGCGTTATGCGTTATACGTTATGCGTTATGCGTTATGCGATATGCGTTATGCGTTATACGTTATGCTTTATGCGTTATGCGTTATTAGTTACACGTTATGCGTTATGCGTTATGCGTTATGCGTTATGCGTTATGCGTTATGCGTTATGCGTTATGCGTTATGCGTTATGCTTTATGCGTTATGCATTATGCGTTATGCGTTATGCGATATGCGTTATGCGTTATGCGTTATTCGTTATGAGTAATGAGTTATAAGTTATGCGTTATGAGTTATGCGTTATGCGTTATGCGTTATGCGTTATGCGTTATGCGTTATGCGTTACGCGTTATGCGTTATGCGTTATGCGTTATGCTTTATGCGTTATGCGTTACTCCTTATGAGTTATGAGTTATAAGTTATGCGTAATGCGTTATGCGTTATGCGTTATGCTTTATGCGTTATGCGTTATGCGTTATGCGTTATGCGTTATGCGTTATGCGTTATGCGTTATGCGTTATGCGTTATGCGTTATGCGTTATGCGTTATGCGTTATGCGTTATGCGTTATGCTTTATGCGTTATGCGTTATGCGTTATGCGTTATTCGTTATGAGTAATGAGTTATAAGTTATGCGTTATGCGTTATGCTTTATGCGTTATGCGTTATGCGTTATGCGTTATGCGTTATGCGTTATGCGTTATGCGTTATGCGTTATGCGTTATGCGTTATGCGTTATACGGTATGCGTTATGCGTTATGCGTTATGCGTTATGCGTTATGCGTTATGCGTTATGCGTTATGCGTTATGCGTTATGCATTATGCGTTATGCGTTATGCGTGATCCGTTATGCGTTAAGCGTTATGCGTTTTGCTGTATTCGTAATGCGTTGTGCATTATGCGTTAGGCGTTATGTGTTATGCGTTATGCGTTATGCGTTATACGTTATGCGTTATGCGTTATGCGTGATCCGTTATGTGTTAGGCGATATACGTTTTGCGGTATTCGTTATGCGTTATGCGTTATGCGTTATGCGTTATCCGTTGTTCGTTATGCGTTATGCGTTATGCGTTATGCGTTATGCTTTATGCGTTATGCGTTATGCGTTATGCGTTATTCGTTATGAGTAATGAGTTATAAGTTATGCGTTATGCGTTATGCTTTATGCGTTATGCGTTATGCGTTATGCGTTATGCGTTATGCGTTATGCGTTA
Organism: Lasioglossum morio; assembly: GCA_916610235.2. NCBI lineage: Eukaryota > Metazoa > Arthropoda > Insecta > Hymenoptera > Halictidae > Lasioglossum > Lasioglossum morio. The sequence continues at coordinate 1,908,703 of CAKAJA020000459.1, read as the reverse complement.
TGCGTTATGCGTTATGCGTTATGCGTTATGCGTTATACGGTATGCGTTATGCGTTATGCGTTATGCGTTATGCGTGATGCGTTATGCGTTATGCGTTATGCGTTATGCGTTATGCGTTATGCGTTATGCGTTATGCGTTATGCGTTATGCGTTATGCGTTATGCGTTATGCGTTATGCGTTATGCGTTGTGCGTTATACGTTTGCGTTATGCGTTATGCGTTATGCTTTATGCGTTATGCGTTATGCGTTATGCGTTATGCGTTATGCGTTATGCGTTATGCGTTATGCGTTATGCGTTATGCGTTATGCGTTATGCGTTATGCGTTATGCGTTATGCGTTATGCTTTATGCGTTATGCATTATGCGTTATGCGTTATGCGATATGCGTTATGCGTTATGCGTTATTCGTTATGAGTAATGAGTTATAAGTTATGCGTTATGAGTTATGCGTTATGCGTTATGCGTTATGCGTTATGCGTTATGCGTTATGCGTTACGCGTTATGCGTTATGCGTTATGCGTTATGCGTTATGCTTTATGCGTTATGCGTTACTCCTTATGAGTTATGAGTTATAAGTTATGCGTAATGCGTTATGCGTTATGCGTTATGCTTTATGCGTTATGCGTTATGCGTTATGCGTTATGCGTTATGCGTTATGCGTTATGCGTTATGCGTTATGCGTTACGCTTTATGCGTTATGCATTATGCGTTATGCGTTATGCGTTATGCATTATGCGTTATGCGTTATGCGTGATCCGTTATGCGTTAAGCGTTATGCGTTTTGCTGTATTCGTAATGCGTTGTGCATTATGCGTTAGGCGTTATGTGTTATGCGTTATGCGTTATGCGTTATACGTTATGCGTTATGCGTTATGCGTGATCCGTTATGTGTTAGGCGATATACGTTTTGCGGTATTCGTTATGCGTTATGCGTTATGCGTTATCCGTTGTTCGTTATGCGTTATGCGTTGTGCGTTATACGTTTGCGTTATGCGTTATGCGTTATACGGTATGCGTTATGCGTTATACGTTATGCGTTATGCGTTATGCGATATGCGTTATGCGTTATACGTTATGCTTTATGCGTTATGCGTTATTAGTTACACGTTATGCGTTATGCGTTATGCGTTATGCGTTATGCGTTATGCGTTATGCGTTATGCGTTATGCGTTATGCGTTATGCTTTATGCGTTATGCATTATGCGTTATGCGTTATGCGTTATGCGATATGCGTTATGCGTTATGCGTTATTCGTTATGAGTAATGAGTTATAAGTTATGCGTTATGAGTTATGCGTTATGCGTTATGCGTTATGCGTTATGCGTTATGCGTTATGCGTTACGCGTTATGCGTTATGCGTTATGCGTTATGCGTTATGCGTTATGCTTTATGCGTTATGCGTTACTCCTTATGAGTTATGAGTTATAAGTTATGCGTAATGCGTTATGCGTTATGCGTTATGCTTTATGCGTTATGCGTTATGCGTTATGCGTTATGCGTTATGCGTTATGCGTTATGCGTTATGCGTTATGCGTTATGCGTTATGCGTTATGCGTTATGCGTTATGCGTTATGCTTTATGCGTTATGCGTTATGCGTTATGCGTTATTCGTTATGAGTAATGAGTTATAAGTTATGCGTTATGCGTTATGCTTTATGCGTTATGCGTTATGCGTTATGCGTTATGCGTTATGCGTTATGCGTTATGCGTTATGCGTTATGCGTTATGCGTTATGCGTTATGCGTTATGCGTTATACGGTATGCGTTATGCGTTATGCGTTATGCGTTATGCGTTATGCGTTATGCGTTATGCGTTATGCGTTATGCGTTATGCGTTATGCGTTATGCGTTATGCGTTATGCGTTATGCGTTATGCGTTATGCGTTATACGGTATGCGTTATGCGTTATGCGTTATGCGTTATGCGTTATGCTTTATGCGTTATGCGTTAAGCGTTATGCGTTATGCGTTATGCGTTATGCGTTATGCGTTATGCGTTATGCGTTATACGGTATGCGTTATGCGTTATGCGTTATGCGTTATGCGTTATGCGTTATGCGTTATGCGTTATGCGTTATGCGTTATGCGTTATGCGTTATGCGTTATGCGTTATGCGTTATGCGTTATGCGTTATACGGTATGCGTTATGCGTTATGCGTTATGCGTTATGCGTTATGCGTTATGCGTTATGCGTTATGCGTTATGCGTTATGCGTTATGCGTTATGCGTTATGCGTTATGCGTTATGCGTTATGCGTTATGCGTTATGCGTTATGATTTATGCGTTATGCGTTATGCGTTATGCTTTATGCGTTATGCGTTGCTCCTTATGAGTTATGAGTTATAAGTTATGCGTAATGCGTTATGCGTTATGCGTTATGCATTATGCTTTATGCGTAATGCGGTATGCGTTATACGTTATGCGTTATGCGTTATGCGTTATGCGTTATGCGTTATGCGTTATGCGTTATGCGTTATGCGTTATGCGCTATGCGTTATGCATTATGCGTTATGCGTTATGCGTTATGCGTTAAGCGTTATGCGTTTTGCTGTATTCGTTATGCGTTGTGCATTATGCGTTATGCGTTATGTGTTACGCTTTATGCGTTATGCGTTATGCGTTACGCTTTATGCGTTATGCGTTATGCGTTATGCGTTATGCGTTATGCGTTATGCGTTATGCGTTATGCGTTATGCGTTATGCGTTATGCGTTATGCGTGATGCGTTATGTGTTAGGCGATATACGTTTTGCGGTATTCGTTATGCGTTATGATTTATGCTTTATGCGTAATGCGTTTTGCGTGATCCGACATGCGTTATGCATTTTGCGTTATGCGTTATTCGTTATGAGTTATGAGTTATAAGTTATGCGTAATGCGTTATGCGTTAGGCGTTATGCATTATGCTTTATCCGTTATGCGTTATGCGTTATGCTTTATGCGTTATGCGTTATGCGTTATGCATTTTGCGTTATGCGTTATTCGTTATGAGTTATGAGTTATAAGTTATGCGTAATGCGTTATGCGTTATGCGTTATACATTATGCTTTATCCGTTATGCGTTATGCGTTATGCTTTATGCGTTATGCGTTATGCGTAATGCGTTATGCGTTATGCGTTATGCGTTATGCGTTATGCGTTATGCGTTATTCGTTATGAGTAATGAGTTACAAGTTATGCGTTATGCGTAATGCGTTATGCGTTATGCGTTATGCGTTATGCTTTATGCGTTATGCGTTATGCGTTATGCTTTATGCGTTATTCGTTATGCGTTATGCGTTATGCGTTATGCGTTATGCGTTATGCGTTATGCGTTATGCGTTACGCGTTATGCGTTATGCGTTATGCGTTATGCGTTATGCTTTATGCGTTATGCGTTACTCCTTATGAGTTATGCGTTATGCGTTATTCGTTATGAGTAATGAGTTATAAGTTATGCGTTATGCGTTATGCTTTATGCGTTATGCGTTATGCCTTATGCGTTATGCGTTATGCGTTATGCGTTATGCGTTTTGCGTTATGCGTTATGCGTTATGCGTTGTGCGTTATACGTTTGCGTTATGCGTTATGCGTTATGCGTTATGCGTTATGCGTTATGCGTTATGCGTTATGCGTTATGCGTTATGCGTTATGCGTTATGCGTTATGCGTTATGCGTTATGCGTTATGCGTTATGCGTTATGCGTTATGCTTTATGCGTTATGCATTATGCGTTATGCGTTATGCGATATGCGTTATGCGTTATGCGTTATTCGTTATGAGTAATGAGTTATAAGTTATGCGTTATGAGTTATGCGTTATGCGTTATGCGTTATGCGTTATGCGTTATGCGTTATGCGTTATGCGTTACGCGTTATGCGTTATGCGTTATGCGTTATGCGTTATGCGTTATGCGTTATGCTTTATGCGTTATGCGTTACTCCTTATGAGTTATGAGTTATAAGTTATGCGTAATGCGTTATGCGTTATGCGTTATGCTTTATGCGTTATGCGTTATGCGTTATGCGTTATGCGTTATGCGTTATGCGTTATGCGTTATGCGTTATGCGTTACGCTTTATGCGTTATGCATTATGCGTTATGCGTTATGCGTTATGCATTATGCGTTATGCGTTATGCGTGATCCGTTATGCGTTAAGCGTTATGCGTTTTGCTGTATTCGTAATGCGTTGTGCATTATGCGTTAGGCGTTATGTGTTATGCGTTATGCGTTATGCGTTATACGTTATGCGTTATGCGTTATGCGTGATCCGTTATGTGTTAGGCGATATACGTTTTGCGGTATTCGTTATGCGTTATGCGTTATGCGTTATGCGTTATCCGTTGTTCGTTATGCGTTATGCGTTGTGCGTTATACGTTTGCGTTATGCGTTATGCGTTATACGGTATGCGTTATGCGTTATACGTTATGCGTTATGCGTTATGCGATATGCGTTATGCGTTATACGTTATGCTTTATGCGTTATGCGTTATTAGTTACACGTTATGCGTTATGCGTTATGCGTTATGCGTTATGCGTTATGGGTTATGCGTTATGCGTTATGCGTTATGCGTTATGCTTTATGCGTTATGCATTATGCGTTATGCGTTATGCGATATGCGTTATGCGTTATGCGTTATTCGTTATGAGTAATGAGTTATAAGTTATGCGTTATGAGTTATGCGTTATGCGTTATGCGTTATGCGTTATGCGTTATGCGTTATGCGTTACGCGTTATGCGTTATGCGTTATGCGTTATGCGTTATGCGTTATGCTTTATGCGTTATGCGTTACTCCTTATGAGTTATGAGTTATAAGTTATGCGTAATGCGTTATGCGTTATGCGTTATGCTTTATGCGTTATGCGTTATGCGTTATGCGTTATGCGTTATGCGTTATGCGTTATGCGTTATGCGTTATGCGTTATGCGTTATGCGTTATGCGTTATGCGTTATGCGTTATGCTTTATGCGTTATGCGTTATGCGTTATGCGTTATTCGTTATGAGTAATGAGTTATAAGTTATGCGTTATGCGTTATGCTTTATGCGTTATGCGTTATGCGTTATGCGTTATGCGTTATGCGTTATGCGTTATGCGTTATGCGTTATGCGTTATGCGTTATGCGTTATACGGTATGCGTTATGCGTTATGCGTTATGCGTTATGCGTTATGCGTTATGCGTTATGCGTTATGCGTTATGCGTTATGCGTTATGCGTTATGCGTTATGCGTTATGCGTTATACGGTATGCGTTATGCGTTATGCGTTATGCGTTATGCGTTATGCTTTATGCGTTATGCGTTAAGCGTTATGCGTTATGCGTTATGCGTTATGCGTTATGCGTTATGCGTTATGCGTTATACGGTATGCGTTATGCGTTATGCGTTATGCGTTATGCGTTATGCGTTATGCGTTATGCGTTATGCGTTATGCGTTATGCGTTATGCGTTATGCGTTATGCGTTATGCGTTATACGGTATGCGTTATGCGTTATGCGTTATGCGTTATGCGTTATGCGTTATGCGTTATGCGTTATGCGTTATGCGTTATGCGTTATGCGTTATGCGTTATGCGTTATGCGTTATGCGTTATGCGTTATGCGTTATGCGTTATGATTTATGCGTTATGCGTTATGCGTTATGCTTTATGCGTTATGCGTTACTCCTTATGAGTTATGAGTTATAAGTTATGCGTAATGCGTTATGCGTTATGCGTTATGCATTATGCTTTATGCGTAATGCGGTATGCGTTATACGTTATGCGTTATGCGTTATGCGTTATGCGTTATGCGTTATGCGTTATGCGTTATGCGTTATGCGTTATGCGTTATGCGCTATGCGTTATGCATTATGCGTTATGCGTTATGCGTTATGCGTTAAGCGTTATGCGTTTTGCTGTATTCGTTATGCGTTGTGCATTATGCGTTATGCGTTATGTGTTACGCTTTATGCGTTATGCGTTATGCGTTACGCTTTATGCGTTATGCGTTATGCGTTATGCGTTATGCGTTATGCGTTATGCGTTATGCGTTATGCGTTATGCGTTATGCGTTATGCGTGATGCGTTATGTGTTAGGCGATATACGTTTTGCGGTATTCGTTATGCGTTATGATTTATGCTTTATGCGTAATGCGTTTTGCGTGATCCGACATGCGTTATGCATTTTGCGTTATGCGTTATTCGTTATGAGTTATGAGTTATAAGTTATGCGTAATGCGTTATGCGTTAGGCGTTATGCATTATGCTTTATCCGTTATGCGTTATGCGTTATGCTTTATGCGTTATGCGTTATGCGTTATGCATTTTGCGTTATGCGTTATTCGTTATGAGTTATGAGTTATAAGTTATGCGTAATGCGTTATGCGTTATGCGTTATACATTATGCTTTATCCGTTATGCGTTATGCGTTATGCTTTATGCGTTATGCGTTATGCGTAATGCGTTATGCGTTATGCGTTATGCGTTATGCGTTATGCGTTATGCGTTATTCGTTATGAGTAATGAGTTATAAGTTATGCGTTATGCGTAATGCGTTATGCGTTATGCGTTATGCGTTATGCTTTATGCGTTATGCGTTATGCGTTATGCTTTATGCGTTATTCGTTATGCGTTATGCGTTATGCGTTATGCGTTATGCGTTATGCGTTATGCGTTATGCGTTATGCGTTATGCGTTATGCGTTATGCGTTATGCGTTATGCTTTATGCGTTATGCGTTACTCCTTATGAGTTATGAGTTATTAGTTATGCGTAATGCGTTATGCGTTATGCATTATGCGTTATGCGTTATGCGATATGCGTTATGCGTTATGCGTTATGCGTTATGCGTTATGCGTTATGCGTTATGCGTTATGCGTTATGCGTTATGCATTATGCGTTATGCGTTATGCGTTATGCTTTATGCGTTATGCATTATGCGTTATGCGTTATGCGATATGCGTTATGCGTTATGCGTTATTCGTTATGAGTAATGAGTTATAAGTTATGCGTTATGAGTTATGCGTTATGCGTTATGCGTTATGCGTTATGCGTTATGCGTTATGCGTTATGCGTTACGCGTTATGCGTTATGCGTTATGCGTTATGCGTTATGCGTTATGCGTTATGCTTTATGCGTTATGCGTTATGCTTTATGCGTTATGCGTTACTCCTTATGAGTTATGAGTTATAAGTTATGCGTAATGCGTTATGCATTATGCGTTATGCTTTATGCGTTATGCGTTATGCGTTATGCGTTATGCGTTATGCGTTATGCGTTATGCGTTATGCGTTATGCGTTATGCGTTATGCGTTATGCGTTATGCGTTATGCGTTATGCGTTATACGGTATGCGTTATGCGTTATGCGTTATGCGTTATGCGTTATGCGTAATGCGTTATGCGTTATGCGTTATGCGTTATGCTTTATGCGTTATGCGTTATGCGTTATGCTTTATGCGTTATTCGTTATGCGTTATGCGTTATGCGTTATGCGTTATGCGTTATGCGTTATGCGTTATGCGTTACGCGTTATGCGTTATGCGTTATGCGTTATGCGTTATGCTTTATGCGTTATGCGTTACTCCTTATGAGTTATGAGTTATTAGTTATGCGTAATGCGTTATGCGTTATGCATTATGCGTTATGCGTTATGCGATATGCGTTATGCGTTATGCGTTATGCGTTATGCGTTATGCGTTATGCGTTATGCGTTATGCGTTATGCGTTATGCGTTATGCATTATGCGTTATGCGTTATGCGTTATGCTTTATGCGTTATGCATTATGCGTTATGCGTTATGCGATATGCGTTATGCGTTATGCGTTATTCGTTATGAGTAATGAGTTATAAGTTATGCGTTATGAGTTATGCGTTATGCGTTATGCGTTATGCGTTATGCGTTATGCGTTATGCGTTATGCGTTATGCGTTACGCGTTATGCGTTATGCGTTATGCGTTATGCGTTATGCGTTATGCGTTATGCTTTATGCGTTATGCGTTACTCCTTATGAGTTATGAGTTATAAGTTATGCGTAATGCGTTATGCATTATGCGTTATGCTTTATGCGTTATGCGTTATGCGTTATGCGTTATGCGTTATGCGTTATGCGTTATGCGTTATGCGTTATGCGTTATGCGTTATGCGTTATGCGTTATGCGTTATGCGTTATGCGTTATACGGTATGCGTTATGCGTTATGCGTTATGCGTTATGCGTTATGCGTTATGCGTTATGCGTTATGCGTTATGCGTTATGCGTTATGCGTTATGCGTTATGCGTTATGCGTTATGCGTTATGCGTTATGCGTTATACGGTATGCGTTATGCGTTATGCGTTATGCGTTATGCGTTATGCGTTATGCGTTATGCGTTATGCGTTATGCGTTATGCGTTATGCGTTATGCGTTATGATTTATGCGTTATGCGTTATGCGTTATGCTTTATGCGTTATGCGTTACTCCTTATGAGTTATGAGTTATAAGTTATGCGTAATGCGTTATGCGTTATGCGTTATGCATTATGCTTTATGCGTAATGCGGTATGCGTTATACGTTATGCGTTATGCGTTATGCGTTATGCGTTATGCGTTATGCGTTATGCGTTATGCGTTATGCGTTATGCGTTATGCGTTATGCGTTATGCGCTATGCGTTATGCATTATGCGTTATGCGTTATGCGTTATGCGTTAAGCGTTATGCGTTTTGCTGTATTCGTTATGCGTTGTGCATTATGCGTTATGCGTTATGTGTTACGCTTTATGCGTTATGCGTTATGCGTTACGCTTTGTGCGTTATGCGTTATGCGTTATGAGTAATGCGTGATCCGTCATGCGTTATGCGTTATGCGTTGTGCTTTATGCGTTATGCGTTATGCGTGATGCGTTATGTGTTAGGCGATATACGTTTTGCGGTATTCGTTATGCGTTATGATTTATGCTTTATGCGTAATGCGTTTTGCGTGATCCGACATGCGTTATGCATTTTGCGTTATGCGTTATTCGTTATGAGTTATGAGTTATAAGTTATGCGTAATGCGTTATGCGTTAGGCGTTATGCATTATGCTTTATCCGTTATGCGTTATGCGTTATGCTTTATGCGTTATGCGTTATGCGTTATGCATTTTGCGTTATGCGTTATTCGTTATGAGTTATGAGTTATAAGTTATGCGTAATGCGTTATGCGTTATGCGTTATACATTATGCTTTATCCGTTATGCGTTATGCGTTATGCTTTATGCGTTATGCGTTATGCGTTATGCGTTATGCGTTATGCGTTATGCGTTATGCGTTATGCGTTATTCGTTATGAGTAATGAGTTACAAGTTATGCGTTATGCGTAATGCGTTATGCGTTATGCGTTATGCGTTATGCTTTATGCGTTATGCGTTATGCGTTATGCTTTATGCGTTATTCGTTATGCGTTATGCGTTATGCGTTATGCGTTATGCGTTATGCGTTATGCGTTATGCGTTACGCGTTATGCGTTATGCGTTATGCGTTATGCGTTATGCTTTATGCGTTATGCGTTACTCCTTATGAGTTATGAGTTATTAGTTATGCGTAATGCGTTATGCGTTATGCATTATGCGTTATGCGTTATGCGATATGCGTTATCCGTTATGCGTTATGCGTTATGCGTTATTCGTTATGAGTAATGAGTTATAAGTTATGCGTTATGCGTTATGCTTTATGCGTTATGCGTTATGCCTTATGCGTTATGCGTTATGCGTTATGCGTTATGCGTTTTGCGTTATGCGTTATGCGTTATGCGTTGTGCGTTATACGTTTGCGTTATGCGTTATGCGTTATGCTTTATGCGTTATGCGTTATGCGTTATGCGTTATGCGTTATGCGTTATGCGTTATGCGTTATGCGTTATGCGTTATGCGTTATGCGTTATGCGTTATGCGTTATGCGTTATGCGTTATGCGTTATACGGTATGCGTTATGCGTTATGCGTTATGCGTTATGCGTTATGCGTTATGCGTTATGCGTTATGCGTTATGGGTTATGCGTTATGCGTTATGCGTTATGCGTTATGCGTTATACGGTATGCGTTATGCGTTATGCGTTATGCGTTATGCGTTATGCGTTATGCGTTATGCGTTATGCGTTATGCGTTATGCGTTATGCGTTATGCGTTATGCGTTATGATTTATGCGTTATGCGTTATGCGTTATGCTTTATGCGTTATGCGTTACTCCTTATGAGTTATGAGTTATAAGTTATGCGTAATGCGTTATGCGTTATGCGTTATGCATTATGCTTTATGCGTAATGCGGTATGCGTTATACGTTATGCGTTATGCGTTATGCGTTATGCGTTATGCGTTATGCGTTATGCGTTATGCGTTATGCGTTATGCGTTATGCGTTATGCGCTATGCGTTATGCATTATGCGTTATGCGTTATGCGTTATGCGTTAAGCGTTATGCGTTTTGCTGTATTCGTTATGCGTTGTGCATTATGCGTTATGCGTTATGTGTTACGCTTTATGCGTTATGCGTTATGCGTTACGCTTTATGCGTTATGCGTTATGCGTTATGCGTTATGCGTTATGCGTTATGCGTTATGCGTTATGCGTTATGCGTTATGCGTGATGCGTTATGTGTTAGGCGATATACGTTTTGCGGTATTCGTTATGCGTTATGATTTATGCTTTATGCGTAATGCGTTTTGCGTGATCCGACATGCGTTATGCATTTTGCGTTATGCGTTATTCGTTATGAGTTATGAGTTATAAGTTATGCGTAATGCGTTATGCGTTATGCGTTATACATTATGCTTTATCCGTTATGCGTTATGCGTTATGCTTTATGCGTTATGCGTTATGCGTTATGCGTTATGCGTTATGCGTTATGCGTTATGCGTTATGCGTTATGCGTTATTCGTTATGAGTAATGAGTTACAAGTTATGCGTTATGCGTAATGCGTTATGCGTTATGCGTTATGCGTTATGCTTTATGCGTTATGCGTTATGCGTTATGCTTTATGCGTTATTCGTTATGCGTTATGCGTTATGCGTTATGCGTTATGCGTTATGCGTTATGCGTTATGCGTTATGCGTTACGCGTTATGCGTTATGCGTTATGCGTTATGCGTTATGCTTTATGCGTTATGCGTTACTCCTTATGAGTTATGAGTTATTAGTTATGCGTAATGCGTTATGCGTTATGCATTATGCGTTATGCGTTATGCGATATGCGTTATCCGTTATGCGTTATGCGTTATGCGTTATTCGTTATGAGTAATGAGTTATAAGTTATGCGTTATGCGTTATGCTTTATGCGTTATGCGTTATGCCTTATGCGTTATGCGTTATGCGTTATGCGTTATGCGTTTTGCGTTATGCGTTATGCGTTATGCGTTGTGCGTTATACGTTTGCGTTATGCGTTATGCGTTATGCTTTATGCGTTATGCGTTATGCGTTATGCGTTATGCGTTATGCGTTATGCGTTATGCGTTATGCGTTATGCGTTATGCGTTATGCGTTATGCGTTATGCGTTATGCGTTATGCGTTATGCGTTATGCGTTATGCGTTATGCGTTATGCTTTATGCGTTATGCATTATGCGTTATGCGTTATGCGATATGCGTTATGCGTTATGCGTTATTCGTTATGAGTAATGAGTTATAAGTTATGCGTTATGAGTTATGCGTTATGCGTTATGCGTTATGCGTTATGCGTTATGCGTTATGCGTTACGCGTTATGCGTTATGCGTTATGCGTTATGCGTTATGCGTTATGCTTTATGCGTTATGCGTTACTCCTTATGAGTTATGAGTTATAAGTTATGCGTAATGCGTTATGCATTATGCGTTATGCTTTATGCGTTATGCGTTATGCGTTATGCGTTATGCGTTATGCGTTATGCGTTATGCGTTATGCGTTATGCGTTATGCGTTATGCGTTATGCGTTATGCGTTATGCGTTATGCGTTATGCTTTATGCGTTATGCGTTATGCGTTATGCGTTATTCGTTATGAGTAATGAGTTATAAGTTATGCGTTATGCGTTATGCTTTATGCGTTATGCGTTATGCGTTATGCGTTATGCGTTATGCGTTATGCGTTATGCGTTATGCGTTATGCGTTATGCGTTATACGGTATGCGTTATGCGTTATGCGTTATGCGTTATGCGTTATGCGTTATGCGTTATGCGTTATGCGTTATGCGTTATGCGTTATACGGTATGCGTTATGCGTTATGCGTTATGCGTTATGCGTTATGCGTTATGCGTTATGCGTTATGCGTTATGCGTTATGCGTTATGCGTTATGCGTTATGCGTTATGCGTTATGCGTTATGCGTTATGCGTTATGCGTAATGATTTATGCGTTATGCGTTATGCGTTATGCTTTATGCGTTATGCGTTACTCCTTATGAGTTATGAGTTATAAGTTATGCGTAATGCGTTATGCGTTATGTGTTATGCATTATGCTTTATGCGTAATGCGGTATGCGTTATACGTTATGCGTTATGCGTTATGCGTTATGCGTTATGCGTTATGCGTTATGCGTTATGCGTTATGCGTTATGCGTTATGCGCTATGCGTTATGCATTATGCGTTATGCGTTATGCGTTATGCGTTAAGCGTTATGCGTTTTGCTGTATTCGTTATGCGTTGTGCATTATGCGTTATGCGTTATGTGTTACGCTTTATGCGTTATGCGTTATATGTTACGCTTTATGCGTTATGCGTTATGCGTTATGCGTTATGCGTTATGCGTTATGCGTTATGCGTTATGCGTTATGCGTTATGCGTGATGCGTTATGTGTTAGGCGATATACGTTTTGCGGTATTCGTTATGCGTTATGATTTATGCTTTATGCGTTATGCGTTTTGCGTGATCCGACATGCGTTATGCATTTTGCGTTATGCGTTATTCGTTATGAGTTATGAGTTATAAGTTATGCGTAATGCGTTATGCGTTAGGCGTTATGCATTATGCTTTATCCGTTATGCGTTATGCGTTATGCTTTATGCGTTATGCGTTATGCGTTATGCATTTTGCGTTATGCGTTATTCGTTATGAGTTATGAGTTATAAGTTATGCGTAATGCGTTATGCGTTATGCGTTATACATTATGCTTTATCCGTTATGCGTTATGCGTTATGCTTTATGCGTTATGCGTTATGCGTTATGCGTTATGCGTTATGCGTTATTCGTTATGAGTAATGAGTTACAAGTTATGCGTTATGCGTAATGCGTTATGCGTTATGCGTTATGCTTTATGCGTTATGCGTTATGCGTTATGCTTTATGCGTTATTCGTTATGCGTTATGCGTTATGCGTTATGCGTTATGCGTTATGCGTTATGCGTTATGCGTTACGCGTTATGCGTTATGCGTTATGCGTTATGCGTTATGCTTTATGCGTTATGCGTTACTCCTTATGAGTTATGAGTTATTAGTTATGCGTAATGCGTTATGCGTTATGCGTTATGCTTTATGCGTTATGCGTTATGCGTTATGCGTTATGCGTTATGCGTTATGCGTTATGCGGTATGCGTTATGCGTTATGCGTTATGCGTTATGCGCTATGCGTTATGTGTTACGCTTTATGCGTTATGCGTTATGCGTTACGCTTTATGCGTTATGCATTATGCGTTATGCGTTATGCGTTATGCATTATGCGTTATGCGTTATGCGTGATCCGTTATGCGTTAAGCGTTATGCGTTTTGCTGTATTCGTAATGCGTTGTGCATTATGCGTTATGCGTTATGTGTTATGCGTTATGCGTTATGCGTTATACGTTATGCGTTATGCGTTATGCGTGATCCGTTATGTGTTAGGCGATATACGTTTTGCGGTATTCGTTATGCGTTATGCGTTATGCGTTATGCGTTATCCGTTGTTCGTTATGCGTTATGCGTTGTGCGTTATACGTTTGCGTTATGCGTTATGCGTTATACGGTATGCGTTATGCGTTATACGTTATGCGTTATGCGTTATGCGATATGCGTTATGCGTTATACGTTATGCTTTATGCGTTATGCGTTATGCGTTATGCGTTATGCGTTATGCGTTATGCGTTATGCGTTATGCGTTATGCGTTATGCGTTATGCGTTATGCGTTATGCGTTGTGCGTTATACGTTTGCGTTATGCGTTATGCGTTATGCTTTATGCGTTATGCGTTATGCGTTATGCGTTATGCGTTATGCGTTATGCGTTATGCGTTATGCGTTATGCGTTATGCGTTATGCGTTATGCGTTATGCGTTATGCGTTATGCGTTATGCTTTATGCGTTATGCATTATGCGTTATGCGTTATGCGATATGCGTTATGCGTTATGCGTTATTCGTTATGAGTAATGAGTTATAAGTTATGCGTTATGAGTTATGCGTTATGCGTTATGCGTTATGCGTTATGCGTTATGCGTTATGCGGTATGCGTTATGCGTTATGCGTTATGCGTTATGCGTTATGCGTTATGCGTTATACGGTATGCGTTATGCGTTATGCGTTATGCGTTATGCGTTATGCGTTATGCGTTATGCGTTATGCGTTATGCGTTATGCGTTATGCGTTATGCGTTATGCGTTATGCGTTATGCGTTATGCGTTATGATTTATGCGTTATGCGTTATGCGTTATGCTTTATGCGTTATGCGTTACTCCTTATGAGTTATGAGTTATAAGTTATGCATAATGCGTTATGCGTTATGTGTTATGCATTATGCTTTATGCGTAATGCGGTATGCGTTATACGTTATGCGTTATGCGTTATGCGTTATGCGTTATGCGTTATGCGTTATGCGTTATGCGTTATGCGTTATGCGTTATGCGCTATGCGTTATGCATTATGCGTTATGCGTTATGCGTTATGCGTTAAGCGTTATGCGTTTTGCTGTATTCGTTATGCGTTGTGCATTATGCGTTATGCGTTATGTGTTACGCTTTATGCGTTATGCGTTATGCGTTACGCTTTATGCGTTATGCGTTATGCGTTATGCGTTATGCGTTATGCGTTATGCGTTATGCGTTATGCGTTATGCGTTATGCGTGATGCGTTATGTGTTAGGCGATATACGTTTTGCGGTATTCGTTATGCGTTATGATTTATGCTTTATGCGTTATGCGTTTTGCGTGATCCGACATGCGTTATGCATTTTGCGTTATGCGTTATTCGTGATGAGTTATGAGTTATAAGTTATGCGTAATGCGTTATGCGTTAGGCGTTATGCATTATGCTTTATCCGTTATGCGTTATGCGTTATGCTTTATGCGTTATGCGTTATGCGTTATGCATTTTGCGTTATGCGTTATTCGTTATGAGTTATGAGTTATAAGTTATGCGTAATGCGTTATGCGTTATGCGTTATACATTATGCTTTATCCGTTATGCGTTATGCGTTATGCTTTATGCGTTATGCGTTATGCGTTATGCGTTATGCGTTATGCGTTATTCGTTATGAGTAATGAGTTACAAGTTATGCGTTATGCGTAATGCGTTATGCGTTATGCGTTATGCGTTATGCTTTATGCGTTATGCGTTATGCGTTATGCTTTATGCGTTATTCGTTATGCGTTATGCGTTATGCGTTATGCGTTATGCGTTATGCGTTATGCGTTATGCGTTATGCGTTACGCGTTATGCGTTATGCGTTATGCGTTATGCGTTATGCTTTATGCGTTATGCGTTACTCCTTATGAGTTATGAGTTATTAGTTATGCGTAATGCGTTATGCGTTATGCGTTATGCTTTATGCGTTATGCGTTATGCGTTATGCGTTATGCGTTATGCGTTATGCGTTATGCGTTATGCGTTATGCGTTATGCGCTATGCGTTATGTGTTACGCTTTATGCGTTATTCGTTATGCGTTACGCTTTATGCGTTATGCATTATGCGTTATGCGTTATGCATTATGCGTTATGCGTTATGCGTGATCCGTTATGCGTTAAGCGTTATGCGTTTTGCTGTATTCGTAATGCGTTGTGCATTATGCGTTATGCGTTATGTGTTATGCGTTATGCGTTATGCGTTATACGTTATGCGTTATGCGTTATGCGTGATCCGTTATGTGTTAGGCGATATACGTTTTGCGGTATTCGTTATGCGTTATGCGTTATGCGTTATGCGTTATCCGTTGTTCGTTATACGTTATGCGTTGTGCGTTATACGTTTGCGTTATGCGTTATGCGTTATACGGTATGCGTTATGCGTTATACGTTATGCGTTATGCGTTATGCATTATGCGTTATGCGTTATGCATTATGCGTTATGCGTTATGCGTGATCCGTTATGCGTTATGCGTTATGCGTTATGCGTTATGCGTTATGCGTTATACGGTATGCGTTATGCGTTATGCGTTATGCGTTATGCGTTATGCGTTATGCGTTATGCGTTATGCGTTATGCGTTATGCGTTATGCGTTAAGCGTAATGCGTTATGCGTTATGCGTGATGCATTATGCTTTATGCGTAATGCGGTATACGTTATACGTTATGCGTTATGCGTTATGCGTTATGCGTTATGCGTTATGCTTTATGCGTTATGCGTTATGCGTTATGCGTTATGCGCTATGCGTTATGCATTATGCGTTATGCGTTATGCGTTATGCGTTAAGCGTTATGCGTTTTGCTGTATTCGTTATGCGTTGTGCATTATGCGTTATGCGTTATGTGTTACGCTTTATGCGTTATGCGTTATGCGTTACGCTTTATGCGTTATGCATTATGCGTTATTCGTTATGCGTTATGCATTATGCGTTATGCGTTATGCGTGATCCGTTATGCGTTAAGCGTTATGCGTTTTGCTGTATTCGTAATGCGTTGTGCATTATGCGTTATGCGTTATGTGTTATGCGTTATGCGTTATGCGTTATACGTTATGCGTTATGCGTTATGCGTGATCCGTTATGTGTTAGGCGATATACGTTTTGCGATATTCGTTATGCGTTATGCGTTATGCGTTATGCGTTATCCGTTGTTCGTTATGCGTTATGCGTTGTGCGTTATACGTTTGCGTTATGCGTTATACGGTATGCGTTATGCGTTATACGTTATGCGTTATGCGTTATGCGATATGCGTTATGCGTTATACGTTATGCTTTATGCGTTATGCGGTATTAGTTACACGTTATGCGTTATGCGTTATGCGTTATGCGTTATGCCTTATGCGTTATGCGTTATGCGTTATGCGTTATGCGTTATGCGTTTTGCGTTATGCGTTATGCGTTATGCGTTGTGCGTTATACGTTTGCGTTATGCGTTATGCGTTATGCTTTATGCGTTATGCGTTATGCGTTATGCGTTATACGGTATGCGTTATGCGTTATACGTTATGCGTTATGCGTTATGCGATATGCGTTATGCGTTATGCGTTATGCGTTATGCGTTATGCGTTATGCGTTATGCGCTATGCGTTATGCATTATGCGTTATGCGTTATGCGTTATACGTTATGCTTTATGCGTTATTCGTTATTAGTTACACGTTATGCGTTATGCGTTTTGCGTTATGCGTTATGCGTTATGCGTTGTGCGTTATACGTTTGCGTTATGCGTTATGCGTTATGCTTTATGCGTTATGCGTTATGCGTTATGTGTTATGCGTTATGCGTTATGCGTTATACGTTATGCGTTATGCGTTATGCGATATGCGTTATGCGTTATACGTTATGCTTTATGCGTTATGCGTTATTAGTTACACGTTATGCGTTATGCGTTATGCGTTATGCGTTATGCGTTAGGGGTTATGCGTTATGCGTTAGGCGTTATGCGTTATGCGTTATGCGTTATGAGTTATACGTTATGCGTTATGCGTTATGGGTTATGCGTTATGCGTTATGCTTTATGCGTTATGCATTATGCGTTATGCGTTATGCGATATGCGTTATCCGTTATGCGTTATGCGTTATGCGTTATTCGTTATGAGTAATGAGTTATAAGTTATGCGTTATGCGTTATGCTTTATGCGTTATGCGTTATGCCTTATGCGTTATGCGTTATGCGTTATGCGTTATGCGTTATGCGTTATGCGTTTTGCGTTATGCGTTATGCGTTATGCGTTGTGCGTTATACGTTTGCGTTATGCGTTATGCGTTATGCTTTATGCGTTATGCGTTATGCGTTATGCGTTATGCGTTATGCGTTATGCGTTACGCGTTATGCGTTATGCGTTATGCGTTATGCGTTATGCGTTATGCGTTATGCGTTATGCGTTATGCGTTATGCGTTATGCGTTATGCGTTATGCGTTATGCGTTATGCTTTATGCGTTAAGCATTATGCGTTATGCGTTATGCGATATGCGTTATGCGTTATGCGTTATTCGTTATGAGTAATGAGTTATAAGTTATGCGTTATGAGTTATGCGTTATGCGTTATGCGTTATGCGTTATGCGTTTTGCGGTATTCGTTATGCGTTGCGCATTATGAGTTATGCGTTATGCGTTATGCGTTATGCGTTATGCTTTATGCGTTATGCATTATGCGTTATGCGTTATGCGATATGCGTTATGCGTTATTCGTTATGAGTAATGAGTTATAAGTTATGCGTTATGAGTTATGCGTTATGCGTTATGCGTTATGCGTCTTGCGGTATTCGTTATGCGTTGTGCATTATGAGTTATGCGTTATGCGTTATGCGTTATGCGTTATGCTTTATGCGTTATGCATTATGCGTTATGCGTTATGCGATATGCGTTATGCGGTATGCGTTATTCGTTATGAGTAATGAGTTATAAGTTATGCGTTATGCGTTATGCGTTATGCGTTATGCGTTATGCTTTATGCGTTATGCGTTATGCCTTATGCGTTATGCCTTATGCGTTATGCGTTATTCGTTATGAGTAATGAGATATAAGTTATGCTTTATGCGTTATGCTTTATGCGTTATGCGTTATGCGTTATGCGTTATGCGTTATGCGTTATACGTTATGCGTTATGCGTTATGCGTGATCCGTTATGTGTTAGGCGATATACGTTTTGCGATATTCGTTATGCGTTATGCGTTATGCGTTATGCGTTATCCGTTGTTCGTTATGCGTTATGCGTTGTGCGTTATACGTTTGCGTTATGCGTTATACGGTATGCGTTATGCGTTATACGTTATGCGTTATGCGTTATGCGATATGCGTTATGCGTTATACGTTATGCTTTATGCGTTATGCGTTATTAGTTACACGTTATGCGTTATGCGTTATGCGTTATGCGTTATGCGTTAGGGGTTATGCGTTATGCGTTAGGCGTTATGCGTTATGCGTTATGCGTTATGAGTTATACGTTATGCGTTATGCGTTAGGGGTTATGCGTTATGCGTTATGCTTTATGCGTTATGCATTATGCGTTATGCGTTATGCGATATGCGTTATCCGTTATGCGTTATGCGTTATGCGTTATTCGTTATGAGTAATGAGTTATAAGTTATGCGTTATGCGTTATGCTTTATGCGTTATGCGTTATGCCTTATGCGTTATGCGTTATGCGTTATGCGTTATGCGTTATGCGTTTTGCGTTATGCGTTATGCGTTATGCGTTGTGCGTTATACGTTTGCGTTATGCGTTATGCGTTATGCTTTATGCGTTATGCGTTATGCGTTATGCGTTATGCGTTATGCGTTATGCGTTACGCGTTATGCGTTATGCGTTATGCGTTATGCGTTATGCGTTATGCGTTATGCGTTATGCGTTATGCGTTATGCGTTATGCGTTATGCGTTATGCGTTATGCGTTATGCTTTATGCGTTAAGCATTATGCGTTATGCGTTATGCGATATGCGTTATGCGTTATGCGTTATTTGTTATGAGTAATGAGTTATAAGTTATGCGTTATGAGTTATGCGTTATGCGTTATGCGTTATGCGTTATGCGTTTTGCGGTATTCGTTATGCGTTGCGCATTATGAGTTATGCGTTATGCGTTATGCGTTATGCGTTATGCTTTATGCGTTATGCATTATGCGTTATGCGTTATGCGATATGCGTTATGCGTTATGCGTTATTCGTTATGAGTAATGAGTTATAAGTTATGCGTTATGAGTTATGCGTTATGCGTTATGCGTTATGCGTCTTGCGGTATTCGTTATGCGTTGTGCATTATGAGTTATGCGTTATGCGTTATGCGTTATGCGTTATGCTTTATGAGTTATGCATTATGCGTTATGCGTTATGCGATATGCGTTATGCGTTATGCGTTATTCGTTATGAGTAATGAGTAATAAGTTATGCGTTATGCGTTATGCGTTATGCGTTATGCGTTATGCTTTATGCGTTATGCGTTATGCCTTATGCGTTATGCCTTATGCGTTATGCGTTATTCGTTATGAGTAATGAGTTATAAGTTATGCTTTATGCGTTATGCTTTATGCGTTATGCGTTATGCGTTATGCGTTATGCGTTATGCGTTATGCGTTATGCGTTATGCGTTATGCGTTATCCGTTGTTCGTTATGCGTTATGCGTTGTGCGTTATACGTTTGCGTTATGCGTTATGCGTTATGCGTTATGCGTTATGCGTTAAGCGTTATGCGTTTTGCTGTATTCGTTATGCGTTGTGCATTATGCGTTATGCGTTCTGTGTTACGCTTTATGCGTTATGCGTTATGCGTTACGCTTTATGCGTTATGCATTATGCGTTATGCGTTATGCGTTATGCATTATGCGTTATGCGTTATGCGTGATCCGTTATGCGTTAAGCGTTATGCGTTTTGCTGTATTCGTAATGCGTTGTGCATTATGCGTTATGGGTTATGTGTTATGCGTTATGCGTTATGCGTTATACGTTATGCGTTATGCGTTATGCGTGATCCGTTATGTGTTAGGCGATATACGTTTTGCGGTATTCGCTATGCGTTATGCGTTATGCGTTATGCGTTATGCGTTATGCGTTATCCGTTGTTCGTTATGCGTTATGCGTTGTGCGTTATACGTTTGCGTTATGCGTTATGCGTTATACGGTATGCGTTATGCGTTATACGTTATGCGTTATGCGTTATGCGATATGCGTTATGCGTTATACGTTATGCTTTATGCGTTATGCGTTATGCGTTATGCGTTATGCGTTATGCGTTATGCGTTATGCGTTATGCGTTATGCGTTATGCGTTATGCGTTATGCGTTGTGCGTTATACGTTTGCGTTATGCGTTATGCGTTATGCTTTATGCGTTATGCGTTATGCGTTATGCGTTATGCGTTATGCGTTATGCGTTATGCGTGATCCGTTATGCGTTAAGCGTTATGCGTTTTGCTGTATTCGTAATGCGTTGTGCATTATGCGTTATGCGTTATGTGTTATGCGTTATGCGTTATGCGTTATACGTTATGCGTTATGCGTTATGCGTGATCCGTTATGTGTTAGGCGATATACGTTTTGCGGTATTCGTTATGCGTTATGCGTTATGCGTTATGCGTTATGCGTTATCCGTTGTTCGTTATGCGTTATGCGTTGTGCGTTATACGTTTGCGTTATGCGTTATACGGTATGCGTTATGCGTTATACGTTATGCGTTATGCGTTATGCGTTATGCGTTATGCGTTATACGTTATGCTTTATGCGTTATGCGTTATTAGTTACACGTTATGCGTTATGCGTTATGCGTTATGCGTTATGCGTTAGGGGTTATGCGTTATGCGTTAGGCGTTATGCGTTATGCGTTATGCGTTATGAGTTATACGTTATGCGTTATGCGTTAGGGGTTATGCGTTATGCGTTATGCTTTATGCGTTATGCATTATGCGTTATGCGTTATGCGATATGCGTTATCCGTTATGCGTTATGCGTTATGCGTTATTCGTTATGAGTAATGAGTTATAAGTTATGCGTTATGCGTTATGCTTTATGCGTTATGCGTTATGCCTTATGCGTTATGCGTTATGCGTTATGCGTTATGCGTTTTGCGTTATGCGTTATGCGTTATGCGTTGTGCGTTATACGTTTGCGTTATGCGTTATGCGTTATGCTTTATGCGTTATGCGTTATGCGTTATGCGTTATGCGTTATGCGTTATGCGTTACGCGTTATGCGTTATGCGTTATGCGTTATGCGTTATGCGTTATGCGTTATGCGTTATGCGGTATGCGTTATGCGTTATGCGTTATGCGTTATGCGTTATGCGTTATGCTTTATGCGTTAAGCATTATGCGTTATGCGTTATGCGATATGCGTTATGCGTTATGCGTTATTCGTTATGAGTAATGAGTTATAAGTTATGCGTTATGAGTTATGCGTTATGCGTTATGCGTTATGCGTTATGCGTTTTGCGGTATTCGTTATGCGTTGCGCATTATGAGTTATGCGTTATGCGTTATGCGTTATGCGTTATGCGTTATGCGTTATGCTTTATGCGTTATGCATTATGCGTTATGCGTTATGCGATATGCGTTATGCGTTATGCGTTATTCGTTATGAGTAATGAGTTATAAGTTATGCGTTATGAGTTATGCGTTATGCGTTATGCGTTATGCGTTTTGCGGTATTCGTTATGCGTTGTGCATTATGAGTTATGCGTTATGCGTTATGCGTTATGCGTTATGCGTTATGCTTTATGCGTTATGCATTATGCGTTATGCGTTATGCGATATGCGTTATGCGTTATTCGTTATGAGTAATGAGTTATAAGTTATGCGTTATGCGTTATGCGTTATGCGTTATGCGTTATGCTTTATGCGTTATGCGTTATGCCTTATGCGTTATGCCTTATGCGTTATGCGTTATTCGTTATGAGTAATGAGTTATAAGTTATGCTTTATGCGTTATGCTTTATGCGTTATGCGTTATGCGTTATGCGTTATGCGTTATGCGTTATGCGTTATGCGTTATGCGTTATGCGTTATGCGTTATGCGTTATGCGTTATGCGTTATACGGTATGCGTTATGCGTTATGCGTTATGCGTTATGCGTTATGCGTTATGCGTTATGCGTTATGCGTTATGCGTTATGCGTTATGCGTTATGCGTTATGCGTTATGCGTTATGCGTTATGCGTTATGCGTTATACGGTATGCGTTATGCGTTATGCGTTATATGTTATGCGTTATGCGTTATGCGTTATGCGTTATGCGTTATGCGTTATGCGTTATGCGTTATGCGTTATGCGTAATGCGTTATGCGTTATGCGTTATGATTTATGCGTTATGCGTTATGCGTTATGCTTTATGCGTTATGCGTTACTCCTTATGAGTTATGAGTTATAAGTTATGCGTAATGCGTTATGCGTTATGCATTATGCATTATGCTTTATGCGTAATGCGGTATGCGTTATACGTTATGCGTTATGCGTTATGCGTTATGCGTTAAGCGTTATGCGTTATGCGTTATGCGTTATGCGTTATGCGCTATGCGTTATGCATTATGCGTTATGCGTTATGCGTTATGCGTTAAGCGTTATGCGTTTTGCTGTATTCGTTATGCGTTGTGCATTATGCGTTATGCGTTATGTGTTACGCTTTATGCGTTATGCGTTATGCGTTACGCTTTATGCGTTATGCATTATGCGTTATGCGTTATGCGTTATGCATTATGCGTTATGCGTTATGCGTGATCCGTTATGCGTTAAGCGTTATGCGTTTTGCTGTATTCGTAATGCGTTGTGCATTATGCGTTATGGGTTATGTGTTATGCGTTATGCGTTATGCGTTATACGTTATGCGTTATGCGTTATGCGTTATGCGTGATCCGTTATGTGTTAGGCGATATACGTTTTGCGGTATTCGTTATGCGTTATGCGTTATGCTTTATCCGTTGTTCGTTATGCGTTATGCGTTGTGCGTTATACGTTTGCGTTATGCGTTATGCGTTATACGGTATGCGTTATGCGTTATACGTTATGCGTTATGCGTTATGCGATATGCGTTATGCGTTATACGTTATGCTTTATGCGTTATGCGTTATGCGTTATGCGTTATGCGTTATGCGTTATGCGTTATGCGTTATGCGTTACGCGTTATGCGTTATGCGTTATGCGTTGTGCGTTATACGTTTGCGTTATGCGTTATGCGTTATGCTTTATGCGTTATGCGTTATGCGTTATGCGTTATGCGTTATGCGTTATGCGTTATGCGTTATGCGTTATGCGTTATGCGTTATGCGTTATGCGTTATGCGTTATGCGTTATGCGTTATGCGTTATGCGTTATGCTTTATGCGTTATGCATTATGCGTTATGCGTTATGCGATATGCGTTATGCGTTATGCGTTATTCGTTATGAGTAATGAGTTATAAGTTATGCGTTATGAGTTATGCGTTATGCGTTATGCGTTATGCGTTACGCGTTATGCGTTATGCGTTATGCGTTACGCGTTATGCGTTATGCGTTATGCGTTATGCGTTATGCTTTATGCGTTATGCGTTACTCCTTATGAGTTATGAGTTATAAGTTATGCGTAATGCGTTATGCGTTATGCGTTATGCTTTATGCGTTATGCGTTATGCGTTATGCGTTATGCGTTATGCGTTATGCGTTATGCGTTATGCGTTATGCGTTATGCGTTATGCGTTATGCTTTATGCGTTATGCGTTATGCCTTATGCGTTATGCCTTATGCGTTATGCGTTATTCGTTATGAGTAATGAGTTATAAGTTATGCGTTATGCGTTATGCTTTATGCGTTATGCGTTATGCGTTATGCGTTATGCGTTATGCGGTATGCGTTATGCGTTATGCGTTATGCGTTATGCGTTATGCGTTATGCGTTATGCGTTATGCGTTATGCGTTATGCGTTATGCGTTATGCGTTATGCGTTATGCGTTATGCGTTATGCGTTATGCGTTATGCGTTATGCGTTATGCGTTATGCGTTATGCGTTATGCGTTATGCGTTATGCGTTATGCGTTATGCGTTATGCGTTATGCGTTATGCGTTATGCGTTATGCGTTATGATTTATGCGTTATGCGTTATGCATTATGCTTTATGCGTTATGCGTTACTCCTTATGAGTTATGAGTTATAAGTTATGCGTAATGCGTTATGCGTTATGCGTTATGCATTATGCTTTATGCGAAATGCGGTATACGTTATACGTTATGCGTTATGCGTTATGCGTTATGCGTTATGCGTTATGCGTTATGCGTTATGCGTTATGCGTTATGCGTTATGCGTTATGCGTTATGCGCTATGCGTTATGCATTATGCGTTATGCGTTATGCGTTATGCGTTAAGCGTTATGCGTTTTGCTGTATTTGTTATGCGTTGTGCATTATGCGTTATGCGTTATGTGTTACGCTTTATGCGTTATGCGTTATGCGTTACGCTTTATGCGTTATGCATTATGCGTTATGCGTTATGCGTTATGCATTATGCGTTATGCGTTATGCGTTATGCGTTATGCGTTACGCGTTATGCGTTATGCGTTATGCGTTATGCGTTATGCGTTATGCGTTATGCGTTATGAGTTATGCGTTATGCGTTATGCGTTATGCGTTATGCGTTATGCGTTATGCGTTATGCTTTATGCGTTAAGCATTATGCGTTATGCGTTATGCGATATGCGTTATGCGTTATGCGTTATTTGTTATGAGTAATGAGTTATAAGTTATGCGTTATGAGTTATGCGTTATGCGTTATGCGTTATGCGTTATGCGTTTTGCGGTATTCGTTATGCGTTGCGCATTATGAGTTATGCGTTATGCGTTATGCGTTATGCGTTATGCTTTATGCGTTATGCATTATGCGTTATGCGTTATGCGATATGCGTTATGCGTTATGCGTTATTCGTTATGAGTAATGAGTTATAAGTTATGCGTTATGAGTTATGCGTTATGCGTTATGCGTTATGCGTCTTGCGGTATTCGTTATGCGTTGTGCATTATGAGTTATGCGTTATGCGTTATGCGTTATGCGTTATGCTTTATGCGTTATGCATTATGCGTTATGCGTTATGCGATATGCGTTATGCGTTATGCGTTATTCGTTATGAGTAATGAGTTATAAGTTATGCGTTATGCGTTATGCGTTATGCGTTATGCGTTATGCTTTATGCGTTATGCGTTATGCCTTATGCGTTATGCCTTATGCGTTATGCGTTATTCGTTATGAGTAATGAGTTATAAGTTATGCTTTATGCGTTATGCTTTATGCGTTATGCGTTATGCGTTATGCGTTATGCGTTATGCGTTATGCGTTATGCGTTATGCGTTATGCGTTATGCGTTATGCGTTATACGGTATGCGTTATGCGTTATGCGTTATGCGTTATGCGTTATGCGTTATGCGTTATGCGTTATGCGTTATGCGTTATGCGTTATGCGTTATGCGTTATGCGTTATGCGTTATGCGTTATGCGTTATGCGTTATGCGTTATGCGTTATGCGTTATGCGTTATGCGTTATGCGTTATGCGTTATGCGTTATGCGTTATACGGTATGCGTTATGCGTTATGCGTTATATGTTATGCGTTATGCGTTATGCGTTATGCGTTATGCGTTATGCGTTATGCGTTATGCGTTATGCGTTATGCGTCATGCGTTATGCGTTATGCGTTATGATTTATGCGTTATGCGTTATGCGTTATGCTTTATGCGTTATGCGTTACTCCTTATGAGTTATGAGTTATAAGTTATGCGTAATGCGTTATGCGTTATGCGTTATGCATTATGCTTTATGCGTAATGCGGTATGCGTTATACGTTATGCGTTATGCGTTATGCGTTAAGCGTTATGCGTTAAGCGTTATGCGTTATGCGTTATGCGCTATGCGTTATGCATTATGCGTTATGCGTTATGCGTTATGCGTTAAGCGTTATGCGTTTTGCTGTATTCGTTATGCGTTGTGCATTATGCGTTATGCGTTATGTGTTACGCTTTATGCGTTATGCGTTATGCGTTACGCTTTATGCGTTATGCATTATGCGTTATGCGTTATGCGTTATGCATTATGCGTTATGCGTTATGCGTGATCCGTTATGCGTTAAGCGTTATGCGTTTTGCTGTATTCGTAATGCGTTGTGCATTATGCGTTATGGGTTATGTGTTATGCGTTATGCGTTATGCGTTATACGTTATGCGTTATGCGTTATGCGTGATCCGTTATGTGTTAGGCGATATACGTTTTGCGGTATTCGTTATGCGTTATGCGTTATGCGTTATGCGTTATGCGTTATGCGTTATCCGTTGTTCGTTATGCGTTATGCGTTGTGCGTTATACGTTTGCGTTATGCGTTATGCGTTATACGGTATGCGTTATGCGTTATACGTTATGCGTTATGCGTTATGCGTTATGCGATATGCGTTATGCGTTATACGTTATGCTTTATGCGTTATGCGTTATGCGTTATGCGTTATGCGTTATGCGTTATGCGTTATGCGTTATGCGTTATGCGTTATGCGTTATGCGTTATGCGTTGTGCGTTATACGTTTGCGTTATGCGTTATGCGTTATGCTTTATGCGTTATGCGTTATGCGTTATGCGTTATGCGTTATGCGTTATGCGATATGCGTGATCCGTTATGCGTTAAGCGTTATGCGTTTTGCTGTATTCGTAATGCGTTGTGCATTATGCGTTATGCGTTATGTGTTATGCGTTATGCGTTATGCGTTATACGTTATGCGTTATGCGTTATGCGTGATCCGTTATGTGTTAGGCGATATACGTTTTGCGGTATTCGTTATGCGTTATGCGTTATGCGTTATGCGTTATGCGTTATCCGTTGTTCGTTATGCGTTATGCGTTGTGCGTTATACGTTTGCGTTATGCGTTATACGGTATGCGTTATGCGTTATACGTTATGCGTTATGCGTTATGCGATATGCGTTATGCGTTATACGTTATGCTTTATGCGTTATGCGTTATGAGTTACACGTTATGCGTTATGCGTTATGCGTTATGCGTTATGCGTTAGGGGTTATGCGTTATGCGTTAGGCGTTATGCGTTATGCGTTATGCGTTATGAGTTATACGTTATGCGTTATGCGTTAGGGGTTATGCGTTATGCGTTATGCTTTATGCGTTATGCATTATGCGTTATGCGTTATGCGATATGCGTTATCCGTTATGCGTTATGCGTTATGCGTTATTCGTTATGAGTAATGAGTTATAAGTTATGCGTTATGCGTTATGCTTTATGCGTTATGCGTTATGCCTTATGCGTTATGCGTTATGCGTTATGCGTTATGCGTTTTGCGTTATGCGTTATGCGTTATGCGTTGTGCGTTATACGTTTGCGTTATGCGTTATGCGTTATGCTTTATGCGTTATGCGTTATGCGTTATGCGTTATGCGTTATGCGTTATGCGTTACGCGTTATGCGTTATGCGTTATGCGTTATGCGTTATGCGTTATGCGTTATGCGTTATGCGTTATGCGTTATGCGTTATGCGTTATGCGTTATGCGTTATGCGTTATGCTTTATGCGTTAAGCATTATGCGTTATGCGTTATGCGATATGCGTTATGCGTTATGCGTTATTCGTTATGAGTAATGAGTTATAAGTTATGCGTTATGAGTTATGCGTTATGCGTTATGCGTTATGCGTTATGCGTTTTGCGGTATTCGTTATGCGTTGCGCATTATGAGTTATGCGTTATGCGTTATGCGTTATGCGTTATGCGTTATGCTTTATGCGTTATGCATTATGCGTTATGCGTTATGCGATATGCGTTATGCGTTATGCGTTATTCGTTATGAGTAATGAGTTATAAGTTATGCGTTATGAGTTATGCGTTATGCGTTATGCGTTATGCGTTTTGCGGTATTCGTTATGCGTTGTGCATTATGAGTTATGCGTTATGCGTTATGCGTTATGCGTTATGCGTTATGCTTTATGCGTTATGCATTATGCGTTATGCGTTATGCGATATGCGTTATGCGTTATGCGTTATTCGTTATGAGTAATGAGTTATAAGTTATGCGTTATGCGTTATGCGTTATGCGTTATGCGTTATGCTTTATGCGTTATGCGTTATGCCTTATGCGTTATGCCTTATGCGTTATGCGTTATTCGTTATGAGTAATGAGTTATAAGTTATGCTTTATGCGTTATGCTTTATGCGTTATGCGTTATGCGTTATGCGTTATGCGTTATGCGTTATGCGTTATGCGTTATGCGTTATGCGTTATGCGTTATGCGTTATACGGTATGCGTTATGCGTTATGCGTTATGCGTTATGCGTTATGCGTTATGCGTTATGCGTTATGCGTTATGCGTTATGCGTTATGCGTTATGCGTTATGCGTTATGCGTTATGCGTTATGCGTTATGCGTTATGCGTTATGCGTTATACGGTATGCGTTATGCGTTATGCGTTATATGTTATGCGTTATGCGTTATGCGTTATGCGTTATGCGTTATGCGTTATGCGTTATGCGTTATGCGTCATGCGTTATGCGTTATGCGTTATGATTTATGCGTTATGCGTTATGCGTTATGCTTTATGCGTTATGCGTTACTCCTTATGAGTTATGAGTTATAAGTTATGCGTAATGCGTTATGCGTTATGCATTATGCATTATGCTTTATGCGTAATGCGGTATGCGTTATACGTTATGCGTTATGCGTTATGCGTTATGCGTTAAGCGTTATGCGTTATGCGTTATGCGTTATGCGTTATGCGCTATGCGTTATGCATTATGCGTTATGCGTTATGCGTTATGCGTTAAGCGTTATGCGTTTTGCTGTATTCGTTATGCGTTGTGCATTATGCGTTATGCGTTATGTGTTACGCTTTATGCGTTATGCGTTATGCGTTACGCTTTATGCGTTATGCATTATGCGTTATGCGTTATGCGTTATGCATTATGCGTTATGCGTTATGCGTGATCCGTTATGCGTTAAGCGTTATGCGTTTTGCTGTATTCGTAATGCGTTGTGCATTATGCGTTATGGGTTATGTGTTATGCGTTATGCGTTATGCGTTATACGTTATGCGTTATGCGTTATGCGTTATGCGTGATCCGTTATGTGTTAGGCGATATACGTTTTGCGGTATTCGTTATGCGTTATGCGTTATGCGTTATGCGTTATCCGTTGTTCGTTATGCGTTATGCGTTGTGCGTTATACGTTTGCGTTATGCGTTATGCGTTATACGGTATGCGTTATGCGTTATACGTTATGCGTTATGCGTTATGCGATATGCGTTATGCGTTATACGTTATGCTTTATGCGTTATGCGTTATGCGTTATGCGTTATGCGTTATGCGTTATGCGTTATGCGTTATGCGTTATGCGTTATGCGTTATGCGTTATGCGTTATGCGTTGTGCGTTATACGTTTGCGTTATGCGTTATGCGTTATGCTTTATGCGTTATGCGTTATGCGTTATGCGTTATGCGTTATGCGTTATGCGTTATGCGTTATGCGTTATGCGTTATGCGTTATGCGTTATGCGTTATGCGTTATGCGTTATGCTTTATGCGTTATGCATTATGCGTTATGCGTTATGCGATATGCGTTATGCGTTATGCGTTATTCGTTATGAGTAATGAGTTATAAGTTATGCGTTATGAGTTATGCGTTATGCGTTATGCGTTATGCGTTACGCGTTATGCGTTATGCGTTATGCGTTACGCGTTATGCGTTATGCGTTATGCGTTATGCGTTATGCTTTATGCGTTATGCGTTACTCCTTATGAGTTATGAGTTATAAGTTATGCGTAATGCGTTATGCGTTATGCGTTATGCTTTATGCGTTATGCGTTATGCGTTATGCGTTATGCGTTATGCGTTATGCGTTATGCGTTATGCGTTATGCGTTATGCGTTATGCGTTATGCGTTATGCGTTATGCGTTATGCGTTATGCTTTATGCGTTATGCGTTATGCCTTATGCGTTATGCCTTATGCGTTATGCGTTATTCGTTATGAGTAATGAGTTATAAGTTATGCGTTATGCGTTATGCTTTATGCGTTATGCGTTATGCGTTATGCGTTATGCGTTATGCGGTATGCGTTATGCGTTATGCGTTATGCGTTATGCGTTATGCGTTATGCGTTATGCGTTATGCGTTATGCGTTATGCGTTATGCGTTATGCGTTATGCGTTATGCGTTATGCGTTATGCGTTATGCGTTATGCGTTATGCGTTATGCGTTATGCGTTATGCGTTATGCGTTATGCGTTATGCGTTATGCGTTATGCGTTATGCGTTATGCGTTATGCGTTATGCGTTATGCGTTATGCGTTATGCGTTATGATTTATGCGTTATGCGTTATGCATTATGCTTTATGCGTTATGCGTTACTCCTTATGAGTTATGAGTTATAAGTTATGCGTAATGCGTTATGCGTTATGCGTTATGCATTATGCTTTATGCGTAATGCGGTATACGTTATACGTTATGCGTTATGCGTTATGCGTTATGCGTTATGCGTTATGCGTTATGCGTTATGCGTTATGCGTTATGCGTTATGCGTTATGCGTTATGCGTTATGCGCTATGCGTTATGCATTATGCGTTATGCGTTATGCGTTATGCGTTAAGCGTTATGCGTTTTGCTGTATTTGTTATGCGTTGTGCATTATGCGTTATGCGTTATGTGTTACGCTTTTTGCGTTATGCGTTATGCGTTACGCTTTATGCGTTATGCATTATGCGTTATGCGTTATGCGTTATGCATTATGCGTTATGCGTTATGCGTGATCCGTTATGCGTTAAGCGTTATGCGTTATGCGTGATCCGTTATGTGTTAGGCGATATACGTTTTGCGGTATTCGTTATGCGTTATGCGTTATGCGTTACGCGTTATGCGTTATCCGTTGTTCGTTATGCGTTATGCGTTGTGCGTTATACGTTTGCGTTATGCGTTATACGGTATGCGTTATGCGTTATACGTTATGCGTTATGCGTTATGCGATATGCGTTATGCGTTATACGTTATGCTTTATGCGTTATGCGTTATTAGTTACACGTTATGCGTTATGCGTTATGCATTATGCGTTATGCGTTAGGGGTTATGCGTTATGCATTAGGCGTTATGCGTTATGCGTTATGCGTTATGAGTTATACGTTATGCGTTATGCGTTAGGGGTTATGCGTTATGCGTTATGCTTTATGCGTTATGCATTATGCGTTATGCGTTATGCGATATGCGTTATCCGTTATGCGTTATGCGTTATGCGTTATTCGTTATGAGTAATGAGTTATAAGTTATGCGTTATGCGTTATGCTTTATGCGTTATGCGTTATGCCTTATGCGTTATGCGTTATGCGTTATGCGTTATGCGTTATGCGTTATGCGTTATGCGTTTTGCGTTATGCGTTATGCGTTATGCGTTGTGCGTTATACGTTTGCGTTATGCGTTATGCGTTATGCTTTATGCGTTATGCGTTATGCGTTATGCGTTATGCGTTATGCGTTATGCGTTATGCGTTATGCGTTATGCGTTATGCGTTATGCGTTATGCGTTATGCGTTATGCGTTATGCGTTATGCTTTATGCGTTATGCATTATGCGTTATTCGTTATGAGTAATGAGTTATAAGTTATGCGTTATGAGTTATGCGTTATGCGTTATGCGTTATGCGTTGTGCGTTATACGTTTGCGTTATGCGTTATGCGTTATACGGTATGCGTTATGCGTTATACGTTATTAGTTACACGTTATGCGTTATGCGTTATGCGTTATGCGTTATGCGTTAGGGGTTATGCGTTATGCGTTATGCGTTAGGCGTTATGCGTTATGCGTTATGCGTTATGAGTTATACGTTATGCGATATGCGTTAGGGGTTATGCGTTATGCGTTATCCGTTGTTCGTTATGCGTTATGCGTTGTGCGTTATACGTTTGCGTTATGCGTTATGCGTTATGCGTTATACGGTATGCGTTATGCGTTATACGTTATGCGTTATGCGTTATGCGTTATTCGTTATGAGTAATGAGTTATAAGTTATGCGTTATGAGTTATGCGTTATGCGTTATGCGTTATGCGTTATGCGTTTTGCGGTATTCGTTATGCGTTGTGCATTATGAGTTATGCGTTATGCGTTATGCGTTATGCGTTATGCGTTATGCGTTATGCGTTATGCTTTATGCGTTATGCATTATGCGTTATGCGTTATGCGATATGCGTTATGCGTTATGCGTTATTCGTTATGAGTAATGAGTTATAAGTTATGCGTTATGAGTTATGCGTTATGCGTTATGCGTTATGCGTTATGCGTTATGCGTTTTGCGGTATTCGTTATGCGTTGTGCATTATGAGTTATGCGTTGTGCATTATGGGTTATGATTTATGCGTTATGCGATATGCGTTATGCGTTATGCGTTATGCGTTATGCGTTATGCGTTATGCGTTATGCATTATGCGTTATGCGATATGCGTTATGCGTTATGCGTTATGCGTTATGCGTTATGCGTTATGCGTTATGCATTATGCGTTATGCGTTATGCTTTATGCGTCATGCGTTATGCGTTATGCGTTATGCGTTATGCGTTTTGCGGTATTCGTTATGCGTTGTGCATTATGAGTTATGCGTTGTGCATTATGGGTTATGATTTATGCGTTATGCGATATGCGTTATGCGTTATGCGTTATGCGTTATGCGTTATGCGTTATGCGTTATGCATAATGCGTTATACGTTATGTATTATGCGTTATGCGTTATGCGATATGCGTCATGCATCAAGCATTATGCGATATGCGATATGCGTCATGCATCAAGCCTTATGCGTTATGGGTTATGCGTTATGCGTTATCCGTTGTTCGTTATGCGTTATGCGTTGTGCGTTATACGTTTGCGTTATGCGTTATGCGTTATACGGTATGCGTTATGCATTATGCGTTATTAGTTACACGTTATGCGTTATGCGTTATGCATTATGCGTTATACGTTATGCGATATGCGTTATGCGTTATGCGTTATTCGTTATGAGTAATGAGTTATAAGTTATGCGTTATGAGTTATGCGTTATGCGTTATGCGTTATGCGTTATGCGTTTATGCGTTTTGCGGTATTCGTTATGCGTTGTGCATTATGAGTTATGCGTTATGCGTTATGCGTTATGCGTTATGCGTTATGCTTTATGCGTTATGCATTATGCGTTATGCGTTATGCGATATGCGTTATGCGTTATGCGTTATTCGTTATGAGTAATGAGTTATAAGTTATGCGTTATGAGTTATGCGTTATGCGTTATGCGTTATGCGTTATGCGTTTTGCGGTATTCGTTATGCGTTGTGCATTATGAGTTATGCGTTGTGCATTATGGGTTATGATTTATGCGTTATGCGTTATGCGTTATGCGTTATGCGTTATGCGTTATGCGTTATGCGTTATGCGTTATGCGTTATGCGTTATGCGTTATGCTTTATGCGTTATGCATTATGCGTTATGCGTTATGCGATATGCGTTATGCGTTATGCGTTATTCGTTATGAGTAATGAGTTATAAGTTATGCGTTATGAGTTATGCGTCATGCGTTATGCGTTATGCGTTATGCGTTATGCGTTTTGCGGTATTCGTTATGCGTTGTGCATTATGAGTTATGCGTTATGCGTTATGCGTTATGCGTTATGCGTTATGCTTTATGCGTTATGCATTATGCGTTATGCGTTATGCGTTATGCGATATGCGTTATGCGTTATGCGTTATTCGTTATGAATAATGAGTTATAAGTTATGCGTTATGAGTTATGCGTTATGCGTTATGCGTTATGCGTTATGCGTTATGCGTTATGCGTTTTGCGGTATTCGTTATGCGTTGTGCATTATGAGTTATGCGTTATGGGTTATGATTTATGCGTTATGCGATATGAGTTATGCGTTATGCGTTATGCGTTATGCGTTATGCGTTATGCGTTATGCGTTATGCGTTATGCATTATGCGTTATGCGTTATGCTTTATGCGTCATGCGTGATCCGTTATGCGTTTGGCGTTATGCGATTTGCGGTATTCGTTAAGCGTTGTGCATTATGTGTTATGCGTTATGCGTTAAGGGTTATGGGTTATGCGTTATGCTTTATGCGTTATTCATTTTGCGTTATGCGTTATGCGTTATGCGTTATGCTTTATGCGTTATGCATTATGCGTTATGCGTTATGCGATATGCGTTATGCATTATGCAGTATGCGTTATTCGTTATGCGTTATGCGTGATCCGTTATGCGTTATGCGTTATGCGTTATGCGTTATGAGTTATGCGTTATGCGTTATGCTTTATGCGTTATGCGTTACTCCTTATGAGTTATGAGTTATAAGTTATGCGTAATGCGTTATGCTTTATGCGTTATGCGTTATGCGTTATGCGTTATGCGTTATGCGTTATGCGTTATGCGTTATGCGTGATCCGTTATGCGTTATGCGTTATGCGTTATGCTTTATGCGTTATGCGTTATGCGTTATGCGTTATACGGTGTGCGTTATGCGTTGTGCGTTATGCGTTATGAGTTATGCGGTATGCGTTATGCGTTATGCGTTATGCGTTTTGCGGTATTCGTTATGCGTTGTGCATTATGCGTTATGCGTTGTGCGTTATGGGTTATGATTTATGCGTTATGCGATATGAGTTATGCGTTATGCGTTATGCGTTATGCGTTATGCGTTATGCGTTATGCTTTATGCGTTATGCGTTATGCGTTATGCGTTATGCCTTATGCGTTATGCGTTATTCGTTATGAGTAATGAGTAATAAGTTATGCGTTATGCGTTATGCTTTATGCGTTATGCGTTATGCGTTATGCGTTATGCGTTATGCGTTATGCGTTATGCGTTATACGGTATGCGTTATGCGTTATGCGTTATGCGTTATGCGTTATGCGTTATGCGTTATGCGTTATGCGTTATGCGTTATGCGTTATGCGTTATGCGTTATGCTTTATGCGTTATGCGTCATGCGTTATGCTTTATGCGTTATGCGTTACTCCTTATGAGTTATGAGTTATAAGTTATGCGTAATGCGTTATGCGTTATGCGTTATGCATTATGCTTTATCCGTTATGCGTTATGCGTTATGCTTTATGCGTTATGCGTTATGCGTTATGAGTAATGAGTTATAAGTTATGCGTTATGCGTTATTCGTTATGAGTAATGAGTTATAAGTTATGCGTTATGCGTTATGCTTTATGCGTTATGCGTTATGCTTTATGCATTATGCGTTACTCCTTATGAGTTATGAGTTATAAGTTATGCGTAATGCGGTATGCGTTATACGTTATACGTTATGCGTTATGCGTTACGCTTTATGCGTTATGCATTATGCGTTATGCGTTATGCGTTATGCGTTATGCATTATGCGTTATGCGTTATGCGTGATCCGTTATGCGTTAAGCGTTATGCGTTTTGCTGTATTCGTAATGCGTTGTGCATTATGCGTTATGCGTTATGTGTTACGCGTTATACGTTATGCGTTATACGTTATGCGTTATGCGTTATGCGTGATCCGTTATGTGTTAGGCGATATACGTTTTGCGGTATTCGTTATGCGTTATGCGTTATGCGTTATGCGTTATCCGTTGTTCGTTATGCGTTATGCGTTGTGCGTTATTAGTTACACGTTATGCGTTGTGCATTATGCGTTATGCGTTGTGCGTTATGGGTTATGATTTATGCGTTATGCGATATGAGTTATGCGTTATGCGTTATGCGTTATGCGTTATGCGTTATGCGTTATGCGTTATGCGTTATGCGTTATGCTTTATGCGTTATGCGTTATGCGTTATGCGTTATGCCTTATGCGTTATGCGTTATTCGTTATGAGTAATGAGTTATAAGTTATGCGTTATGCGTTATGCTTTATGCGTTATGCGTTATGCGTTATGCGTTATGCGTTATGCGTTATGCGTTATGCGTTATGCGTTATACGGTATGCGTTATGCGTTATGCGTTA
This sequence comes from Lasioglossum morio, assembly GCA_916610235.2. Taxonomy (NCBI): domain Eukaryota; kingdom Metazoa; phylum Arthropoda; class Insecta; order Hymenoptera; family Halictidae; genus Lasioglossum; species Lasioglossum morio. Next base: position 1,872,055 of record CAKAJA020000459.1, on the reverse strand, counting down.
TGCGTTATGCGTTATGCGTTATGCGTTATGCGTTATGCGTTATGCGTTATGCGTTATGCGTTAAGCGTTATGCTTTATGCGTTATGCGTCATGCGTTATGCTTTATGCGTTATGCGTTACTCCTTATGAGTTATGAGTTATAAGTTATGCGTAATGCGTTATGCATTATGCGTTATGCATTATGCTTTATCCGTTATGCGTTATGCGTTATGCGTTATGCTTTATGCGTTATGAGTTATGCGTTATGCGTTATGAGTAATGAGTTATAAGTTATGCGTTATGCGTTATTCGTTATGAGTAATGAGTTATAAGTTATGCGTTATGCGTTATGCATTATGCTTTATCCGTTATGCGTTATGCGTTATGCTTTATGCGTTATGCGTTATGCGTTATGCGTTATGAGTAATGAGTTATAAGTTATGCGTTATGCGTTATTCGTTATGAGTAATGAGTTATAAGTTATGCGTTATGCGTTATGCTTTATGCGTTATGCGTTATGCGTTATGCGTTATGCTTTATGCATTATGCGTTACTCCTTATGAGTTATGAGTTATAAGTTATGGGTAATGCGGTATGCGTTATACGTTATACGTTATGCATTATGCTTTATGCGTTATGCATTATGCGTTATGCGTTATGCGATATGCGTTATCCGTTATGCGTTATGCGTTATGCGTTATTCGTTATGAGTAATGAGTTATAAGTTATGCGTTATGCGTTATGCTTTATGCGTTATGCGTTATGCCTTATGCGTTATGCGTTATGCGTTATGCGTTATGCGTTTTGCGTTATGCGTTATGCGTTATGCGTTGTGCGTTATACGTTTGCGTTATGCGTTATGCGTTATGCTTTATGCGTTATGCGTTATGCGTTATGCGTTATGCTTTATGCGTTATGCGTTATGCGTTATGCGTTATGCGTTATGCGTTATGCGTTTTGCGGTATTCGTTATGCGTTGTGCATTATGAGTTATGCGTTATGGGTTATGATTTATGCGTTATGCGATATGAGTTATGCGTTATGCGTTATGCGTTATGCGTTATGCGTTATGCGTTATGCGTTATGCATTATGCGTTATGCGTTATGCTTTATGCGTCATGCGTGATCCGTTATGCGTTTGGCGTTATGCGATTTGCGGTATTCGTTAAGCGTTGTGCATTATGTGTTATGCGTTATGCGTTATGGGTTATGGGTTATGCGTTATGCTTTATGCGTTATTCATTTTGCGTTATGCGTTATGCGTTATGCGTTATGCTTTATGCGTTATGCATTATGCGTTATGCGTTATGCGATATGCGTTATGCATTATGCATTATGCGTTATTCGTTATGCGTTATGCGTGATCCGTTATGCGTTATGCGTTATGCGTTATGCGTTATGAGTTATGCGTTATGCGTTATGCTTTATGCGTTATGCGTTACTCCTTATGAGTTATGAGTTATAAGTTATGCGTAATGCGTTATGCTTTATGCGTTATGCGTTATGCGTTATGCGTTATGCGTTATGCGTTATGCGTTATGCGTGATCCGTTATGCGTTATGCGTTATGCGTTATGCTTTATGCGTTATGCGTTATGCGTTATGCGTTATGCGTTATGCGTTATACGGTGTGCGTTATGCGTTGTGCGTTATGCGTTATGAGTTATGCGGTATGCGTTTTGCGGTATTCGTTATGCGTTGTGCATTATGCGTTATGCGTTGTGCGTTATGGGTTATGATATATGCGTTATGCGATATGAGTGATGCGTTATACGGTATGCGTTATGCGTTATGCGTTATGCGTTATGCGTTATGCGTTATGCGTTATGCGTTATGCGTTATGCGTTATGCGTTATGCGTTATGCGTTATGCGTTATGCGTTATGCGTTATGCGTTATGCTTTATGCGTTATGCGTCATGCGTTATGCTTTATGCGTTATGCGTTACTCCTTATGAGTTATGAGTTATAAGTTATGCGTAATGCGTTATGCGTTATGCGTTATGCATTATGCTTTATCCGTTATGCGTTATGCGTTATGCTTTATGCGTTATGCGTTATGCGTTATGAGTAATGAGTTATAAGTTATGCGTTATGCGTTATTCGTTATGAGTAATGAGTTATAAGTTATGCGTTACGCGTTATGCTTTATGCGTTATGCGTTATGCTTTATGCATTATGCGTTACTCCTTATGAGTTATGAGTCATAAGTTATGCGTAATGCGGTATGCGTTATACGTTATACGTTATGCGTTATGCGTTATGCGTTATGCGTTATGCGTTATGCGTTATGCGTTATGCGTTATGCGTTATGCGTTATGCGTTACGCTTTATGCGTTATGCATTATGCGTTATGCGTTATGCGTTATGCGTTATGCATTATGCGTTATGCGTTATGCGTGATCCGTTATGCGTTAAGCGTTATGCGTTTTGCTGTATTCGTAATGCGTTGTGCATTATGCGTTATGCGTTATGTGTTACGCGTTATGCGTTATGCGTTATACGTTATGCGTTATGCGTTATGCGTGATCCGTTATGTGTTAGGCGATATACGTTTTGCGGTATTCGTTATGCGTTATGCGTTATGCGTTATGCGTTATCCGTTGTTCGTTATGCGTTATGCGTTGTGCGTTATTAGTTACACGTTATGCGTTGTGCATTATGCGTTATGCGTTGTGCGTTATGGGTTATGATTTATGCGTTATGCGATATGAGTTATGCGTTATGCGTTATGCGTTATGCGTTATGCGTTATGCGTTATGCTTTATGCGTTATGCGTTATGCGTTATGCGTTATGCCTTATGCGTTATGCGTTATTCGTTATGAGTAATGAGTTATAAGTTATGCGTTATGCGTTATGCTTTATGCGTTATGCGTTATGCGTTATGCGTTATGCGTTATGCGTTATGCGTTATGCGTTATGCGTTATGCGTTATACGGTATGCGTTATGCGTTATGCGTTATGCGTTATGCGTTATGCGTTATGCGTTATGCCTTATGCGTTATGCGTTATTCGTTATGAGTAATGAGTTATAAGTTATGCGTTATGCGTTATGCTTTATGCGTTATGCGTTATGCGTTATGCGTTATGCGTTATGCGTTATGCGTTATGCGTTATGCGTTATGCGTTATACGGTATGCGTTATGCGTTATGCGTTATGCGTTATGCGTTATGCGTTATGCGTTAAGCGTTATGCTTTATGCGTTATGCGTCATGCGTTATGCTTTATGCGTTATGCGTTACTCCTTATGAGTTATGAGTTATAAGTTATGCGTAATGCGTTATGCGTTATGCGTTATGCATTATGCTTTATCCGTTATGCGTTATGCGTTATGCTTTATGCGTTATGAGTTATGCGTTATGCGTTATGAGTAATGAGTTATAAGTTATGCGTTATGCGTTATTCGTTATGCGTTATGCGTTATGTGTTACGCGTTATGCGTTATGCGTTATACGTTATGCGTTATGCGTTATGCGTGATCCGTTATGTGTTAGGCGATATACGTTTTGCGGTATTCGTTATGCGTTATGCGTTATGCGTTATGCGTTATCCGTTGTTCGTTATGCGTTATGCGTTGTGCGTTATTAGTTACACGTTATGCGTTATGCGTTATGCGTTATGCGTTAGGGGTTATGCGTTATGCGTTATGCGTTAGGCGTTATGAGTTATGCGTTATGCGTTATGCGTTATTAGTTATACGTTATGCGTTATGCGTTAGGGGTTATGCGTTATGCGTTATGCGTTATGCTTTATGCGTTATGCATTATGCGTTATGCGTTATGCGATATGCGTTATCCGTTATGCGTTATGCGTTATGCGTTATTCGTTATGAGTAATGAGTTATAAGTTATGCGTTATGCGTTATGCTTTATGCCTTATGCGTTATGCGTTATGCGTTATGCGTTATTCGTTATGCGTTATGCGTTATGCGTTGTGCGTTATACGTTATGCGTTATGCGTTATACGGTATGCGTTATGCGTTATGCGTTATGCGTTATGCATTATGCTTTATCCGTTATGCGTTATGCGTTATGCGTTATGCGTTATGCGTTATGCGTTATGCTTTATGCGTTATGCGTTATGCGTTATGCTGTATGCGTTATGCGTCATGCGTTATGCTTTATGCGTTATGCGTTACTCCTTATGAGTTATGAGTTATAAGTTATGCGTAATGCGGTATGCGTTATACGTTATACGTTATGCGTTATGCGTTATGCGTTATGCGTTATGCGTTATGCGTTATGCGTTATGCGTTATGCGTTATGCGCTATGCGTTATGCATTATGCGTTATGCGTTATGCGTTATGCGTTATGCGTTATGCGTTATGCGTTATGCGTTATGCGTTATGCGTTATGCGTTATGCGTTATGCTTTATGCGTTATGCGTCATGCGATATGCTTTATGCGTTATGCGTTACTCCTTATGAGTTATGAGTTATAAGTTATGCGTAATGCGTTATGCGTTATGCGTTATGCATTATGCTTTATCCGTTATGCGTTATGCGTTATGCTTTATGCGTTATGCGTTATGCGTTATGAGTAATGAGTTATAAGTTATGCGTTATGCGTTATTCGTTATGAGTAATGAGTTATAAGTTATGCGTTATGCGTTATGCTTTATGCGTTATGAGTTATGCGTTATGCTTTATGCGTTATGCGTTAATCCTTATGAGTTATGAGTTATAAGTTATGCGTAATGCGGTATGCGTTATACGTTATACGTTATGCGTTATGCGTTATGCGTTATGCGTTATGCGTTATGCGTTAGGCGTTATGCGTTATGCGTTATGCGTTATGCGTTATGCGTTATGCGTTATGCGTTATGCGCTATGCGTTATGCATTATGCGTTATGCGTTATGCGTTATGCGTTAAGCGTTATGCTTTTTGCTGTATTCGTTATGCGTTGTGCATTATGCGTTATGCGTTACGTGTTATGCTTTATGCGTTATGCGTTATGCGTTACGCTTTATGCGTTATGCATTATGCGTTATGCGTTATGCGTTATACATTATGCGTTATGCGTTATGCGTGATCCGTTATGCGTTAAGCGTTATGCGTTTTGCTGTATTCGTAATGCGTTGTGCATTATGCGTTATGCGTTATGTGTTATGCGTTATGCGTTATGCGTTATGCGTTATGCGTTATGCGTTATGCGTTATGCGTAATGCGTTATGCGTTATGCGTTATGCATTATGCTTTATCCGTTATGCGTTATGCGTTATGCTTTATGCGTTATGCGTTATGCGTTATGAGTAATGAGTTATAAGTTATGCGTTATGCGTTATTCGTTATGAGTAATGAGTTATAAGTTATGCGTTATGCGTTATGCTTTATGCGTTATGCGTTATGCTTTATGCATTATGCGTTACTCCTTATGAGTTATGAGTTATAAGTTATGCGTAATGCGGTATGCGTTATACGTTATACGTTATGCGTTATGCGTTATGCGTTATGCGTTATGCGTTATGCGTTATGCGTTATGCGTTATGCGTTATGCGTTACGCTTTATGCGTTATGCATTATGCGTTATGCGTTATGCGTTATGCGTTATGCATTATGCGTTATGCGTTATGCGTGATCCGTTATGCGTTAAGCGTTATGCGTTTTGCTGTATTCGCAATGCGTTGTGCATTATGCGTTATGCGTTATGTGTTACGCGTTATGCGTTATGCGTTATACGTTATGCGTTATGCGTTATGCGTGATCCGTTATGTGTTAGGCGATATACGTTTTGCGGTATTCGTTATGCGTTATGCGTTATGCGTTATGCGTTATCCGTTGTTCGTTATGCGTTATGCGTTGTGCGTTACTAGTTACACGTTATGCGTTGTGCATTATGCGTTATGCGTTGTGCGTTATGGGTTATGATTTATGCGTTATGCGATATGAGTTATGCGTTATGCGTTATGCGTTATGCGTTATGCGTTATGCGTTATGCGTTATGCTTTATGCGTTATGCGTTATGCGTTATGCGTTATGCCTTATGCGTTATGCGTTATTCGTTATGAGTAATGAGTTATAAGTTATGCGTTATGCGTTATGCTTTATGCGTTATGCGTTATGCGTTATGCGTTATGCGTTATGCGTTATGCGTTATGCGTTATGCGTTATGCGTTATGCGTTATGCGTTATGCGTTATACGGTATGCGTTATGCGTTATGCGTTATGCGTTATGCGTTATGCGTTATGCGTTATGCGTTATGCGTTATGCCTTATGCGTTATGCGTTATTCGTTATGAGTAATGAGTTATAAGTTATGCGTTATGCGTTATGCTTTATGCGTTATGCGTTATGCGTTATGCGTTATGCGTTATGCGTTATGCGTTATGCGTTATGCGTTATGCGTTATACGGTATGCGTTATGCGTTATGCGTTATGCGTTATGCGTTATGCGTTATGCGTTATGCGTTATGCGTTATGCGTTATGCGTTAAGCGTTATGCTTTATGCGTTATGCGTCATGCGTTATGCTTTATGCGTTATGCGTTACTCCTTATGAGTTATGAGTTATAAGTTATGCGTAATGCGTTATGCGTTATGCGTTATGCATTATGCTTTATCCGTTATGCGTTATGCGTTATGCTTTATGCGTTATGAGTTATGCGTTATGCGTTATGAGTAATGAGTTATAAGTTATGCGTTATGCGTTATTCGTTATGCGTTATGCGTTATGTGTTACGCGTTATGCGTTATGCGTTATACGTTATGCGTTATGCGTTATGCGTGATCCGTTATGTGTTAGGCGATATACGTTTTGCGGTATTCGTTATGCGTTATGCGTTATGCGTTTTGCGTTATCCGTTGTTCGTTATGCGTTATGCGTTGTGCGTTATTAGTTACACGTTATGCGTTATGCGTTATGCGTTATGCGTTAGGGGTTATGCGTTATGCGTTATGCGTTCGGCGTTATGAGTTATGCGTTATGCGTTATGCGTTATTAGTTATACGTTATGCGTTATGCGTTAGGGGTTATGCGTTATGCGTTATGCGTTATGCTTTATGCGTTATGCATTATGCGTTATGCGTTATGCGATATGCGTTATCCGTTATGCGTTATGCGTTATGCGTTATTCGTTATGAGTAATGAGTTATAAGTTATGCGTTATGCGTTATGCTTTATGCCTTATGCGTTATGCGTTATGCGTTATGCGTTATTCGTTATGCGTTATGCGTTATGCGTTTTGCGTTATGCGTTATGCGTTATGCGTTGTGCGTTATACGTTATGCGTTATGCGTTATACGGTATGCGTTATGCGTTATGCGTTATGCGTTATGCGTTATGCGTTTTGCGTTATGCGTTATGCGTTATGCGTTATGCGTTATGCGTTATGCGTTATGCGTTATGCGTTATGCGTTATGCGTTATGCTTTATGCGTTATGCGTCATGCGTTATGCTTTATGCGTTATGCGTTACTCCTTATGAGTTATGAGTTATAAGTTATGCGTAATGCGGTATGCGTTATACGTTATACGTTATGCGTTATGCGTTATGCGTTATGCGTTATGCTTTATGCGTTATGCGTTATGCGTTATGCGTTATGCGTTATGCGTTATGCGCTATGCGTTATGCATTATGCGTTATGCGTTATGCGTTATGCGTTATGCGTTATGCGTTATGCGTTATGCGTTATGCGTTATGCGTTATGCGTTATGCGTTATGCGTTATGCGTTATGCGTTATGCGTCATGCGATATGCTTTATGCGTTATGCGTTACTCCTTATGAGTTATGAGTTATAAGTTATGCGTAATGCGTTATGCGTTATGCGTTATGCATTATGCTTTATCCGTTATGCGTTATGCGTTATGCTTTATGCGTTATGCGTTATGCGTTATGAGTAATGAGTTATAAGTTATGCGTTATGCGTTATGCGTTATGCGTTATGCGTTATGCGTTATGCGTTATGCGTTATGCTTTATGCGTTATGCGTCATGCGTTATGCTTTATGCGTTATGCGTTATGCGTTATGCGTTATGCGTTATGCGTTATGCGTTATGCGTTATGCGTTATGCGCTATGCGTTATGCATTATGCGTTATGCGTTATGCGTTATGCGTTATGCGTTATGCGTTATGCGTTATGCGTTATGCTTTATGCGTTATGCGTCATGCGATATGCTTTATGCGTTATGCGTTACTCCTTATGAGTTATGAGTTATAAGTTATGCGTAATGCGTTATGCGTTATGCTTTATGCGTTATGCGTCATGCGATATGCTTTATGCGTTATGCGTTACTCCTTATGAGTTATGAGTTATAAGTTATGCGTAATGCGTTATGCGTTATGCGTTATGCATTATGCTTTATCCGTTATGCGTTATGCGTTATGCTTTATGCGTTATGCGTTATGCGTTATGAGTAATGAGTTATAAGTTATGCGTTATGCGTTATTCGTTATGAGTAATGAGTTATAAGTTATGCGTTATGCGTTATGCTTTATGCGTTATGAGTTATGCGTTATGCTTTATGCGTTATGCGTTAATCCTTATGAGTTATGAGTTATAAGTTATGCGTAATGCGGTATGCGTTATACGTTATACGTTATGCGTTATGCGTTATGCGTTATGCGTTATGCGTTATGCGTTATGCGTTATGCGTTATGCGTTATGCGTTATGCGTTATGCGTTATGCGTTATGCGTTATGCGTTATGCGTTATGCGCTATGCGTTATGCATTATGCGTTATGCGTTATGCGTTATGCGTTAAGCGTTATGCTTTTTGCTGTATTCGTTATGCGTTGTGCATTATGCGTTATGCGTTACGTGTTATGCTTTATGCGTTATGCGTTATGCGTTACGCTTTATGCGTTATGCATTATGCGTTATGCGTTATGCGTTATACATTATGCGTTATGCGTTATGCGTGATCCGTTATGCGTTAAGCGTTATGCGTTTTGCTGTATTCGTAATGCGTTGTGCATTATGCGTTATGCGTTATGTGTTATGCGTTATGCGTTATGCGTTATGCGTTATGCGTTATGCGTTATGCGTTATGCGTAATGCGTTATGCGTTATGCGTTATGCATTATGCTTTATCCGTTATGCGTAATGCGGTATGCGTTATACGTTATACGTTATGCGTTATGCGTTATGCGTTATGCGTTATGCGTTATGCGTTATGCGTTATGCGTTATGCGTTATGCGTTACGCTTTATGCGTTATGCATTATGCGTTATGCGTTATGCGTTATGCGTTATGCATTATGCGTTATGCGTTATGCGTGATCCGTTATGCGTTAAGCGTTATGCGTTTTGCTGTATTCGCAATGCGTTGTGCATTATGCGTTATGCGTTATGTGTTACGCGTTATGCGTTATGCGTTATACGTTATGCGTTATGCGTTATGCGTGATCCGTTATGTGTTAGGCGATATACGTTTTGCGGTATTCGTTATGCGTTATGCGTTATGCGTTATGCGTTATCCGTTGTTCGTTATGCGTTATGCGTTGTGCGTTATTAGTTACACGTTATGCGTTGTGCATTATGCGTTATGCGTTATGTGTTACGCGTTATGCGTTATGCGTTATACGTTATGCGTTATGCGTTATGCGTGATCCGTTATGTGTTAGGCGATATACGTTTTGCGGTATTCGTTATGCGTTATGCGTTATGCGTTATGCGTTATCCGTTGTTCGTTATGCGTTATGCGTTGTGCGTTATTAGTTACACGTTATGCGTTGTGCATTATGCGTTATGCGTTGTGCGTTATGGGTTATGATTTATGCGTTATGCGATATGAGTTATGCGTTATGCGTTATGCGTTATGCGTTATGCGTTATGCGTTATGCGTTATGCTTTATGCGTTATGCGTTATGCGTTATGCGTTATGCCTTATGCGTTATGCGTTATTCGTTATGAGTAATGAGTTATAAGTTATGCGTTATGCGTTATGCTTTATGCGTTATGCCTTATGCGTTATGCGTTATTCGTTATGAGTAATGAGTTATAAGTTATGCGTTATGCGTTATGCTTTATGCGTTATGCGTTATGCGTTATGCGTTATGCGTTATGCGTTATGCGTTATGCGTTATGCGTTATGCGTTATACGGTATGCGTTATGCGTTATGCGTTATGCGTTATGCGTTATGCGTTATGCGTTATGCGTTAAGCGTTATGCTTTATGCGTTATGCGTCATGCGTTATGCTTTATGCGTTATGCGTTACTCCTTATGAGTTATGAGTTATAAGTTATGCGTAATTCGTTATGCGTTATGCGTTATGCATTATGCTTTATCCGTTATGCGTTATGCGTTATGCTTTATGCGTTATGAGTTATGCGTTATGCGTTATGAGTAATGAGTTATAAGTTATGCGTTATGCGTTATTCGTTATGCGTTATGCGTTATGTGTTACGCGTTATGCGTTATGCGTTATACGTTATGCGTTATGCGTTATGCGTGATCCGTTATGTGTTAGGCGATATACGTTTTGCGGTATTCGTTATGCGTTATGCGTTATGCGTTTTGCGTTATCCGTTGTTCGTTATGCGTTATGCGTTGTGCGTTATTAGTTACACGTTATGCGTTATGCGTTATGCGTTATGCGTTAGGGGTTATGCGTTATGCGTTATGCGTTAGGCGTTATGAGTTATGCGTTATGCGTTATGCGTTATTAGTTATACGTTATGCGTTTTGCGTTAGGGGTTATGCGTTATGCGTTATGCGTTATGCTTTATGCGTTATGCATTATGCGTTATGCGTTATGCGATATGCGTTATCCGTTATGCGTTATGCGTTATGCGTTATTCGTTATGAGTAATGAGTTATAAGTTATGCGTTATGCGTTATGCTTTATGCCTTATGCGTTATGCGTTATGCGTTATGCGTTATTCGTTATGCGTTATGCGTTATGCGTTTTGCGTTATGCGTTATGCGTTATGCGTTGTGCGTTATACGTTATGCGTTATGCGTTATACGGTATGCGTTATGCGTTATGCGTTATGCGTTATGCGTTATGCGTTTTGCGTTATGCGTTATGCGTTATGCGTTATGCGTTATGCGTTATGCGTTATGCGTTATGCGTTATGCGTTATGCGTTATGCGTTATGCTTTATGCGTTATGCGTCATGCGTTATGCTTTGTGCGTTATGCGTTACTCCTTATGAGTTATGAGTTATAAGTTATGCGTAATGCGGTATGCGTTATACGTTATACGTTATGCGTTATGCGTTATGCGTTATGCGTTATGCGTTATGCGTTATGCGTTATGCGTTATGCGTTATGCGCTATGCGTTATGCATTATGCGTTATGCGTTAGGCGTTATGCGTTATGCGTTATGCGTTATGCGTTATGCGTTATGCGTTATGCGTTATGCGTTATGCGTTATGCGTTATGCGTTATGCGTTATGCGTTATGCGTTATGCGCTATGCGTTATGCATTATGCGTTATGCGTTATGCGTTATGCGTTAAGCGTTATGCTTTTTGCTGTATTCGTTATGCGTTGTGCATTATGCGTTATGCGTTACGTGTTATGCTTTATGCGTTATGCGTTATGCGTTACGCTTTATGCGTTATGCATTATGCGTTATGCGTTATGCGTTATACATTATGCGTTATGCGTTATGCGTGATCCGTTATGCGTTAAGCGTTATGCGTTTTGCTGTATTCGTAATGCGTTGTGCATTATGCGTTATGCGTTATGTGTTATGCGTTATGCGTTATGCGTTATACGTTATGCGTTATGCGTTATGCGTGATCCGTTATGTGTTAGGCGATATACGTTTTGCGGTATTCGTTATGCGTTATGCGTTATGCGTTATGCGTTATGCGTTATCCGTTGTCCGTTATGCGTTATGCGTTGTGCGTTATTAGTTACACGTTATGCTTTATGCGTTATGCGTTATGCGTTATGCGTTATGCGTTATGCGTTATGCGTTATGCGTTATGCGTTATGCGTTATGCGTTATGCGTTATGCGTTATGCGTTATGCGTTATGCGTTATGCGTTATGCGTTATGCGTTATGCGTTATGCGTTATGCGCTATGCGTTATACGGTATGCGTTATGAGTAATGAGTTATAAGTTATGCGTTATGCGTTATGCGTTATGCGTTATGCGTTATGCGTTATGCGTTATGCGTTATGCGTTATGCGCTATGCGTTATGCATTATGCGTTATGCGTTATGCGTTATGCGTTAAGCGTTATGCGTTTTGCTGTATTCGTTATGCGGTGTGCATTATGAGTTATGCGTTATGTGTTATGCTTTATGCGTTATGCGTTACGCTTCATGCGTTATGCATTATGCGTTATGCGTTATGCGTTATGCATTATGCGTTATGCGTTATGCGTGATCCGTTATATGTTAGGCGATATACGTTTTGCGGTATTCGTTATGCGTTATGCGTTATGCGTTAAGGGTTATGGGTTATGCGTTATGCGTTATGCGTTTTGCGTTATGCGTTAAGGGTTATGGGTTATGCGTTATGCGTTATGCGTTTTGCGTTATGCGTTATGCGTTGTGCGTTATACGTTTGCGTTATGCGTTATGCGTTATGCTTTATGCGTTATGCGTTATGCGTTATGCGTTATGCGTTATGCGTTATGCGTTATGCGTTATGCGTTATGCGTTATGCGTTATGCGTTATGCGTTATGCGTTATGCGTTATGCGTTATGCGTTATGCGTTATGCGCTGTGCGTTATACGGTATGCGTTATGAGTAATGAGTTATAAGTTATGCGTTATGCGTTATGCGTTATGCGTTATGCGTTATGCGTTATGCGTTATGCGTTATGCGCTATGCGTTATGCATTATGCGTTATGCGTTATGCGTTATGCGTTATGCGTTAAGCGTTATGCGTTTTGCTGTATTCGTTATGCGGTGTGCATTATGAGTTATGCGTTATGTGTTATGCTTTATGCGTTATGCGTTATGCGTTACGCTTTATGCGTTATGCATTATGCGTTATGCGTTATGCGTTATGCATTATGCGTTATGCGTTATGCGTGATCCGTTATGCGTCAAGCGTTATGCGTTTTGCTGTATTCGTAATGCGTTGTGCATTATGTGTTATGCGTTATGTGTTATGCGTTATGCGTTATGCGTTATACGTTATGCGTTATGCGTTATGCGTGATCCGTTATATGTTAGGCGATATACGTTTTGCGGTATTCGTTATGCGTTATGCGTTATGCGTTATGCGTTATCCGTTGTTCGTTATGCGTTATGCGATGTGCGTTATACGTTTGCGTTATGCGTTATGCGTTATGCGTTATTCGTTATGAGTAATGAGTTATAAGTTATGCGTTATGCGTTATGCGTTATGCGTTATGCGTTATGCGTTATGCATTATGCGTTATGCGTTATGCGATATGCGTTATGCGTTATGCGTTATTCGTTATGAATAATGAGTTATAAGTTATGCGTTATGAGTTATGCGTTATGCGTTATGCGTTATGCGTTATGCGTTATGCGTTATGCGTTTTGCGGTATTCGTTATGCGTTGTGCATTATGAGTTATGCGTTGTGCGTTATGGGTTATGATTTATGCGTTATGCGATATGAGTTATGCGTTATGCGTTATGCGTTATGCGTTATGCGTTATGCGTTATGCGTTATGCGTGATCCGTTATGCGTTATGCGTTATGCGTTATGCTTTATGCGTTATGCGTTATGCGTTATGCGTTATGCGTTATACGGTGTGCGTTATGCGTTGTGCGTTATGCGTTATGCGTTATGCGTTATGCGTTATGCGTTATGCGTTATGCGTTATGCGTTATGCGTTATGCGTTATGCGTTATGCGTTATGCGTTAAGCGTTATGCGTTTTGCTGTATTCGTTATGCGGTGTGCATTATGAGTTATGCGTTATGTGTTATGCTTTATGCGTTATGCGTTATGCGTTACGCTTTATGCGTTATGCATTATGCGTTATGCGTTATGCGTTATGCATTATGCGTTATGCGTTATGCGTGATCCGTTATGCGTTAAGCGTTATGCGTTTTGCTGTATTCGTAATGCGTTGTGCATTATGTGTTATGCGTTATGTGTTATGCGTTATGCGTTATACGTTATGCGTTATGCGTTATGCGTGATCCGTTATATGTTAGGCGATATACGTTTTGCGGTATTCGTTATGCGTTATGCGTTATGCGTTATGCGTTATCCGTTGTTCGTTATGCGTTATGCGTTGTGCGTTATACGTTTGCGTTATGTGTTATGCGTTATGCGTTATGCGTTATACGTTATGCGTTATGCGTTATGCGTGATCCGTTATGTGTTAGGCGATATACGTTTTGCGGTATTCGTTATGCGTTATGCGTTATGCGTTATGCGTTATCCGTTGTCCGTTATGCGTTATGCGTTGTGCGTTATTAGTTACACGTCATGCGTTATGCGTTATGCGTTATGCGTTATGCGTTATGCGTTATGCGTTATGCGTTAGGCGTTATGCGTTATGCGTTATGCGTTGTGCGTTATACGTTTGCGTTATGCGTTATGCGTTATGCGTTATGCTTTATGCGTTATGCGTTATGCGTTATGCGTTATGCGTTATGCGTTATGCGTTATGCGTTATGCGTTATGCGTTATGCGTTATGCGTTATGCGTTATGCGTTATGCGTTATGCGTTATGCGTAATGCGTTATGCGCTATGCGTTATACGGTATGCGTTATGAGTTATAAGTTATGCGTAATGCGTTATGCGTTATGCGTTATGCATTATGCTTTATCCGTTATGCGTTATGCGTTATGCTTTATGCGTTATGCATTATGCGTTATGCGTTATGCGATATGCGTTATCCGTTATGCGTTATGCGTTATGCGTTATGCGTTATTAGTTATACGTTATGCGTTTTGCGTTAGGGGTTATGCGTTATGCGTTATGCGTTATGCTTTATGCGTTATGCATTATGCGTTATGCGTTATGCGATATGCGTTATCCGTTATGCGTTATGCGTTATGCGTTATTCGTTATTCGTTATGAGTAATGAGTTATAAGTTATGCGTTATGCGTTATGCTTTATGCCTTATGCGTTATGCGTTATGCGTTATGCGTTATTCGTTATGCGTTATGCGTTATGCGTTTTGCGTTATGCGTTATGCGTTATGCGTTGTGCGTTATACGTTATGCGTTATGCGTTATACGGTATGCGTTATGCGTTATGCGTTATGCGTTATGCGTTATGCGTTTTGCGTTATGCGTTATGCGTTATGCGTTATGCGTTATGCGTTATGCGTTATGCGTTATGCGTTATGCGTTATGCGTTATGCGTTATGCGTTATGCTTTATGCGTTATGCGTCATGCGTTATGCTTTGTGCGTTATGCGTTACTCCTTATGAGTTATGAGTTATAAGTTATGCGTAATGCGGTATGCGTTATACGTTATACGTTATGCGTTATGCGTTATGCGTTATGCGTTATGCGTTATGCGTTATGCGTTATGCGTTATGCGCTATGCGTTATGCATTATGCGTTATGCGTTAGGCGTTATGCGTTATGCGTTATGCGTTATGCGTTATGCGTTATGCGTTATGCGTTATGCGTTATGCGTTATGCGTTATGCGTTATGCGTTATGCGTTATGCGTTATGCGTTATGCGCTATGCGTTATGCATTATGCGTTATGCGTTATGCGTTATGCGTTAAGCGTTATGCTTTTTGCTGTATTCGTTATGCGTTGTGCATTATGCGTTATGCGTTACGTGTTATGCTTTATGCGTTATGCGTTATGCGTTACGCTTTATGCGTTATGCATTATGCGTTATGCGTTATGCGTTATACATTATGCGTTATGCGTTATGCGTGATCCGTTATGCGTTAAGCGTTATGCGTTTTGCTGTATTCGTAATGCGTTGTGCATTATGCGTTATGCGTTATGTGTTATGCGTTATGCGTTATGCGTTATACGTTATGCGTTATGCGTTATGCGTGATCCGTTATGTGTTAGGCGATATACGTTTTGCGGTATTCGTTATGCGTTATGCGTTATGCGTTATGCGTTATCCGTTGTCCGTTATGCGTTATGCGTTGTGCGTTATTAGTTACACGTTATGCTTTATGCGTTATGCGTTATGCGTTATGCGTTATGCGTTATGCGTTATGCGTTATGCGTTATGCGTTATGCGTTATGCGTTATGCGTTATGCGTTATGCGTTATGCGTTATGCGTTATGCGTTATGCGTTATGCGTTATGCGTTATGCGTTATGCGTTATGCGCTATGCGTTATACGGTATGCGTTATGAGTAATGAGTTATAAGTTATGCGTTATGCGTTATGCGTTATGCGTTATGCGTTATGCGTTATGCGTTATGCGTTATGCGTTATGCGCTATGCGTTATGCATTATGCGTTATGCGTTATGCGTTATGCGTTAAGCGTTATGCGTTTTGCTGTATTCGTTATGCGGTGTGCATTATGAGTTATGCGTTATGTGTTATGCTTTATGCGTTATGCGTTACGCTTCATGCGTTATGCGTTATGCGTTATGCGTTATGCGTTATGCATTATGCGTTATGCGTTATGCGTGATCCGTTATATGTTAGGCGATATACGTTTTGCGGTATTCGTTATGCGTTATGCGTTATGCGTTAAGGGTTATGGGTTATGCGTTATGCGTTATGCGTTTTGCGTTATGCGTTAAGGGTTATGGGTTATGCGTTATGCGTTATGCGTTTTGCGTTATGCGTTATGCGTTGTGCGTTATACGTTTGCGTTATGCGTTATGCGTTATGCTTTATGCGTTATGCGTTATGCGTTATGCGTTATGCGTTATGCGTTATGCGTTATGCGTTATGCGTTATGCGTTATGCGTTATGCGTTATGCGTTATGCGTTATGCGTTATGCGTTATGCGTTATGCGCTATGCGTTATACGGTATGCGTTATGAGTAATGAGTTATAAGTTATGCGTTATGCGTTATGCGTTATGCGTTATGCGTTATGCGTTATGCGTTATGCGTTATGCGCTATGCGTTATGCATTATGCGTTATGCGTTATGCGTTATGCGTTATGCGTTAAGCGTTATGCGTTTTGCTGTATTCGTTATGCGGTGTGCATTATGAGTTATGCGTTATGTGTTATGCTTTATGCGTTATGCGTTATGCGTTACGCTTTATGCGTTATGCATTATGCGTTATGCGTTATGCGTTATGCATTATGCGTTATGCGTTATGCGTGATCCGTTATGCGTCAAGCGTTATGCGTTTTGCTGTATTCGTAATGCGTTGTGCATTATGTGTTATGCGTTATGTGTTATGCGTTATGCGTTATGCGTTATACGTTATGCGTTATGCGTTATGCGTGATCCGTTATATGTTAGGCGATATACGTTTTGCGGTATTCGTTATGCGTTATGCGTTATGCGTTATGCGTTATCCGTTGTTCGTTATGCGTTATGCGATGTGCGTTATACGTTTGCGTTATGCGTTATGCGTTATGCGTTATTCGTTATGAGTAATGAGTTATAAGTTATGCGTTATGCGTTATGCGTTATGCGTTATGCTTTATGCGTTATGCATTATGCGTTATGCGTTATGCGATATGCGTTATGCGTTATGCGTTATTCGTTATGAATAATGAGTTATAAGTTATGCGTTATGAGTTATGCGTTATGCGTTATGCGTTATGCGTTATGCGTTATGCGTTATGCGTTTTGCGGTATTCGTTATGCGTTGTGCATTATGAGTTATGCGTTGTGCGTTATGGGTTATGATTTATGCGTTATGCGATATGAGTTATGCGTTATGCGTTATGCGTTATGCGTTATGCGTTATGCGTTATGCGTTATGCGTGATCCGTTATGCGTTATGCGTTATGCGTTATGCTTTATGCGTTATGCGTTATGCGTTATGCGTTATGCGTTATACGGTGTGCGTTATGCGTTGTGCGTTATGCGTTATGCGTTATGCGTTATGCGTTATGCGTTATGCGTTATGCGCTATGCGTTATGCATTATGCGTTATGCGTTATGCGTTATGCGTTAAGCGTTATGCGTTTTGCTGTATTCGTTATGCGGTGTGCATTATGAGTTATGCGTTATGTGTTATGCTTTATGCGTTATGCGTTATGCGTTACGCTTTATGCGTTATGCATTATGCGTTATGCGTTATGCGTTATGCATTATGCGTTATGCGTTATGCGTGATCCGTTATGCGTTAAGCGTTATGCGTTTTGCTGTATTCGTAATGCGTTGTGCATTATGTGTTATGCGTTATGTGTTATGCGTTATGCGTTATACGTTATGCGTTATGCGTTATGCGTGATCCGTTATATGTTAGGCGATATACGTTTTGCGGTATTCGTTATGCGTTATGCGTTATGCGTTATGCGTTATCCGTTGTTCGTTATGCGTTATGCGTTGTGCGTTATACGTTTGCGTTATGTGTTATGCGTTATGCGTTATGCGTTATACGTTATGCGTTATGCGTTATGCGTGATCCGTTATGTGTTAGGCGATATACGTTTTGCGGTATTCGTTATGCGTTATGCGTTATGCGTTATGCGTTATCCGTTGTCCGTTATGCGTTATGCGTTGTGCGTTATTAGTTACACGTCATGCGTTATGCGTTATGCGTTATGCGTTATGCGTTATGCGTTATGCGTTATGCGTTAGGCGTTATGCGTTATGCGTTATGCGTTGTGCGTTATACGTTTGCGTTATGCGTTATGCGTTATGCGTTATGCTTTATGCGTTATGCGTTATGCGTTATGCGTTATGCGTTATGCGTTATGCGTTATGCGTTATGCGTTATGCGTTATGCGTTATGCGTTATGCGTTATGCGTTATGCGTTATGCGTTATGCGTAATGCGTTATGCGCTATGCGTTATACGGTATGCGTTATGAGTTATAAGTTATGCGTAATGCGTTATGCGTTATGCGTTATGCATTATGCTTTATCCGTTATGCGTTATGCGTTATGCTTTATGCGTTATGCGTTATGCGTTATGAGTAATGAGTTATAAGTTATGCGTTATGCATTATTCGTTATGAGTAATGAGTTATAAGTTATGCGTTATGCGTTATGCTTTATGCGTTATGCGTTATGCGTTATGCGTTATGCTTTATGCGTTATGCGTTACTCCTTATGAGTTATGAGTTATAAGTTATGCGTAATGCGGTATGCGTTATACGTTATACGTTATGCGTTATGCGTTATGCGTTATGCGTTATGCGTTATGCGTTATGCGTTATGCGTTATGCGCTATGCGTTATGCATTATGCGTTATGCGTTATGCGTTATGCGTTAAGCGTTATGCGTTTTGCTGTATTCGTTATGCGGTGTGCATTATGAGTTATGCGTTATGTGTTATGCTTTATGCGTTATGCGTTATGCGTTACGCTTTATGCGTTATGCATTATGCGTTATGCGTTATGCGTTATGCATTATGCATTATGCGTTATGCGTTATGCGTGATCCGTTATGCGTTAAGCGTTATGCGTTTTGCTGTATTCGTAACGCGTTGTGCATTATGTGTTATGCGTTATGTGTTATGCGTGATGCGTTATGCGTTATACGTTATGCGTTATGCGTTATGCGTGATCCGTTATATGTTAGGCGATATACGTTTTGCGGTATTCGTTATGCGTTATGCGTTATGCGTTATGCGTTATCCGTTGTTCGTTATGCGTTATGCGTTGTGCGTTATACGTTTGCGTTATGCGTTATGCGTTATACGGTATGCGTTATGCGTTATACGTTATGCGTATGCGTTATGCGATATGCGTTATGCGTTATGCGTTATGCTTTATGCGTTGTGCGTTATTAGTTACACGTTATGCGTTATGCGTTATGCGTTATGCGTTAGGGGTTATGCGTTATGCGTTAGGCGTTATGCGTTATGCGTTATGCGTTATGCGTTATGCGTTATGCGTTATGAGTTATACGTTATGCGTTATGCGTTAGGGGTAATGCGTTATGCGTTATGCGTTATGCTTTATGCGTTATGCATTATGCGTTATGCGTTATGCGATATGCGTTATCCGTTATGCGTTATGCGTTATGCGTTATTCGTTATGAGTAATGAGTTATAAGTTATGCGTTATGCGTTATGCTTTATGCGTTATGCGTTATGCGTTATGCGTTATGCGTTATGCGTTATGCGTTATGCGTTATGCGTTATGAGTTATGCTTTATGCGTTATGCATTATGCGTTATGCGTTATGTGTTATGCGTTATGCGTTATGCGTTATGCGTTATGCGTTATGCGTTATGCGTTATGCGTTATGCGATATGCGTCATGCATCAAGCCTTATGCGATATGCGATATGCGTCATGCATCAAGCCTTATGCGTTATGGGTTATGCGTTAACGTTATGCGTTATGCGTTATGATTTATGCTTTATGCGTTATGCGTTATGCGTGATCCGACATGCGTTATGCATTTTGCGTTATGCGTTATTCGTTATGAGTTATTAGTTATAAGTTATGCGTAATGCGTTATGCGTTATGCGTTATGCATTATGCTTTATTCGTTATGCGTTATGCGTTATGCTTTATGCGTTATGCGTTATGCATTATGCGTTATGCGTTATGCGTTATGCGTTATGCGTTATGCGATATGCGTCATGCATCAAGCCTTATGCGATATGCGATATGCGTCATGCATCAAGCCTTATGCGTTATGGGTTATGCGTTAACGTTATGCGTTATGCGTTATGATTTATGCTTTATGCGTTATGCGTTATGCGTGATCCGACATGCGTTATGCATTTTGCGTTATGCGTTATTCGTTATGAGTTATTAGTTATAAGTTATGCGTAATGCGTTATGCGTTATGCGTTATGCATTATGCTTTATTCGTTATGCGTTATGCGTTATGCTTTATGCGTTATGCGTTATGCATTATGCGTTATGCGTTATGCGTTATGCGTTATGCGTTATGCGTTATTCGTTATGAGTAATGAGTTATAAGTTATAGGTTATGCGTAATGCGTTATGCGTTATGCGTTATGCGTTATGCGTTATGCGTTATGCGTTATGCGTTATGCGTTATGCGTTTTGCGTTATGCGTTATGCGTTATGCGTTGTGCGTTATGCTTTATGCGTTATGCGTTATGCGTTATGCGTTATGCGTTATGCGTTATGCGTTAGGCGTGATCCGTTATGCGTTATGCTTTATGCGTTATGCGTTATGCGTTATGCGTTATGCTTTATGCGTTATGCGTTACTCCTTATGAGTTATGAGTTATAAGTTATGCGTAATGCGGTATGCATTATACGTTATACGTTATGCGTTATGCGTTATGCGTTATGCGTTATGCGTTATGCGTTATGCGTTATGCGTTATGCGCTATGCGTTATGCATTATGCGTTATGCGTTATGCGTTATGCGTTAAGCGTTATGCGTTTTGCTGTATTCGTTATGCGGTGTGCATTATGAGTTATGCGTTATGTGTTATGCTTTATGCGTTATGCGTTATGCGTTACGCTTTATGCGTTATGCATTATGCGTTATGCGTTATGCGTTATGCGTTATGCATTATGCGTTATGCGTTATGCGTGATCCGTTATGCGTTAAGCGTTATGCGTTTTGCTGTATTCGTAATGCGTTGTGCATTATGTGTTATGCGTTATGTGTTATGCGTGATGCGTTACGCGTTATACGTTATGCGTTATGCGTTATGCGTGATCCGTTATATGTTAGGCGATATACGTTTTGCGGTATTCGTTATGCGTTATGCGTTATGCGTTATGCGTTATCCGTTGTTCGTTATGCGTTATGCGTTGTGCGTTATACGTTTGCGTTATGCGTTATGCGTTATACGGTATGCGTTATGCGTTATACGTTATGCGTATGCGTTATGCGATATGCGTTATGCGTTATGCGTTATGCTTTATGCGTTGTGCGTTATTAGTTACACGTTATGCGTTATGCGTTATGCGTTATGCGTTAGGGGTTATGCGTTATGCGTTAGGCGTTATGCGTTATGCGTTATGCGTTATGCGTTATGCGTTATGAGTTATACGTTATGCGTTATGCGTTAGGGGTAATGCGTTATGCGTTATGCGTTATGCTTTATGCGTTATGCATTATGCGTTATGCGTTATGCGATATGCGTTATCCGTTATGCGTTATGCGTTATGCGTTATTCGTTATGAGTAATGAGTTATAAGTTATGCGTTATGCGTTATGCTTTATGCGTTATGCGTTATGCGTTATGCGTTATGCGTTATGCGTTATGCGTTATGCGTTATGCGTTATGAGTTATGCTTTATGCGTTATGCATTATGCGTTATGCGTTATGTGTTATGCGTTATGCGTTATGCGTTATGCGTTATGCGTTATGCGTTATGCGTTATGCGTTATGCGATATGCGTCATGCATCAAGCCTTATGCGATATGCGATATGCGTCATGCATCAAGCCTTATGCGTTATGGGTTATGCGTTAACGTTATGCGTTATGCGTTATGATTTATGCTTTATGCGTTATGCGTTATGCGTGATCCGACATGCGTTATGCATTTTGCGTTATGCGTTATTCGTTATGAGTTATTAGTTATAAGTTATGCGTAATGCGTTATGCGTTATGCGTTATGCATTATGCTTTATTCGTTATGCGTTATGCGTTATGCTTTATGCGTTATGCGTTATGCATTATGCGTTATGCGTTATGCGTTATGCGTTATGCGTTATGCGTTATTCGTTATGAGTAATGAGTTATAAGTTATAGGTTATGCGTAATGCGTTATGCGTTATGCGTTATGCGTTATGCGTTATGCGTTATGCGTTATGCGTTATGCGTTATGCGTTTTGCGTTATGCGTTATGCGTTATGCGTTGTGCGTTATGCTTTATGCGTTATGCGTTATGCGTTATGCGTTATGCGTTATGCGTTATGCGTTATGCGTGATCCGTTATGCGTTATGCGTTATGCGTTATGCGTTATGCGTTATGCGTTATGCGTTATGCGTTATGCGTTATGCGTTATGCGTTATGCTTTATGCGTTATGCGTTACTCCTTATGAGTTATGAGTTATAAGTTATGCGTAATGCGTTATGCTTTATGCGTTATGCGTTATGCGTTATGCGTTATGCGTTATGCGTTATGCGTTATGCGTTATGCGTTATGCGTTATGCGTTATGCGTGATCCGTTATGCGTTATGCGTTATGCGTTATGCGTTATGCGTTATGCGTTATGCGTGATCCGTTATGCGTTATGCGTTATGCGTTATGCGTTATGCGTTATGCGTTATGCGTTATGCGTTATGCGTTATGCGTTATGCGTGATCCGTTATGCGTTGTGCATTATGCGTTATGCGTTGTGCGTTATGGGTTATGATTTATGCGTTATGCGATATGAGTTATGGGTTATGCGTTAATGTTATGCGTTATGCGTTATGATTTATGCTTTATGCGTTATGCGTTATGCGTTATGCGTGATCCGACATGCGTTATGCATTTTGCGTTATGCGTTATTCGTTATGAGTTATGAGTTATAAGTTATGCGTAATGCGTTATGCGTTATGCGTTATGCATTATGCTTTATCCGTTATGCGTTATGCGTTATGCTTTATGCGTTATGCGTTATGCGTTATGCGTTATGCGTTATGCGTTATGCGTTATGCGTTATTCGTTATGAGTAATGAGTTATAAGTTATGCGTTATGCGTAATGCGTTATGCGTTATGCGTTATGCGTTATGCGTTATGCTTTATGCGTTATGCGTTATGCGTTATGCTTTATGCGTTATTCGTTATGCGTTATGCGTTATGCGTTATGCGTTATGCGTTATGCGTTATGCGTGATCCGACATGCATTATGCATTTTGCGTTATGCGTGATCCGACATGCATTATGCATTTTGTGTTATGCGTTATTCGTTATGAGTTATGAGTTATAAGTTATGCGTAATGCGTAATGCGTTATGCGTTATGCGTTATGCATTATGCTTTATCCGTTATGCGTTATGCGTTATGCTTTATGCGTTATGCGTTATGCGTTATGCGTTATGCGTTATGCCTTATGCGTTATGCGTTATTCGTTATGAGTAATGAGTTATAAGTTATGCGTTATGCGTTATGCGTTATTCGTTATGCTTTATGCGTTATGCGTTATGCGTTATGAGTAATGAGTTATAAGTTATGCGTTATGCGTTATTCGTTATGAGTAATGAGTTATAAGTTATGCGTTATGCGTTATGCTTTATGCGTTATGCGTTATGCGTTATGCTTTATGCGTTATGCGTTATGCGTTATGCTTTATGCGTTATGCGTTACTCCTTATGAGTTATGAGTTATAAGTTATGCGTAATGCGGTATGCGTTATACGTTATACGTTATGCGTTATGCGTTATGCGTTATGCGTTATGCGTTATGCATTATGTGTTATGCGTTATGCGTTATGCGTTAAGCGTTATGCGTTTTGCTGTATTCGTTATGCGTTGTGCATTATGAGTTATGCGTTATGTGTTATGCTTTATGCGTTATGCGTTATGCGTTACGCTTTATGCGTTATGCATTATGCGTTATGCGTTATGCGTTATGCATTATGCGTTATGCGTTATGCGATATGCGTTATCCGTTATGCGTTATGCGTTATGCGTTATTCGTTATGCGTTATGCATTATGCGTTATGCGTTATGCGATATGCGTTATACGTTATGCGTTATGCGTTATGCGTGATCCGTTATGTGTTAGGCGATATACGTTTTGCGGTATTCGTTATGCGTTATGCGTTATGCGTTATGCGTTATCCGTTGTTCGTTATGCGTTATGCGTTGTGCGTTATACGTTTGCGTTATGCGTTATGCGTTATACGGTATGCGTTATACGTTATGCGTTATGCGTTATGAGTTATACGTTATGCGTTATGCGTTAGGGGTTATGCGTTATGCGTTATGCGTTATGCTTTATGCGTTATGCATTATGCGTTATGCGTTATGCGATATGCGTTATCCGTTATGCGTTATGCGTTATGCGTTATTCGTTATGAGTAATGAGTTATAAGTTATGCGTTATGCGTTATGCTTTATGCGTTATGCGTTATGCGTTATGCGTTATGCGTTATGCGTTATGCGTTATGCGTTTTGCGTTATGCGTTATGCGTTATGCGTTGTGCGTTATACGTTTGCGTTATGCGTTATGCGTGATGCTTTATGCGTTATGCGTTATGCGTTATGCGTTATGCGTTATGCGTTATGCGATATGCGTAATGCGTTATGCGTTATGCGTTATGCGTTATGCGTTATGCGTTATGCGTTATGCGTTATGCGTTATGCATTATGCGTTATGCGTTATGCGTTATGCGTTATGCGTTATTCGTTATGAGTAATGAGTTATAAGTTATGAGTAATGAGTTATAAGTTATGCGTTATGCGTTATGCTTTATGCATTATGCGTTATGCGTTATGCGTTATGCGTTATGCGTTATGCGTTATGCGTTATGCGTTATGCTTCATGCGTTATGCGTTATGCGTTATGCGTTATGCGTTATGCGTTATGCGTTATGCGTTATGCGTTATGCGCTATGCGTTATACGGTATGCGTTATGCGTTATGCGTTATGCGTTATGCGTTATGCGTTATGCGTTATGCGTTATGCGTTATGCGATATGCGTAATGCGTAATGCGTTATGCGTTATGCGTTATGCGTTATGCGTTATGCGTTATGCGTTATGCGTTATGCATTATGCGTTATGCGTTATGCGTTATGCGTTATGCGTTATTCGTTATGAGTAATGAGTTATAAGTTATGCGTTATGCGTTATGCTTTATGCATTATGCGTTATGCGTTATGCGTTATGCGTTATGCGTTATGCGTTATGCGTTATGCGTTATGCTTCATGCGTTATGCGTTATGCGTTATGCGTTATGCGTTATGCGTTATGCGTTATGCGTTATGCGTTATGCGCTATGCGTTATACGGTATGCGTTATGCGTTATGCGTTATGCGTTATGCGTTATGCGTTATGCGTTATGCGTTATGCGTTATGCGTTATGCGTTATGCGTTATGCGTTATGCGTTATGCGTTATGCGTTATGCTTTATGCGTTATGCGTCATGCGTTATGCTTTATGCGTTATGCGTTACTCCTTATGAGTTATGGGTTATAAGTTATGCGTAATGCGTTATGCGTTATGCATTATGCTTTATCCGTTATGCGTTATGCGTTATGCTTTATGCGTTATGCGTTATGAGTTATGAGTAATGAGTTATAAGTTATGCGTTATGCGTTATTCGTTATGAGTAATGAGTTATAAGTTATGCGTTATGCGTTATGCTTTATGCGTTATGCGTTATGCGTTATGCGTTATGCGTTATGCGTTTTGCGTTATGCGTTATGCGTTATGCGTTGTGCGTTATACGTTTGCGTTATGCGTTATGCGTTATGCTTTATGCGTTATGCGTTATGCGTTATGCGTTATGCGTTATGCGTTATGCGTTATGCGTTGTGCGTTATACGTTTGCGTTATGCGTTATGCGTTATGCGTTAGGCGTTATGCATTATGCTTTATCCGTTATGCGTTATGCGTTATGCTTTATGCGTTATGCGTTATGCGTTATGCGTTGTGCGTTATGCGTTATGCGTTATGCGTGATCCGTTATGCGTTATGCGTTATGCGTTATGCGTTATGCGTTATGTGTTATGCGTTATGCGTTATGCGTTATGCGTTATGCGTTATGCTTTATGCGTTATGCGTTACTCCTTATGAGTTATGAGTTATAAGTTATGCGTAATGCGTTATGCTTTATGCGTTATGCGTTATGCGTTATGCGTTATGCGTTATGCGTTATGCGTTATGCGTTATGCGTTATGCGTGATCCGTTATGCGTTATGCGTTATGCGTTATGCGTTATGCTTTATGCGTTATGCGTTACGCGTTATGCGTGTTCCGACATGCATTATGCATATTGCGTTATGCGTTATTCGTTATGAGTTATGAGTTATAAGTTATGCGTAATGCGTTATGCGTTATGCGTTATGCATTATGCTTTATCCGTTATGTGTTATGCGTTATGCTTTATGCGTTATGCGTTATGCGTTATGCGTTATGCGTTATGCGTTATGCCTTATGCGTTATGCGTTATTCGTTATGAGTAATGAGTTATAAGTTATGCGTTATGCGTTATGCTTTATGCGTTATGCGTTATTCGTTATGAGTAATGAGTTATAAGTTATGCGTTATGCGTTATGCGTTATGCGTTATGCGTTATGCGTTATGCGTTATGCGTTATGCGTTATGCGTTATGCGTTATGCGTTATGCGTTATGCGTTATGCGTTATGCCTTATGCGTTATGCGTTATTCGTTATGAGTAATGAGTTATAAGTTATGCGTTATGCGTTATGCTTCATGCGTTATGCGTTATGCGTTATGCGTTATGTGTTATGCGTTATGCGTTATGCGTTATGCGTTATTCGTTATGAGTTATGAGTTATAAGTTATGCGTAATGCGTTATGCGTTATGCGTTATGCATTATGCTTTATCCGTTATGCGTTATGCGTTATGCTTTATGCGTTATGCGTTATGCGTTATGCGTTATGCGTTATGCGTTATGCGTTATTCGTTATGAGTAATGAGTTATAAGTTATGCGTTATGCGTAATGCGTTATGCGTTATGCGTTATGCGTTATGCTTTATGCGTTATGCGTTATGCGTTATGCGTTATGCGTTATGCGTTATGCGTTATGCGTTATTCGTTATGAGTAATGAGTTATAAGTTATGCGTTATGCGTTATGCGTTATGCGTTATGCGTGATCCGACATGCATTATGCATTTTGCGTTATGCGTGATCCGACATGCATTATGCATTTTGCGTTATGCGTTATTCGTTATGAGTTATGAGTTATAAGTTATGCGTAATGCGTTATGCGTTATGCGTTATGCATTATGCTTTATCCGTTATGCGTTATGCGTTATGCTTTATGCGTTATGCGTTATGCGTTATGCGTTATGCGTTATGCCTTATGCGTTATGCGTTATTCGTTATGAGTAATGAGTTATAAGTTATGCGTTATGCGTTATGCTTCATGCGTTATGCGTTATGCGTTATGCGTTATGCGTTATGCGTTATGCGTTATGCGTTATGCGCTATGCGTTATACGGTATGCGTTATGCGTTATGCGTTATGCGTTATGCGTTATGCGTTATGCGTTATGCGTTATGCGTTATGCGTTATGCGTTATGCGTTATGCGTTATGCGTTATGCGTTATGCGTTATGCGTTATGCGTTATGCGTTATGCGTTATGCGTTATGCGTTATGCGTTATGCGTTATGCGTTATGCGTTATGCGTTATGCGTTATGCTTTATGCGTTATGCGTTATGCGTTATGAGTAATGAGTTATAAGTTATGCGTTATGCGTTATTCGTTATGAGTAATGAGTTATAAGTTATGCGTTATGCGTTATGCTTTATGCGTTATGCGTTATGCGTTATGCTTTATGCGTTATGCGTTACTCCTTATGAGTTATGAGTTATAAGTTATGCGTAATGCGGTATGCGTTATACGTTATACGTTATGCGTTATGCGTTATGCGTTATGCGTTATGCGTTATGCATTATGTGTTATGCGTTATGCGTTATGCGTTAAGCGTTATGCGTTTTGCTGTATTCGTTATGCGTTGTGCATTATGAGTTATGCGTTATGTGTTATGCTTTATGCGTTATGCGTTATGCGTTACGCTTTATGCGTTATGCATTATGCGTTATGCGTTATGCGTTATGCATTATGCGTTATGCGTTATGCGTGATCTGTTATGCGTTAAGCGTTATGCGTTTTGCTGTATTCGTAATGCGTTGTGCATTATGTGTTATGCGTTATGTGTTATGCGTTATGCGTTATGCGTTATGCGTTATACGTTATGCGTTATGCGTTATGCGTGATCCGTTATGTGTTAGGCGATATACGTTTTGCGGTATTCGTTATGCGTTATGCGTTATGCGTTATCCGTTGTTCGTTATGCGTTATGCGTTGTGCGTTATACGTTTGCGTTATGCGTTATGCGTTATACGGTATGCGTTATACGTTATGCGTTATGCGTTATGAGTTATACGTTATGCGTTATGCGTTAGGGGTTATGCGTTATGCGTTATGCGTTATGCTTTATGCGTTATGCATTATGCGTTATGCGTTATGCGATATGCGTTATCCGTTATGCGTTATGCGTTATGCGTTATGCGTTATGCGTTATGCGTTATGCGTTATGCGTTATGCGTTATGCGTTATGCGTTATGCGTTATGCGTTATGCCTTATGCGTTATGCGTTATTCGTTATGAGTAATGAGTTATAAGTTATGCGTTATGCGTTATGCTTCATGCGTTATGCGTTATGCGTTATGCGTTATGCGTTATGCGTTATGCGTTATGCGTTATGCGTTATGCGTTATGCGTTATGCTTTATGCGTTACGCGTCATGCGTTATGCTTTATGCGTTATGCGTTACTCCTTATGAGTTATGGGTTATAAGTTATGCGTAATGCGTTATGCGTTATGCGTTATGCATTATGCTTTATCCGTTATGCGTTATGCTTTATGCGTTATGCGTTATGAGTTATGAGTAATGAGTTATAAGTTATGCGTTATGCGTTATTCGTTATGAGTAATGAGTTATAAGTTATGCGTTATGCGTTATGCTTTATGCGTTATGCGTTATGCGTTATGCGTTATGCGTTATGCGTTATGCGTTATGCGTTATGCGTTTTGCGTTATGCGTTATGCGTTATGCGTTGTGCGTTATTCGTTTGCGTTATGCGTTATGCGTTATGCTTTATGCGTTATGCGTTATGCGTTATGCGTTATGCGTTATGCGTTATGCGTTATGCGTTATGCGTTATGCGTTATGCGTTATGCGTTATGCGTTATGCGTTATGCGTTATGCGTTATGCGTTATGCTTTATGCGTTATGCGTTATGCGTTATGAGTAATGAGTTATAAGTTATGCGTTATGCGTTATTCGTTATGAGTAATGAGTTATAAGTTATGCGTTATGCGTTATGCTTTATGCGTTATGCGTTATGCGTTATGCTTTATGCGTTATGCGTTACTCCTTATGAGTTATGAGTTATAAGTTATGCGTATTGCGGTATGCGTTATACGTTATACGTTATGCGTTATGCGTTATGCGTTATGCGTTATGCGTTATGCATTATGTGTTATGCGTTATGCGTTATGCGTTAAGCGTTATGCGTTTTGCTGTATTCGTTATGCGTTGTGCATTATGAGTTATGCGTTATGTGTTATGCTTTATGCGTTATGCGTTATGCGTTACGCTTTATGCGTTATGCATTATGCGTTATGCGTTATGCGTTATGCATTATGCGTTATGCGTTATGCGTGATCTGTTATGCGTTAAGCGTTATGCGTTTTGCTGTATTCGTAATGCGTTGTGCATTATGTGTTATGCGTTATGTGTTATGCGTTATGCGTTATGCGTTATGCGTTATACGTTATGCGTTATGCGTTATGCGTGATCCGTTATGTGTTAGGCGATATACGTTTTGCGGTATTCGTTATGCGTTATGCGTTATGCGTTATCCGTTGTTCGTTATGCGTTATGCGTTGTGCGTTATACGTTTGCGTTATGCGTTATGCGTTATACGGTATGCGTTATACGTTATGCGTTATGCGTTATGAGTTATACGTTATGCGTTATGCGTTAGGGGTTATGCGTTATGCGTTATGCGTTATGCTTTATGCGTTATGCATTATGCGTTATGCGTTATGCGATATGCGTTATCCGTTATGCGTTATGCGTTATGCGTTATGCGTTATGCGTTATGCGTTATGCGTTATGCGTTATGCGTTATGCGTTATGCGTTATGCGTTATGCCTTATGCGTTATGCGTTATTCGTTATGAGTAATGAGTTATAAGTTATGCGTTATGCGTTATGCTTCATGCGTTATGCGTTATGCGTTATGCGTTATGCGTTATGCGTTATGCGTTATGCGTTATGCGTTATGCGTTATGCGTTATGCGTTATGCGTTATGCTTTATGCCTTACGCGTCATGCGTTATGCTTTATGCGTTATGCGTTACTCCTTATGAGTTATGGGTTATAAGTTATGCGTAATGCGTTATGCGTTATGCGTTATGCATTATGCTTTATCCGTTATGCGTTATGCTTTATGCGTTATGCGTTATGAGTTATGAGTAATGAGTTATAAGTTATGCGTTATGCGTTATTCGTTATGAGTAATGAGTTATAAGTTATGCGTTATGCGTTATGCTTTATGCGTTATGCGTTATGCGTTATGCGTTATGCGTTATGCGTTATGCGTTATGCGTTTTGCGTTATGCGTTATGCGTTATGCGTTGTGCGTTATTCGTTTGCGTTATGCGTTATGCGTTATGCTTTATGCGTTATGCGTTATGCGTTATGCGTTATGCGTTATGCGTTATGCGATATGCGTAATGCGTTATGCGTTATGCGTTATGCTTTATGCGTTATGCGTTATGCGTTATGCGTTATGCGTTATGCGTTATGCGATATGCGTAATGCGTTATGCGTTATGCGTTATGCGTTATGCGTTATGCGTTATGCGTTAAGCGTTATGCGTTATGCGTTATGCGTTATGCGTTATGCGTTATGCGTTATGCGTTATGCGTTATGCGTTATGCGTTATTCGTTATGAGTAATGAGTTATAAGTTATGCGTTATGCGTTATGCGTTATGCGTTATGCGTTATGCGTTATGCGTTATGCGTTATGCGTTATGCGTTATGCGTTATGCGTTATGCGTTATGCGTTATGCCTTATGCGTTATGCGTTATTCGTTATGAGTAATGAGTTATAAGTTATGCGTTATGCGTTATGCTTCATGCGTTATGCGTTATGCGTTATGCGTTATGTGTTATGCGTTATGCGTTATGCGTTATGCGCTATGCGTTATACGGTATGAGTTATGCGTTATGCGTTATGCGTTATGCGTTATGCGTTATGCGTTATGCGTTATGCGTTATGCGTTATGCGTTATGCGTTATGCGTTATGCGTTATGCGTTATGCTTTATGCGTTATGCGTCATGCGTTATGCTTTATGCGTTATGCGTTATGAGTTATGAGTAATGAGTTATAAGTTATGCGTTATGCGTTATACGTTATTCGTTATGCGTTATGCGTTATGCGTTATGCGTTATGCGTTATGCGTTATGCGTTATGCGTTATGCGTTATGCATTATGCGTTATGCGTTATGCTTTATGCGTTATGCGTTATGCTTTATGCGTTATGCGTTACTCCTTATGAGTTATGAGTTATAAGTTATGCGTAATGCGGTATGCGTTATACGTTATACGTTATGCGTTATGCGTTATGCGTTATGCGTTTTGCTTTATGTGTTATGCGTTATGCATTATGCGTTATGCGTTATGCGTTATGCGTTAAGCGTTATGCGTTTTGCTGTATTCGTTATGCGTTGTGCATTATGAGTTATGCGTTATGTGTTATGCTTTATGCGTTATGCGTTAAGCGTTACGCTTTATGCGTTATGCATTATGCGTTATGCATTATGCGTTATGCATTATGCGTTATGCGTTATGCGTGATCCGTTATGCGTTAAGCGTTATGCGTTTTGCTGTATTCGTAATGCGTTGTGCATTATGTGTTATGCGTTATGTGTTATGCGTTATGCGTTATACGTTATGCGTTATGCGTTATGCGTGATCCGTTATGTGTTAGGCGATATACGTTTTGCGGTATTCGTTATGCGTTATGCGTTATGCGTTATGCGTTATCCGTTGTTCGTTATGCGTTATGCGTTGTGCGTTATACGTTTGCGTTATGCGTTATGCGTTATACGGTATGCGTTATGCGTTATACGTTATGCGTCATGCGTTATGCGATATGCGTTATGCGTTATGCGTTATGCGTTATGCGTTATGCGTTATGCCTTATGCGTTATGCGTTATTCGTTATGAGTAATGAGTTATAAGTTATGCGTTATGCGTTATGCTTCATGCGTTATGCGTCATGCGTTATGCGTTATGCGTTATGCGTTATGCGTTATGCGTTATGCGTTATGCGTTATGCGTTATGCATTATGCGTTATGCGTTATGCGTTATGCGTTAAGCGTTATGCGTTTTGCTGTATTCGTTATGCGTTGTGCATTATGAGTTATGCGTTATGTGTTATGCTTTATGCGTTATGCGTTATGCGTTACGCTTTATGCGTTATGCATTATGCGTTATGCGTTATGCGTTATGCATTATGCGTTATGCGTTATGCGTGATACGTTATGCGTTAAGCGTTATGCGTTTTGCTGTATTCGTAATGCGTTGTGCATTATGTGTTATGCGTTATGTGTTATGCGTTGTGCGTTATGCGTTATACGTTATGCGTTATGCCTTATGCGTTATTCGTTATGAGTAATGAGTTATAAGTTATGCGTTATGCGTTATGCTTCATGCGTTATGCGTTATGCGTTATGCGTTATGCGTTATGCGTTATGCGTTATGCGTTATGCGTTATGCGTTATGCTTTATGCGTTATGCGTCATGCGTTATGCTTTATGCGTTATGCGTTACTCCTTATGAGTTATGGGTTATAAGTTATGCGTAATGCGTTATGCGTTATGCGTTATGCATTATGCTTTATCCGTTATGCGTTATGCGTTATGCTTTATGCGTTATGCGTTATGAGTTATGAGTAATGAGTTATAAGTTATGCGTTATGCGTTATTCGTTATGAGTAATGAGTTATAAGTTATGCGTTATGCGTTATGCTTTATGCGTTATGCGTTATGCGTTATGCGTTATGCGTTATGCGTTATGCGTTATGCGTTTTGCGTTATGCGTTATGCGTTATGCGTTGTGCGTTATACGTTTGCGTTATGCGTTATGCGTTATGCTTTATGCGTTATGCGTTATGCGTTATGCGTTATGCGTTATGCGTTATGCGATATGCGTAATGCGTTATGCGTTATGCGTTATGCGTTATGCGTTATGCGTTATGCGTTATGCGTTATGCGTTATGCGTTATGCGTAATGCGTTATGCGTTATGCATTATGCGCTATGCGTTATGCGTTATGCGTTATGCGTTATTCGTTATGAGTAATGAGTTATAAGTTATGCGTTATGCGTTATGCTTTATGCATTATGCGTTATGCGTTATGCGTTATGCGTTATGCGTTATGCGTTATGCGTTATGCGTTATGCGTTATGCGTTATGCGTTATGCCTTATGCGTTATGCGTTATTCGTTATGAGTAATGAGTTATAAGTTATGCGTTATGCGTTATGCTTCATGCGTTATGCGTTATGCGTTATGCGTTATGTGTTATGCGTTATGCGTTATGCGTTATGCGCTATGCGTTATACGGTATGCGTTATGCGTTATGCGTTATGCGTTATGCGTTATGCGTTATGCGTTATGCGTTATGCGTTATGCGTTATGCGTTATGCGTTATGCGTTATGCGTTATGCGTTATGCGTTATGCTTTATGCGGTATGCGTCATGCGTTATGCTTTATGCGTTATGCGTTATGAGTTATGAGTAATGAGTTATAAGTTATGCGTTATGCGTTATACGTTATACGTTATGCGTTATGCGTTATGCGTTATGCGTTATGCGTTATGCGTTATGCGTTATGCGTTATGCATTATGCGTTATGCGTTATGCTTTATGCGTTATGCGTTATGCTTTATGCGTTATGCGTTACTCCTTATGAGTTATGAGTTATAAGTTATGCGTAATGCGGTATGCGTTATACGTTATACGTTATGCGTTATGCGTTATGCGTTATGCGTTATGCGTTATGCGATATGCGTTATGCGTTATGCGTTATGCGTTATGCGTTATGCGTTATGCGTTATGCGTTATGCGTTATGCGTTATGCGTTATGCGTTATGCGTTATGCATTATGCGTTATACGGTATGCGTTATGCGTTATGCGTTTGCGTTATGCGTTATGCGTTATGCGTTATGCGTTATGCGTTATGCTTTATGCATTATGCGTTATGCGTTATGCGTTATGCGTTATGCGTTATGCGTTATGCGTTATGCTTTATGCGTTATGCGTTACTCCTTATGAGTTATGAGTTATAAGTTATGCGTAATGCGTTATGCGTTATGCGTTATGCTTTATGCGTTATGCGTTATGCGTTATGCGTTATGCGTTATGCGTTATGCGTTATGCGTGATCCGTTATGCGTTATGCGTTATGCGTTATGCGTTATGCGTTATGCGTTATGCGTTATGCGTTATTCGTTATGATTAATGAGTTATAAGTTATGCGATATGCGTTATGCTTTATGCATTATGCGTTATGCGTTATGCGTTTTGCGTTATGCGTTATGCGTTATGAGTTATGCGTTATGCGTTATGCTTTATGCGTTATGCTTTATGCGTTATGCGTTATGAGTTATACGTTATGCGTTATGCATTATGCGTTATGCCGTATGCGTTATGCGTTATATGTTATGCGTTATGCGTTATGCGTTATGCGTTATGCGTTATGCGTTGTGCGTTATACGTTTGCGTTATGCGTTATGCGTTATGCGTTATACGGTATGCGTTATGCGTTATGCGTTTGCGTTATGCGTTATGCGTTTTGCGTTATGCGTTATGCGTTATGCGTTATGCGTTACGCTTTATGCGTTATGCATTATGCGTTATGCGTTATGCGTTATGCATTATGCGTTATGCGTTATGCGTGATGCGTTATGCGTTAAGCGTTATGCGTTTTGCTGTATTCGTTATGCGTTGAGCATTATGCGTTATGCGTTATGTGTTATGCGTTATGCGTTATGCGTTATACGTTATGCGTTATGCGTTATGCGTTATCCGTTATGTGTTAGGCGATGTACGTTTTGCGGTATTCGTTATGCGTTATGATTTATGCTTTATGCTTTATGCGTTATGCGTTATGCGTTATGCGTTATGAGTTATGCGTTATGAGTTATGCGTTATGCGTTATGCGTTATGCGTTATGCGTTATGCGTTATGCGTTATGCGTTATGCGTTATGCGTTATGCGTTATGCGTTATGCGCTATGCGTTATACGGTATGCGTTATGCGTTATGCGTTATGCGTTATGCGTTATGCGTTATGCGTTATGCGTTATGCGTTATGCGTTATGCGTTATGCTTTATGCGTTATGCGTCATGCGTTATGCTTTATGCGTTATGCGTTACTCCTTATGAGTTATGGGTTATAAGTTATGCGTAATGCGTTATGCGTTATGCGTTATGCATTATGCTTTATCCGTTATGCGTTATGCGTTATGCTTTATGCGTTATGCGTTATGAGTTATGCGTTATGAGTTATGAGTTATAAGTTATGCGTAATGCGTTATGCGTTATGCGTTATGCGTTATGCGTTATGCGTTATGCGTTATGCGTTATGCGTTATGCGTTATGCGTTATGCGTTATGCGCTATGCGTTATACGGTATGCGTTATGCGTTATGCGTTATGCGTTATGCGTTATGCGTTATGCGTTATGCGTTATGCTTTATGCGTTATGCGTCATGCGTTATGCTTTATGCGTTATGCGTTACTCCTTATGAGTTATGGGTTATAAGTTATGCGTAATGCGTTATGCGTTATGCGTTATGCATTATGCTTTATCCGTTATGCGTTATGCGTTATGCTTTATGCGTTATGCGTTATGAGTTATGAGTAATGAGTTATAAGTTATGCGTTATGCGTTATTCGTTATGAGTAATGAGTTATAAGTTATGCGTTATGCGTTATGCTTTATGCGTTATGCGTTACTCCTTATGAGTTATGAGTTATAAGTTATGCGTAATGCGGTATGCGTTATACGTTATACGTTATGCGTTATGCGTTATGCGTTATGCGTTATGCGTTATGCATTATGCGTTATGCGTTATGCGTTATGCGTTAAGCGTTATGCGTTTTGCTGTATTCATTATGCGTTGTGCGTTATGCGTTATGCGATATGCGTTATCCGTTATGCGTTATGCGTTATGCGTTATTCGTTATGAGTAATGAGTTATAAGTTATGCGTTATGCGTTATGCTTTATGCGTTAGGCATTATGCGTTATGCGTTATGCGTTATGCGTTATGCGTTATGCGTTATGCGTTTTGCGTTAGGCGTTATGCGTTATGCGTTGTGCGTTATACGTTTGCGTTATGCGTTATGCGTTATGCTTTATGCGTTATGCGTTATGCGTTATGCGTTATGCGTTATGCGTTATGCGTTATGCGTTATGCGTTATGCGATATGCGTTATGCGTTATGCGTTATGCGATATGCGTTATCCGTTATGCGTTATGCGTTATGCGTTATTCGTTATGAGTAATGAGTTATAAGTTATGCGTTATGCGTTATGCTTTATGCGTTAGGCATTATGCGTTATGCGTTATGCGTTATGCGTTATGCGTTATGCGTTATGCGTTATGCGTTATGCGTTATGCGTTATGCTTTATGCGTTATGCGTCATGCGTTATGCTTTATGCGTTATGCGTTATTCCTTATGAGTTATGGGTTATAAGTTATGCGTAATGCGTTATGCGTTATGCGTTATGCGTTATGCGTTATGCGTTATGCGTTATGCTTTATGCGTTATGCGTCATGCGTTATGCTTTATGCGTTATGCGTTATGAGTTATGAGTAATGAGTTATAAGTTATGCGTTATGCGTTATACGTTATACGTTATGCGTTATGCGTTATGCGTTATGCGTTATGCGTTATGCGTTATGCGTTATGCGTTATGCATTATGCGTTATGCGTTATGCTTTATGCGTTATGCGTTATGAGTTATGAGTAATGAGTTATAAGTTATGCGTTATGCGTTATACGTTATACGTTATGCGTTATGCGTTATGCGTTATGCGTTATGCGTTATGCGTTATGCGTTATGCGTTATGCATTATGCGTTATGCGTTATGCGTTATGCGTTATGCGTTATGCGTTTTGCGTTAGGCGTTATGCGTTATGCGTTGTGCGTTATACGTTTGCGTTATGCGTTATGCGTTATGCTTTATGCGTTATGCGTTATGCGTTATGCGTTATGCGTTATGCGTTATGCGTTATGCGTTATGCGTTATGCGTTATGCGATATGCGTTATGCGTTATGCGTTATGCGATATGCGTTATCCGTTATGCGTTATGCGTTATGCGTTATTCGTTATGAGTAATGAGTTATAAGTTATGCGTTATGCGTTATGCTTTATGCGTTAGGCATTATGCGTTATGCGTTATGCGTTATGCGTTATGCGTTATGCGTTATGCGTTATGCGTTATGCGTTATGCGTTATGCTTTATGCGTTATGCGTCATGCGTTATGCTTTATGCGTTATGCGTTATTCCTTATGAGTTATGGGTTATAAGTTATGCGTAATGCGTTATGCGTTATGCGTTATGCGTTATGCGTTATGCGTTATGCGTTATGCTTTATGCGTTATGCGTCATGCGTTATGCTTTATGCGTTATGCGTTATGAGTTATGAGTAATGAGTTATAAGTTATGCGTTATGCGTTATACGTTATACGTTATGCGTTATGCGTTATGCGTTATGCGTTATGCGTTATGCGTTATGCGTTATGCGTTATGCATTATGCGTTATGCGTTATGCTTTATGCGTTATGCGTTATGCTTTATGCGTTATGCGTTACTCCTTATGAGTTATGAGTTATAAGTTATGCGTAATGCGGTATGCGTTATACGTTATACGTTATGCGTTATGCGTTATGCGTTATGCGTTTTGCTTTATGTGTTATGCGTTATGCATTATGCGTTATGCGTTATGCGTTATGCGTTATGCGTTAAGCGTTATGCGTTTTGCTGTATTCGTTATGCGTTGTGCATTATGAGTTATGCGTTATGTGTTATGCTTTATGCGTTATGCGTTAAGCGTTACGCTTTATGCGTTATGCATTATGCGTTATGCATTATGCGTTATGCATTATGCGTTATGCGTTATGCGTGATCCGTTATGCGTTAAGCGTTATGCGTTTTGCTGTATTCGTAATGCGTTGTGCATTATGTGTTATGCGTTATGTGTTATGCGTTATGCGTTATACGTTATGCGTTATGCGTTATGCGTGATCCGTTATGTGTTAGGCGATATACGTTTTGCGGTATTCGTTATGCGTTATGCGTTATGCGTTATCCGTTGTTCGTTATGCGTTATGCGTTGTGCGTTATACGTTTGCGTTATGCGTTATGCGTTATACGGTATGCGTTATGCGTTATACGTTATGCGTCATGCGTTATGCGATATGCGTTATGCGTTATGCGTTATGCGTTATGCGTTATGCGTTATGCCTTATGCGTTATGCGTTATTCGTTATGAGTAATGAGTTATAAGTTATGCGTTATGCGTTATGCTTCATGCGTTATGCGTTATGCGTTATGCGTTATGCGTTATGCGTTATGCGTTATGCGTTAAGCGTTATGCGTTATGCGTTATGCGTTATGCGTTATGTGTTATGCGTTATGCGTTATGCGTTATGCGTTATGAGTAATGAGTTATAAGTTATGCGTTATGCGTTATGCTTTATGCATTATGCGTTATGCGTTATGCGTTATGCGTTATGCGTTATGCGTTATGCGTTATGCGTTATGCCTTATGCGTTATGCCTTATGCGTTATGCGTTATTCGTTATGAGTAATGAGTTATAAGTTATGCGTTATGCGTTATGCTTCATGCGTTATGCGTTATGCGTTATGTGTTATGCGTTATGCGTTATGCGTTATGCGCTATGCGTTATACGGTATGCGTTATGCGTTATGCGTTATGCGTTATGCGTTATGCGTTATGCGTTATGCGTTATGCGTTATGCGTTATGCGTTATGCGTTATGCGTTATGCGTTATGCGTTATGCGTTATGCGTTATGCTTTATGCGTTATGCGTCATGCGTTATGCTTTATGCGTTATGCGTTATGAGTTATGAGTAATGAGTTATAAGTTATGCGTTATGCGTTATACGTTATACGTTATGCGTTATGCGTTATGCGTTATGCGTTATGCGTTATGCGTTATGCGTTATGCATTATGCGTTATGCGTTATGCTTTATGCGTTATGCGTTATGCTTTATGCGTTATGCGTTACTCCTTATGAGTTATGAGTTATAAGTTATGCGTAATGCGGTATGCGTTATACGTTATACGTTATGCGTTATGCGTTATGCGTTATGCGTTATGCGTTATGCGTTATGCGTTATGCATTATGCGTTATGCGTTATGCGTTATGCGTTAAGCGTTATGCGTTTTGCTGTATTCGTTATGCGTTGTGCATTATGAGTTATGCGTTATGTGTTATGCTTTATGCGTTATGCGTTATGCGTTACGCTTTATGCGTTATGCATTATGCGTTATGCGTTATGCGTTATGCATTATGCGTTATGCGTTATGCGTGATACGTTATGCGTTAAGCGTTATGCGTTTTGCTGTATTCGTAATGCGTTGTGCATTATGTGTTATGCGTTATGTGTTATGCGTTATGCGTTATGCGTTATACGTTATGCGTTATGCGCTATGCGTGATCCGTTTTGTGTTAGGCGATATACGTTTTGCGGTATTCGTTATGCGTTATGCGTTATGCGTTATGCGTTATCCGTTGTTCGTTATGCGTTATGCGTTGTGCGTTGTACGTTTGCGTTATGCGTTATGCGTTATACGGTATGCGTTATGCGTTATACGTTATGCGTTATGCGTTATGCGATATGCGTTATGCGTTATGCGTTATGCGTTATGCGTTATGCCTTATGCGTTATGCGTTATTCGTTATGAGTAATGAGTTATAAGTTATGCGTTATGCGTTATGCTTCATGCGTTATGCGTTATGCGTTATGCGTTATGCGTTATGCGTTATGCGTTATGCGTTATGCGTTATGCTTTATGCGTTATGCGTCATGCGTTATGCTTTATGCGTTATGCGTTACTCCTTATGAGTTATGGGTTATAAGTTATGCGTAATGCGTTATGCGTTATGCGTTATGCATTATGCTTTATCCGTTATGCGTTATGCGTTATGCTTTATGCGTTATGCGTTATGAGTTAGGAGTAATGAGTTATAAGTTATGCGTTATGCGTTATTCGTTATGAGTAATGAGTTATAAGTTATGCGTTATGCGTTATGCTTTATGCGTTATGCGTTATGCGTTATGCGTTATGCGTTATGCGTTATGCGTTATGCGTTATGCGTTATGCGTTATGCGTTTTGCGTTATGCGTTATGCGTTATGCGTTGTGCGTTATACGTTTGCGTTATGCGTTATGCGTTATGCTTTATGCGTTATGCGTTATGCGTTATGCGTTATGCGTTATGCGTTATGCGTTATGCGATATGCGTAATGCGTTATGCGTTATGCGTTATGCGTTATGCGTTATGCGTTATGCGTTATGCGTTATGCGTTATGCGTTATGCGTTATGCGTTATGCGTTATGCGTTATGCGTAATGCTTTATGCGTTATGCATTATGCGCTATGCGTTATGCGTTATGCGTTATGCGTTATTCGTTATGAGTAATGAGTTATAAGTTATGCGTTATGCGTTATGCTTTATGCATTATGCGTTATGCGTTATGCGTTATGCGTTATGCGTTATGCGTTATGCGTTATGCGTTATGCGTTATGCGTTATGCGTTATGCGTTATGCGTTATGCCTTATGCGTTATGCGTTATTCGTTATGAGTAATGAGTTATAAGTTATGCGTTATGCGTTATGCTTCATGCGTTATGCGTTATGCGTTATGCGTTATGTGTTATGCGTTATGCGTTATGCGTTATGCGCTATGCGTTATACGGTATGCGTTATGCGTTATGCGTTATGCGTTATGCGTTATGCGTTATGCGTTATGCGTTATGCGTTATGCGTTATGCGTTATGCGTTATGCGTTATGCGTTATGCGTTATGCGTTATGCGTTATGCGTTATGCGTTATGCTTTATGCGTTATGCGTCATGCGTTATGCTTTATGCGTTATGCGTTATGAGTTATGAGTAATGAGTTATAAGTTATGCGTTATGCGTTATACGTTATACGTTATGCGTTATGCGTTATGCGTTATGCGTTATGCGTTATGCGTTATGCGTTATGCGTTATGCGTTATGCATTATGCGTTATGCGTTATGCTTTATGCGTTATGCGTTATGCTTTATGCGTTATGCGTTACTCCTTATGAGTTATGAGTTATAAGTTATGCGTAATGCGGTATGCGTTATACGTTATACGTTATGCGTTATGCGTTATGCGTTATGCGTTATGCGTTATGCGTTATGCGATATGCGTTATGCGTTATGCGTTATGCGTTATGCGTTATGCGTTATGCGTTATGCGTTATGCGTTATGCGTTATGCATTATGCGTTATACGGTATGCGTTATGCGTTATGCGTTTGCGTTATGCGTTATGCGTTATGCGTTATGCGTTATGCGTTATGCTTTATGCATTATGCGTTATGCGTTATGCGTTATGCGTTATGCGTTATGCGTTATGCGTTATGCTTTATGCGTTATGCGTTACTCCTTATGAGTTATGAGTTATAAGTTATGCGTAATGCGTTATGCGTTATGCGTTATGCTTTATGCGTTATGCGTTATGCGTTATGCGTTATGCGTTATGCGTTATGCGTTATGCGTGATCCGTTTTGCGTTATGCGTTATGCGTTATGCGTTATGCGTTATGCGTTATGCGTTATGCGTTATGCGTTATGCGTTATGCGTTATTAGTTATGATTAATGAGTTATAAGTTATGCGTTATGCGTTATGCTTTATGCATTATGCGTTATGCGTTATGCGTTTTGCGTTATGCGTTATGCGTTATGAGTTATGCGTTATGCCTTATGCTTTATGCGTTATGCTTTATGCGTTATGCGTTATGAGTTATACGTTATGCGTTATGCATTATGCGTTATGCGTTATGCGTTATGCGTTATATGTTATGCGTTATGCGTTATGCGTTATGCGTTATGCGTTGTGCGTTATACGTTTGCGTTATGCGTTATGCGTTATGCGTTATACGGTATGCGTTATGCGTTACGCGTTTGCGTTATGCGTTATGCGTTATGCGTTATGCGTTATGCGTTATGCGTTATGCGTTACGCTTTATGCGTTATGCATTATGCGTTATGCGTTATGCGTTATGCATTATGCGTTATGCGTTATGCGTGATGCGTTATGCGTTAAGCGTTATGCGTTTTGCTGTATTCGTTATGCGTTGAGCATTATGCGTTATGCGTTATGTGTTATGCGTTATGCGTTATGCGTTATACGTTATGCGTTATGCGTTATGCGTTATCCGTTATGTTTAGGCGATATACGTTTTGCGGTATTCGTTATGCGTTATGATTTATGCTTTATGCTTTATGCGTTATGCGTTATGCGTTATGCGTTATGAGTTATGCGTTATGAGTTATGCGTTATGCGTTATGCGTTATGCGTTATGCGTTATGCGTTATGCGTTATGCGTTATGCGTTATGCGTTATGCGTTATGCGTTATGCGCTATGCGTTATACGGTATGCGTTATGCGTTATGCGTTATGCGTTATGCGTTATGCGTTATGCGTTATGCGTTATGCGTTATGCGTTATGCGTTATGCGTTATGCGTTATGCTTTATGCGTTATGCGTCATGCGTTATGCTTTATGCGTTATGCGTTACTCCTTATGAGTTATGGGTTATAAGTTATGCGTAATGCGTTATGCGTTATGCGTTATGCATTATGCTTTATCCGTTATGCGTTATGCGTTATGCTTTATGCGTTATGCGTTATGAGTTATGCGTTATGAGTTATGAGTTATAAGTTATGCGTAATGCGTTATGCGTTATGCGTTATGCGTTATGCGTTATGCGTTATGCGTTATGCGTTATGCGTTATCCGTTATGTGTTAGGCGATATACGTTTTGCGGTATTCGTTATGCGTTATGATTTATGCTTTATGCTTTATGCGTTATGCGTTATGCGTTATGCGGTATTCGTTATGCGTTATGAGTTATGCGTTATGCGTTATCCGTTGTTCGTTATGCGTTATTCGTTGTGCGTTATACGTTTGCGTT
Organism: Lasioglossum morio; assembly: GCA_916610235.2. Taxonomy (NCBI): domain Eukaryota; kingdom Metazoa; phylum Arthropoda; class Insecta; order Hymenoptera; family Halictidae; genus Lasioglossum; species Lasioglossum morio. The sequence goes on along the minus strand of CAKAJA020000459.1, from coordinate 1,828,241 downwards.
ATGCGTTATGCGTTATACGGTATGCGTTATGCGTTATACGTTATGCGTCATGCGTTATGCGATATGCGTTATGCGTTATGCGTTATGCTTCATGCGTTATGCGTTATGCGTTATGCGTTATGCGTTATGCGTTATGCGTTAAGCGTTATGCGTTATGCGTTATGCGTTATGCGTTATGCGTTATGCGTTATGCGTTATGCGTTATGCGTTATGAGTAATGAGTTATAAGTTATGCGTTATGCGTTATGCTTTATGCATTATGCGTTATGCGTTATGCGTTATGCGTTATGCGTTATGCTTTATGCGTTATGCGTCATGCGTTATGCTTTATGCGTTATGCGTTATGAGTTATGAGTAATGAGTTATAAGTTATGCGTTATGCGTTATACGTTATACGTTATGCGTTATGCGTTATGCGTTATGCGTTATGCGTTATGCGTTATGCGTTATGCATTATGCGTTATGCGTTATGCTTTATGCGTTATGCGTTATGCTTTATGCGTTATGCGTTACTCCTTATGAGTTATGAGTTATAAGTTATGCGTAATGCGGTATGCGTTATACGTTATACGTTATGCGTTATGCGTTATGCGTTATGCGTTATGCGTTATGCGTTATGCGTTATGCATTATGCGTTATGCGTTATGCGTTATGCGTTAAGCGTTATGCGTTTTGCTGTATTCGTTATGCGTTGTGCATTATGAGTTATGCGTTATGTGTTATGCTTTATGCGTTATGCGTTATGCGTTACGCTTTATGCGTTATGCATTATGCGTTATGCGTTATGCGTTATGCATTATGCGTTATGCGTTATGCGTGATACGTTATGCGTTAAGCGTTATGCGTTTTGCTGTATTCGTAATGCGTTGTGCATTATGTGTTATGCGTTATGTGTTATGCGTTATGCGTTATGCGTTATACGTTATGCGTTATGCGCTATGCGTGATCCGTTATGTGTTAGGCGATATACGTTTTGCGGTATTCGTTATGCGTTATGCGTTATGCGTTATGCGTTATCCGTTGTTCGTTATGCGTTATGCGTTGTGCGTTATACGTTTGCGTTATGCGTTATGCGTTATACGGTATGCGTTATGCGTTATACGTTATGCGTTATGCGTTATGCGATATGCGTTATGCGTTATGCGTTATGCGTTATGCGTTATGCGTTATGCCTTATGCGTTATGCGTTATGCTTTATGCGTTATGCGTCATGCGTTATGCTTTATGCGTTATGCGTTATGAGTTATGAGTAATGAGTTATAAGTTATGCGTTATGCGTTATACGTTATACGTTATGCGTTATGCGTTATGCGTTATGCGTTATGCGTTATGCGTTATGCGTTATGCGTTATGCATTATGCGTTATGCGTTATGCTTTATGCGTTATGCGTTATGCTTTATGCGTTATGCGTTACTCCTTATGAGTTATGAGTTATAAGTTATGCGTAATGCGGTATGCGTTATACGTTATACGTTATGCGTTATGCGTTATGCGTTATGCGTTATGCGTTATGCGTTATGCGTTATGCATTATGCGTTATGCGTTATGCGTTATGCGTTAAGCGTTATGCGTTTTGCTGTATTCGTTATGCGTTGTGCATTATGAGTTATGCGTTATGTGTTATGCTTTATGCGTTATGCGTTATGCGTTACGCTTTATGCGTTATGCATTATGCGTTATGCGTTATGCGTTATGCATTATGCGTTATGCGTTATGCGTGATACGTTATGCGTTAAGCGTTATGCGTTTTGCTGTATTCGTAATGCGTTGTGCATTATGTGTTATGCGTTATGTGTTATGCGTTATGCGTTATGCGTTATACGTTATGCGTTATGCGCTATGCGTGATCCGTTATGTGTTAGGCGATATACGTTTTGCGGTATTCGTTATGCGTTATGCGTTATGCGTTATGCGTTATCCGTTGTTCGTTATGCGTTATGCGTTGTGCGTTATACGTTTGCGTTATGCGTTATGCGTTATACGGTATGCGTTATGCGTTATACGTTATGCGTTATGCGTTATGCGATATGCGTTATGCGTTATGCGTTATGCGTTATGCGTTATGCGTTATGCGTTATGCGTTATGCGTTATGCCTTATGCGTTATGCGTTATTCGTTATGAGTAATGAGTTATAAGTTATGCGTTATGCGTTATGCTTCATGCGTTATGCGTTATGCGTTATGCGTTATGCGTTATGCGTTATGCGTTATGCGTTATGCGTTATGCGTTATGCGTTATGCGTTATGCTTTATGCGTTATGCGTCATGCGTCATGCGTTATGCTTTATGCGTTATGCGTTACTCCTTATGAGTTATGGGTTATAAGTTATGCGTAATGCGTTATGCGTTATGCGTTATGCATTATGCTTTATCCGTTATGCGTTATGCGTTATGCTTTATGCGTTATGCGTTATGAGTTATGAGTAATGAGTTATAAGTTATGCGTTATGCGTTATTCGTTATGAGTAATGAGTTATAAGTTATGCGTTATGCGTTATGCTTTATGCGTTATGCGTTATGCGTTATGCGTTATGCGTTTTGCGTTATGCGTTATGCGTTATGCGTTATGCGTTTTGCGTTATGCGTTATGCGTTATGCGTTGTGCGTTATACGTTTGCGTTATGCGTTATGCGTTATGCTTTATGCGTTATGCGTTATGCGTTATGCGTTATGCGTTATGCGTTATGCGATATGCGTAATGCGTTATGCGTTATGCGTTATGCGTTATGCGTTATGCGTTATGCGTTATGCGTTATGCGTTATGCGTTATGCGTTATGCGTTATGCGTAATGCGTTATGCGTTATGCATTATGCGCTATGCGTTATGCGTTATGCGTTATGCGTTATTCGTTATGAGTAATGAGTTATAAGTTATGCGTTATGCGTTATGCTTTATGCATTATGCGTTATGCGTTATGCGTTATGCGTTATGCGTTATGCGTTATGCGTTATGCGTTATGCGTTATGCGTTATGCGTTATGCGTTATGCCTTATGCGTTATGCGTTATTCGTTATGAGTAATGAGTTATAAGTTATGCGTTATGCGTTATGCTTCATGCGTTATGCGTTATGCGTTATGCGTTATGTGTTATGCGTTATGCGTTATGCGTTATGCGCTATGCGTTATACGGTATGCGTTATGCGTTATGCGTTATGCGTTATGCGTTATGCGTTATGCGTTATGCGTTATGCGTTATGCGTTATGCGTTATGCGTTATGCGTTATGCGTTATGCGTTATGCGTTATGCGTTATGCGTTATGCGTTATGCTTTATGCGTTATGCGTCATGCGTTATGCTTTATGCGTTATGCGTTATGAGTTATGAGTAATGAGTTATAAGTTATGCGTTATGCGTTATACGTTATACGTTATGCGTTATGCGTTATGCGTTATGCGTTATGCGTTATGCGTTATGCGTTATGCCTTATGCGTTATGCGTTATGCTTTATGCGTTATGCGTTATGCTTTGTGCGTTATGCGTTACTCCTTATGAGTTATGAGTTATAAGTTATGCGTAATGCGGTATGCGTTATACGTTATACGTTATGTGTTATGCGTTATGCGTTATGCGTTATGCGTTATGCGTTATGCGATATGCGTTATGCGTTATGCGTTATGCGTTATGCGTTATGCGTTATGCGTTATGCGTTATGCGTTATGCGTTATGCGTTATGCGTTATGCGTTATGCATTATGCGTTATACGATATGCGTTATGCGTTATGCGTTTGCGTTATGCGTTATGCGTTATGCGTTATGCGTTATGCGTTATGCGTTATGCTTTATGCATTATGCGTTATGCGTTATGCGTTATGCGTTATGCGTTATGCGTTATGCGTTATGCTTTATGCGTTATGCGTTACTCCTTATGAGTTATGAGTTATAAGTTATGCGTAATGCGTTATGCGTTATGCGTTATGCTTTATGCGTTATGCGTTATGCGTTATGCGTTATGCGTTATGCGTGATCCGTTATGCGTTATGCGTTATGCGTTATGCGTTATGCGTTATGCGTTATGCGTTATGCGTTATGCGTTATTCGTTATGATTAATGAGTTATAAGTTATGCGTTATGCGTTATGCTTTATGCATTATGCGTTATGCGTTATGCGTTTTGCGTTATGCGTTATGCGTTATGAGTTATGCGTTATGCGTTATGCTTTATGCGTTATGCTTTATGCGTTATGCGTTATGAGTTATACGTTATGCGTTATGCATTATGCGTTATGCGTTATGCGTTATGCGTTATATGTTATGCGTTATGCGTTATGCGTTATGCGTTATGCGTTATGCGTTGTGCGTTATACGTTTGCGTTATGCGTTATGCGTTATGCGTTATACGGTATGCGTTATGCGTTATGCGTTTGCGTTATGCGTTATGCGTTATGCGTTATGCGTTATGCGTTATGCGTTATACGTTATGCGTTACGCTTTATGCGTTATGCATTATGCGTTATGCGTTATGCGTTATGCATTATGCGTTATGCGTTATGCGTGATGCGTTATGCGTTAAGCGTTATGCGTTTTGCTGTATTCGTTATGCGTTGAGCATTATGCGTTATGCGTTATGTGTTATGCGTTATGCGTTATGCGTTATACGTTATGCGTTATGCGTTATGCGTTATCCGTTATGTGTTAGGCGATATACGTTTTGCGGTATTCGTTATGCGTTATGATTTATGCTTTATGCTTTATGCGTTATGCGTTATGCGTTATGCGTTATGAGTTATGCGTTATGAGTTATGTGTTATGCGTTATGCGTTATGCGTTATGCGTTATGCGTTATGCGTTATGCGTTATGCGTTATGCGTTATGCGTTATGCGTTATGCGTTATGCGCTATGCGTTATACGGTATGCGTTATGCGTTATGCGTTATGCGTTATGCGTTATGCGTTATGCGTTATGCGTTATGCGTTATGCGTTATGCGTTATGCGTTATGCGTTATGCTATATGCGTTATGCGTCATGCGTTATGCTTTATGCGTTATGCGTTACTCCTTATGAGTTATGGGTTATAAGTTATGCGTAATGCGTTATGCGTTATGCGTTATGCATTATGCTTTATCCGTTATGCGTTATGCGTTATGCTTTATGCGTTATGCGTTATGAGTTATGCGTTATGAGTTATGAGTTATAAGTTATGCGTAATGCGTTATGCGTTATGCGTTATGCGTTATGCGTTATGCGTTATGCGTTATGCGTTATGCGTTATGCGTTATGCGTTATGCGTTATGCGCTATGCGTTATACGGTATGCGTTATGCGTTATGCGTTATGCGTTATGCGTTATGCGTTATGCGTTATGCTTTATGCGTTATGCGTCATGCGTTATGCTTTATGCGTTATGCGTTACTCCTTATGAGTTATGGGTTATAAGTTATGCGTAATGCGTTATGCGTTATGCGTTATGCATTATGCTTTATCCGTTATGCGTTATGCGTTATGCTTTATGCGTTATGCGTTATGAGTTATGAGTAATGAGTTATAAGTTATGCGTTATGCGTTATTCGTTATGAGTAATGAGTTATAAGTTATGCGTTATGCGTTATGCTTTATGCGTTATGCGTTACTCCTTATGAGTTATGAGTTATAAGTTATGCGTAATGCGGTATGCGTTATACGTTATACGTTATGCGTTATGCGTTATGCGTTATGCGTTATGCGTTATGCATTATGCGTTATGCGTTATGCGTTATGCGTTAAGCGTTATGCGTTTTGCTGTATTCATTATGCGTTGTGCGTTATGCGTTATGCGATATGCGTTATCCGTTATGCGTTATGCGTTATGCGTTATTCGTTATGAGTAATGAGTTATAAGTTATGCGTTATGCGTTATGCTTTATGCGTTAGGCGTTATGCGTTATGCGTTATGCGTTATGCGTTATGCGTTATGCGTTATGCGTTTTGCGTTAGGCGTTATGCGTTATGCGTTGTGCGTTATACGTTTGCGTTATGCGTTATGCGTTATGCTTTATGCGTTATGCGTTATGCGTTATGCGTTATGCGTTATGCGTTATGCGATATGCGTTATGCGTTATGCGTTATGCGTTATGCGTTATGCGTTATGCGTTATGCGTTATGCGTTATGCGATATGCGTTATGCGTTATGCGTTATGCGATATGCGTTATCCGTTATGCGTTATGCGTTATGCGTTATTCGTTATGAGTAATGAGTTATAAGTTATGCGTTATGCGTTATGCTTTATGCGTTAGGCATTATGCGTTATGCGTTATGCGTTATGCGTTATGCGTTATGCGTTATGCGTTTTGCGTTAGGCGTTATGCGTTATGCGTTGTGCGTTATACGTTTGCGTTATGCGTTATGCGTTATGCTTTATGCGTTATGCGTTATGCGTTATGCGTTATGCGTTATGCGATATGCGTTATGCGTTATGCGTTATGCGTTATGCGTTATGCGTTATGCGTTATGCGTTATGCGTTATGCGATATGCGTTATGCGTTATGCGTTATGCGTTATGCGTTATGCGTTATGCGTTATGCGATATGCGTTATGCGTTATGCGATATGCGTTATGCGTTATGCGTTATGCGTTATGCGTTATGCGTTATGCGTTATGCGTTATGCGTTATGCGTTATGCGTTATGCGTTATGCGATATGCGTTATGCGTTATGCGTTATGCGTTATGCGTTATGCGTTATGCGTTATGCGATATGCGTTATGCGTTATGCGATATGCGTTATGCGTTATGCGTTATGCGTTATGCGTTATGCGTTATTCGTTATGAGTAATGAGTTATAAGTTATGCGTTATGCGTTATGCTTTATGCGTTATGCGTTATGCGTTATGCGTTATGCGTTATGCGTTATGCGTTATGCGTTATGCGTTATGTTTTATGCGTTATGCGTTACTCCTTATGAGTTATGAGTTATAAGTTATGCGTAATGCGTTATGCGTTATGCGTTATGCTTTATGCGTTATGCGTTATGCGTTATGCGTTATGCGTTATGCGTTATGCGTGATCCGTTATGCGTTATGCGTTATGCGTTATGCGTTGTGCGTTATACGTTTGCGTTATGCGTTATGCGTTATGCGTTATGCGTTATACGGTATGCGTTATGCGTTATGCGTTTGCGTTATGCGTTATGCATTATGCGTTATGCGTTATGCGTTATGCATGATGCGTTATGCGTTATGCGTGATCCTTTATGCGTTAAGCGTTATGCGTTTTGCTGTATTCGTAATGCGTTGTGCATTATGTGTTATGCGTTATGCGTTATGCGATATGCGTTATGCGTTATGCGTTATGCGTTATGCGATATGCGTTATCCGTTATGCGTTATGCGTTATGCGTTATTCGTTATGAGTAATGAGTTATAAGTTATGCGTTATGCGTTATGCTTTTTGCGTTAGGCATTATGCGTTATGCGTTATGCGTTATGCGTTATGCGTTATGCGTTATGCGTTTTGCGTTAGGCGTTATGCGTTATGCGTTGTGCGTTATACGTTTGCGTTATGCGTTATGCGTTATGCTTTATGCGTTATGCGTTATGCGTTATGCGTTATGCGTTATGCGATATGCGTTATGCGTTATGCGTTATGCGTTATGCGTTATGCGTTATGCGTTATGCGTTATGCGTTATGCGATATGCGTTATGCGTTATGCGTTATGCGTTATGCGTTATGCGTTATGCGTTATGCGTTATGCTTTATGCGTTATGCGTTATGAGTTATGAGTAATGAGTTATAAGTTATGCGTTATGCGTTATTCGTTATGAGTAATGAGTTATAAGTTATGCGTTATGCGTTATGCTTTATGCGTTATGCGTTACTCCTTATGAGTTATGAGTTATAAGTTATGCGTAATGCGGTATGCGTTATACGTTATACGTTATGCGTTATGCGTTATGCGTTATGCGTTATGCGTTATGCATTATGCGTTATGCGTTATGCGTTATGCGTTAAGCGTTATGCGTTTTGCTGTATTCATTATGCGTTGTGCGTTATGCGTTATGCGATATGCGTTATCCGTTATGCGTTATGCGTTATGCGTTATGCGTTATTCGTTATGAGTAATGAGTTATAAGTTATGCGTTATGCGTTATGCTTTATGCGTTAGGCATTATGCGTTATGCGTTATGCGTTATGCGTTATGCGTTATGCGTTATGCGTTTTGCGTTAGGCGTTATGCGTTATGCGTTGTGCGTTATACGTTTGCGTTATGCGTTATGCGTTATGCTTTATGCGTTATGCGTTATGCGTTATGCGTTATGCGTTATGCGATATGCGTTATGCGTTATGCGTTATGCGTTATGCGTTATGCGTTATGCGTTATGCGTTATGCGTTATGCGATATGCGTTATGCGTTATGCGTTATGCGTTATGCGTTATGCGTTATGCGTTATGCGATATGCGTTATGCGTTATGCGATATGCGTTATGCGTTATGCGTTATGCGTTATGCGTTATGCGTTATGCGTTATGCGTTATGCGTTATGCGTTATGCGTTATGCGTTATGCGATATGCGTTATGCGTTATGCGTTATGCGTTATGCGTTATGCGTTATGCGTTATGCGATATGCGTTATGCGTTATGCGATATGCGTTATGCGTTATGCGTTATGCGTTATGCGTTATGCGTTATTCGTTATGAGTAATGAGTTATAAGTTATGCGTTATGCGTTATGCTTTATGCGTTATGCGTTATGCGTTATGCGTTATGCGTTATGCGTTATGCGTTATGCGTTATGCGTTATTATGCGTTATGCGTTACTCCTTATGAGTTATGAGTTATAAGTTATGCGTAATGCGTTATGCGTTATGCGTTATGCTTTATGCGTTATGCGTTATGCGTTATGCGTTATGCGTTATGCGTTATGCGTGATCCGTTATGCGTTATGCGTTATGCGTTATGCGTTGTGCGTTATACGTATGCGTTATGCGTTATGCGTTATGCGTTATGCGTTATACGGTATGCGTTATGCGTTATGCGTTTGCGTTATGCGTTATGCATTATGCGTTATGCGTTATGCGTTATGCATGATGCGTTATGCGTTATGCGTGATCCTTTATGCGTTAAGCGTTATGCGTTTTGCTGTATTCGTAATGCGTTGTGCATTATGTGTTATGCGTTATGCGTTATGCGTTATGCGTTATGCGTTATGCGTTATGCGTTATGCGATATGCGTTATCCGTTATGCGTTATGCGTTATGCGTTATTCGTTATGAGTAATGAGTTATAAGTTATGCGTTATGCGTTATGCTTTATGCGTTAGGCATTATGCGTTATGCGTTATGCGTTATGCGTTATGCGTTATGCGTTATGCGTTTTGCGTTAGGCGTTATGCGTTATGCGTTGTGCGTTATACGTTTGCGTTATGCGTTATGCGTTATGCTTTATGCGTTATGCGTTATGCGTTATGCGTTATGCGTTATGCGTTATGCGATATGCGTTATGCGTTATGCGTTATGCGTTATGCGTTATGCGTTATGCGTTATGCGTTATGCGTTATGCGATATGCGTTATGCGTTATGCGTTATGCTTTATCCGTTATGCGTTATGCGTTATGCTTTATGCGTTATGCGTTATGAGTTATGAGTAATGAGTTATAAGTTATGCGTTATGCGTTATTCGTTATGAGTAATGAGTTATAAGTTATGCGTTATGCGTTATGCTTTATGCGTTATGCGTTACTCCTTATGAGTTATGAGTTATAAGTTATGCGTAATGCGGTATGCGTTATACGTTATACGTTATGCGTTATGCGTTATGCGTTATGCGTTATGCGTTATGCATTATGCGTTATGCGTTATGCGTTATGCGTTAAGCGTTATGCGTTTTGCTGTATTCATTATGCGTTGTGCGTTATGCGTTATGCGATATGCGTTATCCGTTATGCGTTATGCGTTATGCGTTATTCGTTATGAGTAATGAGTTATAAGTTATGCGTTATGCGTTATGCTTTATGCGTTAGGCATTATGCGTTATGCGTTATGCGTTATGCGTTATGCGTTATGCGTTATGCGTTTTGCGTTAGGCGTTATGCGTTATGCGTTGTGCGTTATACGTTTGCGTTATGCGTTATGCGTTATGATTTATGCGTTATGCGTTATGCGTTATGCGTTATGCGTTATGCGTTATGCGATATGCGTTATGCGTTATGCGTTATGCGTTATGCGTTATGCGTTATGCGTTATGCGTTATGCGTTATGCGATATGCGTTATGCGTTATGCGTTATGCGATATGCGTTATCCGTTATGCGTTATGCGTTATGCGTTATTCGTTATGAGTAATGAGTTATAAGTTATGCGTTATGCGTTATGCTTTATGCGTTAGGCATTATGCGTTATGCGTTATGCGTTATGCGTTATGCGTTATGCGTTATGCGTTTTGCGTTAGGCGTTATGCGTTATGCGTTGTGCGTTATACGTTTGCGTTATGCGTTATGCGTTATGCTTTATGCGTTATGCGTTATGCGTTATGCGTTATGCGTTATGCGATATGCGTTATGCGTTATGCGTTATGCGTTATGCGTTATGCGTTATGCGTTATGCGTTATGCGTTATGCGATATGCGTTATGCGTTATGCGTTATGCGTTATGCGTTATGCGTTATGCGTTATGCGATATGCGTTATGCGTTATGCGATATGCGTTATGCGTTATGCGTTATGCGTTATGCGTTATGCGTTATGCGTTATGCGTTATGCGTTATGCGTTATGCGTTATGCGTTATGCGATATGCGTTATGCGTTATGCGTTATGCGTTATGCGTTATGCGTTATGCGTTATGCGATATGCGTTATGCGTTATGCGATATGCGTTATGCGTTATGCGTTATGCGTTATGCGTTATGCGTTATTCGTTATGAGTAATGAGTTATAAGTTATGCGTTATGCGTTATGCTTTATGCGTTATGCGTTATGCGTTATGCGTTATGCGTTATGCGTTATGCGTTATGCGTTATGCGTTATGTTTTATGCGTTATGCGTTACTCCTTATGAGTTATGAGTTATAAGTTATGCGTAATGCGTTATGCGTTATGCGTTATGCTTTATGCGTTATGCGTTATGCGTTATGCGTTATGCGTTATGCGTTATGCGTGATCCGTTATGCGTTATGCGTTATGCGTTATGCGTTGTGCGTTATACGTTTGCGTTATGCGTTATGCGTTATGCGTTATGCGTTATACGGTATGCGTTATGCGTTATGCGTTTGCGTTATGCGTTATGCATTATGCGTTATGCGTTATGCGTTATGCGTTATGCGTTATGCGTTATGCGTGATCCGTTATGCGTTAAGCGTTATGCGTTTTGCTGTATTCGTAATGCGTTGTGCATTATGTGTTATGCGTTATGCGTTATGCGATATGCGTTATGCGTTATGCGTTATGCGTTATGCGATATGCGTTATCCGTTATGCGTTATGCGTTATGCGTTATTCGTTATGAGTAATGAGTTATAAGTTATGCGTTATGCGTTATGCTTTATGCGTTAGGCATTATGCGTTATGCGTTATGCGTTATGCGTTATGCGTTATGCGTTATGCGTTTTGCGTTAGGCGTTATGCGTTATGCGTTGTGCGTTATACGTTTGCGTTATGCGTTATGCGTTATGCTTTATGCGTTATGCGTTATGCGTTATGCGTTATGCGTTATGCGTTATGCGATATGCGTTATGCGTTATGCGTTATGCGTTATGCGTTATGCGTTATGCGTTATGCGTTATGCGTTATGCGATATGCGTTATGCGTTATGCGTTATGCGTTATGCGTTATGCGTTATGCGTTATGCGATATGCGTTATGCGTTATGCGATATGCGTTATGCGTTATGCGTTATGCGTTATGCGTTATGCGTTATGCGTTATGCGTTATGCGTTATGCGTTATGCGTTATGCGTTATGCGTTATGCGTTATGCGTTATGCGTTATGCGTTATGCGTTATGCGTTAAGCGTTATGCGTTTTGCTGTATTCATTATGCGTTGTGCATTATGAGTTATGCGTTATGTGTTATGCTTTATGCGTTATGCGTTATGCGTTACGCTTTATGCGTTATGCATTATGCGTTATGCGTTATGCGTTATGCGTTATGCATTATGCGTTATGCGTTATGCGTGATCCTTTATGGGTTAAGCGTTATGCGTTTTGCTGTATTCGTAATGCGTTGTGCATTATGTGTTATGCGTTATGTGTTATGCGTTATGCGTTATCCGTTGTTCGTTATGCGTTATGCGTTGTGCGTTATACGTTTGCGTTATGCGTTATGCGTTATACGGTATGCGTTATGCGTTATACGTTATGCGTTATGCGTTATGCGATATGCGTTATGTGTTATGCGTTATGCTTTATGCGTTGTGCGTTATTAGTTACACGTTATGCGTTATGCGTTATGCGTTATGCGTTAGGGGTTATGCGTTATGCGTTATGCGTTAGGCGTTATGCGTTATGCGTTATGTGTTATGCGTTATGAGTTATACGTTATGCGTTATGCGTTAGGGGTTATGCGTTATGCGTTATGCGTTATGCTTTATGCGTTATGCATTATGCGTTATGCGTTATGCGATATGCGTTATCCGTTATGCGTTATGCGTTATTCGTTATGAGTAATGAGTTATAAGTTATGCGTTATGCGTTATGCTTTATGCGTTATGCGTTGTGCGTTATACGTTTGCGTTATGCGTTATGCGTTATGCTTTATGCGTTATGCGTTATGCGTTATGCGTTATGCGTTATGCGTTATGCGATATACGTTATGCGTTATGCGTTATGCGTTATGCGTTATGCGTTATGCGTTATGCGTTATGCGTTTTGCATTATGCGTTATGCGTTATGCGTTATGCGTTATGCGTTATTCGTTATGAGTAATGAGTTATAAGTTATGCGTTATGCGTTATGCTTTATGCGTTATGCGTTATGCGTTATGCGTTATGCGTTATGCGTTATGCGTTATGCGTTATGCGTTATGTTTTATGCGTTATGCGTTACTCCTTATGAGTTATGAGTTATAAGTTATGCGTAATGCGTTATGCGTTATGCGTTATGCTTTATGCGTTATGCGTTATGCGTTATGCGTTATGCGTTATGCGTTATGCGTGATCCGTTATGCGTTATGCGTTATGCGTTATGCGTTGTGCGTTATACGTTTGCGTTATGCGTTATGCGTTATGCGTTATGCGTTATACGGTATGCGTTATGCGTTATGCGTTTGCGTTATGCGTTATGCTTTATGCGTTATGCGTTATGAGTTATGAGTAATGAGTTATAAGTTATGCGTTATGCGTTATTCGTTATGAGTAATGAGTTATAAGTTATGCGTTATGCGTTATGCTTTATGCGTTATGCGTTATGCTTTATGCGTTATGCGTTACTCCTTATGAGTTATGAGTTATAAGTTATGCGTAATGCGGTATGCGTTATACGTTATACGTTATGCGTTATGCGTTATGCGTTATGCGTTATGCGTTATGCGTTATGCGTTATGCGTTATGCATTATGCGTTATGCGTTATGCGTTATGCGTTATGCGTTATTCGTTATGAGTAATGAGTTATAAGTTATGCGTTATGCGTTGTGCGTTATACGTTTGCGTTATGCGTTATGCGTTATGCTTTATGCGTTATGCGTTATGCGTTATGCGTTATGCGTTATGCTTTATGCATTATGCGTTATGCGTTATGCGTTATGCGTTATGCGTTATGTTTTATGCGTTATGCGTTACTCCTTATGAGTTATGAGTTATAAGTTATGCGTAATGCGTTATGCGTTATGCGTTATGCTTTATGCGTTATGCGTTATGCGTTATGCGTTATGCGTTATGCGTGATCCGTTATGCGTTATGCGTTATGCGTTATGCGTTATGCGTTATACGTTATGCGTTATGCGTTATGCGTTATGCTTTATGCGTTATGCGTTATGAGTTATTAGTAATGAGTTATAAGTTATGCGTTATGCGTTATTCGTTATGAGTAATGAGTTATAAGTTATGCGTTATGCGTTATGCTTTATGCGTTATGCGTTATGCTTTATGCGTTATGCGTTACTCCTTATGAGTTATGAGTTATAAGTTATGCGTAATGCGGTATGCGTTATACGTTATACGTTATGCGTTATGCGTTATGCGTTATGCGTTATGCGTTATGCATTATGCGTTATGCGTTATGCGTTATGCGTTAAGCGTTATGCGTTTTGCTGTATTCATTATGCGTTGTGCATTATGAGTTATGCGTTATGTGTTATGCTTTATGCGTTATGCGTTATGCGTTACGCTTTATGCGTTATGCATTATGCGTTATGCGTTATGCGTTATGCATGATGCGTTATGCGTTATGCGTGATCCTTTATGCGTTAAGCGTTATGCGTTTTGCTGTATTCGTAATGCGTTGTGCATTATGTGTTATGCGTTATGTGTTATGCGTTATGCGTTATGCGTTATACGTTATGCGTTATGAATTTTGCGGTATTCGTTATGCGTTATGCGTTATGCGTTATGCGTTATCCGTTGTTCGTTATGCGTTATGCGTTGTGCGTTATACGTTTGCGTTATGCGTTATGCGTTATACGGTATGCGTTATGCGTTATACGTTATGCGTTATGCGTTATGCGATATGCGTTATGTGTTATGCGTTATGCTTTATGCGTTGTGCGTTATTAGTTACACGTTATGCGTTATGCGTTATGCGTTATGCGTTAGGGGTTATGCGTTATGCGTTATGCGTTAGGCGTTATGCGTTATGCGTTATGTGTTATGCGTTATGAGTTATACGTTATTCGTTATGCGTTAGGGGTTATGCGTTATGCGTTATGCGTTATGCTTTATGCGTTATGCATTATGCGTTATGCGTTATGCGATATGCGTTATCCGTTATGCGTTATGCGTTATTCGTTATGAGTAATGAGTTATAAGTTATGCGTTATGCGTTATGCTTTATGCGTTAGGCGTTATGCGTTATGCGTTATGCGTTATGCGTTATGCGTTTTGCGTTAGGCGTTATGCGTTATGCGTTGTGCGTTATACGTTTGCGTTATGCGTTATGCGTTATGCTTTATGCGTTATGCGTTATGCGTTATGCGTTATGCGTTATGCGTTATGCGATATGCGTTATGCGTTATGCGTTATGCGTTATGCGTTATGCGTTATGCGTTATGCGTTATGCGTTATGCATTATGCGTTATGCGTTATGCGTTATGCGTTATGCGTTATTCGTTATGAGTAATGAGTTATAAGTTATGCGTTATGCGTTGTGCGTTATACGTTTGCGTTATGCGTTATGCGTTATGCTTTATGCGTTATGCGTTATGCGTTATGCGTTATGCGTTATGCGATATGCGTTATGCGTTATGCGTTATGCGTTATGCGTTATGCGTTATGCGTTATGCGTTATGCGTTATGCGTTATGCATTATGCGTTATGCGTTATGCGTTATGCGTTATGCGTTATTCGTTATGAGTAATGAGTTATAAGTTATGCGTTATGCGTTATGCTTTATGCGTTATGCGTTATGCGTTATGCGTTATGCGTTATGCGTTATGCGTTATGCGTTATGCGTTATGCGTTATGTTTTATGCGTTATGCGTTACTCCTTATGAGTTATGAGTTATAAGTTATGCGTAATGCGTTATGCGTTATGCGTTATGCTTTATGCGTTATCCGTTATGCGTTATGCGTTATGCGTTATGCGTGATCCGTTATGCGTTATGCGTTATGCGTTGTGCGTTATACGTTTGCGTTATGCGTTATGCGTTATGCGTTATACGGTATGCGTTATGCGTTATGCGTTTGCGTTATGCGTTATGCTTTATGCGTTATGCGTTATGAGTTATGAGTAATGAGTTATAAGTTATGCGTTATGCGTTATTCGTTATGA
Organism: Lasioglossum morio; assembly: GCA_916610235.2. Lineage (NCBI taxonomy): Eukaryota > Metazoa > Arthropoda > Insecta > Hymenoptera > Halictidae > Lasioglossum > Lasioglossum morio. Next base: position 1,812,423 of record CAKAJA020000459.1, on the reverse strand, counting down.
GTAATGAGTTATAAGTTATGCGTTATGCGTTATGCTTTATGCGTTATGCGTTATGCTTTATGCGTTATTCGTTACTCCTTATGAGTTATGAGTTATAAGTTATGCGTAATGCGGTATGCGTTATACGTTATACGTTATGCGTTATGCGTTATGCGTTATGCGTTATGCGTTATGCGTTATGCATTATGCGTTATGCGTTATGCGTTATGCGTTAAGCGTTATGCGTTTTGCTGTATTCATTATGCGTTGTGCATTATGAGTTATGCGTTATGTGTAATGCTTTATGCGTTATGCGTTATGCGTTACGCTTTATGCGTTATGCATTATGCGTTATGCGTTATGCGTTATGCGTTATGCATTATGCGTTATGCGTTATGCGTTATCCGTTATGCGTTAAGCGTTATGCGTTTTGCTGTATTCGTAATGCGTTGTGCATTATGTGTTATGCGTTATGTGTTATGCGTTATGCGTTATGCGTTATTCGTTATGCGTTATGCGTTATGCGTTATGCGTTATCCGTTGTTCGTTATGCGTTATGCGTTGTGCGTTATACGTTTGCGTTATGCGTTATGCGTTATACGGTATGCGTTATGCGTTATACGTTATGCGTTATGCGTTATGCGATATGCGTTATGAGTTATACGTTATGCGTTATGCGTTAGGGGTTATGCGTTATGCGTTATGCGTTATGCTTTATGCGTTATGCATTATGCGTTATGCGTTATGCGATATGCGTTATCCGTTATGCGTTATGCGTTATGCGTTATTCGTTATGAGTAATGAGTTATAAGTTATGCGTTATGCGTTATGCTTTATGCGTTAGGCGTTATGCGTTATGCGTTATGCGTTATGCGATATGCGTTTTGCGTTAGGCGTTATGCGTTATGCGTTATGCGTTATGCGTTATGCGTTATGCGTTATGCGTTATGCGATATGCGTTATGCGTTATGCGTTATGCGTTATGCGTTATGCGTTATGCGTTATGCGTTATGCGTTATGCGTTATGCGTTATGCATTATGTGTTATGCGTTATGCGTTATGCGTTATGCGTTATTCGTTATGAGTAATGAGTTATAAGTTATGCGTTATGCGTTATGCTTTATGCATTATGCGTTATGCGTTATGCGTTATGCGTTATGCGTTATGCGTTATGCGTTATGCGTTATGTTTTATGCGTTATGCGTTACTCCTTATGAGTTATGAGTTATAAGTTATGCGTAATGCGTTATGCGTTATGCGTTATGCTTTATGCGTTATGCGTTATGCGTTATGCGTTATGCGTTATGCGTTATGCGTTATGCTTTATGCGTTATGCGTTACTCCTTATGAGTTATGAGTTATAAGTTATGCGTAATGCGGTATGCGTTATACGTTATACGTTATGCGTTATGCGTTATGCGTTATGCGTTATGCGTTATGCATTATGCGTTATGCGTTATGCGTTATGCGTTAAGCGTTATGCGTTTTGCTGTATTCATTATGCGTTGTGCATTATGAGTTATGCGTTATGTGTTATGCTTTATGCGTTATGCGTTATGCGTTACGCTTTATGCGTTATGCATTATGCGTTATGCGTTATGCGTTATGCATTATGCGTTATGCGTTATGCGTGATCCTTTATGCGTTAAGCGTTATGCGTTTTGCTGTATTCGTAATGCGTTGTGCATTATGTGTTATGCGTTATGTGTTATGCGTTATGCGTTATGCGTTATACGTTATGCGTTATGCGTTTTGCGGTATTCGTTATGCGTTATGCGTTATGCGTTATCCGTTGTTCGTTATGCGTTATGCGTTGTGCGTTATACGTTTGCGTTATGCGTTATGCGTTATACGGTATGCGTTATGCGTTATACGTTATGCGTTATGCGTTATGCGATATGCGTTATGTGTTATGCGTTATGCTTTATGCGTTGTGCGTTATTAGTTACACGTTATGCGTTATGCGTTATGCGTTATGCGTTAGGGGTTATGCGTTATGCGTTATGCGTTAGGCGTTAGGCGTTATGCGTTATGCGTTATGTGTTATGCGTTATGAGTTATACGTTATGTGTTATGCGTTAGGGGTTATGCGTTATGCGTTATGCGTTATGCTTTATGCGTTATGCATTATGCGTTATGCGTTATGCGATATGCGTTATCCGTTATGCGTTATGCGTTATGCGTTATTCGTTATGAGTAATGAGTTATAAGTTATGCGTTATGCGTTATGCTTTATGCGTTAGGCGTTATGCGTTATGCGTTATGCGTTATGCGTTTTGCGTTAGGCGTTATGCGTTATGCGTTGTGCGTTATACGTTTGCGTTATGCGTTATGCGTTATGCTTTATGCGTTATGCGTTATGCGTTATGCGTTATGCGTTATGCGTTATGCGTTATGCGTTATGCGTTATGCGTTATGCGTTATGCGTTATGCGTTATGCGTTATGCGTTATGCGTTATGCGTTATGCGATATGCGTTATGTGTTATGCGTTATGCGTTATGCGTTATGCGTTATGCGTTATGCGTTATGCGTTATGCGTTATGCGTTATGCGTTATGCGTTATGCGTTATGCGTTATGCGTTATGCATTATGCGTTATGCGTTATGCGTTATGCGTTATGCGTTATTCGTTATGAGTAATGAGTTATAAGTTATGCGTTATGCGTTGTGCGTTATACGTTTGCGTTATGCGTTATGCGTTATGCTTTATGCGTTATGCGTTATGCGTTATGCGTTATGCGTTATGCGTTATGCGTTATGCGTTATGCGATATGCGTTATGCGTTATGCGTTATGCGTTATGCGTTATGCGTTATGCGTTATGCGTTATGCGTTATGCGTTATGCATTATGCGTTATGCGTTATGCGTTATGCGTTATGCGTTATTCGTTATGAGTAATGAGTTATAAGTTATGCGTTATGCGTTATGCTTTATGCATTATGCGTTATGCGTTATGCGTTATGCGTTATGCGTTATGCGTTATGCGTTATGCGTTATGTTTTATGCGTTATGCGTTACTCCTTATGAGTTATGAGTTATAAGTTATGCGTAATGCGTTATGCGTTATGCGTTATGCTTTATGCGTTATGCGTTATGCGTTATGCGTTATGCGTGATCCGTTATGCGTTATGCGTTATGCGTTATGCGTTATGCGTTGTGCGTTATACGTTTGCGTTATGCGTTATGCGTTATGCGTTATGCGTTATGCGTTATACGGTATGCGTTATGCGTTATGCGTTTGCGTTATGCGTTATGCTTTATGCGTTATGCGTTATGAGTTATGAGTAATGAGTTATAAGTTATGCGTTATGCGTTATTCGTTATGAGTAATGAGTTATAAGTTATGCGTTATGCGTTATGCTTTATGCGTTATGCGTTATGCTTTATGCGTTATGCGTTACTCCTTATGAGTTATGAGTTATAAGTTATGCGTAATGCGGTATGCGTTATACGTTATACGTTATGCGTTATGCGTTATGCGTTATGCGTTATGCGTTATGCGTTATGCATTATGCGTTATGCGTTATGCGTTATGCGTTAAGCGTTATGCGTTTTGCTGTATTCATTATGCGTTGTGCATTATGAGTTATGCGTTATGTGTTATGCTTTATGCGTTATGCGTTATGCGTTACGCTTTATGCGTTATGCATTATGCGTTATGCGTTATGCGTTATGCATTATGCGTTATGCGTTATGCGTGATCCGTTATGCGTTAAGCGTTATGCGTTTTGCTGTATTCGTAATGCGTTGTGCATTATGTGTTATGCGTTATGTGTTATGCGTTATGCGTTATACGTTATGCGTTATGCGTTTTGCGGTATTCGTTATGCGTTATGCGTTATGCGTTATCCGTTGTTCGTTATGCGTTATGCGTTGTGCGTTATACGTTTGCGTTATGCGTTATGCGTTATACGGTATGCGTTATGCGTTATACGTTATGCGTTATGGGTTATGCGATATGCGTTATGTGTTATGCGTTATGCTTTATGCGTTGTGCGTTATTAGTTACACGTTATGCGTTATGCGTTATGCGTTATGCGTTAGGGGTTATGCGTTATGCGTTATGCGTTAGGCGTTATGCGTTATGCGTTATGCGTTATGCGTTATGAGTTATACGTTATGCGTTATGCGTTAGGGGTTATGCGTTATGCGTTATGCGTTATGCTTTATGCGTTATGCATTATGCGTTATGCGTTATGCGATATGCGTTATCCGTTATGCGTTATGCGTTATGCGTTATTCGTTATGAGTAATGAGTTATAAGTTATGCGTTATGCGTTATGCTTTATGCGTTAGGCGTTATGCGTTATGCGTTATGCGTTATGCGTTATGCGTTATGCGTTTTGCGTTAGGCGTTATGCGTTATGCGTTATGCGTTATGCGTGATCCGTTATGCGTTATGCGTTATGCGTTATGCGTTATGCGTTATGCGTTATGCGTTATGCGTTATGCGTTATGCGTTATTCGTTATGAGTAATGAGTTATAAGTTATGCGTTATGCGTTATGCTTTATGCATTATGCGTTATGCGTTATGCGTTTTGCGTTATGCGTTATGCGTTATGCGTTATGCGTTATGCGTTATGCTTTATGCGTTATGCGTTATGAGTTATACGTTATGCGTTATGCATTATGCGTTATGCGTTATGCGTTATGCGTTATATGTTATGCGTTATGCGTTATGCGTTATGCGTTATGCGTTATGCGTTGTGCGTTATACGTTTGCGTTATGCGTTATGCGTTATGCGTTATACGGTATGCGTTATGCGTTATGCGTTATGCGTTATGCGTTATGCGTTATGGGTTATGCGTTATGCGTTATGCGATATGCGTTATGCGTTATGCGTTATGCGTTATGCGTTATGCGTTATGCATTATGCGTTATGCGTTATGCGTTATGCGTTATTCGTTATGAGTAATGAGTTATAAGTTATGCGTTATGCGTTATGCGTTATGCGTTATTCGTTATGCATTATGCTTTATCCGTTATGCGTTATGCGTTATGCTTTATGCGTTATGCGTTATGCGTTATGCGTTATGCGTTATAAGTTATGCGTAATGCGGTATGCGTTATACGTTATACGTTATGCGTTATGCGTTATGCGTTATGCGTTATGCGTTATGCGTTATGCATTATGCGTTATGCGTTATGCGTTATGCGTTAAGCGTTATGCGTTTTGCTGTATTCATTATGCGTTGTGCATTATGAGTTATGCGTTATGTGTTATGCTTTATGCGTTATGCGTTATGCGTTACGCTTTATGCGTTATGCATTATGCGTTATGCGTTATGCGTTATGCGTTATGCATTATGCGTTATGCGTTATGCGTGATCCGTTATGCGTTAAGCGTTATGCGTTTTGCTGTATTCGTAATGCGTTGTGCATTATGTGTTATGCGTTATGTGTTATGCGTTATGCGGTATGCGTTATGCGTTATACGTTATGCGTTATGCGTTATGCGTTATGCGATATGCGTTATGCGTTATGCGTTATGCTTTATGCGTTGTGCGTTATTAGTTACACGTTATGCGTTATGCGTTATGCGTTATGCGTTAGGGGTTATGCGTTATGCGTTATGCGTTAGGCGTTATGCGTTATGCGTTATGCGTTATGCGTTATGCGTTATGAGTTATACGTTATGCGTTATGCGTTATTCGTTATGAGTAATGAGTTATAAGTTATGCGTTATGCGTTATGCTTTATGCGTTATGCGTTATGCGTTATGCGTTATGCGTTATGCGTTATGCGTTATGCGTTATGCGTTATGCGTAATGCGTTTTGCGTTATGCGTTATGCGTTATGCGTTGTGCGTTATACGTTTGCGTTATGCGTTATGCTTTATGCGTTATGCGTTATGCGTTATGCGTTATGCGTTATGCGTTGTGCGTTATACGTTTGCGTTATGCGTTATGCTTTATGCGTTATGCGTTATGCGTTATGCGTTATGCGTTATGCGTTATACGTTATGCGTTATGCGTTATGCGTGATCCGTTATGTGTTAGGCGATATACGTTTTGCGGTATTCGTTATGCGTTATGCGTTATGCGTTATCCGTTGTTCGTTATGCGTTATGCGTTGTGCGTTATACGTTTGCGTTATGCGTTATGCGTTATACGGTATGCGTTATGCGTTATACGTTATGCGTTATGCGTTATGCGATATACGTTATGCGTTATGCGTTATGCTTTATGCGTTGTGCGTTATTAGTTACACGTTATGCGTTATGCGTTATGCGTTATGCGTTAGGGGTTATGCGTTATGCGTTATGCGTTAGGCGTTATGCGTTATGCGTTATGCGTTATGCGTTATGCGTTATGAGTTATACGTTATGCGTTATGCGTTATTCGTTATGAGTAATGAGTTGTAAGTTATGCATTATGCGTTATGCTTTATGCGTTATGCGTTATGCGTTATGCGTTATGCGTTATGCGTTATGCGTTATGCGTTATGCGTTATGCGTTATGCGTAATGCGTTTTGCGTTATGCGTTATGCGTTATGCGTTGTGCGTTATACGTTTGCGTTATGCGTTATGCTTTATGCGTTATGCGTTATGCGTTATGCGTTATGCGTTATGCGTTATGCGATATGCGTTATGCCTTATGCGTTATGCGTTATGCGTTATGCGTTATGCGTTATGCGTTATGCGTTATGCGTTATGCGTTATGCATTATGCATTATGCGTTATGCGTTATGCGTTATGCGTTATTCGTTATGAGTAATGAGTTATAAGTTATGCGTTATGCGTTATGCTTTATGCATTATGCGTTATGCGTTATGCGTTATGCGTTATGCCTTATGCGTTATGCGTTATGCTTTATGCGTTATGCGTTACTCCTTATGAGTTATGAGTTATAAGTTATGCGTAATGCGTTATGCGTTATGCGTTATGCTTTATGCGTTATGCGTTATGCGTTATGCGTTATGCGTTATGCGTTATGCGTTATGCGTTATGCGTTATGCGTTATGCGTTATGCGTTATGCGTTATGCGTTATGCGTTTTGCGTTAGGCGTTATGCGTTATGCGTTGTGCGTTATACGTTTGCGTTATGCGTTATGCGTTATGCTTTATGCGTTATGCGTTATGCGTTATGCGTTATGCGTTATGCGTTATGCGATATGCGTTATGCGTTATGAGTTATGCGTTATGCGTTATGCGTTATGCGTTATGCGTTATGCGTTATGCGATATGCGTTATGCGTTATGCGTTATGCGTTATGCGTTATGCGTTATGCGTTATGCGTTATGCGTTATGCGTTATGCGTTATGCGTTAGGCGTTATGCGTTATGCATTATGCGTTATGCGTTATGCGTTATGCGTTATGCGTTATTCGTTATGAGTAATGAGTTATAAGTTATGCGTTATGCGTTGTGCGTTATACGTTTGCGTTATGCGTTATGCTTTATGCGTTATGCGTTATGCGTTATGCGTTATGCGTTATGCGTTATGCGATATGCGTTATGCGTTATGCGTTATGCGTTATGTGTTATGCGTTATGCGTTATGCGTTATGCGTTATGCGTTATGCGTTATGCATTATGCGTTATGCGTTATGCGTTATGCGTTATGCGTTATTCGTTATGAGTAATGAGTTATAAGTTATGCGTTATGCGTTATGCTTTATGCGTTATGCGTTATGCGTTATGCGTTATGCGTTATGCGTTATGCGTTATGTTTTATGCGTTATGCGTTACTCCTTATGAGTTATGAGTTATAAGTTATGCGTAATGCGTTATGCGTTATGCGTTATGCTTTATGCGTTATGCTTTATGCGTTATGCGTTATGCGTTATGCGTTATGCGTGATCCGTTATGCGTTATGCGTTATGCGTTATGCGTTGTGCGTTATACGTTTGCGTTATGCGTTATGCGTTATGCGTTATACGGTATGCGTTATGCGTTATGCGTTTGCGTTATGCGTTATGCTTTATGCGTTATGCGTTATGCGTTATGAGTTATGAGTAATGAGTTATAAGTTATGCGTTATGCGTTATTCGTTATGAGTAATGAGTTATAAGTTATGCGTTATGCGTTATGCTTTATGCGTTATGCGTTATGCTTTATGCGTTATGCGTTATGCTTTATGCGTTATGCGTTACTCCTTATGAGTTATGAGTTATAAGTTGTGCGTAATGCGGTATGCGTTATACGTTATACGTTATGCGTTATGCGTTATGCGTTATGCGTTATGCGTTATGCGCTATGCGTTATGCGTTATGCATTATGCGTTATGCGTTATGCGTTATGCGTTATGCGTTATGCGTTATTCGTTATGAGTAATGAGTTATAAGTTATGCGTTATGCGTTGTGCGTTATACGTTTGCGTTATGCGTTATGCGTTATGCTTTATGCGTTATGCGTTATGCGTTATGCGTTATGCGTTATGCGTTATGCGATATGCGTTATGCGTTATGCGATATGCGTTATGCGTTATGCGTTATGCGTTATGCGTTATGCGTTATGCGTTATGCGTTATGCGTTATGCGTTATGCGTTATGCGTTATGCGTTATGCGTTATGCATTATGCGTTATGCGTTATGCGTTATGCGTTATGACTTATGCGTTATTCGTTATGAGTAATGAGTTATAAGTTATGCGTTATGCGTTATGCTTTATGCATTATGCGTTATGCGTTATGCGTTATGCGTTATGCGTTATGCGTTATGTTTTATGCGTTATGCGTTACTCCTTATGAGTTATGAGTTATAAGTTATGCGTAATGCGTTATGCGTTATGCGTTATGCTTTATGCGTTATGCGTTATGCGTTATGCGTTATGCGTTATGCGTGATCCGTAATGCGTTATGCGTTATGCGTTATGCGTTATGCGTTATGCGTTATGCGTTATGCGATATGCGTTATGCGTTATGCGATATGCGTTATGCGTTATGCGTTATGCGTTATGCGTTATGCGTTATGCTTTATGCGTTATGCGTTATGCGTTATGCGTTATGCGTTATGCGTGATCCGTAATGCGTTATGCGTTATGCGTTATGCGTTATGCGTTATACGTTATGCGTTATGCGTTATGCGTTATGCGTTATGCTTTATGCGTTATGCGTTATGAGTTATGAGTAATGAGTTAGAAGTTATGCGTTATGCGTTATGCGTTATTCGTTATGAGTAATGAGTTATAAGTTATGCGTTATGCGTTATGCTTTATGCGTTATGCGTTATGCTTTATGCGTTATGCGTTACTCCTTATGAGTTATGAGTTAAAAGTTATGCGTAATGCGGTATGCGTTATACGTTATACGTTATGCGTTATGCGTTATGCGTTATGCGTTATGCGTTATGCGTTATGCATTATGCGTTATGCGTTATGCGTTATGCGTTAAGCGTTATGCGTTTTGCTGTATTCATTATGCGTTGTGCATTATGAGTTATGCGTTATGTGTTATGCTTTATGCGTTATGCGTTATGCGTTACGCTTTATGCGTTATGCATTATGCGTTATGCGTTATGCGTTATGCATTATGCGTTATGCGTTATGCGTGATCCTTTATGCGTTAAGCGTTATGCGTTTTGCGGTATTCGTTATGCGTTGTGCATTATGTGTTATGCGTTATGTGTTATGCGTTATGCGTTATGCGTTATACGTTATGCGTTATGCGTTTTGCGGTATTCGTTATGCGTTATGCGTTATGCGTTATGCGTTATCCGTTGTTCGTTATGCGTTATGCGTTGTGCGTTATACGTTTGCGTTATGCGTTATGCGTTATACGGTATGCGTTATGCGTTATACGTTATGCGTTATGCGTTATGCGATATGCGTTATGTGTTATGCGTTATGCTTTATGCGTTGTGCGTTATGCTTTATGCGTTGTGCGTTATTAGTTACACGTTATGCGTTATGCGTTATGCGTTATGCGTTAGGGGTTATGCGTTATGCGTTATGCGTTAGGCGTTATGCGTTATGCGTTATGTGTTATGCGTTATGAGTTATACGTTATGCGTTATGCGTTAGGGGTTATGCGTTATGCGTTATGCGTTATGCGTTATGCTTTATGCGTTATGCATTATGCGTTATGCGTTATGCGATATGCGTTATCCGTTATGCGTTATGCGTTATGCGTTATTCGTTATGAGTAATGAGTTATAAGTTATGCGTTATGCGTTATGCTTTATGCGTTAGGCGTTATGCGTTATGCGTTATGCGTTATGCGTTATGCGTTTTGCGTTAGGCGTTATGCGTTATGCGTTGTGCGTTATACGTTTGCGTTATGCGTTATGCGTTATGCTTTATGCGTTATGCGTTATGCGTTATGCGTTATGCGTTATGCGTTATGCGATATGCGTTATGCGTTATGCGTTATGCGTTATGCGTTATGCGTTATGCGTTATGCGTTATGCGTTATGCGATATGCGTTATGCGTTATGCGTGATCCGTAATGCGTTATGCGTTATGCGTTATGCGTTATGCGTTATGCGTTATACGTTATGCGTTATGCGTTATGCGTTATGAGTTATGAGTAATGAGTTAGAAGTTATGCGTTATGCGTTATTCGTTATGAGTAATGAGTTATAAGTTATGCGTTATGCGTTATGCTTTATGCGTTATGCGTTATGCGTTATGCGTTATGCGTTATGCGTGATCCGTAATGCGTTATGCGTTATGCGTTATGCGTTATGCGTTATACGTTATGCGTTATGCGTTATGCGTTATGCTTTATGCGTTATGCGTTATGAGTTATGAGTAATGAGTTAGAAGTTATGCGTTATGCGTTATTCGTTATGAGTAATGAGTTATAAGTTATGCGTTATGCGTTATGCTTTATGCGTTATGCGTTATGCTTTATGCGTTATGCGTTACTCCTTATGAGTTATGAGTTATAAGTTATGCGTAATGCGGTATGCGTTATACGTTATACGTTATGCGTTATGCGTTATGCGTTATGCGTTATGCGTTATGCGTTATGCATTATGCGTTATGCGTTATGCGTTATGCGTTAAGCGTTATGCGTTTTGCTGTATTCATTATGCGTTGTGCATTATGAGTTATGCGTTATGTGTTATGCTTTATGCGTTATGCGTTATGCGTTACGCTTTATGCGTTATGCATTATGCGTTATGCGTTATGCGTTATGCATTATGCGTTATGCGTTATGCGTGATCCTTTATGCGTTAAGCGTTATGCGTTTTGCTGTATTCGTAATGCGTTGTGCATTATGTGTTATGCGTTATGTGTTATGCGTTATGCGTTATGCGTTATACGTTATGCGTTATGCGTTTTGCGGTATTCGTTATGCGTTATGCGTTATGCGTTATGCGTTATCCGTTGTTCGTTATGCGTTATGCGTTGTGCGTTATACGTTTGCGTTATGCGTTATGCGTTATACGGTATGCGTTATGCGTTATACGTTATGCGTTATGCGTTATGCGATATGCGTTATGTGTTATGCGTTATGCTTTATGCGTTGTGCGTTATGCTTTATGCGTTGTGCGTTATTAGTTACACGTTATGCGTTATGCGTTATGCGTTATGCGTTAGGGGTTATGCGTTATGCGTTATGCGTTAGGCGTTATGCGTTATGCGTTATGTGTTATGCGTTATGAGTTATACGTTATGCGTTATGCGTTAGGGGTTATGCGTTATGCGTTATGCGTTATGCGTTATGCTTTATGCGTTATGCATTATGCGTTATGCGTTATGCGATATGCGTTATCCGTTATGCGTTATGCGTTATGCGTTATTCGTTATGAGTAATGAGTTATAAGTTATGCGTTATGCGTTATGCTTTATGCGTTAGGCGTTATGCGTTATGCGTTATGCGTTATGCGTTATGCATTTTGCGTTAGGCGTTATGCGTTATGCGTTGTGCGTTATACGTTTGCGTTATGCGTTATGCGTTATGCTTTATGCGTTATGCGTTATGCGTTATGCGTTATGCGTTATGCGTTATGCGATATGCGTTATGCGTTATGCGTTATGCGTTATGCGTTATGCGTTATGCGTTATGCGTTATGCGTTATGCGATATGCGTTATGCGTTATGCGTTATGCGTTATGCGTTATGCGTTATGCGTTATGCGTTATGCGTTATGCGTTATGCGTTATGCGTTATGCATTATGCGTTATGCGTTATGCGTTATGCGTTATGCGTTATTCGTTATGAGTAATGAGTTATAAGTTATGCGTTATGCGTTGTGCGTTATACGTTTGCGTTATGCGTTATGCGTTATGCTTTATGCGTTATGCGTTATGCGTTATGCGTTATGCGTTATGCGTTATGCGATATGCGTTATGCGTTATGCGTTATGCGTTATGCGTTATGCGTTATGCGTTATGCGTTATGCGTTATGCGTTATGCGTTATGCGTTATGCATTATGCGTTATGCGTTATGCGTTATGCGTTATGCGTTATTCGTTATGAGTAATGAGTTATAAGTTATGCGTTATGCGTTATGCTTTATGCGTTATGCGTTATGCGTTATGCGTTATGCGTTATGCGTTATGCGTTATGCGTTATGCGTTATGCGTTATGTTTTATGCGTTATGCGTTACTCCTTATGAGTTATGAGTTATAAGTTATGCGTAATGCGTTATGCGTTATGCGTTATGCTTTATGCGTTATGCGTTATGCGTTATGCGTTATGCGTTATGCGTGATCCGTTATGCGTTATGCGTTATGCGTTGTGCGTTATACGTTATGCGTTATGCGTTATGCGTTATGCGTTATGCGATATGCGTTATGCGTTATGCGTTATGCGTTATGCGTTATGCGTTATGCGTTATGCGTTATGCGTTATGCGTTATGCGTTATGCGTTATGCATTATGCGTTATGCGTTATGCGTTATGCGTTATGCGTTATGCGTTATTCGTTATGAGTAATGAGTTATAAGTTATGCGTTATGCGTTGTGCGTTATACGTTTGCGTTATGCGTTATGCGTTATGCTTTATGCGTTATGCGTTATGCGTTATGCGTTATGCGTTATGCGTTATGCGATATGCGTTATGCGTTATGCGTTATGCGTTATGCGTTATGCGTTATGCGTTATGCGTTATGCGTTATGCGTTATGCGTTATGCGTTATGCATTATGCGTTATGCGTTATGCGTTATGCGTTATGCGTTATTCGTTATGAGTAATGAGTTATAAGTTATGCGTTATGCGTTATGCTTTATGCGTTATGCGTTATGCGTTATGCGTTATGCGTTATGCGTTATGCGTTATGCGTTATGCGTTATGCGTTATGCGTTATGTTTTATGCGTTATGCGTTACTCCTTATGAGTTATGAGTTATAAGTTATGCGTAATGCGTTATGCGTTATGCGTTATGCTTTATGCGTTATGCGTTATGCGTTATGCGTTATGCGTTATGCGTGATCCGTTATGCGTTATGCGTTATGCGTTGTGCGTTATACGTTTGCGTTATGCGTTATGCGTTATGCGTTATACGGTATGCGTTATGCGTTATGCGTTTGCGTTATGCGTTATGCTTTATGCGTTATGCGTTATGAGTTATGAGTAATGAGTTATAAGTTATGCGTTATGCGTTATTCGTTATGAGTAATGAGTTATAAGTTATGCGTTATGCGTTATGCTTTATGCGTTATGCGTTATGTGTTATGCTTTATGCGTTATGCGTTATGCGTTACGCTTTATGCGTTATGCATTATGCGTTATGCGTTATGCGTTATGCGTTATGCCTTATGCTTTATGCGTTATGCATTATGCGTTATGCGTTATGCGATATGCGTTATCCGTTATGCGTTATGCGTTATGCGTTATTCGTTATGAGTAATGAGTTATAAGTTATGCGTTATGCGTTATGCTTTATGCGTTAGGCGTTATGCGTTATGCGTTATGCGTTATGCGTTATGCGTTTTGCGTTAGGCGTTATGCGTTATGCGTTATGCGTTATGCGTTATGCGTTATGCGTTATGCGTTATGCGATATGCGTTATGCGTTATGCGTTATGCGTTATGCGTTATGCGTTATGCGTTATGCGTTATGCGTTATGCGTTATGCGTTATGCGTTATGCGTTATGTTTTATGCGTTATGCGTTACTCCTTATGAGTTATGAGTTATAAGTTATGCGTAATGCGTTATGCGTTATGCGTTATGCTTTATGCGTTATGCGTTATGCGTTATGCGTTATGCGTTATGCGTGATCCGTTATGCGTTATGCGTTATGCGTTGTGCGTTATACGTTTGCGTTATGCGTTATGCGTTATGCGTTATACGGTATGCGTTATGCGTTATGCGTTTGCGTTATGCGTTATGCTTTATGCGTTATGCGTTATGAGTTATGAGTAATGAGTTATAAGTTATGCGTTATGCGTTATTCGTTATGAGTAATGAGTTATAAGTTATGCGTTATGCGTTATGCTTTATGCGTTATGCGTTATGTGTTATGCTTTATGCGTTATGCGTTATGCGTTACGCTTTATGCGTTATGCATTATGCGTTATGCGTTATGCGTTATGCGTTATGCCTTATGCTTTATGCGTTATGCATTATGCGTTATGCGTTATGCGATATGCGTTATCCGTTATGCGTTATGCGTTATGCGTTATGCGTTATTCGTTATGAGTAATGAGTTATAAGTTATGCGTTATGCGTTATGCTTTATGCGTTAGGCGTTATGCGTTATGCGTTATGCGTTATGCGTTATGCGTTTTGCGTTAGGCGTTATGCGTTATGCGTTATGCGTTATGCGTTATGCGTTATGCGTTATGCGTTATGCGATATGCGTTATGCGTTATGCGTTATGCGTTATGCGTTATGCGTTATGCGTTATGCGTTATGCGTTATGCATTATGTGTTATGCGTTATGCGTTATGCGTTATGCGTTATTCGTTATGAGTAATGAGTTATAAGTTATGCGTTATGCGTTATGCTTTATGCATTATGCGTTATGCGTTATGCGTTATGCGTTATGCGTTATGCGTTATGTTTTATGCGTTATGCGTTACTCCTTATGAGTTATGAGTTATAAGTTATGCGTAATGCGTTATGCGTTATGCGTTATGCTTTATGCGTTATGCGTTATGCGTTATGCGTTATGCGTTATGCGTTATGCTTTATGCGTTATGCGTTACTCCTTATGAGTTATGAGTTATAAGTTATGCGTAATGCGGTATGCGTTATACGTTATACGTTATGCGTTATGCGTTATGCGTTATGCGTTATGCGTTATGCGTTATGCGTTATGCGTTATGCGTTATGCGTTAAGCGTTATGCGTTTTGCTGTATTCATTATGCGTTGTGCATTATGAGTTATGCGTTATGTGTTATGCTTTATGCGTTATGCGTTATGCGTTATGCGTTATGCGTTATGCATTATGCGTTATGCGTTATGCGTTATGCATTATGCGTTATGCGTTATGCGTGATCCTTTATGCGTTAAGCGTTATGCGTTTTGCTGTATTCGTAATGCGTTGTGCATTATGTGTTATGCGTTATGTGTTATGCGTTATGCGTTATGCGTTATACGTTATGCGTTATGCGTTTTGCGGTATTCGTTATGCGTTATGCGTTATGCGTTATCCGTTGTTCGTTATGCGTTATGCGTTGTGCGTTATACGTTTGCGTTATGCGTTATGCGTTATACGGTATGCGTTATGCGTTATACGTTATGCGTTATGCGTTATGCGATATGCGTTATGTGTTATGCGTTATGCTTTATGCGTTGTGCGTTATTAGTTACACGTTATGCGTTATGCGTTATGCGTTATGCATTAGGGGTTATGCGTTATGCGTTATGCGTTAGGCGTTAGGCGTTAGGCGTTATGCGTTATGCGTTATGTGTTATGCGTTATGAGTTATACGTTATGTGTTATGCGTTAGGGGTTATGCGTTATGCGTTATGCTTTATGCGTTATGCATTATGCGTTATGCGTTATGCGATATGCGTTATCCGTTATGCGTTATGCGTTATGCGTTATTCGTTATGAGTAATGAGTTATAAGTTATGCGTTATGCGTTATGCTTTATGCGTTAGGCGTTATGCGTTATGCGTTATGCGTTATGCGTTATGCGTTTTGCGTTAGGCGTTATGCGTTATGCGTTGTGCGTTATACGTTTGCGTTATGCGTTATGCGTTATGCTTTATGCGTTATGCGTTATGCGTTATGCGTTATGCGTTATGCGTTATGCGATATGCGTTATGCGTTATGCGTTATGCGTTATGCGTTATGCGTTATGCATTATGCGTTATGCGTTATGCGTTATGCGTTATGCGTTATTCGTTATGAGTAATGAGTTATAAGTTATGCGTTATGCGTTGTGCGTTATACGTTTGCGTTATGCGTTATGCGTTATGCTTTATGCGTTATGCGTTATGCGTTATGCGTTATGCGTTATGCGTTATGCGTTATGCGTTATGCGATATGCGTTATGCGTTATGCGTTATGCGTTATGCGTTATGCGTTATGCGTTATGCGTTATGCGTTATGCGTTATGCATTATGCGTTATGCGTTATGCGTTATGCGTTATGCGTTATTCGTTATGAGTAATGAGTTATAAGTTATGCGTTATGCGTTATGCTTTATGCATTATGCGTTATGCGTTATGCGTTATGCGTTATGCGTTATGCGTTATGCGTTATGCGTTATGCGTTATGTTTTATGCGTTATGCGTTACTCCTTATGAGTTATGAGTTATAAGTTATGCGTAATGCGTTATGCGTTATGCGTTATGCGTTATGCGTTATGCGTGATCCGTTATGCGTTATGCGTTATGCGTTATGCGTTATGCGTTGTGCGTTATACGTTTGCGTTATGCGTTATGCGTTATGCGTTATGCGTTATACGGTATGCGTTATGCGTTATGCGTTTGCGTTATGCGTTATGCTTTATGCTTTATGCGTTATGCGTTATGAGTTATGAGTAATGAGTTATAAGTTATGCGTTATGCGTTATTCGTTATGAGTAATGAGTTATAAGTTATGCGTTATGCGTTATGCTTTATGCGTTATGCGTTATGCTTTATGCGTTATGCGTTACTCCTTATGAGTTATGAGTTATAAGTTATGCGTAATGCGGTATGCGTTATACGTTATACGTTATGCGTTATGCGTTATGCGTTATGCGTTATGCGTTATGCGTTATGCATTATGCGTTATGCGTTATGCGTTATGCGTTAAGCGTTATGCGTTTTGCTGTATTCATTATGCGTTGTGCATTAAGAGTTATGCGTTATGTGTTATGCTTTATGCGTTATGCGTTATGCGTTACGCTTTATGCGTTATGCATTATGCGTTATGCGTTATGCGTTATGCATTATGCGTTATGCGTTATGCGTGATCCGTTATGCGTTAAGCGTTATGCGTTTTGCTGTATTCGTAATGCGTTGTGCATTATGTGTTATGCGTTATGTGTTATGCGTTATGCGTTATACGTTATGCGTTATGCGTTTTGCGGTATTCGTTATGCGTTATGCGTTATGCGTTATGCGTTATCCGTTGTTCGTTATGCGTTATGCGTTGTGCGTTATACGTTTGCGTTATGCGTTATGCGTTATACGGTATGCGTTATGCGTTATACGTTATGCGTTATGCGTTATGCGATATGCGTTATGTGTTATGCGTTATGCTTTATGCGTTGTGCGTTATTAGTTACACGTTATGCGTTATGCGTTATGCGTTATGCGTTAGGGGTTATGCGTTATGCGTTATGCGTTAGGCGTTATGCGTTATGCGTTATGCGTTATGCGTTATGAGTTATACGTTATGCGTTATGCGTTAGGGGTTATGCGTTATGCGTTATGCGTTATGCTTTATGCGTTATGCATTATGCGTTATGCGTTATGCGATATGCGTTATCCGTTATGCGTTATGCGTTATGCGTTATTCGTTATGAGTAATGAGTTATAAGTTATGCGTTATGCGTTATGCTTTATGCGTTAGGCGTTATGCGTTATGCGTTATGCGTTATGCGTTATGCGTTTTGCGTTAGGCGTTATGCGTTATGCGTTATGCGTGATCCGTTATGCGTTATGCGTTATGCGTTATGCGTTATGCGTTATGCGTTATGCGTTATGCGTTATTCGTTATGAGTAATGAGTTATAAGTTATGCGTTATGCGTTATGCTTTATGCATTATGCGTTATGCGTTATGCGTTTTGCGTTATGCGTTATGCGTTATGCGTTATGCGTTATGCGTTATGCGTTATGCGTTATGCGTTATGCTTTATGCGTTATGCGTTATGAGTTATGCGTTATGCGTTATAAGGTATGCGTAATGCGGTATGCGTTATACGTTATACGTTATGCGTTATGCGTTATGCGTTATGCGTTATGCGTTATGCGTTATGCATTATGCGTTATGCGTTATGCGTTATGCGTTAAGCGTTATGCGTTTTGCTGTATTCATTATGCGTTGTGCATTATGAGTTATGCGTTATGTGTTATGCTTTATGCGTTATGCGTTATGCGTTACGCTTTATGCGTTATGCATTATGCGTTATGCGTTATGCGTTATGCGTTATGCATTATGCGTTATGCGTTATGCGTGATCCGTTATGCGTTAAGCGTTATGCGTTTTGCTGTATTCGTAATGCGTTGTGCATTATGTGTTATGCGTTATGTGTTATGCGTTATGCGTTATGCGTTATACGTTATGCGTTATGCGTTATGCGTGATCCGTTATGTGTTAGGCGATATACGTTTTGCGGTATTCGTTATGCGTTATGCGTTATGCGTTATGCGTTATCCGTTGTTCGTTATGCGTTATGCGTTGTGCGTTATACGTTTGCGTTATGCGTTATGCGTTATACGGTATGCGTTATGCGTTATACGTTATGCGTTATGCGTTATGCGATATGCGTTATGCGTTATGCGTTATGCTTTATGCGTTGTGCGTTATTAGTTACACGTTATGCGTTATGCGTTATGCGTTATGCGTTAGGGGTTATGCGTTATGCGTTATGCGTTAGGCGTTATGCGTTATGCGTTATGCGTTATGCGTTATGCGTTATGCGTTATGAGTTATACGTTATGCGTTATGCGTTATTCGTTATGAGTAATGAGTTATAAGTTATGCGTTATGCGTTATGCTTTATGCGTTATGCGTTATGCGTTATGCGTTATGCGTTATGCGTTATGCGTTATGCGTTATGCGTAATGCGTTTTGCGTTATGCGTTATGCGTTATGCGTTGTGCGTTATACGTTTGCGTTATGCGTTATGCTTTATGCGTTATACGTTATGCGTTATGCGTTATGCGTTATGCGTTATGCGATATGCGTTATGCCTTATGCGTTATGCGTTATGCGTTATGCGTTATGCGTTATGCGTTATGCGTTATGCGTTGTGCATTATGCATTATGCGTTATGCGTTATGCGTTATGCGTTATTCGTTATGAGTAATGAGTTATAAGTTATGCGTTATGCGTTATGCTTTATGCATTATGCGTTATGCGTTATGCGTTATGCGTTATGCCTTATGCGTTATGCGTTATGCTTTATGCGTTATGCGTTACTCCTTATGAGTTATGAGTTATAAGTTATGCGTAATGCGTTATGCGTTATGCGTTATGCTTTATGCGTTATGCGTTATGCGTTATGCGTTATGCGTTATGCGTTATGCGTTATGCGTTATGCGTTATGCGTTATGCGTTATGCGTTATTCGTTATGTGTTAGGCGATATACGTTTTGCGGTATTCGTTATGCGTTATGCGTTATGCGTTATTCGTTATGAGTAATGAGTTATAAGTTATGCGTTATGCGTTATGCTTTATGCATTATGCGTTATGCGTTATGCGTTATGCGTTATGCGTTATGCGTTATGCGTTATGCTTTATGCGTTATGCGTTATGAGTTATACGTTATGCGTTATGCATTATGCGTTATGCGTTATGCGTTATGCGTTATATGTTATGCGTTATGCGTTATGCTTTATGCGTTATGCGTTATGCGTTGTGCGTTATACGTTTGCGTTATGCGTTATGCGTTATGCGTTATACGGTATGCGTTATGCGTTATGCGTTTGCGTTATGCGTTATGCGTTATGCGTTATGCGTTATGCTTTATTCGTTATGCGTTATGAGTTATACGTTATGCGTTATGCGTTATGCGTTGTGCGTTATACGTTATGCGTTACGCGTTATGCGTTATGCGTTATGCTTTATGCGATATGCGTTACTCCTTATGAGTTATGAATTATAAGTTATGCGTAATGCGTTATGCGTTATGCGTTATGCTTTATGCGTTATGCGTTATGCGTTATGCGTTATGCGTTATGCGTTACGCTTTATGCGTTATGCATTATGCGTTATGCGTTATGCGTTATGCATTATGCGTTATGCGTTATGCGTGATGCGTTATGCGTTAAGCGTTATGCGTTTTGCTGTATTCGTTATGCGTTGAGCATTATGCGTTATGCGTTATGTGTTATGCGTTATGCGTTATGCGTTATGCGTTATACGTTATGTGTTATGCGTTATGCGTGATCCGTTATGTGTTAGGCGATATACGTTTTGCGGTATTCGTTATGCGTTATGATTTATGCTTTATGCTTTATGCGTTATGCGTTATGCGTTATGCGTTATGAGTTATGCGTTATGAGTTATGCGTTATGCGTTATGCGTTATGCGTTATGCGTTATGCGTTATGCGTTATGCGTTTTGCGGTATTCGTTATGCGTTGTGCATTATGCGTTATGCGTTGTGCGTTATGGGTTATGATTTATGCGTCATGCGATATGAGTTATGCGTTAAGCGTTATGCGTTATGCGTTATGCGTTATGCGTTATGCGTTATGCGTTATGCGTTATGCGTTATTCGTTATGCGTTATGCGTTATGCGTTATGCGTTATGCGTTATGCGTTATGCGTTATGCGATATGCGTTATGCGTTATGCTTTATGCGTTATGCGTTATGCGTTGTGCGTTATACGTTTGCGTTATGCGTTATGCGTTATGCGTTATGCGTTATGCTTTATGCGTTATGCGTTACTCCTTATGAGTTATGAGTTATAAGTTATGCGTAATGCGTTATGCGTTATGCGTTAAGCGTTATGCGTTATGCGTTATGCGTTATGCGTTATGCTTTATGCGTTATGCGTTATGAGTTATACGTTATGCGTTATGCATTATGCGTTATGCGTTATGCGTTATGCGTTATATGTTATGCGTTATGCGTTATGCTTTATGCGTTATGCGTTATGCGTTGTGCGTTATACGTTTGCGTTATGCGTTATGCGTTATGCGTTATACGGTATGCGTTATGCGTTATGCGTTTGCGTTATGCGTTATGAGTAATGAGTTATAAGTTATGCGTTATGCGTTATGCTTTATGCATTATGCGTTATGCGTTATGCGTTTTGCGTTATGCGTTATGCGTTATGCGTTATACGGTATGCGTTATGCGTTATGCGTTTGCGTTATGCGTTATGCTTTATGCGTTATGCGTTACTCCTTATGAGTTATGAGTTATAAGTTATGCGTAATGCGTTATGCGTTATGCGTTAAGCGTTATGCGTTATGCGTTATGCGTTATGCGTTATGCTTTATGCGTTATGCGTTATGAGTTATACGTTATGCGTTATGCATTATGCGTTATGCGTTATGCGTTATGCGTTATATGTTATGCGTTATGCGTTATGCTTTATGCGTTATGCGTTATGCGTTGTGCGTTATACGTTATGCGTTATGCGTTATGCGTTATGCGTTATACGTTATGCGTTATGCGTTATGCGTTATGCGTTATTCGTTATGAGTAATGAGTTATAAGTTATGCGTTATGCGTTATGCGTTATTCGTTATGAGTAATGAGTTATAAGTTATGCGTTATGCGTTATGCGTTATGCTTTATGCATTATGCGTTATGCGTTATGTGTTTTGCGTTATGCGTTATGCGTTATGCGTTATGCGTTATGCGTTATACGGTATGCGTTATGCGTTATGCGTTTGCGTTATGCGTTATGAGTAATGAGTTATAAGTTATGCGTTATGCGTTATGCTTTATGCATTATGCGTTATGCGTTATGCGTTATGCGTTATGCTTTATGCATTATGCGTTATGCGTTATGCGTTTTGCGTTATGCGTTATGCGTTAAGCGTTATGCGTTATGCGTTATGCGTTATGCGTTATGCTTTATGCATTATGCGTTATGCGTTATGCGTTTTGCGTTATGCGTTATGCGTTATGCGTTATACGGTATGCGTTATGCGTTATGCGTTTGCGTTATGCGTTATGAGTAATGAGTTATAAGTTATGCGTTATGCGTTATGCTTTATGCATTATGCGTTATGCGTTATGCGTTTTGCGTTATGCGTTATGCGTTATGCGTTATACGGTATGCGTTATGCGTTATGCGTTTGCGTTATGCGTTATGCGTTATGCGTTATGCGTTATGCGTTATGCGTTATGCGTTATGCGTTATGCTTTATGCGTTGTGCGTTATTAGTTACACGTTATGCGTTATGCGTTATGCGTTATGCGTTAGGGGTTATGCGTTATGCGTTAAGCGTTAGGCGTTATGCGTTATGCGTTATGCGTTATGCGTTATGCGTTATGAGTTATACGTTATACGTTATGCGTTATGCGTTAGGGGTTATGCGTTATGCGTTATGCGTTATGCTTTATGCGTTATGCATTATGCGTTATGCGTTATGCGATATGCGTTATCCGTTATGCGTTATGCGTTATTAGTTATGAGTAATGAGTTATAAGTTATGCGTTATGCGTTATGCTTTATGCGTTATGCGTTATGCGTTATGCGTTATGCGTTATGCGTTATGCGTTATGCGTTATGCGTTATGCGTTATGCGTTATGCGTTATGCGTTATGCGTTATGCGTTATGCGTTATTCGTTATGAGTAATGAGTTATAAGTTATGCGTTATGCGTTATGCGTTATGCGTTATTCGTTATGAGTAATGAGTTATAAGTTATGCGTTATGCGTTATGCGTTATGCTTTATGCATTATGCGTTATGCGTTATGCGTTTTGCGTTATGCGTTATGGGTTATGCGTTATACGGTATGCGTTATGCGTTATGCGTTTGCGTTATGCGTTATGCGTTATGCGTTATGCGTTATGCGTTATGCGTTATGCGTTATGCGTTATGCTTTATGCGTTGTGCGTTATTAGTTACACGTTATGCGTTATGCGTTATGCGTTATGCGTTAGGGGTTATGCGTTATGCGTTAAGCGTTAGGCGTTATGCGTTATGCGTTATGCGTTATGCGTTATGAGTTATACGTTATACGTTATGCGTTATGCGTTAGGGGTTATGCGTTATGCGTTATGCGTTATGCTTTATGCGTTATGCATTATGCGTTATGCGTTATGCGATATGCGTTATCCGTTATGCGTTATGCGTTATTAGTTATGAGTAATGAGTTATAAGTTATGCGTTATGCTTTATGCGTTATGCGTTATGCGTTATGCGTTATGCGTTATGCGTTATGCGTTATGCGTTACTCCTTATGAGTTATGAGTTATAAGTTATGCGTAATGCGTTATGCGTTATGCGTTATGCTTTATGCGTTATGCGTTATGCGTTATGCGTTATGCGTTATGCGTGATCCGTTATGCGTTATGCGTTATGCGTTATGCGTTATGCGTTATGCGTTATGCGTTATGCGTTATGCGTTATGCGTTATGCGTTATGCGTTATGCGTTATGCGTTATGCGTTATGCGTTATGCGTTATTCGTTATGAGTAATGAGTTATAAGTTATGCGTTATGCATTATGCGTTATGCGTTATGCGTTATGCATTATGCGTTATGCGTTATGCGTGATCCGTTATGCGTTAATCGTTATGCGTTTTGCTGTATTCGTAATGCGTTGTGCATTATGTGTTATGCGTTATGAGTTATACGTTATGCGTTATGCGTTATGCGTTGTGCGTTATGCGTTATGCGTTATGCGTTATGCGTTTGCGTTATGCGTTATGCGTTATGCGTTATGCGTTATGCGTTATGCGTTATGCGTTATGCGTTATGCGTTATGCTTTATGCGTTATGCGTTATGAGTTATACGTTATGCGTTATGCGTTATGCGTTATGCGTTGTGCGTTATGCGTTATGCGTTACGCGTTATGCGTTATGCGTTATGCTTTATGCGATATGCGTTACTCCTTATGAGTTATGAGTTATAAGTTATGCGTAATGCGTTATGCGTTATGCGTTATGCGTTATGCGTTATGCGTTATTCGTTATGAGTAATGAGTTATAAGTTATGCGTTATGCGTTATGCTTTATGCATTATGCGTTATGCGTTATGCGTTTTGCGTTATGCGTTATGCGTTATGCGTTATACGGTATGCGTTATGCGTTATGCGTTTGCGTTATGCGTTATGCGTTATGCGTTATGCGTTATGCGTTATGCGTTATGCGTTATGCTTTATGCGTTGTGCGTTATTAGTTACACGTTATGCGTTATGCGTTATGCGTTATGCGTTAGGGGTTATGCGTTATGCGTTAAGCGTTAGGCGTTATGCGTTATGCGTTATGCGTTATGCGTTATGAGTTATACGTTATACGTTATGCGTTATGCGTTAGGGGTTATGCGTTATGCGTTATGCGTTATGCTTTATGCGTTATGCATTATGCGTTATGCGTTATGCGATATGCGTTATCCGTTATGCGTTATGCGTTATTAGTTATGAGTAATGAGTTATAAGTTATGCGTTATGCGTTATGCTTTATGCGTTATGCGTTATGCGTTATGCGTTATGCGTTATGCGTTATGCGTTACTCCTTATGAGTTATGAGTTATAAGTTATGCGTAATGCGTTATGCGTTATGCGTTATGCTTTATGCGTTATGCGTTATGCGTTATGCGTTATGCGTTATGCGTGATCCGTTATGCGTTATGCGTTATGCGTTATGCGTTATGCGTTATGCGTTATGCGTTATGCGTTATGCGTTATGCGTTATGCGTTATGCGTTATGCGTTATGCGTTATGCGTTATTCGTTATGAGTAATGAGTTATAAGTTATGCGTTATGCGTTATGCGTTATGCTTTATGCATTATGCGTTATGCGTTATGCGTTTTGCGTTATGCGTTATGCGTTATGCGTTATGCGTTATGCGTTATGCGTTATGCTTTATGCGTTATGCGTTATGAGTTATACGTTATGCGTTATGCATTATGCGTTTGCGTTATGCGTTATGCGTTATATGTTATGCGTTATGCGTTATGCGTTATGCGTTATGCGTTTTGCGTTATGCGTTATGCGTTATGCGTTATGCGTTATGCGTTATGCGTTATGCTTTATGCGTTATGCGTTATGAGTTATACGTTATGCGTTATGCATTATGCGTTTGCGTTATGCGTTATGCGTTATATGTTATGCGTTATGCGTTATGCGTTATGCGTTATGCGTTATGCGTTATGCGTTATGCGTTGTGCGTTATACGTTTGCGTTATGCGTTATGCGTTATGCGTTATACGGTATGCGTTATGCGTTATGCGTTTGCGTTATGCGTTATGCGTTATGCGTTATGCGTTATGCGTTATGCGTTATGCGTTATGCTTTATGCGTTATGCGTTATGAGTTATACGTTATGCGTTATGCGTTATGCGTTGTGCGTTATGCGTTATTCGTTATGAGTAATGAGTTATAAGTTATGCGTTATGCGTTATGCTTTATGCATTATGCGTTATGCGTTATGCGTTATGCGTTTTGCGTTATGCGTTATGCGTTATGCGTTATGCGTTATGCGTTATGCGTTATGCGTTGTGCGTTATACGTTTGCGTTATGCGTTATGCGTTATGCGTTATACGGTATGCGTTATGCGTTATGCGTTTGCGTTATGCGTTATGCGTTATGCGTTATGCGTTATGCGTTATGCGTTATGCGTTATGCTTTATGCGTTGTGCGTTATTAGTTACACGTTATGCGTTATGCGTTATGCGTTATGCGTTAGGGGTTATGCGTTATGCGTTAAGCGTTAGGCGTTATGCGTTATGCGTTATGCGTTATGCGTTATGCGTTATGAGTTATACGTTATACGTTATGCGTTATGCGTTAGGGGTTATGCGTTATGCGTTATGCGTTATGCTTTATGCGTTATGCATTATGCGTTATGCGTTATGCGATATGCGTTATCCGTTATGCGTTATGCGTTATTAGTTATGAGTAATGAGTTATAAGTTATGCGTTATGCGTTATGCTTTATGCGTTATGCGTTATGCGTTATGCGTTATGCGTTATGCGTTACTCCTTATGAGTTATGAGTTATAAGTTATGCGTAATGCGTTATGCGTTATGCGTTATGCTTTATGCGTTATGCGTTATGCGTTATGCGTTATGCGTTATGCGTTATGCGTTATGCGTTATGCGTTATGCTTTATGCGTTATGCGTTATGAGTTATACGTTATGCGTTATGCATTATGCGTTTGCGTTATGCGTTATGCGTTATATGTTATGCGTTATGCGTTATGCGTTATGCGTTATGCGTTATGCGTTATGCGTTATGCGTTGTGCGTTATACGTTTGCGTTATGCGTTATGCGTTATGCGTTATACGGTATGCGTTATGCGTTATGCGTTTGCGTTATGCGTTATGCGTTATGCGTTATGCGTTATGCGTTATGCGTTATGCGTTATGCTTTATGCGTTATGCGTTATGAGTTATACGTTATGCGTTATGCGTTATGCGTTGTGCGTTATGCGTTATGCGTTACGCGTTATGCGTTATGCGTTATGCTTTATGCGATATGCGTTACTCCTTATGAGTTATGAGTTATAAGTTATGCGTAATGCGTTATGCGTAATGCGTTATGCGTTATGCGTTATTCGTTATGAGTAATGAGTTATAAGTTATGCGTTATGCGTTATGCTTTATGCATTATGCGTTATGCGTTATGCGTTTTGCGTTATGCGTTATGCGTTATGCGTTATGCGTTATGCGTTATGCGTTGTGCGTTATACGTTTGCGTTATGCGTTATGCGTTATGCGTTATACGGTATGCGTTATGCGTTATGCGTTTGCGTTATGCGTTCTGCGTTATGCGTTATGCGTTATGCGTTATGCGTTATGCGTTATGCGTTACGCTTTATGCGTTATGCATTATGCGTTATGCGTTATGTGTTATGCATTATGCGTTATGCGTTATGCGTTTTGCGTTATGCGTTATGCGTTATGCGTTATGCGTTATGCGTTATGCGTTGTGCGTTATACGTTTGCGTTATGCGTTATGCGTTATGCGTTATACGGTATGCGTTATGCGTTATGCGTTTGCGTTATGCGTTATGCGTTATGCGTTATGCGTTATGCGTTATGCGTTATGCGTTACGCTTTATGCGTTATGCATTATGCGTTATGCGTTATGTGTTATGCATTATGCGTTATGCGTTATGCGTTATGCGTTATGCGTTATGCGTTATGCGTTGTGCGTTATACGTTTGCGTTATGCGTTAGGGGTTATGCGTTATGCGTTATGCGTTATGCTTTATGCGTTATGCATTATGCGTTATGCGTTATGCGATATGCGTTATCCGTTATGCGTTATGCGTTATTAGTTATGAGTAATGAGTTATAAGTTATGCGTTATGCGTTATGCTTTATGCGTTATGCGTTATGCGTTATGCGTTATGCGTTATGCGTTATGCGTTACTCCTTATGAGTTATGAGTTATAAGTTATGCGTAATGCGTTATGCGTTATGCGTTATGCTTTATGCGTTATGCGTTATGCGTTATGCGTTATGCGTTATGCGTGATCCGTTATGCGTTATGCGTTATGCGTTATGCGTTATGCGTTATGCGTTATGCGTTATGCGTTATGCGTTATGCGTTATGCGTTATTCGTTATGAGTAATGAGTTATAAGTTATGCGTTATGCGTTATGCGTTATGCTTTATGCATTATGCGTTATGCGTTATGCGTTTTGCGTTATGCGTTATGCGTTATGCGTTATGCGTTATGCGTTATGCGTTATGCGTTATGCTTTATGCGTTATGCGTTATGAGTTATACGTTATGCGTTATGCATTATGCGTTTGCGTTATGCGTTATGCGTTATATGTTATGCGTTATGCGTTATGCGTTATGCGTTATGCGTTATGCGTTATGCGTTATGCGTTGTGCGTTATACGTTTGCGTTATGCGTTATGCGTTATGCGTTATACGGTATGCGTTATGCGTTATGCGTTTGCGTTATGCGTTATGCGTTATGCGTTATGCGTTATGCGTTATGCGTTATGCGTTATGCTTTATGCGTTATGCGTTATGAGTTATACGTTATGCGTTATGCGTTATGCGTTGTGCGTTATGCGTTATGCGTTACGCGTTATGCGTTATGCGTTATGCTTTATGCGATATGCGTTACTCCTTATGAGTTATGAGTTATAAGTTATGCGTAATGCGTTATGCGTTATGCGTTATGCGTTATGCGTTATTCGTTATGAGTAATGAGTTATAAGTTATGCGTTATGCGTTATGCTTTATGCATTATGCGTTATGCGTTATGCGTTTTGCGTTATGCGTTATGCGTTATGCGTTATGCGTTATGCGTTATGCGTTGTGCGTTATACGTTTGCGTTATGCGTTATGCGTTATGCGTTATACGGTATGCGTTATGCGTTATGCGTTTGCGTTATGCGTTATGCGTTATGCGTTATGCGTTATGCGTTATGCGTTATGCGTTATGCGTTATGCGTTACGCTTTATGCGTTATGCATTATGCGTTATGCGTTATGTGTTATGCATTATGCGTTATGCGTTATGCGTTTTGCGTTATGCGTTATGCGTTATGCGTTATGCGTTATGCGTTATGCGTTATGCGTTGTGCGTTATACGTTTGCGTTATGCGTTATGCGTTATGCGTTATACGGTATGCGTTATGCGTTATGCGTTTGCGTTATGCGTTATGCGTTATGCGTTATGCGTTATGCGTTATGCGTTATGCGTTACGCTTTATGCGTTATGCATTATGCGTTATGCGTTATGTGTTATGCATTATGCGTTATGCGTTATGCGTTATGCGTTATGCGTTATGCGTTGTGCGTTATACGTTTGCGTTATGCGTTATGCGTTATGCGTTATACGGTATGCGTTATGCGTTATGCGTTTGCGTTATGCGTTATGCGTTATGCGTTATGCGTTATGCGTTATGCTTTATGCGTTATGCGTTATGAGTTATACGTTATGCGTTATGCGTTATGCGTTGTGCGTTATGCGTTATGCGTTACGCGTTATGCGTTATGCGTTATGCTTTATGCGATATGCGTTACTCCTTATGAGTTATGAGTTATAAGTTATGCGTAATGCGTTATGCGTTATGCTTTATGCGTTATGCGTTATGCGTTATGCGTTATGCGTTACGCTTTATGCGTTATGCATTATGCGTTATGCGTTATGTGTTATGCATTATGCGTTATGCGTTATGCGTTATGCGTTATGCGTTATGCGTTGTGCGTTATACGTTATGCGATATGCGTCATGCATCAAGCCTTATGCGATATGCGATATGCGTCATGCATCAAGCCTTATGCGTTATGGGTTATGCGTTAACGTTATGCGTTATGCGTTATGATTTATGCTTTATGCGTTATGCGTTATGCGTGATCCGACATGCGTTATGCATTTTGCGTTATGCGTTATTCGTTATGAGTTATGAGTTATAAGTTATGCGTAATGCGTTATGCGTTATGCGTTATGCATTATGCTTTATCCGTTATGCGTTATGCGTTATGCTTTATGCGTTATGCGTTATGCGTTATGCGTTATGCGTTATAAGTTATGCGTTATGCGTAATGCGTTATGCGTTATGCGTTATGCGTTATGCTTTATGCGTTATGCGTTATGCGTTATGCGTGATCCGACATGCATTATGCATTTTGCGTTATTCGTTATGAGTTATGAGTTATAAGTTATGCGTAATGCGTTATGCGTTATGCGATATGCATTATGCTTTATCCGTTATGCGTTATGCGTTATGCTTTATGCATTATGCGTTATGCGTTATGCGTTATGCGTAGTGCGTTATGCGTTATGCGTTATGCGTTATGCTTTATGCGTTATGCGTTATGCGTTATGCTTTATGCGTTATTCGTTATGCGTTATGCGTTATGCGTTATGCGTTATGCGTTATGCGTGATCCGACATGCATTATGCGTTATGCGTTATGCGTTATTCGTTATGAGTAATGAGTTATAAGTTATGCGTTATGCGTTATGCTTTATGCATTATGCGTTATGCGTTATGCGTTATGCGTTATGCGTTATGCGTTATGCGTTATGCGTTATGCGTTATGCGTTATGCGTTATGCGTTATGCTTTATGCGTTATGCGTTATGCGTTATGCGTTACGCGTTATACGTTATGCGTGATCCGTTATGCGTTATGCGTTATGCGTTATGCGTTATGCGTTATGCGTTATGCGTTATGCGTTATGCGTTATGCGTTATGCGTTATGCGTTATGCGTTATGCGTTATGCTTTATGCGTTATGCGTTATGAGTTATACGTTATGCGTTATGCATTATGCGTTATGCGTTATGCGTTATGCGTTATATGTTATGCGTTATGCGTTATGCGTTATGCGTTATGCGTTATGCGTTATGCGTTATGCGTTGTGCGTTATACGTTTGCGTTATGCGTTATGCGTTTTGCGTTATACGGTATGCGTTATGCGTTATGCGTTTGCGTTATGCGTTATGCGTTATGCGTTATGCGTTATGCGTTATGCGTTATGCTTTATGCGTTATGCGTTATGAGTTATACGTTATGCGTTATGCGTTATGCGTTGTGCGTTATGCGTTATGCGTTACGCGTTATGCGTTATGCGTTATGCGTTATGCTTTATGCGATATGCGTTACTCCTTATGAGTTATGAGTTATAAGTTATGCGTAATGCGTTATGCGTTATGCGTTATGCTTTATGCGTTATGCGTTATGCGTTATGCGTTATGCGTTATGCGTTATGCGTTATGCGTTATGCGTTATGCGTTATGCGTTATGCGTTATGCGATATGCGTCATGCATCAAGCCTTATGCGATATGCGATATGCGTCATGCATCAAGCCTTATGCGTTATGGGTTATGCGTTAACGTTATGCGTTATGCGTTATGATTTATGCTTTATGCGTTATGCGTTATGCGTGATCCGACATGCGTTATGCATTTTGCGTTATGCGTTATTCGTTATGAGTTATGAGTTATAAGTTATGCGTAATGCGTTATGCGTTATGCGTTATGCATTATGCTTTATCCGTTATGCGTTATGCGTTATGCTTTATGCGTTATGCGTTATGCGTTATGCGTTATGCGTTATGCGTTATGCGTTATGCGTTATGCGTTATGCGTTATTCGTTATGAGTAATGAGTTATAAGTTATGCGTTATGCGTAATGCGTTATGCGTTATGCGTTATGCGTTATGCTTTATGCGTTATGCGTTATGCGTTATGCGTGATCCGACATGCATTATGCATTTTGCGTTATTCGTTATGAGTTATGAGTTATAAGTTATGCGTAATGCGTTATGCGTTATGCGTTTTGCATTATGCTTTATCCGTTATGCGTTATGCGTTATGCTTTATGCGTTATGCGTTATGCGTTATGCGTTATGCGTTATGCTTTATGCGTTATGCGTTATGCGTTATGCTTTATGCGTTATTCGTTATGCGTTATGCGTTATGCGTTATGCGTTATGCGTTATGCGTTATGCGTGATCCGACATGCATTATGCGTTATGCGTTATGCGTTATTCGTTATGAGTAATGAGTTATAAGTTATGCGTTATGCGTTATGCTTTATGCACTATGCGTTATGCGTTATGCGTTATGCGTTATGCGTTATGCGTTATGCGTTATGCGTTATGCTTTATGCGTTATGCGTTACTCCTTATGAGTTATGAGTTATAAGTTATGCGTAATCCGTTATGCGTTATGCGTTATGCTTTATGCGTTATGCGTTATGCGTTATGCGTTATGCGTTATGCGTTATGCGTGATCCGTTATGCGTTATGCGTTATGCGTTATGCGTTATGCGTTATGCGTTATGCGTTATGCGTTATGCGTTATGCGTTATGCGTTATGCGTTATGCGTTATGCTTTATGCGTTATGCGTTATGAGTTATACGTTATGCGTTATGCATTATGCGTTATGCGTTATGCGTTATGCGTTATATGTTATGCGTTATGCGTTATGCGTTATGCGTTATGCGTTATGCGTTATGCGTTATGCGTTGTGCGTTATACGTTTGCGTTATGCGTTATGCGTTTTGCGTTATACGGTATGCGTTATGCGTTATGCGTTATGCGTTAAGCGTTATGCGTTATGCGTTATGCGTTATGCGTTATGCGTTATGCGTTATGCTTTATGCGTTATGCGTTATGAGTTATACGTTATGCGTTATGCGTTATGCGTTGTGCGTTATGCGTTATGCGTTACGCGTTATGCGTTATGCGTTATGCTTTATGCGATATGCGTTACTCCTTATGAGTTATGAGTTATAAGTTATGCGTAATGCGTTATGCGTTATGCGTTATGCTTTATGCGTTATGCGTTATGCGTTATGCGTTATGCGTTATGCGTTACGCTTTATGCGTTATGCATTATGCGTTATGCGTTATGCGTTATGCATTATGCGTTATGCGTTATGCGTGATGCGTTATGCGTTAAGCGTTATGCGTTTTGCTGTATTCGTTAGGCGTTGAGCATTATGCGTTATGCGTTATGTGTTATGCGTTATGCGTTATGCGTTATACGTTATGCGTTATGCGTTATGCGTGATCCGTTATGTGTTAGGCGATATACGTTTTGCGGTATTCGTTATGCGTTATGATTTATGCTTTATGCTTTATGCGTTATGCGTTATGCGTTATGCGTTATGAGTTATGCGTTATGCGTTATGCGTTATGCGTTATGCGTTATGCGTTATGCGTTTTGCGGTATTCGTTATGAGTTGTGCATTATGCGTTATGCGTTGTGCGTTATGGGTTATGATTTATGCGTTATGCGATATGAGTTATGCGTTAAGCGTTATGCGTTATGCGTTATGCGTGATCCGACATGCATTATGCATTTTGCGTTATGCGTTATTCGTTATGAGTTATGAGTTATAAGTTATGTTTAATGCGTTATGCGTTATGCGTTATGCATTATGCTTTATCCGTTATGCGTTATGCGTTATGCTTTATGCGTTATGCGTTATGCGTTATGCGTTATGCCTTATGCGTTATGCGTTATTCGTTATGAGTAATGAGTTATAAGTTATGCGTTATGCGTTATGCTTCATGCGTTATGCGTTATGCGTTATGCGTTATGCGTTATGCGTTATGCGTTATGCGTTATGCGCTATGCGTTATACGGTATGCGTTATGCGTTATGCGTTATGCGTTATGCGTTATGCGTTATGCGTTATGCGTTATGCGTTATGCGTTATGCGTTATGCGTTATGCGTTATGCGTTATGCGTTATGCTTTATGCGTTATGCGTCATGCGTTATGCTTTATGCGTTATGCGTTACTCCTTATGCGTTATGGGTTATACGTTATGCGTTATGGGTTATGCGTTAACGTTATGCGTTATGCGTTATGATTTATGCGTTATGCGTTATGCTTTATGCGTTATGCGTTATGCGTTATGAGTAATGAGTTATAAGTTATGCGTTATGCGTTATTCGTTATGAGTAATGAGTTATAAGTTATGCGTTATGCGTTATGCTTTATGCGTTATGCGTTATGCGTTATGCTTTATGCGTTATGCGTTACTCCTTATGAGTTATGAGTTAAAAGTTATGCGTAATGCGGTATGCGTTATACGTTATACGTTATGCGTTATGCGTTATGCGTTATGCGTTATGCGTTATGCGTTATGCATTATGTGTTATGCGTTATGCGTTATGCGTTAAGCGTTATGCGTTTTGCTGTATTCGTTATGCGTTGTGCATTATGAGTTATGCGTTATGTGTTATGCTTTATGCGTTATGCGTTATGCGTTACGCTTTATGCGTTATGCATTATGCGTTATGCGTTATGCGTTATGCATTATGCGTTATGCGTTATGCGTGATCCGTTATGCGTTAAGCGTTATGCGTTTTGCTGTATTCGTAATGCGTTGTGCATTATGTGTTATGCGTTATGTGTTATGCGTTATGCGTTATGCGTTATACGTTATGCGTTATGCGTTATGCGTGATCCGTTATGTGTTAGGCGATATACGTTTTGCGGTATTCGTTATGCGTTATGCGTTATGCGTTATCCGTTGTTCGTTATGCGTTATGCGTTGTGCGTTATACGTTTGCGTTATGCGTTATGCGTTATACGGTATGCGTTATGCGTTATACGTTATGCGTTATGCGTTATGCGATATGCGATATGCGTTATGCGTTATGCGTTATGCTTTATGCGTTGTGAGTTATTAGTTACACGTTATGCGTTATGCTTTATGCGTTATGCGTTATGCGTTATGCGTGATCCGACATGCATTATGCATTTTGCGTTATTCGTTATGAGTTATGAGTTATAAGTTATGCGTAATGCGTTATGCGTTATGCGTTATGCATTATGCTTTATCCGTTATGCGTTATGCGTTATGCTTTATGCATTATGCGTTATGCGTTATGCGTTATGCGTAATGCGTTATGCGTTATGCGTTATGCGTTATGCTTTATGCGTTATGCGTTATGCGTTATGCTTTATGCGTTATTCGTTATGCGTTATGCGTTATGCGTTATGCGTTATGCGTTATGCGTGATCCGACATGCATTATGCGTTATGCGTTATGCGTTATTCGTTATGAGTAATGAGTTATAAGTTATGCGTTATGCGTTATGCTTTATGAATATGCGTTATGCGTTACGCGTTATGCGTTATGCGTTATGCGTTATGCGTTATGCGTTATGCGTTATGCGTTATGCGTTATGCGTTATGCGTTATGCGTTGTGCGTTATACGTTTGCGTTATGCGTTATGCGTTTTGCGTTATACGGCATGCGTTATGCGTTATGCGTTTGCGTTATGCGTTATGCGTTATGCGTTATGCGTTATGCGTTATGCGTTATGCTTTATGCGTTATGCGTTATGAGTTATACGTTATGCGTTATGCGTTATGCGTTGTGCGTTATGCGTTATGCGTTACGCGTTATGCGTTATGCGTTATGCTTTATGCGATATGCGTTACTCCTTATGAGTTATGAGTTATAAGTTATGCGTAATGCGTTATGCGTTATGCGTTATGCTTTATGCGTTATGCGTTATGCGTTATGCGTTATGCGTTATGCGTTATGCGTTATGCGTTATGCGTTATGCGTTATGCGATATGCGTCATGCATCAAGCCTTATGCGATATGCGATATGCGTCATGCATCAAGCCTTATGCGTTATGGGTTATGCGTTAACGTTATGCGTTATGCGTTATGATTTATGCTTTATGCGTTATGCGTTATGCGTGATCCGACATGCGTTATGCATTTTGCGTTATGCGTTATTCGTTATGAGTTATGAGTTATAAGTTATGCGTAATGCGTTATGCGTTATGCGTTATGCATTATGCTTTATCCGTTATGCGTTATGCGTTATGCTTTATGCGTTATGCGTTATGCGTTATGCGTTATGCGTTATGCGTTATGCGTTATGCGTTATGCGTTTGCGTTATGCGTTATGCGTTATGCGTTATGCGTTATGCGTTATGCGTTATGCGTTATGCTTTATGCGTTATGCGTTATGAGTTATACGTTATGCGTTATGCGTTATGCGTTGTGCGTTATGCGTTATGCGTTACGCGTTATGCGTTATGCGTTATGCTTTATGTGATATGCGTTACTCCTTATGAGTTATGAGTTACTCCTTATGAGTTATGAGTTATAAGTTATGCGTAATGCGTTATGCGTTATGCGTTATGCTTTATGCGTTATGCGTTATGCGTTATGCGTTATGCGTTATGCGTTATGCGTTATGCGTTATGCGTTATGCGTTATGCGTTATGCGTTATGCGATATGCGTCATGCATCAAGCCTTATGCGATATGCGATATGCGTCATGCATCAAGCCTTATGCGTTATGGGTTATGCGTTAACGTTATGCGTTATGCGTTATGATTTATGCTTTATGCGTTATGCGTTATGCGTGATCCGACATGCGTTATGCATTTTGCGTTATGCGTTATTCGTTATGAGTTATGAGTTATAAGTTATGCGTAATGCGTTATGCGTTATGCGTTATGCATTATGCTTTATCCGTTATGCGTTATGCGTTATGCTTTATGCGTTATGCGTTATGCGTTATGCGTTATGCGTTATGCGTTATGCGTTATGCGTTATGCGTTATGCGTTATTCGTTATGAGTAATGAGTTATAAGTTATGCGTTATGCGTAATGCGTTTTGCGTTATGCGTTATGCGTTATGCTTTATGCGTTATGCGTTATGCGTTATGCGTGATCCGACATGCATTATGCATTTTGCGTTATTCGTTATGAGTTATGAGTTATAAGTTATGCGTAATGCGTTATGCGTTATGCGTTATGCATTATGCTTTATCCGTTATGCGTTATGCGTTATGCTTTATGCGTTATGCGTTATGCGTTATGCGTTATGCGTTATGCGTTATGCTTTATGCGTTATGCGTTATGCGTTATGCTTTATGCGTTATTCGTTATGCGTTATGCGTTATGCGTAATGCGTTTTGCGTTATGCGTTATGCGTTATGCTTTATGCGTTATGCGTTATGCGTTATGCGTGATCCGACATGCATTATGCATTTTGCGTTATTCGTTATGAGTTATGAGTTATAAGTTATGCGTAATGCGTTATGCGTTATGCGTTATGCATTATGCTTTATCCGTTATGCGTTATGCGTTATGCTTTATGCGTTATGCGTTATGCGTTATGCGTTATGCGTTATGCGTTATGCTTTATGCGTTATGCGTTATGCGTTATGCTTTATGCACTATGCGTTATGCGTTATGCGTTATGCGTTATGCGTTATGCGTTATGCGTTATGCGTTATGCGTTATGCGTTATGCTTTATGCGTTATGCGTTACTCCTTATGAGTTATGAGTTATAAGTTATGCGTAATCCGTTATGCGTTATGCGTTATGCTTTATGCGTTATGCGTTATGCGTTATGCGTTATGCGTTATGCGTTATGCGTGATCCGTTATGCGTTATGCGTTATGCGTTATGCGTTATGCGTTATGCGTTATGCGTTATGCGTTATGCGTTATGCGTTATGCGTTATGCGTTATGCGTTATGCGTTATGCGTTATGCTTTATGCGTTATGCGTTATGAGTTATACGTTATGCGTTATGCATTATGCGTTATGCGTTATGCGTTATGCGTTATATGTTATGCGTTATGCGTTATGCGTTATGCGTTATGCGTTATGCGTTATGCGTTGTGCGTTATACGTTTGCGTTATGCGTTATGCGTTTTGCGTTATACGGTATGCGTTATGCGTTATGCGTTTGCGTTATGCGTTATGCGTTATGCGTTATGCGTTATGCGTTATGCGTTATGCTTTATGCGTTATGCGTTATGAGTTATACGTTATGCGTTATGCGTTATGCGTTGTGCGTTATGCGTTATGCGTTACGCGTTATGCGTTATGCGTTATGCTTTATGCGATATGCGTTACTCCTTATGAGTTATGAGTTATAAGTTATGCGTAATGCGTTATGCGTTATGCGTTATGCTTTATGCGTTATGCGTTATGCGTTATGCGTTATGCGTTATGCGTTACGCTTTATGCGTTATGCATTATGCGTTATGCGTTATGCGTTATGCATTATGCGTTATGCGTTATGCGTGATGCGTTATGCGTTAAGCGTTATGCGTTTTGCTGTATTCGTTAGGCGTTGAGCATTATGCGTTATGCGTTATGTGTTATGCGTTATGCGTTATGCGTTATACGTTATGCGTTATGCGTTATGCGTGATCCGTTATGTGTTAGGCGATATACGTTTTGCGGTATTCGTTATGCGTTATGATTTATGCTTTATGCTTTATGCGTTATGCGTTATGCGTTATGCGTTATGAGTTATGCGTTATGCGTTATGCGTTATGCGTTATGCGTTATGCGTTATGCGTTTTGCGGTATTCGTTATGCGTTGTGCATTATGCGTTATGCGTTGTGCGTTATGGGTTATGATTTATGCGTTATGCGATATGAGTTATGCGTTAAGCGTTATGCGTTATGCGTTATGCGTGATCCGACATGCATTATACATTTTGCGTTATGCGTTATTCGTTATGAGTTATGAGTTATAAGTTATGTTTAATGCGTTATGCGTTATGCGTTATGCATTATGCTTTATCCGTTATGCGTTATGCGTTATGCTTTATGCGTTATGCGTTATGCGTTATGCGTTATGCCTTATGCGTTATGCGTTATTCGTTATGAGTAATGAGTTATAAGTTATGCGTTATGCGTTATGCTTCATGCGTTATGCGTTATGCGTTATGCGTTATGCGTTATGCGTTATGCGTTATGCGTTATGCGCTATGCGTTATACGGTATGCGTTATGCGTTATGCGTTATGCGTTATGCGTTATGCGTTATGCGTTATGCGTTATGCGTTATGCGTTATGCGTTATGCGTTATGCGTTATGCTTTATGCGTTATGCGTCATGCGTTATGCTTTATGCGTTATGCGTTACTCCTTATGAGTTATGGGTTATAAGTTATGCGTTATGGGTTATGCGTTAACGTTATGCGTTATGCGTTATGATTTATGCGTTATGCGTTATGCTTTATGCGTTATGCGTTATGCGTTATGAGTAATGAGTTATAAGTTATGCGTTATGCGTTATTCGTTATGAGTAATGAGTTATAAGTTATGCGTTATGCGTTATGCTTTATGCGTTATGCGTTATGCGTTATGCTTTATGCGTTATGCGTTACTCCTTATGAGTTATGAGTTAAAAGTTATGCGTAATGCGGTATGCGTTATACGTTATACGTTATGCGTTATGCGTTATGCGTTATGCGTTATGCGTTATGCGTTATGCATTATGTGTTATGCGTTATGCGTTATGCGTTAAGCGTTATGCGTTTTGCTGTATTCGTTATGCGTTGTGCATTATGAGTTATGCGTTATGTGTTATGCTTTATGCGTTATGCGTTATGCGTTACGCTTTATGCGTTATGCATTATGCGTTATGCGTTATGCGTTATGCATTATGCGTTATGCGTTTTGCGTGATCCGTTATGCGTTAAGCGTTATGCGTTTTGCTGTATTCGTAATGCGTTGTGCATTATGTGTTATCCGTTGTTCGTTATGTGTTTTGCGTTATGCGTTATGCGTTATACGTTATGCGTTATGCGTTATGCGTGATCCGTTATGTGTTAGGCGATATACGTTTTGCGGTATTCGTTATGCGTTATGCGTTATGCGTTATCCGTTGTTCGTTATGCGTTATGCGTTGTGCGTTATACGTTTGCGTTATGCGTTATGCGTTATACGGTATGCGTTATGCGTTATACGTTATGCGTTATGCGTTATGCGATATGCGGTATGCGTTATGCGTTATGCGTTATGCTTTATGCGTTGTGAGTTATTAGTTACACGTTATGCGTTATGCGTTATGCGTTAGGGGTTATGCGTTATCCGTTATGCGTTAGGCGTTATGCGTTATGCGTTATGCGTTATGCGTTATGCGTTAGGGGTTATGCGTTATGCGTTATGCGTTATGCTTTATGCGTTATGCATTATGCGTTATGCGTTATGCGATATGCGTTATCCGTTATGC
This sequence comes from Lasioglossum morio, assembly GCA_916610235.2. Lineage (NCBI taxonomy): Eukaryota > Metazoa > Arthropoda > Insecta > Hymenoptera > Halictidae > Lasioglossum > Lasioglossum morio. Next base: position 1,772,855 of record CAKAJA020000459.1, on the reverse strand, counting down.
GTTATGCGTTATGCGTTATTCGTTATGAGTAATGAGTTATAAGTTATGCGTTATGCGTTATGCGTTATGCGTTATGCTTTATGCGTTATGCGTTATGCGTTATGCGTTATGCGTTATGCGTTTTGCGTTATGCGTTATGCGTTATGAATTGTGCGTTATACGTTTGCGTTATGAGTTATGCGTTATGCTTTATGCGTTATGCGTTATGCGTTATGCGTTATGCGATATGCGTTAGGCGTTATGATTTATGCTTTATGCTTTATGCGTTATGCGTTATGCGTTATGCGTTATGAGTTATGCGTTATGAGTTATGCGTTATGCGTTATGCGTTATGCGTTATGCGTTATGCGTTTTGCGGTATTCGTTATGCGTTGTGCATTATGCGTTATGCGTTGTGCGTCATGGGTTATGATTTATGCGTTATGCGATATGAGTTATGCGTTAAGCGTTATGCGTTATGCGTTATGCGTTATGCGTTATGCGTTATGCGTTATGCGTTATGCGTTATGCATTATGTGTTATGCGTTATGCGTTATGCGTTAAGCGTTATGCGTTTTGCTGTATTCGTTATGCGTTGTGCATTATGAGTTATGCGTTATGTGTTATGCTTTATGCGTTATGCGTTATGCGTTACGCTTTATGCGTTATGCATTATGCGTTATGCGTTATGCGTTATGCATTATGCGTTATGCGTTATGCGTGATCCGTTATGCGTTAAGCGTTATGCGTTTTGCTGTATTCGTAATGCGTTGTGCATTATGTGTTATGCGTTATGTGTTATGCGTTATGCGTTATGCGTTATACGTTATGCGTTATGCGTTATGCGTGATCCGTTATGTGTTAGGCGATATACGTTTTGCGGTATTCGTTATGCGTTATGCGTTATGCGTTATCCGTTGTTCGTTATGCGTTATGCGTTGTGCGTTATACGTTTGCGTTATGCGTTATGCGTTATACGGTATGCGTTATGCGTTATACGTTATGCGTTATGCGTTATGCGATATGCGATATGCGTTATGCGTTATGCGTTATGCTTTATGCGTTGTGAGTTATTAGTTACACGTTATGCGTTATGCGTTATGCGTTATGCGTTAGGGGTTATGCGTTATCCGTTATGCGTTAGGCGTTATGCGTTATGCGTTAGGGGTTATGCGTTATGCGTTATGCGTTATGCTTTATGCGTTATGCATTATGCGTTATGCGTTATGCGATATGCGTTATCCGTTATGCGTTATGCGTTATGCGTTATTCGTTATGAGTAATGAGTTATAAGTTATGCGTTATGCGTTATGCGTTATGCGTTATGCTTTATGCGTTATGCGTTATGCGTTATGCGTTATGCGTTATGCGTTATGTGTTTTGCGTTATGCGTTATGCGTTATGAATTGTGCGTTATACGTTTGCGTTATGAGTTATGCGTTATGCTTTATGCGTTATGCGTTATGCGTTATGCGTTATGCGATATGCGTTATGCGTTATGCGTTATGCGTTATGCGTTATGCGTTATGCGTTATGCGTTATGCGTTATGCGTTATGCGTTATGCGTTATGCGTTATGATTTATGCTTTATGCTTTATGCGTTATGCGTTATGCGTTATGCGTTATGAGTTATGCGTTATGAGTTATGCGTTATGCGTTATGCGTTATGCGTTATGCGTTATGCGTTTTGCGGTATTCGTTATGCGTTGTGCATTATGCGTTATGCGTTGTGCGTCATGGGTTATGATTTATGCGTTATGCGATATGAGTTATGCGTTAAGCGTTATGCGTTATGCGTTATGCGTTATGCGTTATGCGTTATGCGTTATGCGTTATGCGTTATGCGTTATGCGTTATGCGTTATGCGTTATGCGATATGCGTTATGCGTTATGCGTTATGCGTTGTGCGTTATACGTTTGCGTTATGCGTTATGCGTTATGCGTTATACGGTATGCGTTATGCGTTATGCGTTTGCGTTATGCGTTATGCGTTATGCGTTATGCGTTATGCGTTATGCGTTATGCGTTATGCGTTACGCGTTATGCGTTATGCGTTATGGTTTATGCGATATGCGTTACTCCTTATGAGTTATGAGTTATAAGTTATGCGTAATGCGTTATGCGTTATGCTTTATGCGTTATGCGTTATGCGTGATGCGTTATGCGTTAAGCGTTATGCGTTTTGCTGTATTCGTTATGCGTTGAGCATTATGCGTTATGCGTTATGTGTTATGCGTTATGCGTTATGCGTTATACGTTATGCGTTATGCGTTCTGCGTGATCCGTTATGTGTTAGGCGATATACGTTTTGCGGTATTCGTTATGCGTTATGATTTATGCTTTATGCTTTATGCGTTATGCGTTATGCGTTATGCGTTATGAGTTATGCGTTATGCGTTATGCGTTATGCGTTATGCGTTATGCGTTTTGCGGTATTCGTTATGCGTTGTGCATTATGCGTTATGCGTTGTGCGTTATGGGTTATGATTTATGCGTTATGCGATATGAGTTATGCGTTAAGCGTTATGCGTTATGCGTTATGCGTTATGCGTTATGCGTTATGCGTTATGCGTTATGCGTGATCCGACATGCGTTATGCATTTTGCGATATGCGTTATTCGTTATGAGTTATGAGTTATAAGTTATGCGTAATGCGTTATGCGTTATGCGTTATGCATTATGCTTTATCCGTTATGCGTTATGCGTTATGCTTTATGCGTTATGCGTTATGCGTTATGCGTTATGCGTTATGCGTTATGCGTTATGCGTTATGCGTTATTCGTTATGAGTAATGAGTTATAAGTTATGCGTTATGCGTAATGCGTTATGCGTTATGCGTTATGCGTTATGCTTTATGCGTTATGCGTTATGCGTTATGCGTGATCCGACATGCATTATGCATTTTGCGTTATTCGTTATGAGTTATGAGTTATAAGTTATGCGTAATGCGTTATGCGTTATGCGTTATGCATTATGCTTTATCCGTTATGCGTTATGCGTTATGCTTTATGCGTTATGCGTTATGCGTTATGCGTTATGCGTAATGCGTTATGCGTTATGCGTTATGCGTTATGCTTTATGCGTTATGCGTTATGCGTTATGCTTTATGCGTTATTCGTTATGCGTTATGCGTTATGCGTTATGCGTTATGCGTTATGCGTGATCCGACATGCATTATGCGTTATGCGTTATGCGTTATTCGTTATGAGTAATGAGTTATAAGTTATGCGTTATGCGTTATGCTTTATGCATTATGTGTTATGCGTTATGCGTTATGCTTTATGCGTTATGCGTTACTCCTTATGAGTTATGAGTTATAAGTTATGCGTAATCCGTTATGCGTTATGCGTTATACTTTATGCGTTATGCGTTATGCGTTATGCGTTACGCGTTATGCGTTATGCGTGATCCGTTATGCGTTATGCGTTATGCGTTATGCGTTATGCGTTATGCGTTATGCGTTATGCGTTATGCGTTATGCGTTATGCGTTATGCGTTATGCGTTATGCTTTATGCGTTATGCGTTATGAGTTATACGTTATGCGTTATGCATTATGCGTTATGCGTTATGCGTTATGCGTTATATGTTATGCGTTATGCGTTATGCGTTATGCGTTATGCGTTATGCGTTATGCGTTGTGCGTTATACGTTTGCGTTATGCGTTATGCGTGATCCGACATGCATTATGCGTTATGCGTTATGCGTTATTCGTTATGAGTAATGAGTTATAAGTTATGCGTTATGCGTGATCCGACATGCATTATGCGTTATGCGTTATGCGTTATTCGTTATGAGTAATGAGTTATAAGTTATGCGTTATGCGTTATGCTTTATGCATTATGCGTTATGCGTTATGCGTTATGCTTTATGCGTTATGCGTTACTCCTTATGAGTTATGAGTTATAAGTTATGCGTAATCCGTTATGCGTTATGCGTTATGCTTTATGCGTTATGCGTTATGCGTTATGCTTTATGCGTTATGCGTTATGCGTTATGCGTGATCCGACATGCATTATGCATTTTGCGTTATTCGTTATGAGTTATGAGTTATAAGTTATGCGTAATGCGTTATGCGTTATGCGTTATGCATTATGCTTTATCCGTTACGCGTTATGCGTTATGCTTTATGCGTTATGCGTTATGCGTTATGCGTTATGCGTAATGCGTTATGCGTTATGCGTTATGCGTTATGCTTTATGCGTTATGCGTTATGCGTTATGCTTTATGCGTTATTCGTTATGCGTTATGCGTTATGCGTTATGCGTTATGCGTTATGAGTTATACGTTATGCGTTATGCATTATGCATTATGCGTTATGCGTTATGCGTTATGCGTTATGCGTTATGCGTTATGAGTTATACGTTATGCGTTATGCATTATGCATTATGCGTTATGCGTTATGCGTTATTCGTTATGAGTAATGAGTTATAAGTTATGCGTTATGCGTTATGCGTTATGCTTTATGCGTTATGCGTTATGCGTTATGCGTGATCCGACATGCATTATGCATTTTGCGTTATTCGTTATGAGTTATGAGTTATAAGTTATGCGTAATGCGTTATGCGTTATGCGTTATGCATTATGCTTTATCCGTTATGCGTTATGCGTTATGCTTTATGCGTTATGCGTTATGCGTTATGCGTTATGCGTAATGCGTTATGCGTTATGCGTTATGCGTTATGCTTTATGCGTTATGCGTTATGCGTTATGCTTTATGCGTTATTCGTTATGCGTTATGCGTTATGCGTTATGCGTTATGAGTTATACGTTATGCGTTATGCATTATGCATTATGCGTTATGCGTTATGCGTTATTCGTTATGAGTAATGAGTTATAAGTTATGCGTTATGCGTTATGCGTTATGCGTTACGCGTTATGCGTTATGCTTTATGCGTTATGCGTTACTCCTTATGAGTTATGAGTTATAAGTTATGCGTAATCCGTTATGCGTTATGCGTTATGCTTTATGCGTTATGCGTTATGCGTTATGCGTTACGCGTTATGCGTTATGCGTGATCCGTTATGCGTTATGCGTTATGCGTTATGCGTTATGCGTTACGCGTTATGCGTTATGCGTTATGCGTTATGCGTTATGCGTTATGCTTTATGCGTTATGCGTTATGAGTTATACGTTATGCGTTATGCATTATGCTTTATGCGTTATGCGTTATGCGTTATATGTTATGCGTTATGCGTTATGCGTTATGCGTTATGCGTTATGCGTTATGCGTTATGCGTTATGCGTTGTGCGTTATACGTTTGCGTTATGCGTTATGCGTTTTGCGTTATACGGTATGCGTTATGCGTTATGCGTTTGCGTTATGCGTTATGCGTTATGCGTTATGCGTTATGCTTTATGCGTTATGCGTTATGAGGTATACGTTATGCGTTATGCGTTATGCGTTGTGCGTTATGCGTTATGCGTTACGCGTTATGCGTTATGCGTTATGCTTTATGCGATATGCGTTACTCCTTATGAGTTATGAGTTATAAGTTATGCGTAATGCGTTATGCGTTATGCGTTATGCTTTATGCGTTATGCGTTATGCGTTATGCGTTATGCGTTATGCGTTATGCGTTATGCGTTATGCGTTATGCGTTATGCGTTATGCGATATGCGTCATGCATCAAGCCTTATGCGATATGCGATATGCGTCATGCATCAAGCCTTATGCGTTATGGGTTATGCGTTAACGTTATGCGTTATGCGTTATGATTTATGCTTTATGCGTTATGCGTTATGCGTGATCCGACATGCGTTATGCATTTTGCGTTATGCGTTATTCGTTATGAGTTATGAGTTATAAGTTATGCGTAATGCGTTATGCGTTATGCGTTATGCATTATGCTTTATCCGTTATGCGTTATGTGTTATGCTTTATGCGTTATGCGTTATGCGTTATGCGTTATGCGTTATGCGTTATGCGTTATGCGTTATGCGTTATTCGTTATGAGTAATGAGTTATAAGTTATGCGTTATGCGTAATGCGTTATGCGTTATGCGTTATGCGTTATGCTTTATGCGTTATGCGTTATGCGTTATGCGTGATCCGACATGCATTATGCATTTTGCGTTATTCGTTATGAGTTATGAGTTATAAGTTATGCGTAATGCGTTATGCGTTATGCGTTATGCATTATGCTTTATCCGTTATGCGTTATGCGTTATGCTTTATGCGTTATGAGTTATACGTTATGCGTTATGCATTATGCATTATGCGTTATGCGTTATGCGTTATGCGTTATGCGTTATGCGTTATGAGTTATACGTTATGCGTTATGCATTATGCATTATGCGTTATGCGTTATGCGTTATTCGTTATGAGTAATGAGTTATAAGTTATGCGTTATGCGTTATGCGTTATGCTTTATGCGTTATGCGTTATGCGTTATGCGTGATCCGACATGCATTATGCATTTTGCGTTATTCGTTATGAGTTATGAGTTATAAGTTATGCGTAATGCGTTATGCGTTATGCGTTATGCATTATGCTTTATCCGTTATGCGTTATGCGTTATGCTTTATGCGTTATGCGTTATGCGTTATGCGTTATGCGTAATGCGTTATGCGTTATGCGTTATGCGTTATGCTTTATGCGTTATGCGTTATGCGTTATGCTTTATGCGTTATTCGTTATGCGTTATGCGTTATGCGTTATGCGTTATGAGTTATACGTTATGCGTTATGCATTATGCATTATGCGTTATGCGTTATGCGTTATTCGTTATGAGTAATGAGTTATAAGTTATGCGTTATGCGTTATGCGTTATGCGTTATGCGTTATGCGTTATGCTTTATGCGTTATGCGTTACTCCTTATGAGTTATGAGTTATAAGTTATGCGTAATCCGTTATGCGTTATGCGTTATGCTTTATGCGTTATGCGTTATGCGTTATGCGTTACGCGTTATGCGTTATGCGTGATCCGTTATGCGTTATGCGTTATGCGTTATGCGTTATGCGTTATGCGTTACGCGTTACGCGTTATGCGTTATGCGTTATGCGTTATGCGTTATGCGTTATGCTTTATGCGTTATGCGTTATGAGTTATACGTTATGCGTTATGCATTATGCTTTATACGTTATGCGTTATGCGTTATATGTTATGCGTTATGCGTTATGCGTTATGCGTTATGCGTTATGCGTTATGCGTTATGCGTTATGCGTTGTGCGTTATACGTTTGCGTTATGCGTTATGCGTTTTGCGTTATACGGTATGCGTTATGCGTTTGCGTTATGCGTTATGCGTTATGCGTTATGCGTTATGCTTTATGCGTTATGCGTTATGAGGTATACGTTATGCGTTATGCGTTATGCGTTGTGCGTTATGCGTTATGCGTTACGCGTTATGCGTTATGCGTTATGCTTTATGCGATATGCGTTACTCCTTATGAGTTATGAGTTATAAGTTATGCGTAATGCGTTATGCGTTATGCGTTATGCTTTATGCGTTATGCGTTATGCGTTATGCGTTATGCGTTATGCGTTATGCGTTATGCGTTATGCGTTATGCGTTATGCGTTATGCGTTATGCGTTATGCGATATGCGTCATGCATCAAGCCTTATGCGATATGCGATATGCGTCATGCATCAAGCCTTATGCGTTATGGGTTATGCGTTAACGTTATGCGTTATGCGTTATGATTTATGCTTTATGCGTTATGCGTTATGCGTGATCCGACATGCGTTATGCATTTTGCGTTATGCGTTATTCGTTATGAGTTATGAGTTATAAGTTATGCGTAATGCGTTATGCGTTATGCGTTATGCATTATGCTTTATCCGTTATGCGTTATGTGTTATGCTTTATGCGTTATGCGTTATGCGTTATGCGTTATGCGTTATGCGTTATGCGTTATGCGTTATGCGTTATTCGTTATGAGTAATGAGTTATAAGTTATGCGTTATGCGTAATGCGTTATGCGTTATGCGTTATGCGTTATGCTTTATGCGTTATGCGTTATGCGTTATGCGTGATCCGACATGCATTATGCATTTTGCGTTATTCGTTATGAGTTATGAGTTATAAGTTATGCGTAATGCGTTATGCGTTATGCGTTATGCATTATGCTTTATCCGTTATGCGTTATGCGTTATGCTTTATGCGTTATGCGTTATGCGTTATGCGTTATGCGTTATGTGTTATGCTTTATGCGTTATGCGTTATGCGTTATGCTTTATGCGTTATTCGTTATGCGTTATGCGTTATGCGTTATGCGTTATGCGTTATGCGTTATGCGTGATCCGACATGCATTATGCGTTATGCGTTATGCGTTATTCGTTATGAGTAATGAGTTATAAGTTATGCGTTATGCGTTATGCTTTATGCACTATGCGTTATGCGTTATGCGTTATGCGTTATGCGTTATGCGTTATGCGTTATGCGTTATGCTTTATGCGTTATGCGTTACTCCTTATGAGTTATGAGTTATAAGTTATGCGTAATCCGTTATGCGTTATGCGTTATGCTTTATGCGTTATGCGTTATGCGTTATGCGTTATGCGTTATGCGTTATGCGTGATCCGTTATGCGTTATGCGTTATGCGTTATGCGTTATGCGTTATGCGTTATGCGTTATGCGTTATGCGTTATGCGTTATGCGTTATGCGTTATGCGTTATGCGTTATGCGTTATGCGTTATGGGTTATGCGTTATGCTTTATGCGTTATGCGTTATGAGTTATACGTTATGCGTTATGCATTATGCGTTATGCGTTATGCGTTATGCGTTATATGTTATGCGTTATGCGTTATGCTTTATGCGTTATGCGTTATGCGTTATGCGTTGTGCGTTATACGTTTGCGTTATGCGTCATGCGTTTTGCGTTATACGGTATGCGTTATGCGTTTGCGTTATGCGTTATGCGTTATGCGTTATGCGTTATGCGTTATGCGTTATGCGTTATGCTTTATGCGTTATGCGTTATGAGTTATACGTTATGCGTTATGCGTTATGCGTTGTGCGTTATGCGTTATGCGTTTAGCGTTATGCGTTATGCGTTATGCTTTATGCGATATGCGTTACTCCTTATGAGTTATGAGTTATAAGTTATGCGTAATGCGTTATGCGTTATGCGTTATGCTTTATGCGTTATGCGTTATGCGTTATGCGTTATGCGTTATGCGTTACGCTTTATGCGTTATGCATTATGCGTTATGCGTTATGCGTTATGCATTATGCGTTATGCGTTATGCGTGATGCGTTATGCGTTAAGCGTTATGCGTTTTGCTGTATTCGTTATGCGTTGAGCATTATGCGTTATGCGTTATGTGTTATGCGTTATGCGTTATGCGTTATACGTTATGCGTTATGCGTTATGCGTGATCCGTTATGTGTTAGGCGATATACGTTTTGCGGTATTCGTTATGCGTTATGATTTATGCTTTATGCTTTATGCGTTATGCGTTATGCGTTATGCGTTATGAGTTATGCGTTATGCGTTATGCGTTATGCGTTATGCGTTATGCGTTTTGCGGTATTAGGTATGCGTTGTGCATTATGCGTTATGCGTTGTGCGTTATGGGTTATGATTTATGCGTTATGCGATATGAGTTATGCGTTAAGCGTTATGCGTTATGCGTTATGCGTGATCCGACATGCATTATGCATTTTGCGTTATGCGTTATTCGTTATGAGTTATGAGTTATAAGTTATGTTTAATGCGTTATGCGTTATGCGTTATGCATTATGCTTTATCCGTTATGCGTTATGCGTTATGCTTTATGCGTTATGCGTTATGCGTTATGCCTTATGCGTTATGCGTTATTCGTTATGAGTAATGAGTTATAAGTTATGCGTTATGCGTTATGCTTCATGCGTTATGCGTTATGCGTTATGCGTTATGCGTTATGCGTTATGCGTTATGCGCTATGCGTTATACGGTATGCGTTATGCGTTATGCGTTATGCGTTATGCGTTATGCGTTATGCGTTATGCGTTATGCGTTATGCGTTATGCGTTATGCGTTATGCGTTATGCGTTATGCGTTATGCGTTATGCGTTATGCGTTATGCGTTATGCGTTATGCTTTATGCGTTATGCGTCATGCGTTATGCTTTATGCGTTATGCGTTACTCCTTATGAGTTATGGGTTATAAGTTATGCGTTATGGGTTATGCGTTAACGTTATGCGTTATGCGTTATGATTTATGCGTTATGCGTTATGCTTTATGCGTTATGCGTTATGCGTTATGAGTAATGAGTTATAAGTTATGCGTTATGCGTTATTCGTTATGAGTAATGAGTTATAAGTTATGCGTTATGCGTTATGCTTTATGCGTTATGCGTTATGCGGTATGCTTCATGCGTTATGCGTTACTCCTTATGAGTTATGAGTTAAAAGTTATGCGTAATGCGGTATGCGTTATACGTTATACGTTATGCGTTATGCGTTATGCGTTATGCGTTATGCGTTATGCGTTATGCGTTATGCGTTATGCGTTATGCATTATGTGTTATGCGTTATGCGTTATGCGTTAAGCGTTATGCGTTTTGCTGTATTCGTTATGCGTTGTGCATTATGAGTTATGCGTTATGCGTTATGCGTTATGCGTTATCCGTTGTTCGTTATGCGTTATGCGTTGTGCGTTATACGTTTGCGTTATGCGTTATGCGTTATACGGTATGCGTTATGCGTTATACGTTATGCGTTAGGGGTTATGCGTTATGCGTTATGCGTTATGCTTTATGCGTTATGCATTATGCGTTATGCGTTATGCGATATGCGTTATCCGTTATGCGTTATGCGTTATGCGTTATTCGTTATGAGTAATGAGTTATAAGTTATGCGTTATGCGTTATGCGTTATGCGTTATGCTTTATGCGTTATGCGTTATGCGTTATGCGTTATGCGTTATGCGTTATGCGTTTTGCGTTATGCGTTATGCGTTATGCGTTAGGGGTTATGCGTTATCCGTTATGCGTTAGGCGTTATGCGTTATGCGTTATGCGTTATGCGTTATGCGTTATGCGTTATGCGTTATGCGTTATGATTTATGCTTTATGCTTTATGCGTTATGCGTTATGCGTTATGCGTTATGAGTTATGCTTTATGCGTTGTGAGTTATTAGTTACACGTTATGCGTTATGCGTTATGCGTTATGCGTTAGGGGTTATGCGTTATCCGTTATGCGTTAGGCGTTATGCGTTATGCGTTATGCGTTATGCGTTATGCGTTAGGGGTTATGCGTTATGCGTTATGCGTTATGCTTTATGCGTTATGCATTATGCGTTATGCGTTATGCGATATGCGTTATCCGTTATGCGTTATGCGTTATGCGTTATTCGTTATGAGTAATGAGTTATAAGTTATGCGTTATGCGTTATGCGTTATGCGTTATGCTTTATGCGTTATGCGTTATGCGTTATGCGTTATGCGTTATGCGTTATGCGTTTTGCGTTATGCGTTATGCGTTATGAATTGTGCGTTATACGTTTGCGTTATGAGTTATGCGTTATGCTTTATGCGTTATGCGTTATGCGTTATGCGTTATGCGATATGCTTTATGCGTTATGCGTTATGCGTTATGCGTTATGCGTTATGCGTTATGCGTTATGCGTTATGCGTTATGCGTTATGCGTTATGATTTATGCTTTATGCTTTATGCGTTATGCGTTATGCGTTATGCGTTATGAGTTATGCGTTATGAGTTATGCGTTATGCGTTATGCGTTATGCGTTATGCGTTATGCGTTATGCGTTATGCGTTATGCGTTTTGCGGTATTCGTTATGCGTTGTGCATTATGCGTTATGCGTTGTGCGTCATGGGTTATGATTTATGCGTTATGCGATATGAGTTATGCGTTAAGCGTTATGCGTTATGCGTTATGCGTTATGCGTTATGCGTTATGCGTTATGCGTTATGCGTTATGCGTTATGCGTCATGCGATATGCGTTATGCGTTATGCGTTATGCGTTGTGCGTTATACGTTTGCGTTATGCGTTATGCGTTATGCGTTATACGGTATGCGTTATGCGTTATGCGTTTGCGTTATGCGTTATGCGTTATGCGTTATGCGTTATGCGTTATGCGTTATGCGTTATGCTTTATGCGTTATGCGTTATGAGTTATACGTTATGCGTTATGCGTTATGCGTTGTGCGTTATGCGTTATGCGTTATGCGTTATGCGTTATGCGTTATGCTTTATGCGATATGCGTTACTCCTTATGAGTTATGAGTTATAAGTTATGCGTAATGCGTTATGCGTTATGCTTTATGCGTTATGCGTTATGCGTTATGCGTTATGCGTTACGCTTTATGCGTTATGCATTATGCGTTATGCGTTATGTGTTATGCATTATGCGTTATGCGTTATGCGTTATGCGTTATGCGTTATGCGTTGTGCGTTATACGTTTGCGTTATGCGTTATGCGTTATGCGTTATACGGTATGCGTTATTCGTTATGCGTTTGCGTTATGCGTTATGCGTTATGCGTTATGCGTTATGCGTTATGCGTTATGCGTTATGCTTTATGCGTTATGCGTTATGAGTTATACGTTATGCGTTATGCGTTATGCGTTGTGCGTTATGCGTTATGCGTTACGCGTTATGCGTTATGCGTTATGCTTTATGCGATATGCGTTACTCCTTATGAGTTATGAGTTATAAGTTATGCGTAATGCGTTATGCGTTATGCTTTATGCGTTATGCGTTATGCGTTATGCGTTATGCGTTACGCTTTATGCGTTATGCATTATGCGTTATGCGTTATGTGTTATGCATTATGCGTTATGCGTTATGCGTTATGCGTTATGCGTTGTGCGTTATACGTTTGCGTTATGCGTTATGCGTTATGCGTTATACGGTATGCGTTATGCGTTATGCGTTTGCGTTATGCGTTATGCGTTATGCGTTATGCGTTATGCGTTATGCGTTATGCGTTATGCTTTATGCGTTATGCGTTATGAGTTATACGTTATGCGTTATGCGTTATGCGTTGTGCGTTATGCGTTATGCGTTAAGCGTTATGCGTTATGCGTTATGCTTTATGCGATATGCGTTACTCCTTATGAGTTATGAGTTATAAGTTATGCGTAATGCGTTATGCGTTATGCTTTATGCGTTATGCGTTATGCGTTATGCGTTATGCGTTATGCGTTATGCGTTACGCTTTATGCGTTATGCATTATGCGTTATGCGTTATGCGTTATGCGATATGCGTTATGCGTTATGCGTTATGCGTTGTGCGTTATGCGTTATGCGTTATTCGTTATGAGTAATGAGTTATAAGTTATGCGTTATGCGTTATGCTTTATGCGTTATGCGTTATGCGTTATGCTTTATGCGTTATGCGTTACTCCTTATGAGTTATGAGTTAAAAGTTATGCGTAATGCGGTATGCGTTATACGTTATGCGTTATGCGTTATGCGTTATGCGTTATGCGTTATGCGTTATGCGTTATGCATTATGTGTTATGCGTTATGCGTTATGCGTTAAGCGTTATGCGTTTTGCTGTATTCGTTATGCGTTGTGCATTATGAGTTATGCGTTATGTGTTATGCTTTATGCGTTATGCGTTATGCGTTACGCTTTATGCGTTATGCATTATGCGTTATGCGTTATGCGTTATGCATTATGCGTTATGCGTTATGCGTGATCCGTTATGCGTTAAGCGTTATGCGTTTTGCTGTATTCGTAATGCGTTGTGCATTATGTGTTATGCGTTATGTGTTATGCGTTATGCGTTATGCGTTATACGTTATGCGTTATGCGTTATGCGTGATCCGTTATGTGTTAGGCGATATACGTTTTGCGGTATTCGTTATGCGTTATGCGTTATGCGTTATCCGTTGTTCGTTATGCGTTATGCGTTGTGCGTTATACGTTTGCGTTATGCGTTATGCGTTATACGGTATGCGTTATGCGTTATACGTTATGCGTTATGCGTTATGCGATATGCGATATGCGTTATGCGTTATGCGTTATGCTTTATGCGTTGTGAGTTATTAGTTACACGTTATGCGTTATGCGTTATGCGTTATGCGTTAGGGGTTATGCGTTATCCGTTATGCGTTAGGCGTTATGCGTTATGCGTTATGCGTTATGCGTTATGCGTTATGGGTTATGCGTTATGCGTTATGCGTTATGCTTTATGCGTTATGCATTATGCGTTATGCGTTATGCGATATGCGTTATCCGTTATGCGTTATGCGTTATGCGTTATTCGTTATGAGTAATGAGTTATAAGTTATGCGTTATGCGTTATGCGTTATGCGTTATGCGTTATGCTTTATGCGTTATGCGTTATGCGTTATGCGTTATGCGTTATGCGTTATGCGTTATGCGTTTTGCGTTATGCGTTATGCGTTATGAATTGTGCGTTATACGTTTGCGTTATGAGTTATGCGTTATGCTTTATGCGTTATGCGTTATGCGTTATGCGTTATGCGATATGCGTTATGCGTTATGCGTTATGCGTTATGCGTTATGCGTTATGCGTTATGCGTTATGCGTTATGCGTTATGATTTATGCTTTATGCTTTATGCGTTATGCGTTATGCGTTATGCGTTATGAGTTATGCGTTATGAGTTATGCGTTATGCGTTATGCGTTATGCGTTATGCGTTATGCGTTTTGCGGTATTCGTTATGCGTTGTGCATTATGCGTTATGCGTTGTGCGTCATGGGTTATGATTTATGCGTTATGCGATATGAGTTATGCGTTAAGCGTTATGCGTTATGCGTTATGCGTTATGCGTTATGCGTTATGCGTTATGCGTTATGCGTTATGCGTTATGCGTTATGCGTTATGCGTTATGCGTTATGCGATATGCGTTATGCGTTATGCGTTATGCGTTGTGCGTTATACGTTTGCGTTATGCGTTATGCGTTATGCGTTATACGGTATGCGTTATGCGTTATGCGTTTGCGTTATGCGTTATGCGTTATGCGTTATGCGTTATGCGTTATGCGTTATGCGTTATGCGTTATGCGTTATGCGTTATGCTTTATGCGTTATGCGTTATGAGTTATACGTTATGCGTTATGCGTTATGCGTGGTGCGTTATGCGTTATGCGTTATGCGTTATGCGTTATGCTTTATGCGATATGCGTTATGCTTTATGCGATATGCGTTACTCCTTATGAGTTATGAGTTATAAGTTATGCGTAATGCGTTATGCGTTATGCTTTATGCGTTATGCGTTATGCGTTATGCGTTATGCGTTATGCGTTACGCTTTATGCGTTATGCATTATGCGTTATGCGTTATGCGTTATGCGATATGCGTTATGCGTTATGCGTTATGCGTTGTGCGTTATGCGTTATGCGTTATTCGTTATGAGTAATGAGTTATAAGTTATGCGTTATGCGTTATGCTTTATGCGTTATGCGTTATGCGTTATGCTTTATGCGTTATGCGTTACTCCTTATGAGTTATGAGTTAAAAGTTATGCGTAATGCGGTATGCGTTATACGTTATACGTTATGCGTTATGCGTTATGCGTTATGCGTTATGCGTTATGCGTTATGCGTTATGCATTATGTGTTATGCGTTATGCGTTATGCGTTAAGCGTTATGCGTTTTGCTGTATTCGTTATGCGTTGTGCATTATGAGTTATGCGTTATGTGTTATGCTTTATGCGTTATGCGTTATGCGTTACGCTTTATGCGTTATGCATTATGCGTTATGCGTTATGCGTTATGCATTATGCGTTATGCGTTATGCGTGATCCGTTATGCGTTAAGCGTTATGCGTTTTGCTGTATTCGTAATGCGTTGTGCATTATGTGTTATGCGTTATGTGTTATGCGTTATGCGTTATGCGTTATACGTTATGCGTTATGCGTTATGCGTGATCCGTTATGTGTTAGGCGATATACGTTTTGCGGTATTCGTTATGCGTTATGCGTTATGCGTTATCCGTTGTTCGTTATGCGTTATGCGTTGTGCGTTATACGTTTGCGTTATGCGTTATGCGTTATACGGTATGCGTTATGCGTTATACGTTATGCGTTATGCGTTATGCGATATGCGATATGCGTTATGCGTTATGCGTTATGCTTTATGCGTTGTGAGTTATTAGTTACACGTTATGCGTTATGCGTTATGCGTTATGCGTTAGGGGTTATGCGTTATCCGTTATGCGTTAGGCGTTATGCGTTATGCGTTATGCGTTATGCGTTATGCGATATGCGTTATGCGTTATGCGTTATGCGTTATGCTTTATGCGTTATGCATTATGCGTTATGCGTTATGCGATATGCGTTATCCGTTATGCGTTATGCGTTATGCGTTATTCGTTATGAGTAATGAGTTATAAGTTATGCGTTATGCGTTATGCGTTATGCGTTATGCTTTATGCGTTATGCGTTATGCGTTATGCGTTATGCGTTATGCGTTATGCGTTTTGCGTTATGCGTTATGCGTTATGAATTGTGCGTTATACGTTTGCGTTATGAGTTATGCGTTATGCTTTATGCGTTATGCGTTATGCGTTATGCGTTATGCGATATGCGTTATGCGTTATGCGTTATGCGTTATGCGTTATGCGTTATGCGTTATGCGTTATGCGTTATGCGTTATGCGTTATGCGTTATGATTTATGCTTTATGCTTTATGCGTTATGCGTTATGCGTTATGCGTTATGAGTTATGCGTTATGAGTTATGCGTTATGCGTTATGCGTTATGCGTTATGCGTTATGCGTTTTGCGGTATTCGTTATGCGTTGTGCATTATGCGTTATGCGTTGTGCGTCATGGGTTATGATTTATGCGTTATGCGATATGAGTTATGCGTTAAGCGTTATGCGTTATGCGTTATGCGTTATGCGTTATGCGTTATGCGTTATGCGTTATGCGTTATGCGTTATGCGTTATGCGTAATGCGTTATGCGTTATGCGATATGCGTTATGCGTTATGCGTTATGCGTTGTGCGTTATACGTTTGCGTTATGCGTTATGCGTTATGCGTTATACGGTATGCGTTATGCGTTATGCGTTTGCGTTATGCGTTATGCGTTATGCGTTATGCGTTATGCGTTATGCGTTATGCGTTATGCGTTATGCGTTATGCTTTATGCGTTATGCGTTATGAGTTATACGTTATGCGTTATGCGTTATGCGTTGTGCGTTATGCGTTATGCGTTATGCGTTACGCGTTATGCGTTATGCGTTATGCTTTATGCGATATGCGTTACTCCTTATGAGTTATGAGTTATAAGTTATGCGTAATGCGTTATGCGTTATGCTTTATGCGTTATGCGTTATGCGTTATGCGTTATGCGTTATGCGTTATGCGTTACGCTTTATGCGTTATGCATTATGCGTTATGCGTTATGTGTTATGCATTATGCGTTATGCGTTATGCGTGATGCGTTATGCGTTAAGCGTTATGCGTTTTGCTGTATTCGTTATGCGTTGAGCATTATGCGTTATGCGTTATGTGTTATGCGTTATGCGTTATGCGTTATACGTTATGCGTTATGCGTTCTGCGTGATCCGTTATGTGTTAGGCGATATACGTTTTGCGGTATTCGTTATGCGTTATGATTTATGCTTTATGCTTTATGCGTTATGCGTTATGCGTTATGCGTTATGAGTTATGCGTTATGCGTTATGCGTTATGCGTTATGCGTTATGCGTTTTGCGGTATTCGTTATGCGTTGTGCATTATGCGTTATGCGTTGTGCGTTATGGGTTATGATTTATGCGTTATGCGATATGAGTTATGCGTTAAGCGTTATGCGTTATGCGTTATGCGTTATGCGTTATGCGTTATGCGTTATGCGTTATGCGTTATGCGTTATGCGTGATCCGACATGCGTTATGCATTTTGCGTTATGCGTTATTCGTTATGAGTTATGAGTTATAAGTTATGCGTAATGCGTTATGCGTTATGCGTTATGCATTATGCTTTATCCGTTATGCGTTATGCGTTATGCTTTATGCGTTATGCGTTATGCGTTATGCGTTATGCGTTATGCGTTATGCGTTATGCGTTATGCGTTATGCGTTATTCGTTATGAGTAATGAGTTATAAGTTATGCGTTATGCGTAATGCGTTATGCGTTATGCTTTATGCGTTATGCGTTATGCGTTATGCGTGATCCGACATGCATTATGCATTTTGCGTTATTCGTTATGAGTTATGAGTTATAAGTTATGCGTAATGCGTTATGCGTTATGCGTTATGCATTATGCTTTATCCGTTATGCGTTATGCGTTATGCTTTATGCGTTATGCGTTATGCGTTATGCGTTATGCGTAATGCGTTATGCGTTATGCGTTATGCGTTATGCTTTATGCGTTATGCGTTATGCGTTATGCTTTATGCGTTATCCGTTATGCGTTATGCGTTATGCGTTATGCGTTATGCGTTATGCGTTATGCGTGATCCGACATGCATTATGCGTTATGCGTTATGCGTTATTCGTTATGAGTAATGAGTTATAAGTTATGCGTTATGCGTTATGCTTTATGCATTATGCGTTATGCGTTATGCGTTATGCTTTATGCGTTATGCGTTACTCCTTATGAGTTATGAGTTATAAGTTATGCGTAATCCGTTATGCGTTATGCGTTATGCTTTATGCGTTATGCGTTATGCGTTATGCGTTACGCGTTATGCGTTATGCGTGATCCGTTATGCGTTATGCGTTATGCGTTATGCGTTATGCATTATGCGTTATGCGTTATGCGTTATATGTTATGCGTTATGCGTTATGCGTTATGCGTTATGCGTTATGCGTTATGCGTTATGCGTTGTGCGTTATACGTTTGCGTTATGCGTTATGCGTGATCCGACATGCATTATGCGTTATGCGTTATGCGTTATTCGTTATGAGTAATGAGTTATAAGTTATGCGTTATGCGTGATCCGACATGCATTATGCGTTATGCGTTATGCGTTATTCGTTATGAGTAATGAGTTATAAGTTATGCGTTATGCGTTATGCTTTATGCATTATGCGTTATGCGTTATGCGTTATGCTTTATGCGTTATGCGTTACTCCTTATGAGTTATGAGTTATAAGTTATGCGTAATCCGTTATGCGTTATGCGTTATGCTTTATGCGTTATGCGTTATGCGTTATGCGTTATGCGTAATGCGTTATGCGTTATGCGTTATGCGTTATGCTTTATGCGTTATGCGTTATGCGTTATGCGTGATCCGACATGCATTATGCATTTTGCGTTATTCGTTATGAGTTATGAGTTATAAGTTATGCGTAATGCGTTATGCGTTATGCGTTATGCATTATGCTTTATCCGTTATGCGTTATGCGTTATGCTTTATGCGTTATGCGTTATGCGTTATGCTTTATGCGTTATTCGTTATGCGTTATGCGTTATGCGTTATGCGTTATGAGTTATACGTTATGCGTTATGCATTATGCATTATGCGTTATGCGTTATGCGTTATTCGTTATGAGTAATGAGTTATAAGTTATGCGTTATGCGTTATGCGTTATGCGTTATGCGTTATGCGTTATGCGTTATGCGTTATGCGTTATGCGTTATGCGTTATGCGTTATGCATTATGCGTTATGCGTTATGCGTTATGGGTTATGCGTTATGCGTTATGCGTTATGCGTTATGCTTTATGCGTTATGCGTTATGAGTTATACGTTATGCGTTATGCATTATGCGTTATGCGTTATGCGTTATGCGTTATATGTTATGCGTTATGCGTTATGCGTTATGCGTTATGCGTTATGCGTTATGCGTTATGCGTTGTGCGTTATACGTTTGCGTTATGCGTTATGCGTTTTGCGTTATACGGTATGCGTTATGCGTTATGCGTTTGCGTTATGCGTTATGCGTTATGCGTTATGCGTTATGCGTTATGCGTTATGCGTTATGCTTTATGCGTTATGCGTTATGAGTTATACGTTATGCGTTATGCGTTATGCGTTGTGCGTTATGCGTTATGCGTTACGCGTTATGCGTTATGCGTTATGCGTTATGCGTTATGCGTTATGCGTTATGCGTTATGCGTTATGCGTTATGCGTTATGCGTTATTCGTTATGAGTAATGAGTTATAAGTTATGCGTTATGCGTAATGCGTTATGCGTTATGCGTTATCCGTTATGCTTTATGCGTTATGCGTTATGCGTTATGCGTGATCCGACATGCATTATGCATTTTGCGTTATTCGTTATGAGTTATGAGTTATAAGTTATGCGTAATGCGTTATGCGTGATCCGACATGCATTATGCGTTATGCGTTATTCGTTATGAGTAATGAGTTATAAGTTATGCGTTATGCGTTATGCTTTATGCACTATGCGTTATGCGTTATGCGTTATGCGTTATGCGTTATGCGTTATGCGTTATGCTTTATGCGTTATGCGTTACTCCTTATGAGTTATGAGTTATAAGTTATGCGTAATCCGTTATGCGTTATGCGTTATGCTTTATGCGTTATGCGTTATGCGTTATGCGTTATGCGTTATGCGTGATCCGTTATGCGTTATGCGTTATGCGTTATGCGTTATGCGTTATGCGTTATGCGTTATGCGTTATGCGTTATGCGTTATGCGTTATGCTTTATGCGTTATGCGTTATGAGTTATACGTTATGCGTTATGCATTATGTGTTATGCGTTATGCGTTATGCGTTATATGTTATGCGTTATGCGTTATGCGTTATGCGTTATGCGTTATGCGTTATGCGTTGTGCGTTATACGTTTGCGTTATGCGTTATGCGTTATGCGTTTTGCGTTATACGGTATGCGTTATGCGTTATGCGTTTGCGTTATGCGTTATTCGTTATGCGTTATGCGTTATGCGTTATGCGTTATGCTTTATGCGTTATGCGTTATGAGTTATACGTTATGCGTTATGCGTTATGCGTTGTGCGTTATGCGTTATGCGTTATGCGTTACGCGTTATGCGTTATGCGTTATGCTTTATGCGATATGCGTTACTCCTTATGAGTTATGAGTTATAAGTTATGCGTAATGCGTTATGCGTTATGCGTTATGCTTTATGCGTTATACGTTATGCGTTATGCGTTATGCGTTATGCGTTACGCTTTATGCGTTATGCATTATGCGTTATGCGTTATGCGTTATGCATTATGCGTTATGCGTTATGCGTGATGCGTTATGCGTTAACCGTTATGCGTTTTGCTGTATTCGTTATGCGTTGAGCATTATGCGTTATGCGTTATGTGTTATGCGTTATGCGTTATGCGTTATACGTTATGCGTTATGCGTTATGCGTGATCCGTTATGTGTTAGGCGATATACGTTTTGCGGTATTCGTTATGCGTTATGATTTATGCTTTATGCTTTATGCGTTATGCGTTATGCGTTATGCGTTATGAGTTATGCGTTATGCGTTATGCGTTATGCGTTATGCGTTATGCGTTTTGCGGTATTCGTTATGCGTTGTGCATTATGCGTTATGCGTTGTGCGTTAAGGGTTATGATTTATGCGTTATGCGATATGAGTTATGCGTTAAGCGTTATGCGTTATGCGTTATGCGTTATGCGTGATCCGACATGCATTATGCATTTTGCGTTATGCGTTATTCGTTATGAGTTATGAGTTATAAGTTATGTTTAATGCGTTATGCGTTATGCGTTATGCATTATGCTTTATCCGTTATGCGTTATGCGTTATGCTTTATGCGTTATGCGTTATGCGTTATGCGTTATGTGTTATGCGTTATGCGTTATGCGTTATACGTTATGCGTTATGCGTTATGCGTTATGCGTGATCCGTTATGTGTTAGGCGATATACGTTTTGCGGTATTCGTTATGCGTTATGCGTTATGCTTTATGCTTTATGCGTTATGCGTTATGCGTTATGCATTATGCGTTATGCGTTATGCGTGATCCGTTATGCGTTAAGCGTTATGCGTTTTGCTGTATTCGTAATGCGTTGTGCATTATTTGTTATGCGTTATGTGTTATGCGTTATGCGTTATGCGTTATACGTTATGCGTTATGCGTTATGCGTGATCCGTTATGTGTTAGGCGATATACGTTTTGCGGTATTCGTTATGCGTTATGCGTTATGCGTTATCCGTTGTTCGTTATGCGTTATGCGTTGTGCGTTATACGTTTGCGTTCTGCGTTATGCGTTATACGGTATGCGTTATGCGTTATACGTTATGCGTTATGCGTTATGCGATATGCGATATGCGTTATGCGTTATGCGTTATGCGTTATGCTTTATGCGTTGTGAGTTATTAGTTACACTTTATGCGTTATGCGTTATGCGTTATGCGTTAGGGGTTATGCGTTATCCGTTATGCGTTAGGCGTTATGCGTTATGCGTTATGCTTTATGCGTTATGCGTTATGCGTTATGAGTAATGAGTTATAAGTTATGCGTTATGCGTTATTCGTTATGAGTAATGAGTTATAAGTTATGCGTTATGCGTTATGCTTTATGCGTTATGCGTTATGCGTTATGCTTTATGCGTTATGCGTTACTCCTTATGAGTTATGAGTTAAAAGTTATGCGTAATGCGGTATGCGTTATACGTTATACGTTATACGTTATACGTTATACGTTATACGTTACGCGTTATGCGTTATGCATTATGTGTTATGCGTTATGCGTTATGCGTTAAGCGTTATGCGTTTTGCTGTATTCGTTATGCGTTGTGCTTTATGAGTTATGCGTTATGTGTTATGCTTTATGCGTTATGCGTTATGCGTTACGCTTTATGCGTTATGCATTATGCGTTATGCGTTATGCGTTATGCATTATGCGTTATGCGTTATGCGTGATCCGTTATGCGTTAAGCGTTATGCGTTTTGCTGTATTCGTAATGCGTTGTGCATTATGTGTTATGCGTTATGTGTTATGCGTTATGCGTTATGCGTTATACGTTATGCGTTATGCGTTATGCGTGATCCGTTATGTGTTAGGCGATATACGTTTTGCGGTATTCGTTATGCGTTATGCGTTATGCGTTATGCGTTATCCGTTGTTCGTTATGCGTTATGCGTTGTGCGTTATACGTTTGCGTTATGCGTTATGCGTTATACGGTATGCGTTATGCGTTATACGTTACACGTTATGCGTTATGCGTTATGCGTTATGCGTTAGGGGTTATGCGTTATCCGTTATGCGTTAGGCGTTATGCGTTATGCGTTATGCGTTATGCGTTATGCGTTAGGGGTTATGCGTTATGCGTTATGCGTTATGCTTTATGCTTTATGCGTTATGCATTATGCGTTATGCGTTATGCGATATGCGTTATCCGTTATGCGTTATGCGTTATGCGTTATTCGTTATGAGTAATGAGTTATAAGTTATGCGTTATGCGTTATGCGTTATGCTTTATGCGTTATGCGTTATGCGTTATGCGTTATGCGTTATGCGTTATGCGTTATGCGTTTTGCGTTATGCGTTATGCGTTATGAATTATGCGTTATACGTTTGCGTTATGCGTTATGCGTTATGCTTTATGCGTTATGCGTTATGCGTTATGCGTTATGCGATATGCGTTATGCGTTATGCGTTATGCGTTATGCGTTATGCGTTATGCGTTATGCGTTATGCGTTATGCGTTATGCGTTATGCATTATGCGTTATGCGTTATGCGTTATGCGTTATGCGTTATTCGTTATGAGTAATGAGTTATAAGTTATGCGTTATGCGTTATGCTTTATGCATTATGCGTTATGAGTTATGCGTTATGCGTTATGCGTTATGCGTTATGCGTTATGCGTTATGCGTTATGCGGTATGCGTTATGCGTTATGCGTTATGCCTTATGCGTTATGCGTTATTCGTTATGATTAATGAGTTATAAGTTATGCGTTATGCGTTATGCTTCATGCGTTATGCGTTATGCGTTATGCGTTATACGTTATGCGTTATGCGTTATGCGTTATGCGCTATGCGTTATACGGTATGCGTTATGCGTTATGCATTATGCTTTATCCGTTATGCGTTATGCGTTAAGCGTTATGCGTTTTGCTGTATTCGTTATGCGTTGTGCATTATGAGTTATGCGTTATGTGTTATGCTTTATGCGTTATGCGTTATGCGTTACGCTTTATGCGTTATGCATTATGCGTTATGCGTTATGCGTTATGCATTATGCGTTATGCGTTATGCGTGATCCGTTATGCGTTAAGCGTCATGCGTTTTGCTGTATTCGTAATGCGTTGTGCATTATGTGTTATGCGTTATGTGTTATGCGTTATGCGTTAGGGGTTATGCGTTATGCGTTATGCGTTATGCTTTATGCGTTATGCATTATGCGTTATGCGTTATGCGATATGCGTTATCCGTTATGCGTTATGCGTTATGCGTTATTCGTTATGAGTAATGAGTTATAAGTTATGCGTTATGCGTTATGCTTTATGCGTTATGCGTTATGCGTTATGCGTTATGCGTTATGCGTTATGCGTTATGCGTTTTGCGTTATGCGTTATGCGTTATGCGTTGTGCGTTATACGTTTGCGTTATGCGTTATGCGTTATGCTTTATGCGTTATGCGTTATGCGTTATGCGTTATGCGTTATGCGTTATGCGATATGCGTTATGCGTTATGCGTTATGCGTTATGCGTTATGCGTTATGCGTTATGCGTTATGCGTTATGCGTTATGCGTTATGCATTATGTGTTATGCGTTATGCGTTATGCGTTATGCGTTATTCGTTATGAGTAATGAGTTATAAGTTATGCGTTATGCGTTATGCTTTATGCATTATGCGTTATGCGTTATGCGTTATGCGTTATGCGTTATGCGTTATGCGTTATGCTTTATGCGTTATGCGTTACTCCTTATGAGTTATGAGTTATAAGTTATGCGTAATGCGTTATGCGTTATGCGTTATGCTTTATGCGTTATGCGTTATGCGTTATGCGTTATGCGTTATGCGTGATCCGTTATGCGTTATGCGTTATGCGTTATGCGTTATGCGTTATGCGTTATGCGTTATGCGTTATGCGTTATGCGTTATGCGTTATGCGTTATGCTTTATGCGTTATGCGTTACTCCTTATGAGTTGTGAGTTATAAGTTATGCGTAATGCGTTATGCTTTATGCGTTATGCGTTATGCGTTATGCGTTATGCGTTATGCGTTATGCGTTATGCGTTATGCGTTATGCTTTATGCGTTATGCGTTACTCCTTATGAGTTATGAGTTATAAGTTATGCGTAATGCGTTATGCGTTATGCGTTATGCTTTATGCGTTATGCGTTATGCGTTATGCGTTATGCGTTATGCGTGATCCGTTATGCGTTATGCGTTATGCGTTATGCGTTATGCGTTATGCGTTAGGGGTTATGCGTTATCCGTTATGCGTTAGGCGTTATGCGTTATGCGTTATGCTTTATGCGTTATGCGTTATGCGTTATGAGTAATGAGTTATAAGTTATGCGTTATGCGTTATTCGTTATGAGTAATGAGTTATAAGTTATGCGTTATGCGTTATGCTTTATGCGTTATGCGTTATGCGTTATGCTTTATGCGTTATGCGTTACTCCTTATGAGTTATGAGTTAAAAGTTATGCGTAATGCGGTATGCGTTATACGTTATACGTTATGCGTTATGCGTTATGCGTTATACGTTATGCGTTATGCGTTATGCATTATGTGTTATGCGTTATGCGTTATGCGTTAAGCGTTATGCGTTTTGCTGTATTCGTTATGCGTTGTGCATTATGTGTTATGCGTTATGTGTTATGCGTTATGCGTTATGCGTTAGGGGTTATGCGTTATGCGTTATGCGTTATGCTTTATGCGTTATGCATTATGCGTTATGCGTTATGCGATATGCGTTATCCGTTATGCGTTATGCGTTATGCGTTATTCGTTATGAGTAATGAGTTATAAGTTATGCGTTATGCGTTATGCTTTATGCGTTATGCGTTATGCGTTATGCGTTATGCGTTATGCGTTATGCGTTATGCGTTTTGCGTTATGCGTTATGCGTTATGCGTTGTGCGTTATACGTTTGCGTTATGCGTTATGCGTTATGCTTTATGCGTTATGCGTTATGCGTTATGCGTTATGCGTTATGCGTTATGCGATATGCGTTATGCGTTATGCGTTATGCGTTATGCGTTATGCGTTATGCGTTATGCGTTATGCGTTATGCATTATGTGTTATGCGTTATGCGTTATGCGTTATGCGTTATTCGTTATGAGTAATGAGTTATAAGTTATGCGTTATGCGTTATGCTTTATGCATTATGCGTTATGCGTTATGCGTTATGCGTTATGCGTTATGCGTTATGCGTTATGCTTTATGCGTTATGCGTTACTCCTTATGAGTTATGAGTTATAAGTTATGCGTAATGCGTTATGCGTTATGCGTTATGCTTTATGCGTTATGCGTTATGCGTTATGCGTTATGCGTTATGCGTGATCCGTTATGCGTTATGCGTTATGCGTTATGCGTTATGCGTTATGCGTTATGCGTTATGCGTTATGCGTTATGCGTTATGCGTTATGCGTTATGCTTTATGCGTTATGCGTTACTCCTTATGAGTTGTGAGTTATAAGTTATGCGTAATGCGTTATGCTTTATGCGTTATGCGTTATGCGTTATGCGTTATGCGTTATGCGTTATGCGTTATGCGTTATGCGTTATGCGATATGCGTTATGTGTGATCCGTTATGCGTTATGCGTTATGCGTTATGCGTTATGCTTTATGCGTTATGCGTTATGCGTTATGCGTTATACGGTGTGCGTTATGCGTTATTCGTTGTGCGTTATGGGTTATGAGTTATGCGTTATGCGATATGAGTTATGGGTTATGCGTTATGCATTTTGAGTTATGCGCCATGCGTTATGCGTTATGCGTTATGCGTTATGCGATATGCGTTGTGCGTTATGCGTTATGCGTTATGCGATATGCGTTGTGCGTTATGCGTTATGCGTTATGCGTTATGCGTTATGCGTTATGCGTTATGCGGTACGCGTTATGCGTTATGCGTTATGCGTTATGCGTTATGCGTTATGCGTTATGCGTTATACGTTGTACGTTATGCGTTATGCGTTATGCGTTATGCTTTATGCGTTATGCGTTATGCGTTATGCGTTATGCGTTATGCGTTATGCGTTATGCGTTATGCGTTATGCGTTATGCGTTATGCGTTATGCGTTATGCGTTATGCGTTATGCGTTATGCGTTATGCGTTATGCGTTATGCGTTATACGTTATGCGTTATGCGTTATGCGTTATGCTTTATGCGTTATGCGTTACTCCTTATGAGTTGTGAGTTATAAGTTATGCGTAATGCGTTATGCTTTATGCGTTATGCGTTATGCGTTATGCGTTATGCGTTATGCGTTATGCGTTATGCGTTATGCGTTATGCGTTATGCGTTATGCGTTATGTGTGATCCGTTATGCGTTATGCGTTATGCGTTATGCGTTATGCTTTATGCGTTATGCGTTATGCGTTATGCGTTATACGGTGTGCGTTATGCGTTATGCGTTATGCGTTATGAGTTATGCGTTATGCGTTATGCGTTATGCGTTATGCGTTTTGCGGTATTCGTTATGCGTTGTGCATTATGCGTTATGCGTTGTGCGTTATGGGTTATGATTTATGCGTTATGCGATATGAGTTATGCGTTATGCGTTATGCGTTATGCATTTTGAGTTATGCGCCATGCGTTATGCGTTATGCGTTATGCGATATGCGTTGTGCGTTATGCGTTATGCGTTATGCGATATGCGTTGTGCGTTATGCGTTATGCGTTATGCGTTATGCGTTATGCGTTATGCGGTACGCGTTATGCGGTATGCGTTATGCGTTATGCGTTATGCGTTATGCGTTATGCGTTATGCGTTATGCGTTATACGTTGTACGTTATGCGTTATGCGTTATGTTTTATGCGATATGCGTTATGCGTTATTCGTTATGCATTATGCGTTGTGCGTTATGCGTTATGCGTTATACGGTATGCGTTATGCGTTATGCGTTATGCGTTATGCGTTATGCTCTATACGTTATGCGTTATGCGTTACGCGTGATCCGTTATGTGTTAGGCGATATGCGTTATGCGTGATCCGACATGCATTATGCGTTATGCGTTATGCGTTATTCGTTATGAGTAATGAGTTATACGTTATGCGTTATGCGTTATGCTTTATGCATTATGCGTTATGCGTTATGCGTTATGCGTTATGCGTTATGCGTTATGCGTTATGCGTTATGCTTTATGCGTTATGCGTTACTCCTTATGAGTTATGAGTTATGCGTTATGCTTTATGCGTTATGCGTTATGCGTTATGCGTTATGCGTTATGCGTTATGCGTTATGCGTTATGCGTTATGCGTTATGCGTTATGCGTTATGCGTTATTCGTTATGAGTAATGAGTTATAAGATATGCGTTATGCGTTATGCTTTATGCATTATGCGTTATGCGTTATGCGTTTTGCGTTATGCGTTATGCGTTATGCGTTATGCGTTATGCGTTATGCGTTATGCGTTATGCGTTATGCGTTATGCGTTATGCGTTATGCGTTATGCTTTATGCGTTATGCGTTATGAGTTATACGTTATGCGTTATGCATTATGCGTTATGCGTTATGCGTTATGCGTTATATGTTATGCGTTATGCGTTATGCGTTATGCGTTATGCGTTATGCTTTATGCGTTATGCGTTATGAGTTATACGTTATGCGTTATGCATTATGCGTTATGCGTTATGCGTTATGCGTTATATGTTATGCGTTATGCGTTATGCGTTATGCTTTATGCGTTATGCGTTATGCGTTGTGCGTTATGCTTTATGCGTTATGCGTTATGCGTTATGCGTTATGCGTTATGCGATATGCGTTATGCGTTATGCGTTATGCGTTATGCGTTATGCGTTATGCGTTATGCGTTATGCGTTATGCGTTATGCGTTATGCGTTATGCATTATGCGTTATGCGTTATGCGTTATGCGTTATTCGTTATGAGTAATGAGTTATAAGTTATGCGTTTCGCGTTATGCTTTATGCATTATGCGTTATGCGTTATGCGTTATGCGTTATGCGTTATGCGTTATGCGTTATGCGTTATGCGTTATGCGTTATGCTTTATGCGTTATGAGTTACTCCTTATGAGTTATGAGTTATAAGTTATGCGTAATGCGTTATGCGTTATGCGTTATGCTTTATGCGTTATGCGTTATGCGTTATGCGTTATGCGTTATGCGTTATGCGTGATCCGTTATGCGTTATGCGTTATGCGTTATGCGTTTTGCGTTATGCGTTATGCGTTATGCGTTATGCGTTATGCGTTATGCGTTATGCGTTATGCTTTATGCGTTATGCGTTACTCCTTATGAGTTGTGAGTTATAAGTTATGCGTAATGCGTTATGCTTTATGCGTTATGCGTTATGCGTTATGCGTTATGCGTTATGCGTTATGCGTTATGCGTTATGCGTTATGCGTTATGCGATATGCGTTATGTGTGATCCGTTATGCGTTATGCGTTATGCGTTATGCGTTATGCTTTATGCGTTATGCGTTATGCGTTATGCGTTATACGGTGTGCGTTATGCGTTATGCGTTATGCGTTATGAGTTATGCGTTATGCGTTATGCGTTATGCGTTATGCGTTTTGCGGTATTCGTTATGCGTTGTGTATTATGCGTTATGCGTTGTGCGTTATGGGTTATGATTTATGCGTTATGCGATATGAGTTATGCGTTATGCGTTATGCGTTATGCATTTTGAGTTATGCGCCATGCGTTATGCGTTATGCGTTATGCGTTATGCGATATGCGTTGTGCGTTATGCGTTATGCGTTATGCGATATGCGTTGTGCGTTATGCGTTATGCGTTATGCGTTATGCGTTATGCGTTATGCGTTATGCGGTACGCGTTATGCGTTATGCGTTATGCGTTATGCGTTATGCGTTATGCGTTATGCGTTATACGTTGTACGTTATGCGTTATGCGTTATGTTTTATGCGATATGCGTTATGCGTTATTCGTTATGCATTATGCGTTGTGCGTTATGCGTTATGCGTTATACGGTATGCGTTATGCGTTATGCTTTATGCGTTATGCGTTATGCTTTATGCGTTATGCGTTATGCGTTATGCGTTATGCGTTATGCGTTATGCGTTATGCGTTATGCGTTATGCGTTATGCGTTATGCGTTATGCGTTATGCGTTATTCGTTATGAGTAATGAGTTATAAGATATGCGTTATGCGTTATGCTTTATGCATTATGCGTTATGCGTTATGCGTTATGCGTTTTGCGTTATGCGTTATGCGTTATGCGTTATGCGTTATGCGTTATGCGTTATGCGTTATGCGTTATGCGTTATGCGTTATGCTTTATGCGTTATGCGTTATGAGTTATACGTTATGCGTTATGCATTATGCGTTATGCGTTATGCGTTATGCGTTATATGTTATGCGTTATGCGTTATGCGTTATGCGTTATGCGTTATGCGTTATGCGTTGTGCGTTATACGTTTGCGTTATGCGTTATGCGTTATGCGTTATACGGTATGCGTTATGCGTTATGCGTTTGCGTTATGCGTTATGCGTTATGCGTTACGCGTTATGCGTTATGCGTTATGCTTTATGCGTTATGCGTTATGAGTTATACGTTATGCGTTGTGCGTTATGCGTTATGCGTTACGCGTTATGCGTTATGCGTTATGCGTTATGCTTTATGCGATATGCGTTACTCCTTATGAGTTATGAGTTATAAGTTATGCGTAATGCGTTATGCGTTATGCGTTATGCGTTATGCGTGATCCGTTATGCGTTAAGCGTTATGCGTTTTGCTGTATTCGTAATGCGTTGTGCATTATGTGTTATGCGTTATGTGTTATGCGTTATGCGTTATGCGTTATACGTTATGCGTTATGCGTTATGCGTGATCCGTTATGTGTTAGGCGATATACGTTTTGCGGTATTCGTTATGCGTTATGCGTTATGCGTTATCCGTTGTTCGTTATGCGTTATGCGTTGTGCGTTATACGTTTGCGTTCTGCGTTATGCGTTATACGGTATGCGTTATGCGTTATACGTTATGCGTTATGCGTTATGCGATATGCGATATGCGTTATGCGTAATGCGTTATGCGTTATGCTTTATGCGTTGTGAGTTATTAGTTACACTTTATGCGTTATGCGTTATGCGTTATGCGTTAGGGGTTATGCGTTATCCGTTATGCGTTAGGCGTTATGCGTTATGCGTTATGCTTTATGCGTTATGCGTTATGCGTTATGAGTAATGAGTTATAAGTTATGCGTTATGCGTTATTCGTTATGAGTAATGAGTTATAAGTTATGCGTTATGCGTTATGCTTTATGCGTTATGCGTTATGCGTTATGCTTTATGCGTTATGCGTTACTCCTTATGAGTTATGAGTTAAAAGTTATGCGTAATGCGGTATGCGTTATACGTTATACGTTATGCGTTATGCGTTATGCGTTATACGTTATGCGTTATGCGTTATGCATTATGTGTTATGCGTTATGCGTTATGCGTTAAGCGTTATGCGTTTTGCTGTATTCGTTATGCGTTGTGCATTATGAGTTATGCGTTATGTGTTATGCTTTATGCGTTATGCGTTATGCGTTACGCTTTATGCGTTATGCATTATGCGTTATGCGTTATGCGTTATGCATTATGCGTTATGCGTTATGCGTGATCCGTTATGCGTTAAGCGTTATGCGTTTTGCTGTATTCGTAATGCGTTGTGCATTATGTGTTATGCGTTATGTGTTATGCGTTATGCGTTATGCGTTATACGTTATGCGTTATGCGTTATGCGTGATCCGTTATGTGTTAGGCGATATACGTTTTGCGGTATTCGTTATGCGTTATGCGTTATGCGTTATCCGTTGTTCGTTATGCGTTATGCGTTGTGCGTTATACGTTTGCGTTATGCGTTATGCGTTATACGGTATGCGTTATGCGTTATACGTTACACGTTATGCGTTATGCGTTATGCGTTATGCGTTAGGGGTTATGCGTTATCCGTTATGCGTTAGGCGTTATGCGTTATGCGTTATGCGTTATGCGTTATGCGTTAGGGGTTATGCGTTATGCGTTATGCGTTATGCTTTATGCGTTATGCATTATGCGTTATGCGTTATGCGATATGCGTTATCCGTTATGCGTTATGCGTTATGCGTTATTCGTTATGAGTAATGAGTTATAAGTTATGCGTTATGCGTTATGCGTTATGCTTTATGCGTTATGCGTTATGCGTTATGCGTTATGCGTTATGCGTTATGCGTTATGCGTTATGCGTTTTGCGTTATGCGTTATGCGTTATGAATTATGCGTTATACGTTTGCGTTATGCGTTATGCGTTATGCTTTATGCGTTATGCGTTATGCGTTATGCGTTATGCGATATGCGTTATGCGTTATGCGTTATGCGTTATGCGTTATGCGTTATGCGTTATGCGTTATGCGTTATGCGTTATGCGTTATGCATTATGCGTTATGCGTTATGCGTTATGCGTTATGCGTTATTCGTTATGAGTAATGAGTTATAAGTTATGCGTTATGCGTTATGCTTTATGCATTATGCGTTATGAGTTATGCGTTATGCGTTATGCGTTATGCGTTATGCGTTATGCGGTATGCGTTATGCGTTATGCGTTATGCCTTATGCGTTATGCGTTATTCGTTATGATTAATGAGTTATAAGTTATGCGTTATGCGTTATGCTTCATGCGTTATGCGTTATGCGTTATGCGTTATACGTTATGCGTTATGCGTTATGCGTTATGCGCTATGCGTTATACGGTATGCGTTATGCGTTATGCATTATGCTTTATCCGTTATGCGTTATGCGTTAAGCGTCATGCGTTATGCTGTATTCGTTATGCGTTGTGCATTATGAGTTATGCGTTATGTGTTATGCTTTATGCGTTATGCGTTATGCGTTACGCTTTATGCGTTATGCATTATGCGTTATGCGTTATGCGTTATGCATTATGCGTTATGCGTTATGCGTGATCCGTTATGCGTTAAGCGTTATGCGTTTTGCTGTATTCGTAATGCGTTGTGCATTATGTGTTATGCGTTATGTGTTATGCGTTATGCGTTATGAGTTATACGTTATGCGTTATGCGTTAGGGGTTATGCGTTATGCGTTATGCGTTATGCTTTATGCGTTATGCATTATGCGTTATGCGTTATGCGATATGCGTTATCCGTTATGCGTTATGCGTTATGCGTTATTCGTTATGAGTAATGAGTTATAAGTTATGCGTTATGCGTTATGCTTTATGCGTTATGCGTTATGCTTTATGCGTTATGCGTTACTCCTTATGAGTTGTGAGTTATAAGTTATGCGTAATGCGTTATGCTTTATGCGTTATGCGTTATGCGTTGTGCATTATGTGTTATGCGTTATGTGTTATGCGTTATGCGTTATGAGTTATACGTTATGCGTTATGCGTTAGGGGTTACGCGTTATGCGTTATGCGTTATGCTTTATGCGTTATGCATTATGCGTTATGCGTTATGCGATATGCGTTATCCGTTATGCGTTATGCGTTATGCGTTATTCGTTATGAGTAATGAGTTATAAGTTATGCGTTATGCGTTATGCTTTATGCGTTATGCGTTATGCGTTATGCGTTATGCGTTATGCGTTATGCGTTATGCGTTATGCGTTATGCGTTATGCGTTATGCGTTATGCGTTATGCGTTATGCGTTATTCGTTATGAGTAATGAGTTATAAGATATGCGTTATGCGTTATGCTTTATGCATTATGCGTTATGCGTTATGCGTTTTGCGTTATGCGTAATGCGTTATGCGTTATGCGTTATGCGTTATGCGTTATGCGTTATGCGTTATGCGTTATGCGTTATGCGTTATGCTTTATGCGTTATGCGTTATGAGTTATACGTTATGCGTTATGCATTATGCGTTATGCGTTATGCGTTATGCGTTATATGTTATGCGTTATGCGTTATGCGTTATGCGTTATGCGTTATGCGTTGTGCGTTATGCTTTATGCGTTATGCGTTATGCGTTATGCGTTATGCGTTATGCGTTATGCGATATGCGTTATGCGTTATGCGTTATGCGTTATGCGTTATGCGTTATGCGTTATGCGTTATGCGTTATGCGTTATGCGTTATGCGTTATGCGTTATGCGTTATGCGTTATGCATTATGCGTTATGCGTTATGCGTTATGCGTTATTCGTTATGAGTAATGAGTTATAAGTTATGCGTTATGCGTTATGCTTTATGCATTATGCGTTATGCGTTATGCGTTATGCGTTATGCGTTATGCATTATGCGTTATGCGTTATGCGTTATGCGTTATGCTTTATGCGTTATGAGTTACTCCTTATGAGTTATGAGTTATAAGTTATGCGTAATGCGTTATGCGTTATGCGTTATGCTTTATGCGTTATGCGTTATGCGTTATGCGTTATGCGTTATGCGTTATGCGTTATGCGTTATACGTTATGCGTTATGCGTTATGCGTTATGCTTTATGCGTTATGCGTTACTCCTTATGAGTTGTGAGTTATAAGTTATGCGTAATGCGTTATGCTTTATGCGTTATGCGTTATGCGTTATGCGATATGCGTTATGTGTGATCCGTTATGCGTTATGCGTTATGCGTTATGCGTTATGCGTTATGCTTTATGCGTTATGCGTTATGCGTTATGCGTTATACGGTGTGCGTTATGCGTTATGCGTTATGCGTTATGAGTTATGCGTTATGCGTTATGCGTTATGCGTTGTGCGTTATGGGTTATGATTTATGCGTTATGCGATATGAGTTATGCGTTATGCGTTATGCGTTATGCATTTTGAGTTATGCGCCATGCGTTATGCGTTATGCGTTATGCGATATGCGTTGTGCGTTATGCGTTATGCGTTATGCGTTATGCGTTATGCGTTATGGGTTATGATTTATGCGTTATGCGATATGAGTTATGCGTTATGCGTTATGCGTTATGCATTTTGAGTTATGCGCCATGCGTTATGCGGTATTCGTTATGCGTTGTGCATTATGCGTTATGCGTTGTGCGTTATGGGTTATGATTTATGCGTTATGCGATATGAGTTATGCGGTACGCGTTATGCGTTATGCGTTATGCGTTATGCGTTATGCGTTATGCGTTATGCGTTATGCGTTATACGTTGTACGTTATGCGTTATGCGTTATGCGTTATGCGTTATGCGATATGCGTTGTGCGTTATGCGTTATGCGTTATGCGATATGCGTTGTGCGTTATGCGTTATGCGTTATGCGTTATGCGTTATGCGTTATGCGGTACGCGTTATGCGTTATGCGTTATGCGTTATGCGTTATGCGTTATGCGTTATGCGTTATGCGTTATACGTTGTACGTTATGCGTTATGCGTTATGTTTTATGCGATATGCGTTATGCGTTATTCGTTATGCATTATGCGTTGTGCGTTATGCGTTATGCGTTATACGGTATGCGTTATGCGTTATGCGTTATGCGTTATGCGTTATGCTCTATACGTTATGCGTTATGCGTTACGCGTGATCCGTTATGTGTTAGGCGATATGCGTTATGCGTGATCCGACATGCATTATGCGTTATGTGTTATGCGTTATTCGTTATGAGTAATGAGTTATAAGTTATGCGTTATGCGTTATGCTTTATGCATTATGCGTTATGCGTTATGCGTTATGCGTTATGCGTTATGCGTTATGCGTTATGCTTTATGCGTTATGCGT
The DNA here is from genome assembly GCA_916610235.2 of Lasioglossum morio. NCBI lineage: Eukaryota > Metazoa > Arthropoda > Insecta > Hymenoptera > Halictidae > Lasioglossum > Lasioglossum morio. Next base: position 1,737,283 of record CAKAJA020000459.1, on the reverse strand, counting down.
TACTCCTTATGAGTTATGAGTTATGCGTTATGCTTTATGCGTTATGCGTTATGCGTTATGCGTTATGCGTTATGCGTTATGCGTTATGCGTTATGCGTTATGCGTTATGCGTTATGCGTTATGCGTTATTCGTTATGAGTAATGAGTTATAAGATATGCGTTATGCGTTATGCTTTATGCATTATGCGTTATGCGTTATGCGTTTTGCGTTATGCGTTATGCGTTATGCGTTATGCGTTATGCGTTATGCGTTATGCGTTATGCGTTATGCGTTATGCGTTATGCGTTATGCTTTATGCGTTATGCGTTATGAGTTATACGTTATGCGTTATGCATTATGCGTTATGCGTTATGCGTTATGCGTTATATGTTATGCGTTATGCGTTATGCGTTATGCGTTATGCGTTATGCGTTATGCTTTATGCGTTATGCGTTATGAGTTATACGTTATGCGTTATGCATTATGCGTTATGCGTTATGCGTTATGCGTTATATGTTATGCGTTATGCGTTATGCGTTATGCGTTATGCGTTATGCGTTATGCGTTATGCGTTGTGCGTTATGCTTTATGCGTTATGCGTTATGCGTTATGCGTTATGCGTAATGCGTTATGCGATATGCGTTATGCGTTATGCGTTATGCGTTATGCGTTATGCGTTATGCGTTATGCGTTATGCGTTATGCGTTATGCGTTATGCGTCATGCGTTATGCGTTATGCGTTATGCGTTATGCGTTATGCGTTATGCATTATGCGTTATGCGTTATGCGTTATGCGTTATGCGTTATGCGTTATGCGTTATGCGTTATGCGTTATGCGTTATGCTTTATGCGTTATGCGTTACTCCTTATGAGTTATTCGTTATGCATTATGCGTTGTGCGTTATGCGTTATGCGTTATACGGTATGCGTTATGCGTTATGCGTTATGCGTTATGCTCTATACGTTATGCGTTATGCGTTACGCGTGATCCGTTATGTGTTAGGCGATATGCGTTATGCGTGATCCGACATGCATTATGCGTTATGCGTTATGCGTTATTCGTTATGAGTAATGAGTTATAAGTTATGCGTTATGCGTTATGCTTTATGCATTATGCGTTATGCGTTATGCGTTATGCGTTATGCGTTATGCGTTATGCGTTATGCGTTATGCTTTATGCGTTATGCGTTACTCCTTATGAGTTATGAGTTATGCGTTATGCTTTATGCGTTATGCGTTATGCGTTATGCGTTATGCGTTATGCGTTATGCGTTATGCGTTATGCGTTATGCGTTATGCGTTATGCGTTATGCGTTATGCGTTATGCGTTATGCGTTATGCGTTATTCGTTATGAGTAATGAGTTATAAGATATGCGTTATGCGTTATGCTTTATGCATTATGCGTTATGCGTTATGCGTTTTGCGTTATGCGTAATGCGTTATGCGTTATGCGTTATGCGTTATGCGTTATGCGTTATGCGTTATGCGTTATGCGTTATGCGTTATGCGTTATGCTTTATGCGTTATGCGTTATGAGTTATACGTTATGCGTTATGCATTATGCGTTATGCGTTATGCGTTATGCGTTATATGTTATGCGTTATGCGTTATGCGTTATGCGTTATGCGTTATGCGTTGTGCGTTATGCTTTATGCGTTATGCGTTATGCGTTATGCGTTATGCGTTATGCGTTATGCGATATGCGTTATGCGTTATGCGTTATGCGTTATGCGTTATGCGTTATGCGTTATGCATTATGCGTTATGCGTTATGCGTTATGCGTTATTCGTTATGAGTAATGAGTTATAAGTTATGCGTTATGCGTTATGCTTTATGCATTATGCGTTATGCGTTATGCGTTATGCGTTATGCGTTATGCGTTATGCGTTATGCGTTATGCGTTATGCGTTATGCTTTATGCGTTATGAGTTACTCCTTATGAGTTATGAGTTATAAGTTATGCGTAATGCGTTATGCGTTATGCGTTATGCTTTATGCGTTATGCGTTATGCGTTATGCGTTATGCGTTATGCGTTATGCGTGATCCGTTATGCGTTATGCGTTATGCGTTATGCGTTATGCGTTATGCGTTATGCGTTATGCGTTATGCTTTATGCGTTATACGTTATGCGTTATGCGTTATGCGTTATGCTTTATGCGTTATGCGTTACTCCTTATGAGTTGTGAGTTATAAGTTATGCGTAATGCGTTATGCTTTATGCGTTATGCGTTATGCGTTATGCGTTATGCGTTATGCGTTATGCGTTATGCGTTATGCGTTATGCGATATGCGTTATGTGTGATCCGTTATGCGTTATGCGTTATGCGTTATGCGTTATGCGTTATGCTTTATGCGTTATGCGATATGCGTTATGTGTGATCCGTTATGCGTTATGCGTTATGCGTTATGCGTTATGCGTTATGCGTTATGCGTTATGCGTTATGCGTTATGCATTTTGAGTTATGCGCCATGCGTTATGCGTTATGCGTTATGCGATATGCGTTGTGCGTTATGCGTTATGCGTTATGCGTTATGCGTTATGCGGTACGCGTTATGCGTTATGCGTTATGCGTTATGCGTTATGCGTTATGCGTTATGCGTTATGCGTTATGCGTTATACGTTGTACGTTATGCGTTATGCGTTATGTTTTATGCGATATGCGTTATGCGTTATTCGTTATGCATTATGCGTTGTGCGTTATGCGTTATGCGTTATACGGTATGCGTTATGCGTTATGCGTTATGCGTTATGCGTTATGGGTTATGATTTATGCGTTATGCGATATGAGTTATGCGTTATGCGTTATGCGTTATGCATTTTGAGTTATGCGCCATGCGTTATGCGGTATTCGTTATGCGTTGTGCATTATGCGTTATGCGTTGTGCGTTATGGGTTATGATTTATGCGTTATGCGATATGAGTTATGCGTTATGCGTTATGCGTTATGCATTTTGAGTTATGCGCCATGCGTTATGCGTTATGCGTTATGCGATATGCGTTGTGCGTTATGCGTTATGCGTTATGCGATATGCGTTGTGCGTTATGCGTTATGCGTTATGCGTTATGCGTTATGCGTTATGCGGTACGCGTTATGCGTTATGCGTTATGCGTTATGCGTTATGCGTTATGCGTTATGCGTTATGCGTTATACGTTGTACGTTATGCGTTATGCGTTATGTTTTATGCGATATGCGTTATGCGTTATTCGTTATGCATTATGCGTTGTGCGTTATGCGTTATGCGTTATACGGTATGCGTTATGCGTTATGCGTTATGCGTTATGCGTTATGCTCTATACGTTATGCGTTATGCGTTACGCGTGATCCGTTATGTGTTAGGCGATATGCGTTATGCGTGATCCGACATGCATTATGCGTTATGCGTTATGCGTTATTCGTTATGAGTAATGAGTTATAAGTTATGCGTTATGCGTTATGCTTTATGCGTTATGCGTTATGCGTTATGCGTTATGCGTTATGCGTTATGCGTTATGCGTTATGCTTTATGCGTTATGCGTTACTCCTTATGAGTTATGAGTTATGCGTTATGCTTTATGCGTTATGCGTTATGCGTTATGCGTTATGCGTTATGCGTTATGCGTTATGCGTTATGCGTTATGCGTTATGCGTTATGCGTTATGCGTTATTCGTTATGAGTAATGAGTTATAAGATATGCGTTATGCGTTATGCTTTATGCATTATGCGTTATGCGTTATGCGTTTTGCGTTATGCGTTATGCGTTATGCGTTATGCGTTATGCGTTATGCGTTATGCGTTATGCGTTATGCGTTATGCGTTATGCGTTATGCGTTATGCTTTATGCGTTATGCGTTATGAGTTATACGTTATGCGTTATGCATTATGCGTTATGCGTTATGCGTTATGCGTTATATGTTATGCGTTATGCGTTATGCGTTATGCGTTATGCGTTATGCGTTATGCTTTATGCGTTATGCGTTATGAGTTATACGTTATGCGTTATGCATTATGCGTTATGCGTTATGCGTTATGCGTTATATGTTATGCGTTATGCGTTATGCGTTATGCGTTATGCGTTATGCGTTATGCGTTGTGCGTTATGCTTTATGCGTTATGCGTTATGCGTTATGCGTTATGCGTAATGCGTTATGCGATATGCGTTATGCGTTATGCGTTATGCGTTATGCGTTATGCGTTATGCGTTATGCGTTATGCGTTATGCGTTATGCGTTATGCGTTATGCATTATGCGTTATGCGTTATGCGTTATGCGTTATGCGTTATTCGTTATGAGTAATGAGTTATAAGTTATGCGTTTTGCGTTATGCTTTATGCATTATGCGTTATGCGTTATGCGTTATGCGTTATGCGTTATGCGTTATGCGTTATGCGTTATGCTTTATGCGTTATGAGTTACTCCTTATGAGTTATGAGTTATAAGTTATGCGTAATGCGTTATGCGTTATGCGTTATGCTTTATGCGTTATGCGTTATGCGTTATGCGTTATGCGTTATGCGTTATGCGTGATCCGTTATGCGTTATGCGTTATGCGTTATGCGTTTTGCGTTATGCGTTATGCGTTATGCGTTATGCGTTATGCGTTATGCGTTATGCGTTATGCGTTATGCGTTATGCGTTATGCTTTATGCGTTATGCGTTACTCCTTATGAGTTGTGAGTTATAAGTTATGCGTAATGCGTTATGCTTTATGCGTTATGCGTTATGCGTTATGCGTTATGCGTTATGCGTTATGCGTTATGCGTTATGCGTTATGCGATATGCGTTATGTGTGATCCGTTATGCGTTATGCGTTATGCGTTATGCTTTATGCGTTATGCGTTATGCGTTATGCGTTATACGGTGTGCGTTATGCGTTATGCGTTATGCGTTATGAGTTATGCGTTATGCGTTATGCGTTATGCGTTATGCGTTTTGCGGTATTCGTTATGCGTTGTGCATTATGCGTTATGCGTTGTGCGTTATGGGTTATGATTTATGCGTTATGCGATATGAGTTATGCGTTATGCGTTATGCGTTATGCATTTCGAGTTATGCGCCATGCGTTATGCGTTATGCGTTATGCGTTATGCGATATGCGTTGTGCGTTATGCGTTATGCGTTATGCGTTATGCGATATGCGTTGTGCGTTATGCGTTATGCGTTATGCGTTATGCGTTATGCGTTATGCGTTATGCGTTATGCGGTACGCGTTATGCGTTATGCGTTATGCGTTATGCGTTATGCGTTATGCGTTATGCGTTATACGTTGTACGTTAAGCGTTATGCGTTATGTTTTATGCGATATGCGTTATGCGTTATTCGTTATGCATTATGCGTTGTGCGTTATGCGTTATGCGTTATACGGTATGCGTTATGCGTTATGCGTTATGCGTTATGCGTTATGCTCTATACGTTATGCGTTATGCGTTACGCGTGATCCGTTATGTGTTAGGCGATATGCGTTATGCGTGATCCGACATGCATTATGCGTTATGCGTTATGCGTTATTCGTTATGAGTAATGAGTTATAAGTTATGCGTTATGCGTTATGCTTTATGCATTATGCGTTATGCGTTATGCGTTATGCGTTATGCGTTATGCGTTACGCTTTATGCGTTATGCGTTACTCCTTATGAGTTATGAGTTATGCGTTATGCTTTATGCGTTATGCGTTATGCGTTATGCGTTATGCGTTATGCGTTATGCGTTATGCGTTATGCGTTATGCGTTATGCGTTATGCGTTATTCGTTATGAGTAATGAGTTATAAGATATGCGTTATGCGTTATGCTTTATGCATTATGCGTTATGCGTTATGCGTTTTGCGTTATGCGTTATGCGTTATGCGTTATGCGTTATGCGTTATGCGTTATGCGTTATGCGTTATGCGTTATGCGTTATGCGTTATGCTTTATGCGTTATGCGTTATGAGTTATACGTTATGCGTTATGCATTATGCGTTATGCGTTATATGTTATGCGTTATGCGTTATGCGTTATGCGTTATGCGTTATGCGTTATGCGTTGTGCGTTATACGTTTGCGTTATGCGTTATGCGTTATGCGTTATGCGTTATACGGTATGCGTTATGCGTTATGCGTTTGCGTTATGCGTTATGCGTTATGCGTTACGCGTTATGCGTTATGCGTTATGCTTTATGCGTTATGCGTTATGAGTTATACGTTATGCGTTATGCGTTATGCGTTGTGCGTTATGCGTTATGCGTTACGCGTTATGCGTTATGCGTCATGCATCAAGCCTTATGCGATATGCGATATGCGTCATGCATCAAGCCTTATGCGTTATGGGTTATGCGTTAACGTTATGCGTTATGCGTTATGATTTATGCTTTATGCGTTATGCGTTATGCGTGATCCGACATGCGTTATGCATTTTGCGTTATGCGTTATTCGTTATGAGTTATGAGTTATAAGTTATGCGTAATGCGTTATGCGTTATGCGTTATGCATTATGCTTTATCCGTTATGCGTTATGCGTTATGCTTTATGCGTTATGCGTTATGCGTTATGCGTTATGCGTTATGCGTTATGCGTTATGCGTTATGCGTTATGCGTTATTCGTTATGAGTAATGAGTTATAAGTTATGCGTTATGCGTAATGCGTTATGCGTTATGCGTTATGCGTTATGCTTTATGCGTTATGCGTTATGCGTTATGCTTTATGCGTTATTCGTTATGCGTTATGCGTTATGCGTTATGCGTTATGCGTTATGCGTTATGCGTGATCCGACATGCATTATGCATTTTGCGTTATGCGTTATTCATTATGAGTTATGAGTTATAAGTTATGCGTAATGCGTTATGCGTTATGCGTTATGCGTTATGCATTATGCTTTATCTGTTATGCGTTATGCGTTATGCTTTATGCGTTATGCGTTATGCGTTATGCGTTATGCCTTATGCGTTATGCGTTATTCGTTATGAGTAATGAGTTATAAGTTATGCGTTATGCGTTATGCTTCATGCGTTATGCGTTATGCGTTATGCGTTATGCGTTATGCGTTATGCGTTATGCGCTATGCGTTATACGGTATACGTTATGCGTTATGCGTTATGCGTTATGCGTTATGCGTTATGCGTTATGCGTTATGCGTTATGCGTTATGCGTTATGAGTTATGCGTTATGCGTTATGCGTTATGCGTTATGCGTTTTGCGGTATTCGTTATGCGTTGTGCATTATGCGTTATGCGTTGTGCGTTATGGGTTATGATTTATGCGTTATGCGATATGAGTTATGCGTTATGCGTTATGCGTTATGCATTTTGAGTTATGCGCCATGCGTTATGCGTTATGCGTTACGCTTTATGCGTTATGCATTATGCGTTATGCGTTATGCGTTATGCATTATGCGTTATGCGTTATGCGTGATGCGTTATGCGTTAAGCGTTATGCGTTTTGCTGTATTCGTTATGCGTTATGCGTTTTGCGGTATTCGTTATGCGTTATGCGTTATGCGTTATGAGTTATGCGTTATGCGTTATGCGTTATGCGTTATGCGTTATGCGTTTTGCGGTATTCGTTATGCGTTGTGCATTAAGCGTTATGCGTTGTGCGTTATGGGTTATGATTTATGCGTTATGCGATATGAGTTATGCGTTAAGCGTTATGCGTTATGCGTTATGCGTTATGCGTTATGCGTTATGCGTTATGCGTTATGCGTTATGCGTTATGCGTTATGCGTTATGCGTGATGCGTTATGCGTTATGCGATATGCGTCATGCATCAAGCCTTATGCGATATGCGATATGCGTCATGCATCAAGCCTTATGCGTTATGCATTATGCTTTATCCGTTATGCGTTATGCGTTATGCTTTATGCGTTATGCGTTATGCGTTATGCGTTATGCGTTATGCGTTATGCGTTATGCGATATGCGTCATGCATCAAGCCTTATGCGATATGCGATATGCGTCATGCATCAAGCCTTATGCGTTATGCATTATGCTTTATCCGTTATGCGTTATGCGTTATGCTTTATGCGTTCTGCGTTATGCGTTATGCGTTATGCGTTATGCCTTATGCGTTATGCGTTATTCGTTATGAGTAATGAGTTATAAGTTATGCGTTATGCGTTATGCTTCATGCGTTATGCGTTATGCGTTATGCGTTATGCGTTATGCGTTATGCGTTATGCGTTATGCGTTATGCGTTATGCGTTATGCGTTATGCGCTATGCGTTATACGGTATGCGTTATGCGTTATGCGTTATGCGTTATGCGTTATGCGTTATGCGTTATGCGTTATGAGTTATGCGTTATGCGTTATGCGTTATGCGTTATGCGTTTTGCGGTATTCGTTATGCGTTGTGCATTATGCGTTATGCGTTGTGCGTTATGGGTTATGATTTATGCGTTATGCGATATGAGTTATGCGTTATGCGTTATGCGTTATGCATTTTGAGTTATGCGCCATGCGTTATGCGTTATGCGTTATGCGTTATGCGATATACGTTGTGCGTTATGCGTTATGCGTTATGCGATATGCGTTGTGCGTTATGCGTTATGCGTTATGCGTTATGCGTTATGCGTTATGCGTTATGCGTTATGCGGTACGCGTTATGCGTTATGCGTTATGCGTTATGCGTTATGCGTTATGCGTTATGCGTTATACGTTGTACGTTATGCGTTATGCGTTATGTTTTATGCGATATGCGTTATGCGTTATTCGTTATGCATTATGCGTTGTGCGTTATGCGTTATGCGTTATACGGTATGCGTTATGCGTTATGCGTTATGCGTTATGCGTTATGCTCTATACGTTATGCGTTATGCGTTACGCGTGATCCGTTATGTGTTAGGCGATATGCGTTATGCGTGATCCGACATGCATTATGCGTTATGCGTTATGCGTTATTCGTTATGAGTAATGAGTTATAAGTTATGCGTTATGCGTTATGCTTTATGCATTATGCGTTATGCGTTATGCGTTATGCGTTATGCGTTATGCTTTATGCGTTATGCTTTATGCGTTATGCGTTACTCCTTATGAGTTATGAGTTATGCGTTATGCTTTATGCGTTATGCGTTATGCGTTATGCGTTATGCGTTATTCGTTATGAGTAATGAGTTATAAGATATGCGTTATGCGTTATACTTTATGCATTATGCGTTATGCGTTATGCGTTTTGCGTCATGCGTTATGCGTTATGCGTTATGCGTTATGCGTTATGCGTTATGCGTTATGCGTTATGCGTTATGCGTTATGCGTTATGCGTTATGCGTTATGCGTTATGCGTTATGCGATATGCGTTATGTGTGATCCGTCATGCGTTATGCGTTATGCGTTATGCGTTATGAGTTATGCGTTATGCGTTATGCGTTATGCGTTATGCGTTTTGCGGTATTCGTTATGCGTTGTGCATTATGCGTTATGCGTTGTGCGTTATGGGTTATGATTTATGCGTTATGCGATATGAGTTATGCGTTATGCGTTATGCGTTATGCATTTTGAGTTATGCGCCATGCGTTATGCGTTATGCGTTATGCGATATGCGTTGTGCGTTATGCGTTATGCGTTATGCGATATGCGTTGTGCGTTATGCGTTATGCGTTATGCGTTATGCGTTATGCGTTATGCGTTATGCGGTACGCGTTATGCGTTATGCGTTATGCGTTATGCGTTATGCGTTATGCGTTATGCGTTATACGTTGTACGTTATGCGTTATGCGTTATGTTTTATGCGATATGCGTTATGCGTTATTCGTTATGCATTATGCGTTGTGCGTTATGCGTTATGCGTTATACGGTATGAGTTATGCGTTATGCTTTATGCGTTATGCGTTACTCCTTATGAGTTATGAGTTATAAGTTATGCGTAATGCGGTATGCGTTATACGTTATACGTTATGCGTTATGCGTTATGCGTTATGCGTTAAGCGTTATGCGTTTTGCTGTATTCGTTATGCGTTGTGCATTATGAGTTATGCGTTATGTGTTATGCTTTATGCGTTATGCGTTATGCGTTACGCTTTATGCGTTATGCGTTATGCGTTATGCGTTATGCGTTATGCGTTATGCGGTACGCGTTATGCGTTATGCGTTATGCGTTATGCGTTATGCGTTATGCGTTATGCGTTATACGTTGTACGTTATGCGTTATGCGTTATGTTTTATGCGATATGCGTTATGCGTTATTCGTTATGCATTATGCGTTGTGCGTTATGCGTTATGCGTTATACGGTATGCGTTATGCGTTATGCGTTATGCTCTATACGTTATGCGTTATGCGTTACGCGTGATCCGTTATGTGTTAGGCGATATGCGTTATGCGTGATCCGACATGCATTATGCGTTATGCGTTATGCGTTATTCGTTATGAGTAATGAGTTATAAGTTATGCGTTATGCGTTATGCTTTATGCATTATGCGTTATGCGTTATGCGTTATGCGTTATGCGTTATGCTTTATGCGTTATGCGTTACTCCTTATGAGTTATGAGTTATGCGTTATGCTTTATGCGTTATGCGTTATGCGTTATGCGTTATGCGTTATGCGTTATGCGTTATGCGTTATGCGTTATGCGTTATGCGTTATGCGTTATGCGTTATGCGTTATGCGTTATGCGTTATGCGTTATGCGTTATGCGTTATTCGTTATGAGTAATGAGTTATAAGATATGCGTTATGCGTTATGCTTTATGCATTATGCGTTATGCGTTATGCGTTTTGCGTTATGCGTTATGCGTTATGTTTTATGCGATATGCGTTATGCGTTATTCGTTATGCATTATGCGTTGTGCGTTATGCGTTATGCGTTATGCGTTACTCCTTATGAGTTATGAGTTATGCGTTATGCTTTATGCGTTATGCGTTATGCGTTATGCGTTATGCGTTATGCGTTATGCGTTATGCGTTATGCGTTATGCGTTATGCGTTATGCTCTATACGTTATGCGTTATGCGTTACGCGTGATCCGTTATGTGTTAGGCGATATGCGTTATGCGTGATCCGACATGCATTATGCGTTATGCGTTATGCGTTATTCGTTATGAGTAATGAGTTATAAGTTATGCGTTATGCGTTATGCTTTATGCATTATGCGTTATGCGTTATGCGTTATGCGTTATGCGTTATGCGTTATGCTTTATGCGTTATGCGTTACTCCTTATGAGTTATGAGTTATGCGTTATGCTTTATGCGTTATGCGTTATGCGTTATGCGTTATGCGTTATGCGTTATGCGTTATGCGTTATGCGTTATGCGTTATGCGTTATGCGTTATGCGTTATGCGTTATGCGTTATGCGTTATGCGTTATGCGTTATGCGTTATTCGTTATGAGTAATGAGTTATAAGATATGCGTTATGCGTTATGCTTTATGCATTATGCGTTATGCGTTATGCGTTTTGCGTTATGCGTTATGCGTTATGCGTTATGCGTTATGCGTTATGCGTTATGCGTTATGCGTTATGCGTTATGCGTTATGCGTTATGCGTTATGCTTTATGCGTTATGCGTTATGAGTTATACGTTATGCGTTATGCATTATGCGTTATGCGTTATGCGTTATGCGTTATATGTTATGCGTTATGCGTTATGCGTTATGCGTTATGCGTTATGCGTTATGCGTTGTGCGTTATACGTTTGCGTTATGCGTTATGCGTTATGCGTTATACGGTATGCGTTATGCGTTATGCGTTTGCGTTATGCGTTATGCGTTATGCGTTACGCGTTATGCGTTATGCGTTATGCTTTATGCGTTATGCGTTATGAGTTATACGTTATGCGTTATGCGTTATGCGTTGTGCGTTATGCGTTATGCGTTACGCGTTATGCGTTATGCGTTATGCGTTATGCTTTATGCGATATGCGTTACTCCTTATGAGTTATGAGTTATAAGTTATGCGTAATGCGTTATGCGTTATGCGTTATGCTTTATGCGTTATGCGTTATGCGTTATGCGTTATGCGTTATGCGTTACGCTTTATGCGTTATGCATTATGCGTTATGCGTTATGCGTTATGCATTATGCGTTATGCGTTATGCGTTATGCGATATGCGTCATGCATCAAGCCTTATGCGATATGCGATATGCGTCATGCATCAAGCCTTATGCGTTATGGGTTATGCGTTAACGTTATGCGTTATGCGTTATGATTTATGCTTTATGCGTTATGCGTTATGCGTGATCCGACATGCGTTATGCATTTTGCGTTATGCGTTATTCGTTATGAGTTATGAGTTATAAGTTATGCGTAATGCGTTATGCGTTATGCGTTATGCATTATGCTTTATCCGTTATGCGTTATGCGTTATGCTTTATGCGTTATGCGTTATGCGTTATGCGTTATGCGTTATGCGTTATGCGTTATGCGTTATGCGTTATGCGTTATGCGTTATGCGTTATGCGTTATTCGTTATGAGTAATGAGTTATAAGTTATGCGTTATGCGTAATGCGTTATGCGTTATGCGTTATGCGTTATGCTTTATGCGTTATGCGTTATGCGTTATGCTTTATGCGTTATTCGTTATGCGTTATGCGTTATGCGTTATGCGTGATCCGACATGCATTATGCATTTTGCGTTATGCGTTATTCATTATGAGTTATGAGTTATAAGTTATGCGTAATGCGTTATGCGTTATGCGTTATGCGTTATGCATTATGCTTTATCCGTTATGCGTTATGCGTTATGCTTTATGCGTTATGCGTTATGCGTTATGCGTTATGCCTTATGCGTTATGCGTTATTCGTTATGAGTAATGAGTTATAAGTTATGCGTTATGCGTTATGCTTCATGCGTTATGCGTTATGCGTTATGCGTTATGCGTTATGCGTTATGCGTTATGCGTTATGCGTTATGCGTTATGCGTTATGCGCTATGCGTTATATCGGTATACGTTATGCGTTATGCGTTATGCGTTATGCGTTATGCGTTATGCGTTATGCGTTATGCGTTATGCGTTATGAGTTATGCGTTATGCGTTATGCGTTATGCGTTATGCGTTTTGCGGTATTCGTTATGCGTTGTGCATTATGCGTTATGCGTTGTGCGTTATGGGTTATGATTTATGCGTTATGCGATATGAGTTATGCGTTATGCGTTATGCGTTATGCATTTTGAGTTATGCGCCATGCGTTATGCGTTATGCGTTACGCTTTATGCGTTATGCATTATGCGTTATGCGTTATGCGTTATGCATTATGCGTTATGCGTTATGCGTGATGCGTTATGCGTTAAGCGTTATGCGTTTTGCTGTATTCGTTATGCGTTGAGCATTATGCGTTATGCGTTTTGCGGTATTCGTTATGCGTTATGCGTTATGCGTTATGAGTTATGCGTTATGCGTTATGCGTTATGCGTTATGCGTTATGCGTTTTGCGGTATTCGTTATGCGTTGTGCATTATGCGTTATGCGTTGTGCGTTATGGGTTATGATTTATGCGTTATGCGATATGAGTTATGCGTTAAGCGTTATGCGTTATGCGTTATGCGTTATGCGTTATGCGTTATGCGTTATGCGTTATGCGTTATGCGTTATGCGTTATGCGTTATGCGTTATGCGTTATGCGTGATGCGTTATGCGTTATGCGTTATGCGATATGCGTCATGCATCAAGCCTTATGCGATATGCGATATGCGTCATGCATCAAGCCTTATGCGTTATGCATTATGCTTTATCCGTTATGCGTTATGCGTTATGCTTTATGCGTTATGCGTTATGCGTTATGCGTTATGCGTTATGCGTTATGCGTTATGCGTTATGCGTTATGCGTTATGCGTTATTCGTTATGAGTAATGAGTTATAAGTTATGCGTTATGCGTAATGCGTTATGCGTTATGCGTTATGCGTTATGCTTTATGCGTTATGCGTTATGCGTTATGCTTTATGCGTTATTCGTTATGCGTTATGCGTTATGCGTTATGCGTTATGCGTTATGCGTTATGCGTGATCCGACATGCATTATGCATTTTGCGTTATGCGTTATTCATTATGAGTTATGAGTTATAAGTTATGCGTAATGCGTTATGCGTTATGCGTTATGCATTATGCTTTATCCGTTATGCGTTATGCGTTATGCTTTATGCGTTATGCGTTATGCGTTATGCGTTATGCCTTATGCGTTATGCGTTATTCGTTATGAGTAATGAGTTATAAGTTATGCGTTATGCGTTATGCTTCATGCGTTATGCGTTATGCGGTATGCGTTATGCGTTATGCGTTATGCGTTATGCGTTATGCGTTATGCGTTATGCGCTATGCGTTATACGGTATGCGTTATGCGTTATGCGTTATGCGTTATGCGTTATGCGTTATGCGTTATGCGTTATGAGTTATGCGTTATGCGTTATGCGTTATGCGTTATGCGTTTTGCGGTATTCGTTATGCGTTGTGCATTATGCGTTATGCGTTGTGCGTTATGGGTTATGATTTATGCGTTATGCGATATGAGTTATGCGTTATGCGTTATGCGTTATGCATTTTGAGTTATGCGCCATGCGTTATGCGTTATGCGTTATGCGTTATGCGATATGCGTTGTGCGTTATGCGTTATGCGTTATGCGATATGCGTTGTGCGTTATGCGTTATGCGTTATGCGTTATGCGTTATGCGTTATGCGTTATGCGGTACGCGTTATGCGTTATGCGTTATGCGTTATGCGTTATGCGTTATGCGTTATGCGTTATACGTTGTACGTTATGCGTTATGCGTTATGTTTTATGCGATATGCGTTATGCGTTATTCGTTATGCATTATGCGTTGTGCGTTATGCGTTATGCGTTATACGTTATGCGTTATGCGTTATGAGTTATGCGTTATGCGTTATGCTCTATACGTTATGCGTTATGCGTTACGCGTGATCCGTTATGTGTTAGGCGATATGCGTTATGCGTGATCCGACATGCATTATGCGTTATGCGTTATGCGTTATTCGTTATGAGTAATGAGTTATAAGTTATGCGTTATGCGTTATGCTTTATGCATTATGCGTTATGCGTTATGCGTTATGCGTTATGCGTTATGCTTTATGCGTTATGCTTTATGCGTTATGCGTTACTCCTTATGAGTTATGAGTTATGCGTTATGCTTTATGCGTTATGCGTTATGCGTTATGCGTTATTCGTTATGAGTAATGAGTTATAAGATATGCGTTATGCGTTATACTTTATGCATTATGCGTTATGCGTTATGCGTTATGCGTTATGCGTTATGCGTTATGCGTTATGCTTTATGCGTTATGCTTTATGCGTTATGCGTTACTCCTTATGAGTTATGAGTTATGCGTTATGCTTTATGCGTTATGCGTTATGCGTTATGCGTTATGCGTTATGCGTTATTCGTTATGAGTAATGAGTTATAAGATATGCGTTATCCGTTATGCTTTATGCATTATGCGTTATGCGTTATGCGTTTTGCGTTATGCGTTATGCGTTATGCGTTATGCGTTATGCGTTATGCGTTATGCGTTATGCGTTATGCGTTATGCGTTATGCGTTATGCGTTATGCTTTATGCGTTATGCGTTATGAGTTATACGTTATGCGTTATGCATTATGCGTTATGCGTTATGCGTTATGCGTTATATGTTATGCGTTATGCGTTATGCGTTATGCGTTATGCGTTATGCGTTATGCGTTATGCGTTATACGTTGTACGTTATGCGTTATGCGTTATGTTTTATGCGATATGCGTTATGCGTTATTCGTTATGCATTATGCGTTGTGCGTTATGCGTTATGCGTTATACGGTATGCGTTATGCGTTATGCGTTATGCGTTATGCGTTATGCTCTATACGTTATGCGTTATGCGTTACGCGTGATCCGTTATGTGTTAGGCGATATGCGTTATGCGTGATCCGACATGCATTATGCGTTATGCGTTATGCGTTATTCGTTATGAGTAATGAGTTATAAGTTATGCGTTATGCGTTATGCTTTATGCATTATGCGTTATGCGTTATGCGTTATGCGTTATGCGTTATGCTTTATGCGTTATGCTTTATGCGTTATGCGTTACTCCTTATGAGTTATGAGTTATGCGTTATGCTTTATGCGTTATGCGTTATGCGTTATGCGTTATTCGTTATGAGTAATGAGTTATAAGATATGCGTTATGCGTTATACTTTATGCATTATGCGTTATGCGTTATGCGTTTTGCGTTATGCGTTATGCGTTATGCGTTATGCGTTATGCGTTATGCGTTATTCGTTATGAGTAATGAGTTATAAGATATGCGTTATCCGTTATGCTTTATGCATTATGCGTTATGCGTTATGCGTTTTGCGTTATGCGTTATGCGTTATGCGTTATGCGTTATGCGTTATGCGTTATGCGTTATGCGTTATGCGTTATGCGTTATGCGTTATGCGTTATGCTTTATGCGTTATGCGTTATGAGTTATACGTTATGCGTTATGCATTATGCGTTATGCGTTATGCGTTATGCGTTATATGTTATGCGTTATGCGTTATGCGTTATGCGTTATGCGTTATGCGTTATGCGTTATGCGTTATACGTTGTACGTTATGCGTTATGCGTTATGTTTTATGCGATATGCGTTATGCGTTATTCGTTATGCATTATGCGTTGTGCGTTATGCGTTATGCGTTATACGGTATGCGTTATGCGTTATGCGTTATGCGTTATGCGTTATGCTCCATACGTTATGCGTTATGCGTTACGCGTGATCCGTTATGTGTTAGGCGATATGCGTTATGCGTGATCCGACATGCATTATGCGTTATGCGTTATGCGTTATTCGTTATGAGTAATGAGTTATAAGTTATGCGTTATGCGTTATGCTTTATGCATTATGCGTTATGCGTTATGCGTTATGCGTTATGCGTTATGCTTTATGCGTTATGCTTTATGCGTTATGCGTTACTCCTTATGAGTTATGAGTTATGCGTTATGCTTTATGCGTTATGCGTTATGCGTTATGCGTTATTCGTTATGAGTAATGAGTTATAAGATATGCGTTATGCGTTATACTTTATGCATTATGCGTTATGCGTTATGCGTTTTGCGTTATGCGTTATGCGTTATGCGTTATGCGTTATGCGTTATGCGTTATGCGTTATGCGTTATGCGTTATGCGTTATGCGTTATGCGTTATGCGTTATGCGTTATGCGTTATGCGTTATGCGTTATGCGTTATGCGATATGCGTTATGTGTGATCCGTTATGCGTTATGCGTTATGCGTTATGCGTTATGAGTTATGCGTTATGCGTTATGCGTTATGCGTTATGCGTTTTGCGGTATTCGTTATGCGTTGTGCATTATGCGTTATGCGTTGTGCGTTATGGGTTATGATTTATGCGTTATGCGATATGAGTTATGCGTTATGCGTTATGCGTTATGCATTTTGAGTTATGCGCCATGCGTTATGCGTTATGCGTTATGCGTTATGCGATATGCGTTGTGCGTTATGCGTTATGCATTATGCGATATGCGTTGTGCGTTATGCGTTATGCGTTATGCGTTATGCGTTATGCGTTATGCGTTATGCGGTACGCGTTATGCGTTATGCGTTATGCGTTATGCGTTATGCGTTATGCGTTATGCGTTATGCGTTATACGTTGTACGTTATGCGTTATGCGTTATGTTTTATGCGATATGCGTTATGCGTTATTCGTTATGCATTATGCGTTGTGCGTTATGCGTTATGCGTTATACGGTATGCGTTATGCGTTATGCGTTATGCGTTATGCGTTATGCTCTATACGTTATGCGTTATGCGTTACGCGTGATCCGTTATGTGTTAGGCGATATGCGTTATGCGTGATCCGACATGCATTATGCGTTATGCGTTATGCGTTATTCGTTATGAGTAATGAGTTATAAGTTATGCGTTATGCGTTATGCTTTATGCATTATGCGTTATGCGTTATGCGTTATGCGTTATGCGTTATGCTTTATGCATTATGCGTTATGCGTTATGCGTTTTGCGTTATGCGTTATGCGTTATGCGTTATGCGTTATGCGTTATGCGTTATGCGTTATGCGTTATGCGTTATGCGTTATGCGTTATGCGTTATGCTTTATGCGTTATGCGTTATGAGTTATACGTTATGCGTTATGCATTATGCGTTATGCGTTATGCGTTATGCGTTATATGTTATGCGTTATGCGTTATGCGTTATGCGTTATGCGTTATGCGTTGTGCGTTATACGTTTGCGTTATGCGTTATGCGTTATGCGTTATACGGTATGCGTTATGCGTTATGCGTTGGCGTTATGCGTTATGCGTTATGCGTTATGCGTTATGAGTTATGCGTTATGCGTTATGCGTTATGCGTTATGCGTTTTGCGGTATTCGTTATGCGTTGTGCATTATGCGTTATGCGTTGTGCGTTATGGGTTATGATTTATGCGTTATGCGATATGAGTTATGCGTTATGCGTTATGCGTTATGCATTTTGAGTTATGCGCCATGCGTTATGCGTTATGCGTTACGCTTTATGCGTTATGCATTATGCGTTATGCGTTATGCGTTATGCATTATGCGTTATGCGTTATGCGTGATGCGTTATGCGTTAAGCGTTATGGGTTTTGCTGTATTCGTTATGCGTTGAGCATTATGCGTTATGCGTTTTGCGGTATTCGTTATGCGTTATGCGTTATGCGTTATGAGTTATGCGTTATGCGTTATGCGTTATGCGTTATGCGTTATGCGTTTTGCGGTATTCGTTATGCGTTGTGCATTATGCGTTATGCGTTGTGCGTTATGGGTTATGATTTATGCGTTATGCGATATGAGTTATGCGTTAAGCGTTATGCGTTATGCGTTATGCGTTATGCGTTATGCGTTATGCGTTATGCGTTATGCGTTATGCGTTATGCGTTATGCGTTATGCGTTATGCGTTATGCGTTATGCGTGATGCGTTATGCGTTATGCGTTATGCGATATGCGTCATGCATCAAGCCTTATGCGATATGCGATATGCGTCATGCATCAAGCCTTATGCGTTATGCATTATGCTTTATCCGTTATGCGTTATGCGTTATGCTTTATGCGTTATGCGTTATGCGTTATGCGTTATGCGTTATGCGTTATGCGTTATGCGTTATTCGTTATGAGTAATGAGTTATAAGTTATGCGTTATGCGTAATGCGTTATGCGTTATGCGTTATGCGTTATGCTTTATGAGTTATGCGTTATGCGTTATGCTTTATGCGTTATTCGTTATGCGTTATGCGTTATGCGTTATGCGTTATGCGTTATGCGTTATGCGTGATCCGACATGCATTATGCATTTTGCGTTATTCATTATGAGTTATGAGTTATAAGTTATGCGTAATGCGTTATGCGTTATGCGTTATGCATTATGCTTTATCCGTTATGCGTTATGCGTTATGCTTTATGCGTTATGCGTTATGCGTTATGCGTTATGCCTTATGCGTTATGCGTTATTCGTTATGAGTAATGAGTTATAAGTTATGCGTTATGCGTTATGCTTCATGCGTTATGCGTTATGCGTTATGCGTTATGCGTTATGCGTTATGCGTTATGCGTTATGCGCTATGCGTTATACGGTATGCGTTATGCGTTATGCGTTATGCGTTATGCGTTATGCGTTATGCGTTATGCGTTATGCGTTATGAGTTATGCGTTATGCGTTATGCGTTATGCGTTATGCGTTTTGCGGTATTCGTTATGCGTTGTGCATTATGCGTTATGCGTTGTGCGTTATGGGTTATGATTTATGCGTTATGCGATATGAGTTATGCGTTATGCGTTATGCGTTATGCATTTTGAGTTATGCGCCATGCGTTATGCATTATGCTTTATGCGTTATGCGATATGCGTTGTGCGTTATGCGTTATGCGTTATGCGATATGCGTTGTGCGTTATGCGTTATGCGTTATGCGTTATGCGTTATGCGTTATGCGTTATGCGTTATGCGGTACGCGTTATGCGTTATGCGTTATGCGTTATGCGTTATGCGTTATGCGTTATGCGTTATACGTTGTACGTTATGCGTTATGCGTTATGTTTTATGCGATATGCGTTATGCGTTATTCGTTATGCATTATGCGTTGTGCGTTATGCGTTATGCGTTATACGGTATGCGTTATGCGTTATGCGTTATGCGTTATGCGTTATGCTCTATACGTTATGCGTTATGCGTTACGCGTGATCCGTTATGTGTTAGGCGATATGCGTTATGCGTGATCCGACATGCATTATGCGTTATGCGTTATGCGTTATTCGTTATGAGTAATGAGTTATAAGTTATGCGTTATGCGTTATGCTTTATGCATTATGCGTTATGCGTTATGCGTTATGCGTTATGCGTTATGCTTTATGCGTTATGCTTTATGCGTTATGCGTTACTCCTTATGAGTTATGAGTTATGCGTTATGCTTTATGCGTTATGCGTTATGCGTTATGCGTTATGCGTTATGCGTTATTCGTTATGAGTAATGAGTTATAAGATATGCGTTATGCGTTATGCTTTATGCATTATGCGTTATGCGTTATGCGTTTTGCGTTATGCGTTATGCGTTATGCGTTATGCGTTATGCGTTATGCGTTATGCGTTATGCGTTATGCGTTATGCGTTATGCGTTATGCGTTATGCTTTATGCGTTATGCGTTATGAGTTATACGTTATACGTTATGCGTTATGCGTTATGCGTTATGCGTTATGCGTTATGCGTTATATGTTATGCGTTATGCGTTATGCGTTATGCGTTATGCGTTATGCGTTGTGCGTTATACGTTTGCGTTATGCGTTATGCGTTATGCGTTATACGGTATGCGTTATGCGTTATGCGTTGGCGTTATGCGTTATGCGTTATGCGTTACGCGTTATGCGTTATGCGTTATGCTTTATGCGTTATGCGTTATGAGTTATACGTTATGCGTTATGCGTTATGCGTTGTGCGTTATGCGTTATGCGTTACGCGTTATGCGTTATGCGTTATGCTTTATGCGATATGCGTTACTCCTTATGAGTTATGAGTTATAAGTTATGCGTAATGCGTTATGCGTTATGCGTTATGCTTTATGCGTTATGCGTTATGCGTTATGCGTTATGCGTTATGCGTTACGCTTTATGCGTTATGCATTATGCGTTATGCGATATGCGTTGTGCGTTATGCGTTATGCGTTATGCGATATGCGTTGTGCGTTATGCGTTATGCGTTATGCGTTATGCGTTATGCGTTATGCGTTATGCGGTACGCGTTATGCGTTATGCGTATGCGTTATGCGTTATGCGTTATGCGTTATGCGTTATGCGTTATACGTTGTACGTTATGCGTTATGCATTATGTTTTATGCGATATGCGTTATGCGTTATTCGTTATGCATTATGCGTTGTGCGTTATGCGTTATGCGTTATACGGTATGCGTTATGCGTTATGCGTTATGCGTTATGCGTTATGCTCTATACGTTATGCGTTATGCGTTACGCGTGATCCGTTATGTGTTAGGCGATATGCGTTATGCGTGATCCGACATGCATTATGCGTTATGCGTTATGCGTTATTCGTTATGAGTAATGAGTTATAAGTTATGCGTTATGCGTTATGCTTTATGCATTATGCGTTATGCGTTATGCGTTATGCGTTATGCGTTATGCTTTATGCGTTATGCTTTATGCGTTATGCGTTACTCCTTATGAGTTATGAGTTATGCGTTATGCTTTATGCGTTATGCGTTATGCGTTATGCGTTATGCGTTATGCGTTATTCGTTATGAGTAATGAGTTATAAGATATGCGTTATGCGTTATGCTTTATGCATTATGCGTTATGCGTTATGCGTTTTGCGTTATGCGTTATGCGTTATGCGTTATGCGTTATGCGTTATGCGTTATGCGTTATGCGTTATGCTTTATGCGTTATGCGTTATGAGTTATACGTTATGCGTTATGCATTATGCGTTATGCGTTATGCGTTATGCGTTATATGTTATGCGTTATGCGTTATGCGTTATGCGTTATGCGTTATGCGTTGTGCGTTATACGTTTGCGTTATGCGTTATGCGTTATGCGTTATACGGTATGCGTTATGCGTTATGCGTTGGCGTTATGCGTTATGCGTTATGCGTTACGCGTTATGCGTTATGCGTTATGCTTTATGCGTTATGCGTTATGAGTTATACGTTATGCGTTATGCGTTATGCGTTGTGCGTTATGCGTTATGCGTTACGCGTTATGCGTTATGCGTTATGCTTTATGCGATATGCGTTAATCCTTATGAGTTATGAGTTATAAGTTATGCGTAATGCGTTATGCGTTATGCGTTATGCTTTATGCGTTATGCGTTATGCGTTATGCGTTATGCGTTATGCGTTATGCGTTACGCTTTATGCGTTATGCATTATGCGTTATGCGTTATGCGTTATGCATTATGCGTTATGCGTTATGCGTGATGCGTTATGCGTTAAGCGTTATGCGTTTTGCTGTATTCGTTATGCGTTGAGCATTATGCGTTATGCGTTTTGCGGTATTCGTTATGCGTTATGATTTATGCTTTATGCTTTATGCGTTATGCGTTATGCGTTATGCGTTATGAGTTATGCGTTATGCGTTATGCGTTATGCGTTATGCGTTATGCGTTATGCGTTTTGCGGTATTCGTTATGCGTTGTGCATTATGCGTTATGCGTTGTGCGTTATGGGTTATGATTTATGCGTTATGCGATATGAGTTATGCGTTAAGCGTTATGCGTTATGCGTTATGCGTTATGCGTTATGCGTTATGCGTTATGCGTTATGCGTTATGCGTTATGCGTTATGCGTTATGCGTTATGCGTTATGCGTTATGCGTTATGCGTTATGCGTTATGCGTTATGCGTTATGCGTGATGCGTTATGCGTTATGCGTTATGCGATATGCGTCATGCATCAAGCCTTATGCGATATGCGATATGCGTCATGCATCAAGCCTTATGCGTTATGGGTTATGCGTTAACGTTATGCGTTATGCGTTATGATTTATGCTTTATGCGTTATGCGTTATGCGTGATCCAACATGCGTTATGCATTTTGCGTTATGCGTTATTCGTTATGAGTTATGAGTTATAAGTTATGCGTAATGCGTTATGCGTTATGCGTTATGCATTATGCTTTATCCGTTATGCGTTATGCGTTATGCTTTATGCGTTATGCGTTATGCGTTATGCGTTATGCGTTATGCGTTATGCGTTATTGGTTATGCGTTATGCGTTATTCGTTATGAGTAATGAGTTATAAGTTATGCGTTATGCGTAATGCGTTATGCGTTATGCGTTATGCGTTATGCTTTATGCTTTATGCGTTATGCGTTATGCGTTATGCTTTATGCGTTATTCGTTATGCGTCATGCGTTATGCGTTATGCGTTATGCGTTATGCGTTATGCGTGATCCGACATGCATTATGCATTTTGCGTTATGCGTTATTCGTTATGAGTTATGAGTTATAAGTTATGCGTAATGCGTTATGCGTTATGCGTTATGCATTATGCTTTATCCGATATGCGTTATGCGTTATGCTTTATGCGTTATGCTTTATGCGTTATGCGTTACTCCTTATGAGTTATGAGTTATGCGTTATGCTTTATGCGTTATGCGTTATGCGTTATGCGTTATGCGTTATGCGTTATTCGTTATGAGTAATGAGTTATAAGATATGCGTTATGCGTTATGCTTTATGCATTATGCGTTATGCGTTATGCGTTTTGCGTTATGCGTTATGCGTTATGCGTTATGCGTTATGCGTTATGCGTTATGCGTTATGCGTTATGCGTTATGCGTTATGCGTTTTGCGGTATTCGTTATGCGTTGTGCATTATGCGTTATGCGTTGTGCGTTATGGGTTATAATTTATGCGTTATGCGATATGAGTTATGCGTTATGCGTTATGCGTTATGCATTTTGAGTTATGCGCCATGCGTTATGCATTATGCTTTATGCGTTATGCGATATGCGTTGTGCGTTATGCGTTATGCGTTATGCGATATGCGTTGTGCGTTATGCGTTATGCGTTATGCGTTATGCGTTATGCGTTATGCGTTATGCGGTACGCGTTATGCGTTATGCGTTATGCGTTATGCGTTATGCGTTATGCGTTATGCGTTATACGTTGTACGTTATGCGTTATGCGTTATGTTTTATGCGATATGCGTTATGCGTTATTCGTTATGCATTATGCGTTGTGCGTTATGCGTTATGCGTTATACGGTATGCGTTATGCGTTATGCGTTATGCGTTATGCGTTATGCTCTATACGTTATGCGTTATGCGTTACGCGTGATCCGTTATGTGTTAGGCGATATGCGTTATGCGTGATCCGACATGCATTATGCGTTATGCGTTATGCGTTATTCGTTATGAGTAATGAGTTATAAGTTATGCGTTATGCGTTATGCTTTATGCATTATGCGTTATGCGTTAAGCGTTATGCGTTATGCGTTATGCTTTATGCGTTATGCTTTATGCGTTATGCGTTACTCCTTATGAGTTATGAGTTATGCGTTATGCTTTATGCGTTATGCGTTATGCGTTATGCGTTATGCGTTATTCGTTATGAGTAATGAGTTATAAGATATGCGTTATGCGTTATGCTTTATGCATTATGCGTTATGCGTTATGCGTTTTGCGTTATGCGTTATGCGTTATGCGTTATGCGTTATGCGTTATGCGTTATGCGTTATGCGTTATGCGTTATGCGTTATGCGTTATGCGTTATGCTTTATGCGTTATGCGTTATGAGTTATACGTTATACGTTATGCGTTATGCATTATGCGTTATGCGTTATGCGTTATGCGTTATATGTTATGCGTTATGCGTTATGCGTTATGCGTTATGCGTTATGCGTTGTGCGTTATACGTTTGCGTTATGCGTTATGCGTTATGCGTTATACGGTATGCGTTATGCGTTATGCGTTGGCGTTATGCGTTATGCGTTATGCGTTACGCGTTATGCGTTATGCGTTATGCTTTATGCGTTATGCGTTATGAGTTATACGTTATGCGTTATGCGTTATGCGTTGTGCGTTATGCGTTATGCGTTACGCGTTATGCGTTATGCGTTATGCTTTATGCGATATGCGTTACTCCTTATGAGTTATGAGTTATAAGTTATGCGTAATGCGTTATGCGTTATGCGTTATGCTTTATGCGTTATGCGTTATGCGTTATGCGTTATGCGTTATGCGTTACGCTTTATGCGTTATGCATTATGCGTTATGCGATATGCGTTGTGCGTTATGCGTTATGCGTTATGCGATATGCGTTGTGCGTTATGCGTTATGCGTTATGCGTTATGCGTTATGCGTTATGCGTTATGCGGTACGCGTTATGCGTTATGCGTATGCGTTATGCGTTATGCGTTATGCGTTATGCGTTATGCGTTATACGTTGTACGATATGCGTTATGCATTATGTTTTATGCGATATGCGTTATGCGTTATTCGTTATGCATTATGCGTTGTGCGTTATGCGTTATGCGTTATACGGTATGCGTTATGCGTTATGCGTTATGCGTTATGCGTTATGCTCTATACGTTATGCGTTATGCGTTACGCGTGATCCGTTATGTGTTAGGCGATATGCGTTATGCGTGATCCGACATGCATTATGCGTTATGCGTTATGCGTTATTCGTTATGAGTAATGAGTTATAAGTTATGCGTTATGCGTTATGCTTTATGCATTATGCGTTATGCGTTATGCGTTATGCGTTATGCTTTATGCGTTATGCTTTATGCGTTATGCGTTACTCCTTATGAGTTATGAGTTATGCGTTATGCTTTATGCGTTATGCGTTATGCGTTATGCGTTATGCGTTATTCGTTATGAGTAATGAGTTATAAGATATGCGTTATGCGTTATGCTTTATGCATTATGCGTTATGCGTTTTGCGTTATGCGTTATGCGTTATGCGTTATGCGTTATGCGTTATGCGTTATGCGTTATGCGTTATGCGTTATGCGTTATGCTTTATGCGTTATGCGTTATGAGTTATACGTTATGCGTTATGCATTATGCGTTATGCGTTATGCGTTATGCGTTATATGTTATGCGTTATGCGTTATGCGTTATGCGTTATGCGTTATGCGTTGTGCGTTATACGTTTGCGTTATGCGTTATGCGTTATGCGTTATACGGTATGCGTTATGCGTTATGCGTTGGCGTTATGCGTTATGCGTTATGCGTTACGCGTTATGCGTTATGCGTTATGCTTTATGCGTTATGCGTTATGAGTTATACGTTATGCGTTATGC
The DNA here is from genome assembly GCA_916610235.2 of Lasioglossum morio. Lineage (NCBI taxonomy): Eukaryota > Metazoa > Arthropoda > Insecta > Hymenoptera > Halictidae > Lasioglossum > Lasioglossum morio. The sequence continues at coordinate 1,711,144 of CAKAJA020000459.1, read as the reverse complement.
GTTATGCGTTGTGCGTTATGCGTTATGCGTTACGCGTTATGCGTTATGCGTTATGCTTTATGCGATATGCGTTACTCCTTATGAGTTATGAGTTATAAGTTATGCGTAATGCGTTATGCGTTATGCGTTATGCTTTATGCGTTATGCGTTATGCGTTATGCGTTATGCGTTATGCGTTATGCGTTACGCTTTATGCGTTATGCATTATGCGTTATGCGTTATGCGTTATGCATTATGCGTTATGCGTTATGCGTGATGCGTTATGCGTTAAGCGTTATGCGTTTTGCTGTATTCGTTATGCGTTGAGCATTATGCGTTATGCGTTTTGCGGTATTCGTTATGCGTTATGATTTATGCTTTATGCTTTATGCGTTATGCGTTATGCGTTATGCGTTATGAGTTATGCGTTATGCGTTATGCGTTATGCGTTATGCGTTATGCGTTATGCGTTTTGCGGTATTCGTTATGCGTTGTGCATTATGCGTTATGCGTTGTGCGTTATGGGTTATGATTTATGCGTTATGCGATATGAGTTATGCGTTAAGCGTTATGCGTTATGCGTTATGCGTTATGCGTTATGCGTTATGCGTTATGCGTTATGCGTTATGCGTTATGCGTTATGCGTTATGCGTTATGCGTTATGCGTTATGCGTTATGCGTTATGCGTTATGCGTGATGCGTTATGCGTTATGCGTTATGCGATATGCGTCATGCATCAAGCCTTATGCGATATGCGATATGCGTCATGCATCAAGCCTTATGCGTTATGGGTTATGCGTTAACGTTATGCGTTATGCGTTATGATTTATGCTTTATGCGTTATGCGTTATGCGTGATCCGACATGCGTTATGCATTTTGCGTTATGCGTTATTCGTTATGAGTTATGAGTTATAAGTTATGCGTAATGCGTTATGCGTTATGCGTTATGCATTATGCTTTATCCGTTATGCGTTATGCGTTATGCTTTATGCGTTATGCGTTATGCGTTATGCGTTATGCGTTATGCGTTATGCGTTATTGGTTATGCGTTATGCGTTATTCGTTATGAGTAATGAGTTATAAGTTATGCGTTATGCGTAATGCGTTATGCGTTATGCGTTATGCGTTATGCTTTATGCTTTATGCGTTATGCGTTATGCGTTATGCTTTATGCGTTATTCGTTATGCGTTATGCGTTATGCGTTATGCGTTATGCGTTATGCGTTATGCGTGATCCGACATGCATTATGCATTTTGCGTTATGCGTTATTCGTTATGAGTTATGAGTTATAAGTTATGCGTAATGCGTTATGCGTTATGCGTTATGCATTATGCTTTATCCGATATGCGTTATGCGTTATGCTTTATGCGTTATGCTTTATGCGTTATGCGTTACTCCTTATGAGTTATGAGTTATGCGTTATGCTTTATGCGTTATGCGTTATGCGTTATGCGTTATGCGTTATGCGTTATTCGTTATGAGTAATGAGTTATAAGATATGCGTTATGCGTTATGCTTTATGCATTATGCGTTATGCGTTATGCGTTTTGCGTTATGCGTTATGCGTTATGCGTTATGCGTTATGCGTTATGCGTTATGCGTTATGCGTTATGCGTTATGCTTTATGCGTTATGCGTTATGAGTTATACGTTATGCGTTATGCATTATGCGTTATGCGTTATGCGTTATGCGTTATATGTTATGCGTTATGCGTTATGCGTTATGCGTTATGCGTTGTGCGTTATACGTTTGCGTTATGCGTTATGCGTTATGCGTTATACGGTATGCGTTATGCGTTATGCTTTGGCGTTATGCGTTATGCGTTATGCGTTACGCGTTATGCGTTATGCGTTATGCTTTATGCGTTATGCGTTATGAGTTATACGTTATGCGTTATGCGTTATGCGTTGTGCGTTATGCGTTATGCGTTACGCGTTATGCGTTATGCGTTATGCTTTATGCGATATGCGTTACTCCTTATGAGTTATGAGTTATAAGTTATGCGTAATGCGTTATGCGTTATGCGTTATGCTTTATGCGTTATGCGTTATGCGTTATGCGTTATGCGTTATGCGTTATGCGTTACGCTTTATGCGTAATGCATTATGCGTTATGCGTTATGCGTTATGCATTATGCGTTATGCGTTATGCGTGATGCGTTATGCGTTAAGCGTTATGCGTTTTGCTGTATTCGTTATGCGTTGAGCATTATGCGTTATGCGTTTTGCGGTATTCGTTATGCGTTATGATTTATGCTTTATGCTTTATGCGTTATGCGTTATGCGTTATGCGTTATGAGTTATGCGTTATGCGTTATGCGTTATGCGTTATGCGTTATGCGTTATGCGTTTTGCGGTATTCGTTATGCGTTGTGCATTATGCGTTATGCGTTGTGCGTTATGGGTTATGATTTATGCGTTATGCGATATGAGTTATGCGTTAAGCGTTATGCGTTATGCGTTATGCGTTATGCGTTATGCGTTATGCGTTATGCGTTATGCGTTATGCGTTATGCGTTATGCGTTATGCGTTATGCGTGATGCGTTATGCGTTATGCGTTATGCGATATGCGTCATGCATCAAGCCTTATGCGATATGCGATATGCGTCATGCATCAAGCCTTATGCGTTATGGGTTATGCGTTAACGTTATGCGTTATGCGTTATGATTTATGCTTTATGCGTTATGCGTTATGCGTGATCCGACATGCGTTATGCATTTTGCGTTATGCGTTATTCGTTATGAGTTATGAGTTATAAGTTATGCGTAATGCGTTATGCGTTATGCGTTATGCATTATGCTTTATCCGTTATGCGTTATGCGTTATGCGTTATGCGTTATGCGTTATGCGTTATGCGTTATGCGTTATGCGTTATTGGTTATGCGTTATGCGTTATTCGTTATGAGTAATGAGTTATAAGTTATGCGTTATGCGTAATGCGTTATGCGTTATGCGTTATGCGTTATGCTTTATGCTTTATGCGTTATGCGTTATGCGTTATGCTTTATGCGTTATTCGTTATGCGTTATGCGTTATGCGTTATGCGTTATGCGTTATGCGTTATGCGTGATCCGACATGCATTATGCATTTTGCGTTATGCGTTATTCGTTATGAGTTATGAGTTATAAGTTATGCGTAATGCGTTATGCGTTATGCGTTATGCATTATGCTTTATCCGATATGCGTTATGCGTTATGCTTTATGCGTTATGCGTTATGCGTTATGCGTTATGCGTTATGCGTTATGCCTTATGCGTCATGCGTTATTCGTTATGAGTAATGAGTTATAAGTTATGCGTTATGCGTTATGCTTCATGCGTTATGCGTTATGCGTTATGCGTTATGCGTTATGCGTTATGCGTTATGCGTTATGCGTTATGCGTTATGCGTTATACGGTATGCGTTATGCGTTATGCGTTATGCGTTATGCGTTATGCGTTATGCGTTAGGCGTTATGCGTTATGCGTTATGCGTTATGCGTTATGCGTTATGCTTTATGCGTTATGCGTAATGCGTTATGCGTTATGCGTTATGCTTTATGCGTTATGCGTTATGCGTTATGCGTTATGCGTTATGCGTTATGCGTTACGCTTTATGCGTTATGCATTATGCGTTATGCGTTATGCGTTATGCATTATGCGTTATGCGTTATGCGTGATGCGTTATGCGTTAAGCGTTATGCGTTTTGCTGTATTCGTTATGCGTTGAGCATTATGCGTTATGCGTTTTGCGGTATTCGTTATGCGTTATGATTTATGCTTTATGCTTTATGCGTTATGCGTTATGCGTTATGCGTTATGAGTTATGCGTTATGCGTTATGCGTTATGCGTTATGCGTTATGCGTTATGCGTTATGCGTTTTGCGGTATTCGTTATGCGTTGTGCATTATGCGTTATGCGTTGTGCGTTATGGGTTATGATTTATGCGTTATGCGATATGAGTTATGCGTTAAGCGTTATGCGTTATGCGTTATGCGTTATGCGTTATGCGTTATGCGTTATGCGTTATGCGTTATGCGTTATGCGTTATGCGTTATGCGTTATGCGTTATGCGTTATGCGTTATGCGTTATGCGTTATGCGTTATGCGTGATGCGTTATGCGTTATGCGTTATGCGATATGCGTCATGCATCAAGCCTTATGCGATATGCGATATGCGTCATGCATCAAGCCTTATGCGTTATGGGTTATGCGTTAACGTTATGCGTTATGCGTTATGATTTATGCTTTATGCGTTATGCGTTATGCGTGATCCGACATGCGTTATGCATTTTGCGTTATGCGTTATTCGTTATGAGTTATGAGTTATAAGTTATGCGTAATGCGTTATGCGTTATGCGTTATGCATTATGCTTTATCCGTTATGCGTTATGCGTTATGCTTTATGCGTTATGCGTTATGCGTTATGCGTTATGCGTTATGCGTTATTGGTTATGCGTTATGCGTTATTCGTTATGAGTAATGAGTTATAAGTTATGCGTTATGCGTAATGCGTTATGCGTTATGCGTTATGCGTTATGCTTTATGCTTTATGCGTTATGCGTTATGCGTTATGCTTTATGCGTTATTCGTTATGCGTTATGCGTTATGCGTTATGCGTTATGCGTTATGCGTTATGCGTGATCCGACATGCATTATGCATTTTGCGTTATGCGTTATTCGTTATGAGTTATGAGTTATAAGTTATGCGTAATGCGTTATGCGTTATGCGTTATGCATTATGCTTTATCCGATATGCGTTATGCGTTATGCTTTATGCGTTATGCGTTATGCGTTATGCGTTATGCCTTATGCGTCATGCGTTATTCGTTATGAGTAATGAGTTATAAGTTATGCGTTATGCGTTATGCTTCATGCGTTATGCGTTATGCGTTATGCGTTATGCGTTATGCGTTATGCGTTATGCGTTATGCGTTATGCGTTATGCGTTATACGGTATGCGTTATGCGTTATGCGTTATGCGTTATGCGTTATGCGTTATGCGTTATGCGTTAGGCGTTATGCGTTATGCGTTATGCGTTATGCGTTATGCGTTATGCTTTATGCGTTATGCGTCATGCGTTATGCTTTATGCGTTATGCGTTACTCCTTATGAGTTATGGGTTATAAGTTATGCGTAATGCGTTATGCGTTATGCGTTATGCATTATGCTTTATCCGTTATGCGTTATGCGTTATGCTTTATGCGTTATGCGTTATGCGTTATGAGTAATGAGTTATAAGTTATGCGTTATGCGTTATTCGTTATGAGTAATGAGTTATAAGTTATGCGTTATGCGTTATGCTTTATGCGTTATGCGTTATGCGTTATGCGTTATGCTTTATGCGTTATGCGTTACTCCTTATGAGTTATGAGTTATAAGTTATGCGTAATGCGGTATGCGTTATACGTTATACGTTATGCGTTATGCGTTATGCGTTATGCGTTAAGCGTTATGCGTTTTGCTGTATTCGTTATGCGTTGTGCATTATGAGTTATGCGTTATGTGTTATGCTTTATGTGTTATGCGTTATGCATTACGCTTTATGCGTTATGCATTATGCGTTATGCGTTATGCGTTATGCATTATGCGTTATGCGTTATGCGTGATCCGTTATGCGTTATGCATTATGCGTTATGCGTTATGCGTGATGCGTTATGCGTTAAGCGTTATGCGTTTTGCTGTATTCGTTATGCGTTGAGCATTATGCGTTATGCGTTTTGCGGTATTCGTTATGCGTTATGATTTATGCTTTATGCTTTATGCGTTATGCGTTATGCGTTATGCGTTATGAGTTATGCGTTATGCGTTATGCGTTATGCGTTATGCGTTATGCGTTATGCGTTTTGCGGTATTCGTTATGCGTTGTGCATTATGCGTTATGCGTTGTGCGTTATGGGTTATGATTTATGCGTTATGCGATATGAGTTATGCGTTAAGCGTTATGCGTTATGCGTTATGCGTCATGCATCAAGCCTTATGCGATATGCGATATGCGTCATGCATCAAGCCTTATGCGTTATGGGTTATGCGTTATGCGTTATGCGTTATGCTTTATGCTTTATGCGTTATGCGTTATGCGTTATGCGTTATGAGTTATGCGTTAAGCGTTATGCGTTATGCGTTATGCGTTATGCGTTATGCGTTATGCGTTATGCGTTATGCGTTATGCGTTATGCGTTATGCGTTATGCTTTATGCGTTATGCGTTATGAGTTATACGTTATGCGTTATGCATTATGCGTTATGCGTTATGCGTTATGCGTTATATGTTATGCGTTATGCGTTATGCGTTATGCGTTATGCGTTGTGCGTTATACGTTTGCGTTATGCGTTATGCGTTATGCGTTATGCGTTATACGGTATGCGTTATGCGTTATGCGTTGGCGTTATGCGTTATGCGTTATGCGTTATGCGTTATGCGTTATGCGTTATGCGTTATTCGTTATGCGTTGTGCATTATGCGTTATGCGTTGTGCGTTATGGGTTATGATTTATGCGTTATGCGATATGAGTTATGCGTTAAGCGTTATGCGTTATGCGTTATGCGTTATGCGTGATGCGTTATGCGTTATGCATTATGCGTTATGCGTTATGCGTTATGCGTTATGCGTTATGCGTTATATGTTATGCGTTATGCGTTATGCGTTATGCGTTATGCGTTGTGCGTTATACGTTTGCGTTATGCGTTATGCGTTTTGCGTTATGCGTTATACGGTATGCGTTATGCGTTATGCGTTGGCGTTATGCGTTATGCATTATGCGTTATGCGTTATGCGTTATGCATTATGCGTTATGCGTTATGCGTGATGCGTTATGCGTTATGCGTTAAGCGTTATGCGTTTTGCTGTATTCGTTATGCGTTGAGCATTATGCGTTATGCGTTTTGCGGTATTCGTTATGCGTTATGATTTATGCTTTATGCTTAATGCGTTATGATTTATGCTTTATGCTTAATGCGTTATGCGTTATGCGTTATGCGTTATGAGTTATGCGTTATGCGTTATGCGTTATGCGTTATGCGTTATGCGTTTTGCGGTATTCGTTATGCGTTGTGCATTATGCGTTATGCGTTGTGCGTTATGGGTTATGATTTATGCGTTATGCGATATGAGTTATGCGTTAAGCGTTATGCGTTATGCGTTATGCGTTATGCGTGATGCGTTATGCGTTATGCGTTATGCGTTATGCGATATGCGTCATGCATCAAGCCTTATGCGATATGCGATATGCGTCATGCATCAAGCCTTATGCGTTATGGGTTATGCGTTAACGTTATGCGTTATGCGTTATGATTTATGCTTTATGCGTTATGCGTTATGCGTGATCCGACATGCGTTATGCATTTTGCGTTATGCGTTATTCGTTATGAGTTATGAGTTATAAGTTATGCGTAATGCGTTATGCGTTATGCGTTATGCATTATGCTTTATCCGTTATGCGTTATGCGTTATGCGTTATGCTTTATGCGTTATGCGTTATGCGTTATGCGTTATGCGTTATGCGTTATGCGTTATGCGTTATGCGTTATGCGTTATTCGTTATGAGTAATGAGTTATAAGTTATGCGTTATGCGTAATGCGTTATGCGTTATGCGTTATGCGTTATGCTTTATGCGTTATGCGTTATGCGTTATGCTTTATGCGTTATTCGTTATGCGTTATGCGTTATGCGTTATGCGTTATGCGTGATCCGACATGCATTATGCATTTTGCGTTATGCGTTATTCGTTATGAGTTATGAGTTATAAGTTATGCGTAATGCGTTATGCGTTATGCGTTATGCATTATGCTTTATCCGTTATGCGTTATGCGTTATGCTTTATGCGTTATGCGTTATGCGTTATGCGTTATGCCTTATGCGTTATGCGTTATTCGTTATGAGTAATGAGTTATAAGTTATATCGTTATGCGTTATGCTTCATGCGTTATGCGTTATGCGTTATGCGTTATACGGTATGCGTTATGCGTTATGCGTTATGCGTTATGCGTTATGCGTTATGCGTTATGCGTTATGCGTTATGCGTTATGCGTTATGCGTTATGCGTTATGCGTTATGCGTTATGCGTTATGCTTTATGCGTTATGCGTCATGCGTTATGCTTTATGCGTTATGCGTTACTCCTTATGAGTTATGGGTTATAAGTTATGCGTAATGCGTTATGCGTTATGCGTTATGCATTATGCTTTATCCGTTATGCGTTATGCGTTATGCTTTATGCGTTATGCGTTATGCGTTATGAGTAATGAGTTATAAGTTATGCGTTATGCGTTATTCGTTATGAGTAATGAGTTATAAGTTATGCGTTATGCGTTATGCTTTATGCGTTATGCGTTATGCGTTATGCTTTATGCGTTATGCGTTATGCTTTATGCGTTATGCGTTATGCGTTATGAGTAATGAGTTATAAGTTATGCGTTATGCGTTATTCGTTATGAGTAATGAGTTATAAGTTATGCGTTATGCGTTATGCTTTATGCGTTATGCGTTATGCGTTATGCTTTATGCGTTATGCGTTACTCCTTATGAGTTATGAGTTATAAGTTATGCGTAATGCGGTATGCGTTATACGTTATACGTTATGCGTTATGCGTTATGAGTAATGAGTTATAAGTTATGCGTTATGCGTTATGCTTCATGCGTTATGCGTTATGCGTTATGCGTTATACGGTATGTGTTATGCTTTATGCGTTATGCGTTATGCGTTACGCTTTATGCGTTATGCATTATGCGTTATGCGTTATGCGTTATGCATTATGCGTTATGCGTTATGCGTGATCCGTTATGCGTTAAGCGTTATGCGTTTTGCTGTATTCGTAATGCGTTGTGCATTATGTGTTATGCGTTATGTGTTATGCGTTATGCGTTATGCGTTATGCGTTATGCGTGATCCGACATGCATTATGCATTTTGCGTTATGCGTTATGCGTTATGCGTTATGCGTTATGCGCTATGCGTTATACGGTATGCGTTATGCGTTATGCGTTATGCGTTATGCGTTATGCGTTATGCGTTATGCGTTATGCGTTATGCGTTATGCGTTATGCGTTATGCGTTATGCTTTATGCGTTATGCGTCATGCGTTATGCTTTATGCGTTATGCGTTACTCCTTATGAGTTATGGGTTATAAGTTATGCGTAATGCGTTATGCGTTATGCGTTATGCATTATGCTTTATCCGTTATGCGTTATGAGTTATGCTTTATGCGTTATGCGTTATGCGTTATGAGTAATGAGTTATAAGTTATGCGTTATGCGTTATTCGTTATGAGTAATGAGTTATAAGTTATGCGTTATGCGTTATGCTTTATGCGTTATGCGTTATGCGTTATGCTTTATGCGTTATGCGTTACTCCTTATGAGTTATGAGTTATAAGTTATGCGTAATGCGGTATGCGTTATACGTTATACGTTATGCGTTATGCGTTATGCGTTATGCGTTATGCGTTATGCGTTATGCGTTATGCGTTAAGCGTTATGCGTTATGCTGTATTCGTTATGCGTTGTGCATTATGAGTTATGCGTTATGTGTTATGCTTTATGCGTTATGCGTTATGCGTTACGCTTTATGCGTTATGCATTATGCGTTATGCGTTATGCGTTATGCATTATGCGTTATGCGTTATGCGTGATCCGTTATGCGTTAAGCGTTATGCGTTTTGCTGTATTCGTAATGCGTTGTGCATTATGTGTTATGCGTTATGTGTTATGCGTTATGCGTTATGCGTTATGCTTTATGCGTTGTGAGTTATTAGTTACACGTTATGCGTTATGCGTTATGCGTTATGCGTTAGGGGTTATGCGTTATGCGTTATGCGTTATGCGTTATGCGTTATGCGTTATGCGTTTTTTGTTATGCGTTATGCGTTATGAATTGTGCGTTATACGTTTGCGTTATGCGTTATGCGTTATGCTTTATGCGTTATGCGTTATGCGTTATGTGTTATGCGTTACTCCTTATGAGTTATGGGTTATAAGTTATGCGTTATGAGTTATGCATTATGCTTTATCCGTTATGCGTTATGAGTTATGCTTTATGCGTTATGCGTTATGCGTTTTGAGTAATGAGTTATAAGTTATGCGTTATGCGTTATTCGTTATGAGTAATGAGTTATAAGTTATGCGTTATGCGTTATGCTTTATGCGTTATGCGTTATGCGTTATGCTTTATGCGTTATGCGTTACTCCTTATGAGTTATGAGTTATAAGTTATGCGTAATGCGGTATGCGTTATACGTTATACGTTATGCGTTATGCGTTATGCGTTATGCGTTATGCGTTATGCGTTATGCGTTATGCGTTATGCGTTATGCGTTATGCGTTATGCGTTATGCGTTATGCATTATGCGTTATGCGTTATGCGTTATGCGTTATGCGTTATGCGTTATTCGTTATGAGTAATGAGTTATAAGTTATGCGTTATGCGTTATGCTTTATGCATTATGCGTTATGCGTTATGCGTTATGCGTTATGCGTTATGCGTTATGCGTCATGCGTTATGCTTTATGCGTTATGCGTTACTCCTTATGAGTTATGGGTTATAAGTTATGCGTAATGCGTTATGCGTTATGCGTTATGCATTATGCTTTATCCGTTATGCGTTATGAGTTATGCTTTATGCGTTATGCGTTATGCGTTATGAGTAATGAGTTATAAGTTATGCGTTATGCGTTATTCGTTATGAGTAATGAGTTATAAGTTATGCGTTATGCGTTATGCTTTATGCGTTATGCGTTATGCGTTATGCTTTATGCGTTATGCGTTACTCCTTATGAGTTATGAGTTATAAGTTATGCGTAATGCGTTATGCGTTATACGTTATACGTTATGCGTTATGCGTTATGCGTTATGCGTTATGCGTTATGCGTTATGCGTTAAGCGTTATGCGTTTTGCTGTATTCGTTATGCGTTGTGCATTATGAGTTATGCGTTATGTGTTATGCTTTATGCGTTATGCGTTATGCGTTACGCTTTATGCGTTATGCATTATGCGTTATGCGTTATGCGTTATGCATTATGCGTTATGCGTTATGCGTGATCCGTTATGCGTTAAGCGTTATGCGTTTTGCTGTATTCGTAATGCGTTGTGCATTATGTGTTATGCGTTATGTGTTATGCGTTATGCGTTATGCGTTATACGTTATGCGTTATGCGTTATGCGTGATCCGTTATGTGTTAGGCGATATACGTTTTGCGGTATTCGTTATGCGTTATGCGTTATGCGTTATGCGTTATCCGTTGTTCGTTATGCGTTATGCGTTGTGCGTTATACGTTTGCGTTATGCGTTATGCGTTATACGGTATGCGTTATGCGTTATACGTTATGCGTTATGCGTTATGCGTTATGCGATATGCGATATGCGTTATGCGTTATGCGTTATGCTTTATGCGTTGTGAGTTATTAGTTACACGTTATGCGTTATGCGTTATGCGTTATGCGTTAGGGGTTATGCGTTATGCGTTATGCGTTAGGCGTTATGCGTTATGCGTTATGCGTTATGCGTTATGCGTTAGGGGTTATGCGTTATGCGTTATGCGTTATGCTTTATGCGTTATGCATTATGCGTTATGCGTTATGCGATATGCGTTATCCGTTATGCGTTATGCGTTATGCGTTATTCGTTATGAGTAATGAGTTATAAGTTATGCGTTATGCGTTATGCGTTATGCTTTATGCGTTATGCGTTATGCGTTATGCGTTATGCGTTATGCGTTATGCGTTATGCGTTATGCGTTTTGCGTTATGCGTTATGCGTTATGAATTGTGCGTTATACGTTTGCGTTATGCGTTATGCTTTATGCGTTATGCGTTATGCGTTATGCGTTATGCGTTATGCGATATGCGTTATGCGTTATGCGTTATGCGTTATGCGTTATGCGTTATGCGTTATGCGTTATGCGTTATGCGTTATGCGTTATGCATTATGCGTTATGCGTTATGCGTTATGCGTTATGCGTTATTCGTTATGAGTAATGAGTTATAAGTTATGCGTTATGCGTTATGCTTTATGCATTATGCGTTATGCGTTATGCGTTATGCGTTATGCGTTATGCGTTATGCGTTATGCGTTATGCGTTATGCGTTATGCGTTATGCGTTATGCCTTATGCGTTATGCGTTATTCGTTATGAGTAATGAGTTATAAGTTATGCGTTATGCGTTATGCTTCATGCGTTATGCGTTATGCGTTATGCGTTATGCGTTATGCGTTATGCGTTATGCGCTATGCGTTATACGGTATGCGTTATGCGTTATGCGTTATGCGTTATGCGTTATGCGTTATGCGTTATGCGTTATGCGTTATGCGTTATGCGTTATTCGTTATGCGTTATGCGTTATGCGTTAGGCTTTATGTGTTATGCGTCATGCGTTATGCTTTATGCGTTATGCGTTACTCCTTATGAGTTATGGGTTATAAGTTATGCGTAATGCGTTATGCGTTATGCGTTATGCATTATGCTTTATCCGTTATGCGTTATGCGTTATGCTTTATGCGTTATGCATTATGAGTTATGAGTAATGAGTTATAAGATATGCGTTATGCGTTATTCGTTATGAGTAATGAGTTATAAGTTATGCGTTATGCGTTATGCTTTATGCGTTATGCGTTACTCCTTATGAGTTATGAGTTATAAGTTATGCGTTATGCGTTATGCGTTATGCGTTATGCGATATGCGTTGTGCGTTATGCGTTTTGCGTTATGCGTTATGCGTTATGCGTTATGCGTTATGCGTTATGCGTTATGGGTTATGCGTTATGTGTTATGCGATATGCGTTATGCGTTATGCGTCACGCGTTATGCGTTATGCGTTATGCGTTATGCGTTATGCGTTATGCGTTATGCGTTATGAGTCACACGTTATGCGTTATAAGATATGCGTTATGCGTGATCCGTTATGTTTTAGGCGATATACGTTTTGCGGTATTCGTTATGCGTTATGCGTTATGCGTTATCCGTTGTTCGTTATGCGTTATGCGTTGTGCGTTATACGTTTGCGTTATGCATTATGCGTTATGCGTTATACGGTATGCGTTATGCGTTATACGTTATGCGTTATGCGTTATGGGTTATGCGTTATGCGTTATGCGTTATGCGTTATGCGTTATGCATTTTGAGTTATGCGCCATGCGTTATGCGTTATGCGTTATGCGATATGCGTTGTGCGTTATGCGTTATGCGTGATCCGTTATGCGTTAAGCATTATGCGTTTTGCTGTATTCGTTATGCGTTGTGCGTTATACGTTTGCGTTATGCGTTATGCTTTATGCGTTATGCGTTATGCGTTATGCGTTATGCGTTATGCGTGACCCGTTATGCGTTAAGCATAAATGCGTTTTGCTGTATTCGTTATGCGTTGTGCGTTATACGTTTGCGTTATGCGTTATGCGTTATGCGTTATGCGTTATGCATTTTGAGTTATGCGTTATGCGTTATGCGATATGCGTTGTGCGTTATGCGTTATGCGTTATGCGTTATGCGTTATGGGTTTTGCGTTATGCGTTATGCGTTATGCGTTATGCGTTATGCATTTTGAGTTATGCGCCATGCGTTATGCGTTGTGCGTGATCCGTTATGCGTTAAGCATTATGCGTTTTGCTGTATTCGTTATGCGTTGTGCGTTATACGTTTGCGTTATGCGTTATGCCTTATGCGTTATGCATTTTCAGTTATGCGCCATGCGTTATGCGTTATGCGTTATGCGTTATGCGATATGCGTTGTGTGTTATGCGTTATGCGTTATGCGTTATGCATTTTGAGTTATGCGCCATGCGTTATGCGTTATGCGTTATGCGATATGCGTTGTGCGTTATGCGTTATGCGTTATGCGATATGCGTTGTGCGTTATGCGTTATGCGTTATGCGTTATGCGTTATGCGTTATGCGATATGCGTTATGCGTTATGCGTTATGCATTTTGAGTTATGCGCCATGCGTTATGCGTTATGCGTTATGCGATATGCGTTGTGCGTTATGCGTTATGCGTTATGCGATATGCGTTGTGCGTTATGCGTTATGCGTTATGCGTTATGCGTTATGCGTTATGCGATATGCGTTATGCGTTATGCGTTATGCATTTTGAGTTATGCGCCATGCGTTATGCGTTATGCGTTATGTGTTAGGAGATATACGTTTTGCGGTATTCGTTATGCGTTATGCGTTATGCGTTATCCGTTGTTCGTTATGCGTTATGCGTTGTGCGTTATACGTTTGCGTTATGCATTATGCGTTATGCGTTATACGGTATGCGTTATGCGTTATACGTTATGCGTTATGCGTTATGCGATAAGCATTATGCGTTATGCGTTAAGCATTATGCTTTATGCGTTATGCGTTATGCGTTATGCGTTATGCGTTATGCGTTATGCGTGACCCGTTATGCGTTAAGCATAAATGCGTTTTGCTGTATTCGTTATGCGTTGTGCGTTATACGTTTGCGTTATGCGTTATGCGTTATGCGTTATGCGTTATGCATTTTGAGTTATGCGTTATGCGTTATGCGATATGCGTTGTGCGTTATGCGTTATGCGTTATGCGTTATGCGTTATGGGTTATGCGTTATGCGTTATGCGTTATGCGTTATGCGTTATGCATTTTGAGTTATGCGCCATGCGTTATGCGTTATGCGTTATGCGTTATGCGATATGCGTTGTGCGTTATGCGTTATGCGTGATCCGTTATGCGTTAAGCATTATGCGTTTTGCTGTATTCGTTATGCGTTGTGCGTTATACGTTTGCGTTATGCGTTATGCGTTATGCGTTATGCATTTTGAGTTATGCGCCATGCGTTATGCGTTATGCGTTAAGCGTTATGCGTTATGCTGTATTCGTTATGCGTTGTGCATTATGAGTTATGCGTTATGTGTTATGCTTTATGCGTTATGCGTTATGCGTTACGCTTTATGCGTTATGCATTAGGCGTTATGCGTTATGCGTTATGCATTATGCGTTATGCGTTATGCGTGATCCGTTATGCGTTAAGCGTTATGCGTTTTGCTGTATTCGTAATGCGTTGTACATTATGTGTTATGCGTTATGTGTTATGCGTTATGCGTTATGCGTTATACGTTATGCGTTATGCGTTATGCGTGATCCGTTATGTGTTAGGCGATATACGTTTTGCGGTATTCGTTATGCGTTATGCGTTATGCGTTATGCGTTATCCGTTGTTCGTTATGCGTTATGCGTTGTGCGTTATACGTTTGCGTTATGCGTTATGAGTTATACGGTATGCGTTATGCGTTATACGTTATGCGTTATGCGTTATGCGATATGCGATATGCGTTATGCGTTATGCGTTATGCTTTATGCGTTGTGAGTTATTAGTTACACGTTATGCGTTATGCGTTATGCGTTATGCGTTATGCGTTATGCATTTTGAGTTATGCGCCATGCGTTATGCGTTATGCGTTATGCGATATGCGTTGTGCGTTATGCGTTATGCGTTATGCGATATGCGTTGTGCGTTATGCGTTATGCGTTATGCGTTATGCGATATGCGTTATGCGTTATGCGTTATGCATTTTGAGTTATGCGCCATGCGTTATGCGTTATGCGTTATGCGTTATGCGATATGCGTTGTGCGTTATGCGTTATGCGTTATGCGTTATGCGTTATGCGTTATGCGTTATGCATTATGCTTTAAGCGTTATGCGTTATGAGTCACACGTTATGCGTTATAAGATATGCGTTATGTGTTATGCGTTATGCGTTATGCGTTATGCGTTATGCGATATGCGTTATGCGTTATGCGTTATGCATTTTCAGTTATGCGCCATGCGTTATGCGTTATGCGTTATGCGTTATGCGATATGCGTTGTGCGTTATGCGTTATGCGTTATGCGTTATGCGTTATGCATTTTGAGTTATGCGCCATGCGTTATGCGTTATGCGTTATGCGATATGCGTTGTGCGTTATGCGTTATGCGTTATGCGATATGCGTTGTGCGTTATGCGTTATGCGTTATGCGTTATGCGTTATGCGTTATGCGATATGCGTTATGCGTTATGCGTTATGCATTTTGAGTTATGCGCCATGCGTTATGCGTTATGCGTTATGCGTTATGCGATATGCGTTGTGCGTTATGCGTTATGCGTTATGCGTTATGCGTTATGCGTTATGCATTATGCTTTAAGCGTTATGCGTTATGAGTCACACGTTATGCGTTATAAGATATGCGTTATGCGTTATGCGTTATGCGTTATGCGTTATGCGTTATGCGTTATGCGATATGCGTTGTGCGTTATGCGTTATGCGTTATGCGTTATGCGTTATGCGTTATGCGATATGCGTTGTGCGTTATGCGTTATGCGTTATGCGTTATGCGTTATGCGTTATGCGTTATGCGTTATGCGTTATGCGTTATGCGTTATGCGTTATGCGTTATGCGATATGCGTTGTGCGTTATGCGTTTTGCGTTATGCGTTATGCGTTATGCGTTATGCGTTATGCGTTATGCGTTATGCGTTATGGGTTATGCGTTATGTGTTATGCGATATGCGTTATGCGTTATGCGTCACGCGTTATGCGTTATGCGTTATGCGTTATGCGTTATGCGTTATGCGTTATGAGTCACACGTTATGCGTTATAAGATATGCGTTATGCGTGATCCGTTATGTGTTAGGCGATATACGTTTTGCGGTATTCGTTATGCGTTATGCGTTATGCGTTATCCGTTGTTCGTTATGCGTTATGCGTTGTGCGTTATACGTTTGCGTTATGCATTATGCGTTATGCGTTATACGGTATGCGTTATGCGTTATACGTTATGCGTTATGCGTTATGCGATAAGCATTATGCGTTATGCGTTAAGCATTATGCTTTATGCGTTATGCGTTATGCGTTATGCGTTATGCGTGACCCGTTATGCGTTAAGCATAAATGCGTTTTGCTGTATTCGTTATGCGTTGTGCGTTATACGTTTGCGTTATGCGTTATGCGTTATGCGTTATGCGTTATGCATTTTGAGTTATGCGTTATGCGTTATGCGATATGCGTTGTGCGTTATGCGTTATGCGTTATGCGTTATGCGTTATGGGTTATGCGTTATGCGTTATGCGTTATGCGTTATGCGTTATGCATTTTGAGTTATGCGCCATGCGTTATGCGTTATGCGTTATGCGTTATGCGATATGCGTTGTGCGTTATGCGTTATGCGTGATCCGTTATGCGTTAAGCATTATGCGTTTTGCTGTATTCGTTATGCGTTGTGCGTTATACGTTTGCGTTATGCGTTATGCGTTATGCGTTATGCATTTTGAGTTATGCGCCATGCGTTATGCGTTATGCGTTAAGCGTTATGCGTTATGCTGTATTCGTTATGCGTTGTGCATTATGAGTTATGCGTTATGTGTTATGCTTTATGCGTTATGCGTTATGCGTTACGCTTTATGCGTTATGCATTATGCGTTATGCGTTATGCGTTATGCATTATGCGTTATGCGTTATGCGTGATCCGTTATGCGTTAAGCGTTATGCGTTTTGCTGTATTCGTAATGCGTTGTACATTATGTGTTATGCGTTATGTGTTATGCGTTATGCGTTATGCGTTATACGTTATGCGTTATGCGTTATGCGTGATCCGTTATGTGTTAGGCGATATACGTTTTGCGGTATTCGTTATGCGTTATGCGTTATGCGTTATGCGTTATCCGTTGTTCGTTATGCGTTATGCGTTGTGCGTTATACGTTTGCGTTATGCGTTATGAGTTATACGGTATGCGTTATGCGTTATACGTTATGCGTTATGCGTTATGCGATATGCGATATGCGTTATGCGTTATGCGTTATGCTTTATGCGTTGTGAGTTATTAGTTACACGTTATGCGTTATGCGTTATGCGTTATGCGTTAGGGGTTATGCGTTATGCGTTATGCGTTATGCGTTATGCGTTATGCGTTATGCGTTATGCGTTATGCGTTATGCGTTTTTTGTTATGCGTTATGCGTTATGAATTGTGCGTTATACGTTTGCGTTATGCGTTATGCGTTATGCTTTATGCGTTATGCGTTATGCGTTATGTGTTATGCGTTACTCCTTATGAGTTATGGGTTATAAGTTATGCGTTATGCGTTATGCATTATGCTTTATCCGTTATGCGTTATGAGTTATGCTTTATGCGTTATGCGTTATGCGTTTTGAGTAATGAGTTATAAGTTATGCGTTATGCGTTATTCGTTATGAGTAATGAGTTATAAGTTATGCGTTATGCGTTATGCTTTATGCGTTATGCGTTATGCGTTATGCTTTATGCGTTATGCGTTACTCCTTATGAGTTATGAGTTATAAGTTATGCGTAATGCGGTATGCGTTATACGTTATACGTTATGCGTTATGCGTTATGCGTTATGCGTTATGCGTTATGCGTTATGCGTTATGCGTTATGCGTTATGCGTTATGCGTTATGCGTTATGCATTATGCGTTATGCGTTATGCGTTATGCGTTATGCGTTATGCGTTATTCGTTATGAGTAATGAGTTATAAGTTATGCGTTATGCGTTATGCTTTATGCATTATGCGTTATGCGTTATGCGTTATGCGTTATGCGTTATGCGTTATGCGTCATGCGTTATGCTTTATGCGTTATGCGTTACTCCTTATGAGTTATGGGTTATAAGTTATGCGTAATGCGTTATGCGTTATGCGTTATGCGTTATGCTTTATGCGTTATGCGTTATGAGTTATGCTTTATGCGTTATGCGTTATGCGTTATGAGTAATGAGTTATAAGTTATGCGTTATGCGTTATTCGTTATGAGTAATGAGTTATAAGTTATGCGTTATGCGTTATGCTTTATGCGTTATGCGTTATGCGTTATGCTTTATGCGTTATGCGTTACTCCTTATGAGTTATGAGTTATAAGTTATGCGTAATGCGGTATGCGTTATACGTTATACGTTATGCGTTATGCGTTATGCGATATGCGTTGTGCGTTATGCGTTATGCGTTAAGCGTTATGCGTTTTGCTGTATTCGTTATGCGTTGTGCATTATGAGTTATGCGTTATGTGTTATGCTTTATGCGTTATGCGTTATGCGTTACGCTTTATGCGTTATGCATTATGCGTTATGCGTTATGCGTTATGCATTATGCGTTATGCGTTATGCGTGATCCGTTATGCGTTAAGCGTTATGCGTTTTGCTGTATTCGTAATGCGTTGTGCATTATGTGTTATGCGTTATGTGTTATGCGTTATGCGTTATGCGTTATACGTTATGCGTTATGCGTTATGCGTGATCCGTTATGTGTTAGGCGATATACGTTTTGCGGTATTCGTTATGCGTTATGCGTTATGCGTTATGCGTTATGCGTTATCCGTTGTTCGTTATGCGTTATGCGTTGTGCGTTATACGTTTGCGTTATGCGTTATGCGTTATACGGTATGCGTTATGCGTTATACGTTATGCGTTATGCGTTATGCGATATGCGATATGCGTTATGCGTTATGCGTTATGCTTTATGCGTTGTGAGTTATTAGTTACACGTTATGCGTTATGCGTTATGCGTTATGCGTTAGGGGTTATGCGTTATGCGTTATGCGTTAGGCGTTATGCGTTATGCGTTATGCGTTATGCGTTATGCGTTAGGAGTTATGCGTTATGCGTTATGCGTTATGCGTTATGCTTTATGCGTTATGCATTATGCGTTATGCGTTATGCGATATGCGTTATCCGTTATGCGTTATGCGTTATTCGTTATGAGTAATGAGTTATAAGTTATGCGTTATGCGTTATGCGTTATGCTTTATGCGTTATGCGTTATGCGTTATGCGTTATGCGTTATGCGTTATGCGTTATGCGTTATGCGTTATGCGTTTTGCGTTATGCGTTATGCGTTATGAATTGTGCGTTATACGTTTGCGTTATGCGTTATGCTTTATGCGTTATGCGTTATGCGTTATGTGTTATGCGTTATGCGATATGCGTTATGCGTTATGCGTTATGCGTTATGCGTTATGCGTTATGCGTTATGCGTTATGCGTTATGCGTTATGCGTTATGCATTATGCGTTATGCGTTATGCGTTATGCGTTATGCGTTATTCGTTATGAGTAATGAGTTATAAGTTATGCGTTATGCGTTATGCTTTATGCATTATGCGTTATGCGTTATGAGTAATGAGTTATACGTTATGCGTTATGCGTTATGCGTTATGCTTCATGCGTTATGCGTTATGCGTTATGCGTTATGCGTTATGCGTTATGCGTTATGCGCTATGCGTTATACGGTATGCGTTATGCGTTATGCGTTATGCGTTATGCGTTATGCGTTATGCGTTATGCGTTATGCGTTATGCGTTATGCGTTATGCGTTATTCGTTATGCGTTATGCGTTATGCGTTAGGCTTTATGTGTTATGCGTCATGCGTTATGCTTTATGCGTTATGCGTTACTCCTTATGAGTTATGGGTTATAAGTTATGCGTAATGCGTTATGCGTTATGCGTTATGCATTATGCTTTATCCGTTATGCGTTATGCGTTATGCTTTATGCGTTATGCATTATGAGTTATGAGTAATGAGTTATAAGATATGCGTTATGCGTTATTCGTTATGAGTAATGAGTTATAAGTTATGCGTTATGCGTTATGCGTTATGCGTTATGCGTTATGCGTTATGCGTTATGCGTTATGCGTTATGCATTATGCGTTATGCGTTATGCGTTATGCGTTATGCGTTATTCGTTATGAGTAATGAGTTATAAGTTATGCGTTATGCGTTATGCTTTATGCATTATGCGTTATGCGTTATGCGTTATGCGTTATGCGTTATGCGTTATGCGTTATGCGTTATGCGTTATGCGTTATGCGTTATGCGTTATGCGTTATGCGTTATGCCTTATGCGTTATGCGATATGCGTTGTGCGTTATGCGTTATGCGTGATCCGTTATGCGTTAAGCATTATGCGTTTTGCTGTATTCGTTATGCGTTGTGCGTTATACGTTTGCGTTATGCGTTATGCGTTATGCGTTATGCATTTTGAGTTATGCGCCATGCGTTATGCGTTATGCGTTAAGCGTTATGCGTTATGCTGTATTCGTTATGCGTTGTGCATTATGAGTTATGCGTTATGTGTTATGCTTTATGCGTTATGCGTTATGCGTTACGCTTTATGCGTTATGCATTATGCGTTATGCGTTATGCGTTATGCATTATGCGTTATGCGTTATGCGTGATCCGTTATGCGTTAAGCGTTATGCGTTTTGCTGTATTCGTAATGCGTTGTACATTATGTGTTATGCGTTATGTGTTATGCGTTATGCGTTATGCGTTATACGTTATGCGTTATGCGTTATGCGTGATCCGTTATGTGTTAGGCGATATACGTTTTGCGGTATTCGTTATGCGTTATGCGTTATGCGTTATGCGTTATCCGTTGTTCGTTATGCGTTATGCGTTGTGCGTTATACGTTTGCGTTATGCGTTATGAGTTATACGGTATGCGTTATGCGTTATACGTTATGCGTTATGCGTTATGCGATATGCGATATGCGTTATGCGTTATGCGTTATGCTTTATGCGTTGTGAGTTATTAGTTACACGTTATGCGTTATGCGTTATGCGTTATGCGTTATGCGTTATGCATTTTGAGTTATGCGCCATGCGTTATGCGTTATGCGTTATGCGATATGCGTTGTGCGTTATGCGTTATGCGTTATGCGATATGCGTTGTGCGTTATGCGTTATGCGTTATGCGTTATGCGATATGCGTTATGCGTTATGCGTTATGCATTTTGAGTTATGCGCCATGCGTTATGCGTTATGCGTTATGCGTTATGCGATATGCGTTGTGCGTTATGCGTTATGCGTTATGCGTTATGCGTTATGCGTTATGCGTTATGCATTATGCTTTAAGCGTTATGCGTTATGAGTCACACGTTATGCGTTATAAGATATGCGTTATGTGTTATGCGTTATGCGTTATGCGTTATGCGTTATGCGTTATGCGTTATGCGTTATGCGTTATGCATTTTCAGTTATGCGCCATGCGTTATGCGTTATGCGTTATGCGTTATGCGATATGCGTTGTGCGTTATGCGTTATGCGTTATGCGTTATGCGTTATGCATTTTGAGTTATGCGCCATGCGTTATGCGTTATGCGTTATGCGATATGCGTTGTGCGTTATGCGTTATGCGTTATGCGATATGCGTTGTGCGTTATGCGTTATGCGTTATGCGTTATGCGTTATGCGTTATGCGATATGCGTTATGCGTTATGCGTTATGCATTTTGAGTTATGCGCCATGCGTTATGCGTTATGCGTTATGCGTTATGCGATATGCGTTGTGCGTTATGCGTTATGCGTTATGCGTTATGCGTTATGCGTTATGCATTATGCTTTAAGCGTTATGCGTTATGAGTCACACGTTATGCGTTATAAGATATGCGTTATGCGTTATGCGTTATGCGTTATGCGTTATGCGTTATGCGTTATGCGATATGCGTTGTGCGTTATGCGTTATGCGTTATGCGTTATGCGTTATGCGTTATGCGATATGCGTTGTGCGTTATGCGTTATGCGTTATGCGTTATGCGTTATGCGTTATGCGTTATGCGTTATGCGTTATGCGTTATGCGTTATGCGTTATGCGTTATGCGATATGCGTTGTGCGTTATGCGTTTTGCGTTATGCGTTATGCGTTATGCGTTATGCGTTATGCGTTATGCGTTATGCGTTATGGGTTATGCGTTATGTGTTATGCGATATGCGTTATGCGTTATGCGTCACGCGTTATGCGTTATGCGTTATGCGTTATGCGTTATGCGTTATGCGTTATGAGTCACACGTTATGCGTTATAAGATATGCGTTATGCGTGATCCGTTATGTGTTAGGCGATATACGTTTTGTGGTATTCGTTATGCGTTATGCGTTATGCGTTATCCGTTGTTCGTTATGCGTTATGCGTTGTGCGTTATACGTTTGCGTTATGCATTATGCGTTATGCGTTATACGGTATGCGTTATGCGTTATACGTTATGCGTTATGCGTTATGCGATAAGCATTATGCGTTATGCGTTAAGCATTATGCTTTATGCGTTATGCGTTATGCGTTATGCGTTATGCGTTATGCGTGACCCGTTATGCGTTAAGCATAAATGCGTTTTGCTGTATTCGTTATGCGTTGTGCGTTATACGTTTGCGTTATGCGTTATGCGTTATGCGTTATGCATTTTGAGTTATGCGTTATGCGTTATGCGATATGCGTTGTGCGTTATGCGTTATGCGTTATGCGTTATGCGTTATGGGTTATGCGTTATGCGTTATGCGTTATGCGTTATGCGTTATGCATTTTGAGTTATGCGCCATGCGTTATGCGTTATGCGTTATGCGTTATGCGATATGCGTTGTGCGTTATGCGTTATGCGTGATCCGTTATGCGTTAAGCATTATGCGTTTTGCTGTATTCGTTATGCGTTGTGCGTTATACGTTTGCGTTATGCGTTATGCGTTATGCGTTATGCATTTTGAGTTATGCGCCATGCGTTATGCGTTATGCGTTAAGCGTTATGCGTTATGCTGTATTCGTTATGCGTTGTGCATTATGAGTTATGCGTTATGTGTTATGCTTTATGCGTTATGCGTTATGCGTTACGCTTTATGCGTTATGCATTATGCGTTATGCGTTATGCGTTATGCATTATGCGTTATGCGTTATGCGTGATCCGTTATGCGTTAAGCGTTATGCGTTTTGCTGTATTCGTAATGCGTTGTACATTATGTGTTATGCGTTATGTGTTATGCGTTATGCGTTATGCGTTATACGTTATGCGTTATGCGTTATGCGTGATCCGTTATGTGTTAGGCGATATACGTTTTGCGGTATTCGTTATGCGTTATGCGTTATGCGTTATGCGTTATCCGTTGTTCGTTATGCGTTATGCGTTGTGCGTTATACGTTTGCGTTATGCGTTATGAGTTATACGGTATGCGTTATGCGTTATACGTTATGCGTTATGCGTTATGCGATATGCGATATGCGTTATGCGTTATGCGTTATGCTTTATGCGTTGTGAGTTATTAGTTACACGTTATGCGTTATGCGTTATGCGTTATGCGTTAGGGGTTATGCGTTATGCGTTATGCGTTATGCGTTATGCGTTATGCGTTATGCGTTATGCGTTATGCGTTATGCGTTTTTTGTTATGCGTTATGCGTTATGAATTGTGCGTTATACGTTTGCGTTATGCGTTATGCGTTATGCTTTATGCGTTATGCGTTATGCGTTATGTGTTATGCGTTACTCCTTATGAGTTATGGGTTATAAGTTATGCGTTATGCGTTATGCATTATGCTTTATCCGTTATGCGTTATGAGTTATGCTTTATGCGTTATGCGTTATGCGTTTTGAGTAATGAGTTATAAGTTATGCGTTATGCGTTATTCGTTATGAGTAATGAGTTATAAGTTATGCGTTATGCGTTATGCTTTATGCGTTATGCGTTATGCGTTATGCTTTATGCGTTATGCGTTACTCCTTATGAGTTATGAGTTATAAGTTATGCGTAATGCGGTATGCGTTATACGTTATACGTTATGCGTTATGCGTTATGCGTTATGCGTTATGCGTTATGCGTTATGCGTTATGCGTTATGCGTTATGCGTTATGCGTTATGCGTTATGCATTATGCGTTATGCGTTATGCGTTATGCGTTATGCGTTATGCGTTATTCGTTATGAGTAATGAGTTATAAGTTATGCGTTATGCGTTATGCTTTATGCATTATGCGTTATGCGTTATGCGTTATGCGTTATGCGTTATGCGTTATGCGTCATGCGTTATGCTTTATGCGTTATGCGTTACTCCTTATGAGTTATGGGTTATAAGTTATGCGTAATGCGTTATGCGTTATGCGTTATGCATTATGCTTTATCCGTTATGCGTTATGAGTTATGCTTTATGCGTTATGCGTTATGCGTTATGAGTAATGAGTTATAAGTTATGCGTTATGCGTTATTCGTTATGAGTAATGAGTTATAAGTTATGCGTTATGCGTTATGCTTTATGCGTTATGCGTTATGCGTTATGCTTTATGCGTTATGCGTTACTCCTTATGAGTTATGAGTTATAAGTTATGCGTAATGCGGTATGCGTTATACGTTATACGTTATGCGTTATGCGTTATGCGTTATGCGTTATGCGTTATGCGTTATGCGTTAAGCGTTATGCGTTTTGCTGTATTCGTTATGCGTTGTGCATTATGAGTTATGCGTTATGTGTTATGCTTTATGCGTTATGCGTTATGCGTTACGCTTTATGCGTTATGCATTATGCGTTATGCGTTATGCGTTATGCATTATGCGTTATGCGTTATGCGTGATCCGTTATGCGTTAAGCGTTATGCGTTTTGCTGTATTCGTAATGCGTTGTGCATTATGTGTTATGCGTTATGTGTTATGCGTTATGCGTTATGCGTTATACGTTATGCGTTATGCGTTATGCGTGATCCGTTATGTGTTAGGCGATATACGTTTTGCGGTATTCGTTATGCGTTATGCGTTATGCGTTATGCGTTATGCGTTATCCGTTGTTCGTTATGCGTTATGCGTTGTGCGTTATACGTTTGCGTTATGCGTTATGCGTTATACGGTATGCGTTATGCGTTATACGTTATGCGTTATGCGTTATGCGATATGCGATATGCGTTATGCGTTATGCGTTATGCTTTATGCGTTGTGAGTTATTAGTTACACGTTATGCGTTATGCGTTATGCGTTATGCGTTATGCGTTATGCGTTATGCGTTATGCGTTATGCGTTATGCGTTATGCGTTATGCGTTATGCGTTATGCGTTAGGGGTTATGCGTTATGCGTTATGCGTTATGCTTTATGCGTTATGCATTATGCGTTATGCGTTATGCGATATGCGTTATCCGTTATGCGTTATGCGTTATGCGTTATTCGTTATGAGTAATGAGTTATAAGTTATGCGTTATGCGTTATGCGTTATGCTTTATGCGTTATGCGTTATGCGTTATGCGTTATGCGTTATGCGTTATGCGTTATGCGTTTTGCGTTATGCGTTATGCGTTATGAATTGTGCGTTATACGTTTGCGTTATGCGTTATGCTTTATGCGTTATGCGTTATGCGTTATGTGTTATGCGTTATGCGATATGCGTTATGCGTTATGCGTTATGCGTTATGCGTTATGCGTTATGCGTTATGCGTTATGCGTTATGCGTTATGCGTTATGCATTATGCGTTATGCGTTATGCGTTATGCGTTATGCGTTATTCGTTATGAGTAATGAGTTATAAGTTATGCGTTATGCGTTATGCTTTATGCATTATGCGTTATGCGTTATGCGTTATGCGTTATGCGTTATGCGTTATGCGTTATGCGTTATGCGTTATGCGTTATGCGTTATGCGTTATGCGTTATGCCTTATGCGTTATGCGTTATTCGTTATGAGTAATGAGTTATACGTTATGCGTTATGCGTTATGCTTCATGCGTTATGCGTTATGCGTTATGCGTTATGCGTTATGCGTTATGCGTTATGCGCTATGCGTTATACGGTATGCGTTATGCGTTATGCGTTATGCGTTATGCGTTATGCGTTATGCGTTATGCGTTATGCGTTATGCGTTATGCGTTATGCGTTATTCGTTATGCGTTATGCGTTATGCGTTAGGCTTTATGTGTTATGCGTCATGCGTTATGCTTTATGCGTTATGCGTTACTCCTTATGAGTTATGGGTTATAAGTTATGCGTAATGCGTTATGCGTTATGCGTTATGCATTATGCTTTATCCGTTATGCGTTATGCGTTATGCTTTATGCGTTATGCATTATGAGTTATGAGTAATGAGTTATAAGATATGCGTTATGCGTTATTCGTTATGAGTAATGAGTTATAAGTTATGCGTTATGCGTTATGCGTTATGCGTTATGCGTTATGCGTTATGCGTTATGCGTTATGCGTTATGCGTTATGCATTATGCGTTATGCGTTATGCGTTATGCGTTATGCGTTATTCGTTATGAGTAATGAGTTATAAGTTATGCGTTATGCGTTATGCTTTATGCATTATGCGTTATGCGTTATGCGTTATGCGTTATGCGTTATGCGTTATGCGTTATGCGTTATGCGTTATGCGTTATGCGTTATGCGTTATGCCTTATGCGTTATGCGTTATTCGTTATGAGTAATGAGTTATAAGTTATGCGTTATGCGTTATGCTTCATGCGTTATGCGTTATGCGTTATGCGTTATGCGTTATGCGTTATGCGTTATGCGTTATGCGTTATACGGTATGCGTTATGCGTTATGCGTTATGCGTTATGCGTTATGCGTTATGCGTTATGCGTTATGCGTTATGCGTTATGCGTTATTCGTTATGCGTTATGCGTTATGCGTTAGGCTTTATGTGTTATGCGTCATGCGTTATGCTTTATGCGTTATGCGTTACTCCTTATGAGTTATGGGTTATAAGTTATGCGTAATGCGTTATGCGTTATGCGTTATGCATTATGCTTTATCCGTTATGCTTTATGCGTTATGCGTTACTCCTTATGACTTATGAGTTATAAGTTATGCGTTATGCGTTATGCGTTATGCGTTATGCGTTATGCGTTATGGGTTATGCGTTATGCGTTATGCGTTATGCGTTATGCGTTATGCATTTTGAGTTATGCGCCATGCGTTATGCGTTATGCGTTATGCGTTATGCGATATGCGTTGTGCGTTATGCGTTATGCGTGATCCGTTATGCGTTAAGCATTATGCGTTTTGCTGTATTCGTTATGCGTTGTGCGTTATACGTTTGCGTTATGCGTTATGCGTTATGCGTTATGCATTTTGAGTTATGCGCCATGCGTTATGCGTTATGCGTTATGCGTTATGCGATATGCGTTGTGCGTTATGCGTTATGCGTGATCCGTTATGCGTTAAGCATTATGCGTTTTGCTGTATTCGTTATGCGTTGTGCGTTATACGTTTGCGTTATGCGTTATGCGTTATGCATTTTCAGTTATGCGCCATGCGTTATGCGTTATGCGTTATGCGTTATGCGATATGCGTTGTGCGTTATGCGTTATGCGTTATGCGTTATGCGTTATGCGTTATGCATTTTGAGTAATGCGCCATGCGTTATGCGTTATGCGTTATGCGATATGCGTTGTGCGTTATGCGTTATGCGTTATGCGATATGCGTTGTGCGTTATGCGTTATGCGTTATGCGTTATGCGTTATGCGTTATGCGATATGCGTTATGCGTTATGCGTTATGCATTTTGAGTTATGCGCCATGCGTTATGCGTTAAGCGTTATGCGTTATGCGATATGCGTTGTGCGTTATGCGTTATGCGTTATGCGTTATGCGTTATGCATTTTGAGTTATGCGCCATGCGTTATGCGTTATGCGTTATGCG
The DNA here is from genome assembly GCA_916610235.2 of Lasioglossum morio. Taxonomy (NCBI): domain Eukaryota; kingdom Metazoa; phylum Arthropoda; class Insecta; order Hymenoptera; family Halictidae; genus Lasioglossum; species Lasioglossum morio. The sequence goes on along the minus strand of CAKAJA020000459.1, from coordinate 1,682,813 downwards.
TTATGCGATATGCGTTGTACGTTATGCGTTATGCGTGATCCGTTATGCGTTAAGCATTATGCGTTTTGCTGTATTCGTTATGCGTTGTGCGTTATACGTTTGCGTTATGCGTTATGCGTTATGCGTTATGCATTTTGAGTTATGCGCCATGCGTTATGCGTTATGCGTTATGCGTTATGCGATATGCGTTGTGCGTTATGCGTTATGCGTGATCCGTTATGCGTTAAGCATTATGCGTTTTGCTGTATTCGTTATACGTTTGCGTTATGCGTTATGCGTTATGCGTTATGCATTTTCAGTTATGCGCCATGCGTTATGCGTTATGCGTTATGCGTTATGCGATATGCGTTGTGCGTTATGCGTTATGCGTTATGCGTTATGCGTTATGCATTTTGAGTTATGCGCCATGCGTTATGCGTTATGCGTTATGCGATATGCGTTGTGCGTTATGCGTTATGCGTTATGCGATATGCGTTGTGCGTTATGCGTTATGCGTTATGCGTTATGCGTTATGCGTTATGCGATATGCGTTATGCGTTATGCGTTATGCATTTTGAGTTATGCGCCATGCGTTATGCGTTATGCGTTATGCGTTATGCGATATGCGTTGTGCGTTATGCGTTATGCGTTATGCGTTATGCGTTATGCGTTATGCGTTATGCATTATGCTTTAAGCGTTATGCGTTATGAGTCACACGTTATGCGTTATAAGATATGCGTTATGCGTTATGCGTTATGCGTTATGCGTTATGCGATATGCGTTGTGCGTTATGCGTTATGCGTTATGCGTTATGCGTTATGCGTTATGCGTTATGCGATATGCGTTGTGCGTTATGCGTTATGCGTTATGCGTTATGCGTTATGCGTTATGCGTTATGCGTTATGCGTTATGCGTTATGCGTTATGCGATATGCGTTGTGCGTTATGCGTTTTGCGTTATGCGTTATGAGTCACACGTTATGCGTTATAAGATATGCGTTATGCGTGATCCGTTATGTGTTAGGCGATATACGTTTTGCGGTATTCGTTATGCGTTATGCGTTATGCGTTATCCGTTGTTCGTTATGCGTTATGCGTTGTGCGTTATACGTTTGCGTTATGCATTATGCGTTATGCGTTATACGGTATGCGTTATGCGTTATACGTTATGCGTTATGCGTTATGCGATAAGCATTATGCGTTATGCGTTAAGCATTATGCTTTATGCGTTATGCGTTATGCGTTGTGCGTGATCCGTTATGCGTTAAGCATTATGCGTTTTGCTGTATTCGTTATGCGTTGTGCGTTATACGTTTGCGTTATGCGTTATGCCTTATGCGTTATGCATTTTCAGTTATGCGCCATGCGTTATGCGTTATGCGTTATGCGTTATGCGATATGCGTTGTGTGTTATGCGTTATGCGTTATGCGTTATGCATTTTGAGTTATGCGCCATGCGTTATGCGTTATGCGTTATGCGATATGCGTTGTGCGTTATGCGTTATGCGTTATGCGATATGCGTTGTGCGTTATGCGTTATGCGTTATGCGTTATGCGTTATGCGTTATGCGATATGCGTTATGCGTTATGCGTTATGCATTTTGAGTTATGCGCCATGCGTTATGCGTTATGCGTTATGCGTTATGCGATATGCGTTGTGCGTTATGCGTTATGCGTTATGCGTTATGCGTTATGCGTTATGCGTTATGCATTATGCTTTAAGCGTTATGCGTTATGAGTCACACGTTATGCGTTATAAGATATGCGTTATGTGTTATGCGTTATGCGTTATGCGTTATGCGTTATGCGATATGCGTTGTGCGTTATGCGTTATGCGTTATGCGTTATGCGTTATGCGTTATGCGATATGCGTTGTGCGTTATGCGTTATGCGTTATGCGTTATGCGTTATGCGTTATGCGTTATGCGTTATGCGTTATGCGTTATGCGATATGCGTTGTGCGTTATGCGTTTTGCGTTATGCGTTATGCGTTATGCGTTATGCGTTATGCGTTATGCGTTATGGGTTATGCGTTATGTGTTATGCGATATGCGTTATGCGTTATGCGTCATGCGTTATGCGTTATGCGTTATGCGTTATGCGTTATGCGATATGCGTTGTGCGTTATGCGTTATGCGTTATGCGATATGCGTTGTGCGTTATGCGTTATGCGTTATGCGTTATGCGTTATGCGTTATGCGATATGCGTTATGCGTTATGCGTTATGCATTTTGAGTTATGCGCCATGCGTTATGCGTTATGCGTTATGCGTTATGCGATATGCGTTGTGCGTTATGCGTTATGCGTTATGCGTTATGCGTTATGCGTTATGCGTTATGCGTTATGCGTTATGCATTATGCTTTAAGCGTTATGCGTTATGAGTCACACGTTATGCGTTATAAGATATGCGTTATGCGTTATGCGTTATGCGTTATGCGTTAGGCGTTATGCGATATGCGTTGTGCGTTATGCGTTATGCGTTATGCGTTATGCGTTATGCGTTATGCGATATGCGTTGTGCGTTATGCGTTATGCGTTATGCGTTATGCGTTATGCGTTATGCGTTATGCGTTATGCGTTATGCGTTATGCGTTATGCGTTATGCGATATGCGTTGTGCGTTATGCGTTTTGCGTTATGCGTTATGCGTTATGCGTTATGCGTTATGCGTTATGCGTTATGGGTTATGCGTTATGTGTTATGCGATATGCGTTATGCGTTATGCGTCACGCGTTATGCGTTATGCGTTATGCGTTATGCGTTATGCGTTATGCGTTATGCGTTATGCGTTATGAGTCACACGTTATGCGTTATAAGATATGCGTTATGCGTTATGCGTTATGCGTTATGCGTTAGGCGTTATGCGATATGCGTTGTGCGTTATGCGTTATGCGTTATGCGTTATGCGTTATGCGTTATGCGTTATGCGATATGCGTTGTGCGTTATGCGTTATGCGTTATGCGTTATGCGTTATGCGTTATGCGTTATGCGTTATGCGTTATGCGTTATGCGTTATGCGTTATGCGATATGCGTTGTGCGTTATGCGTTTTGCGTTATGCGTTATGCGTTATGCGTTATGCGTTATGCGTTATGCGTTATGGGTTATGCGTTATGTGTTATGCGATATGCGTTATGCGTTATGCGTCACGCGTTATGCGTTATGCGTTATGCGTTATGCGTTATGCGTTATGCGTTATGCGTTATGAGTCACACGTTATGCGTTATAAGATATGCGTTATGCGTGATCCGTTATGTGTTAGGCGATATACGTTTTGCGGTATTCGTTATGCGTTATGCGTTATGCGTTATCCGTTGTTCGTTATGCGTTATGCGTTGTGCGTTATACGTTTGCGTTATGCATTATGCGTTATGCGTTATACGGTATGCGTTATGCGTTATACGTTATGCGTTATGCGTTATGCGATAAGCATTATGCGTTATGCGTTAAGCATTATGCTTTATGCGTTATGCGTTATGCGTTATGCGTTATGCGTGACCCGTTATGCGTTAAGCATAAATGCGTTTTGCTGTATTCGTTATGCGTTGTGCGTTATGCGTTATGCGTTATGCATTTTGAGTTATGCGCCATGCGTTATGCGTTATGCGTTATGCGTTATGCGATATGCGTTGTGGGTTATGCGTTATGCGTGATCCGTTATGCGTTAAGCATTATGCGTTTTGCTGTATTCGTTATGCGTTGTGCGTTATACGTTTGCGTTATGCGTTATGCGTTATGCATTTTCAGTTATGCGCCATGCGTTATGCGTTATGCGTTATGCGTTATGCGATATGCGTTGTGCGTTATGCGTTATGCGTTATGCGTTATGCGTTATGCATTTTGAGTTATGCGCCATGCGTTATGCGTTATGCGTTATGCGATATGCGTTGTGCGTTATGCGTTATGCGTTATGCGATATGCGTTGTGCGTTATGCGTTATGCGTTATGCGTTATGCGTTATGCGTTATGCGTTATGCGATATGCGTTATGCGTTATGCGTTATTCATTTTGAGTTATGCGCCATGCGTTATGCGTTATGCGTTATGCGTTATGCGATATGCGTTGTGCGTTATGCGTTATGCGTTATGCGTTATGCGTTATGCGTTATGCATTATGCTTTAAGCGTTATGCGTTATGAGTCACACGTTATGCGTTATAAGATATGCGTTATGCGTTATGCGTTATGCGTTATGCGTTATGCGTTATGCGATATGCGTTGTGCGTTATGCGTTATGCGTTATGCGTTATGCGTTATGCGTTATGCGATATGCGTTGTGCGTTATGCGTTATGCGTTATGCGTTATGCGTTATGCGTTATGCGTTATGCGTTATGCGTTATGCGTTATGCGTTATGCGTTATGCGATATGCGTTGTGCGTTATGCGTTTTGCGTTATGCGTTATGCGTTATGCGTTATGCGTTATGCGTTATGCGTTATGCGTTATGGGTTATGCGTTATGTGTTATGCGATATGCGTTATGCGTTATGCGTCACGCGTTATGCGTTATGCGTTATGCGTTATGCGTTATGCGTTATGCGTTATGCGTTATGCGTTATGAGTCACACGTTATGCGTTATAAGATATGCGTTATGCGTGATCCGTTATGTGTTAGGCGATATACGTTTTGCGGTATTCGTTATGCGTTATGCGTTATGCGTTATCCGTTGTTCGTTATGCGTTATGCATTGTGCGTTATACGTTTGCGTTATGCATTATGCGTTATGCGTTATACGGTATGCGTTATGCGTTATACGTTATGCGTTATGCGTTATGCGATAAGCATTATGCGTTATGCGTTAAGCATTATGCTTTATGCGTTATGCGTTATGCGTAATGCGTTATGCGTTATGCGTGACCCGTTATGCGTTAAGCATAAATGCGTTTTGCTGTATTCGTTATGCGTTGTGCGTTATACGTTTGCGTTATGCGTTATGCGTTATGCGTTATGCGTTATGCATTTTGAGTTATGCGTTATGCGTTATGCGATATGCGTTGTGCGTTATGCGTTATGCGTTATGCGTTATGCGTTATGGGTTATGCGTTATGCGTTATGCGTTATGCGTTATGCGTTATGCGTTATGCATTTTGAGTTATGCGCCATGCGTTATGCGTTATGCGTTATGCGTTATGCGTTATGCGATATGCGTTGTGCGTTATGCGTTATGCGTGATCCGTTATGCGTTAAGCATTATGCGTTTTGCTGTATTCGTTATGCGTTGTGCGTTATACGTTTGCGTTATGCGTTATGCGTTATGCGTTATGCATTTTGAGTTATGCGCCATGCGTTATGCGTTATGCGTTATGCGTTATGCGTTATGCGTTATGCATTTTGAGTTATGCGCCATGCGTTATGCGTTATGCGTTATGCGTTATGCGATATGCGTTGTGCGTTATGCGTTATGCGTGATCCGTTATGCGTTAAGCATTATGCGTTTTGCTGTATTCGTTATGCGTTGTGCGTTATACGTTTGCGTTATGCGTTATGCGTTATGCATTTTCAGTTATGCGCCATGCGTTATGCGTTATGCGTTATGCGTTATGCGATATGCGTTGTGCGTTATGCGTTATGCGTTATGCGTTATGCGTTATGCGTTATGCATTTTGAGTAATGCGCCATGCGTTATGCGTTATGCGTTATGCGATATGCGTTGTGCGTTATGCGTTATGCGTTATGCGATATGCGTTGTGCGTTATGCGTTATGCGTTATGCGTTATGCGTTATGCGTTATGCGATATGCGTTATGCGTTATGCGTTATGCATTTTGAGTTATGCGCCATGCGTTATGCGTTAAGCGTTATGCGTTATGCGATATGCGTTGTGCGTTATGCGTTATGCGTTATGCGTTATGCGTTATGCATTTTGAGTTATGCGCCATGCGTTATGCGTTATGCGTTATGCGTTATGCGATATGCGTTGTGCGTTATGCGTTATGCGTGATCCGTTATGCGTTAAGCATTATGCGTTTTGCTGTATTCGTTATGCGTTGTGCGTTATACGTTTGCGTTATGCGTTATGCGTTATGCGTTATGCATTTTGAGTTATGCGCCATGCGTTATGCGTTATGCGTTATGCGTTATGCGATATGCGTTGTGCGTTATGCGTTATGCGTGATCCGTTATGCGTTAAGCATTATGCGTTTTGCTGTATTCGTTATACGTTTGCGTTATGCGTTATGCGTTATGCATTTTCAGTTATGCGCCATGCGTTATGCGTTATGCGTTATGCGTTATGCGATATGCGTTGTGCGTTATGCGTTATGCGTTATGCGATATGCGTTGTGCGTTATGCGTTATGCGTTATGCGTTATGCGTTATGCGTTATGCGATATGCGTTATGCGTTATGCGTTATGCATTTTGAGTTATGCGCCATGCGTTATGCGTTATGCGTTATGCGTTATGCGTTATGCGATATGCGTTGTGCGTTATGCGTTATGCGTTATGCGTTATGCGTTATGCGTTATGCGTTATGCATTATGCTTTAAGCGTTATGCGTTATGAGTCACACGTTATGCGTTATAAGATATGCGTTATGCGTTATGCGTTATGCGTTATGCGTTATGCGATATGCGTTGTGCGTTATGCGTTATGCGTTATGCGTTATGCGTTATGCGTTATGCGTTATGCGTTATGCGATATGCGTTGTGCGTTATGCGTTATGCGTTATGCGTTATGCGTTATGCGTTATGCGTTATGCGTTATGCGTTATGCGTTATGCGTTATGCGTTATGCGATATGCGTTGTGCGTTATGCGTTTTGCGTTATGCGTTATGAGTCACACGTTATGCGTTATAAGATATGCGTTATGCGTGATCCGTTATGTGTTAGGCGATATACGTTTTGCGGTATTCGTTATGCGTTATGCGTTATGCGTTATCCGTTGTTCGTTATGCGTTATGCGTTGTGCGTTATACGTTTGCGTTATGCATTATGCGTTATGCGTTATACGGTATGCGTTATGCGTTATACGTTATGCGTTATGCGTTAAGCATTATGCTTTATGCGTTATGCGTTATGCGTTATGCGATATGCGTTGTGCGTTATGCGTTATGCGTGATCCGTTATGCGTTAAGCATTATGCGTTTTGCTGTATTCGTTATGCGTTGTGCGTTATACGTTTGCGTTATGCGTTATGCGTTATGCGTTATGCATTTTGAGTTATGCGCCATGCGTTATGCGTTATGCGTTCTGCGTTATGCGATATGCGTTGTGCGTTATGCGTTATGCGTGATCCGTTATGCGTTAAGCATTATGCGTTTTGCTGTATTCGTTATACGTTTGCGTTATGCGTTATGCGTTATGCATTTTCAGTTATGCGCCATGCGTTATGCGTTATGCGTTATGCGTTATGCGATATGCGTTGTGCGTTATGCGTTATGCGTTATGCGATATGCGTTGTGCGTTATGCGTTATGCGTTATGCGTTATGCGTTATGCGTTATGCGATATGCGTTATGCGTTATGCGTTATGCATTTTGAGTTATGCGCCATGCGTTATGCGTTATGCGTTATGCGTTATGCGTTATGCGTTATGCGTTATGCGTTATGCGTTATGCGTTATGCGTTATGCGTTATGCGTTATGCGTTATGCATTATGCTTTAAGCGTTATGCGTTATGAGTCACACGTTATGCGTTATAAGATATGCGTTATGCGTTATGCGTTATGCGTTATGCGTTATGCGATATGCGTTGTGCGTTATGCGTTATGCGTTATGCGTTATGCGTTATGCGTTATGCGTTATGCGTTATGCGTTGTGCGTTATGCGTTATGCGTTATGCGTTATGCGTTATGCGTTATGCGTTATGCGTTATGCGTTATGCGTTATGCGTTATGCGATATGCGTTGTGCGTTATGCGTTTTGCGTTATGCGTTATGAGTCACACGTTATGCGTTATAAGATATGCGTTATGCGTGATCCGTTATGTGTTAGGCGATATACGTTTTGCGGTATTCGTTATGCGTTATGCGTTATGCGTTATCCGTTGTTCGTTATGCGTTATGCGTTGTGCGTTATACGTTTGCGTTATGCATTATGCGTTATGCGTTATACGGTATGCGTTATGCGTTATACGTTATGCGTTATGCGTTATGCGATAAGCATTATGCGTTATGCGTTAAGCATTATGCTTTATGCGTTATGCGTTATGCGTTGTGCGTGATCCGTTATGCGTTAAGCATTATGCGTTTTGCTGTATTCGTTATGCGTTGTGCGTTATACGTTTGCGTTATGCGTTATGCCTTATGCGTTATGCATTTTCAGTTATGCGCCATGCGTTATGCGTTATGCGTTATGCGTTATGCGATATGCGTTGTGTGTTATGCGTTATGCGTTATGCGTTATGCATTTTGAGTTATGCGCCATGCGTTATGCGTTATGCGTTATGCGATATGCGTTGTGCGTTATGCGTTATGCGTTATGCGATATGCGTTGTGCGTTATGCGATATGCGTTATGCGTTATGCGTTATGCGTTATGCGTTATGCGTTATGCGTTATGCGTTATGCATTTTGAGTTATGCGCCATGCGTTATGCGTTATGCGTTATGCGTTATGCGATATGCGTTGTGCGTTATGCGTTATGCGTTATGCGTTATGCGTTATGCGTTATGCGTTATGCATTATGCTTTAAGCGTTATGCGTTATGAGTCACACGTTATGCGTTATAAGATATGCGTTATGTGTTATGCGTTATGCGTTATGCGTTATGCGATATGCGTTGTGCGTTATGCGTTATGCGTTATGCGTTATGCGTTATGCGTTATGCGATATGCGTTGTGCGTTATGCGTTATGCGTTATGCGTTATGCGTTATGCGTTATGCGTTATGCGTTATGCGTTATGCGATATGCGTTGTGCGTTATGCGTTTTGCGTTATGCGTTATGCGTTATGCGTTATGCGTTATGCGTTATGCGTTATGCGTTATGGGTTATGCGTTATGTGTTATGCGATATGCGTTATGCGTTATGCGTCATGCGTTATGCGTTATGCGTTATGCGTTATGCGTTATGCGATATGCGTTGTGCGTTATGCGTTATGCGTTATGCGATATGCGTTGTGCGTTATGCGTTATGCGTTATGCGTTATGCGTTATGCGTTATGCGATATGCGTTATGCGTTATGCGTTATGCATTTTGAGTTATGCGCCATGCGTTATGCGTTATGCGTTATGCGTTATGCGATATGCGTTGTGCGTTATGCGTTATGCGTTATGCGTTATGCGTTATGCGTTATGCGTTATGCGTTATGCGTTATGCATTATGCTTTAAGCGTTATGCGTTATGAGTCACACGTTATGCGTTATAAGATATGCGTTATGCGTTATGCGTTATGCGTTAGGCGTTATGCGATATGCGTTGTGCGTTATGCGTTATGCGTTATGCGTTATGCGTTATGCGTTATGCGATATGCGTTGTGCGTTATGCGTTATGCGTTATGCGTTATGCGTTATGCGTTATGCGTTATGCGTTATGCGTTATGCGTTATGCGTTATGCGTTATGCGATATGCGTTGTGCGTTATGCGTTTTGCGTTATGCGTTATGCGTTATGCGTTATGCGTTATGCGTTATGCGTTATGGGTTATGCGTTATGTGTTATGCGATATGCGTTATGCGTTATGCGTCACGCGTTATGCGTTATGCGTTATGCGTTATGCGTTATGCGTTATGCGTTATGCGTTATGCGTTATGAGTCACACGTTATGCGTTATAAGATATGCGTTATGCGTGATCCGTTATGTGTTAGGCGATATACGTTTTGCGGTATTCGTTATGCGTTATGCGTTATGCGTTATCCGTTGTTCGTTATGCGTTATGCGTTGTGCGTTATACGTTTGCGTTATGCATTATGCGTTATGCGTTATACGGTATGCGTTATGCGTTATACGTTATGCGTTATGCGTTATGCGATAAGCATTATGCGTTATGCGTTAAGTATTATGCTTTATGCGTTATGCGTTATGCGTTATGCGTTATGCGTTATGCGTGACCCGTTATGCGTTAAGCATAAATGCGTTTTGCTGTATTCGTTATGCGTTGTGCGTTATGCGTTATGCGTTATGCATTTTGAGTTATGCGCCATGCGTTATGCGTTATGCGTTATGCGTTATGCGATATGCGTTGTGGGTTATGCGTTATGCGTGATCCGTTATGCGTTAAGCATTATGCGTTTTGCTGTATTCGTTATGCGTTGTGCGTTATACGTTTGCGTTATGCGTTATGCGTTATGCATTTTCAGTTATGCGCCATGCGTTATGCGTTATGCGTTATGCGTTATGCGATATGCGTTGTGCGTTATGCGTTATGCGTTATGCGTTATGCGTTATGCATTTTGAGTTATGCGCCATGCGTTATGCGTTATGCGTTATGCGATATGCGTTGTGCGTTATGCGTTATGCGTTATGCGATATGCGTTGTGCGTTATGCGTTATGCGTTATGCGTTATGCGTTATGCGTTATGCGATATGCGTTATGCGTTATGCGTTATGCATTTTGAGTTATGCGCCATGCGTTATGCGTTATGCGTTATGCGTTATGCGATATGCGTTGTGCGTTATGCGTTATGCGTTATGCGTTATGCGTTATGCATTATGCTTTAAGCGTTATGCGTTATGAGTCACACGTTATGCGTTATAAGATATGCGTTATGCGTTATGCGTTATGCGTTATGCGTTATGCGTTATGCGATATGCGTTGTGCGTTATGCGTTATGCGTTATGCGTTATGCGTTATGCGTTATGCGATATGCGTTGTGCGTTATGCGTTATGCGTTATGCGTTATGCGTTATGCGTTATGCGTTATGCGTTATGCGTTATGCGTTATGCGTTATGCGTTATGCGATATGCGTTGTGCGTTATGCGTTTTGCGTTATGCGTTATGCGTTATGCGTTATGCGTTATGCGTTATGCGTTATGCGTTATGCGTTATGGGTTATGCGTTATGTGTTATGCGATATGCGTTATGCGTTATGCGTCACGCGTTATGCGTTATGCGTTATGCGTTATGCGTTATGCGTTATGCGTTATGCGTTATGAGTCACACGTTATGCGTTATAAGATATGCGTTATGCGTGATCCGTTATGTGTTAGGCGATATACGTTTTGCGGTATTCGTTATGCGTTATGCGTTATGCGTTATCCGTTGTTCGTTATGCGTTATGCGTTGTGCGTTATACGTTTGCGTTATGCATTATGCGTTATGCGTTATACGGTATGCGTTATGCGTTATACGTTATGCGTTATGCGTTATGCGATAAGCATTATGCGTTATGCGTTAAGCATTATGCTTTATGCGTTATGCGTTATGCGTAATGCGTTATGCGTTATGCGTGACCCGTTATGCGTTAAGCATAAATGCGTTTTGCTGTATTCGTTATGCGTTGTGCGTTATACGTTTGCGTTATGCGTTATGCGTTATGCGTTATGCGTTATGCATTTTGAGTTATGCGTTATGCGTTATGCGATATGCGTTGTGCGTTATGCGTTATGCGTTATGCGTTATGCGTTATGGGTTATGCGTTATGCGTTATGCGTTATGCGTTATGCGTTATGCGTTATGCATTTTGAGTTATGCGCCATGCGTTATGCGTTATGCGTTATGCGTTATGCGTTATGCGATATGCGTTGTGCGTTATGCGTTATGCGTGATCCGTTATGCGTTAAGCATTATGCGTTTTGCTGTATTCGTTATGCGTTGTGCGTTATACGTTTGCGTTATGCGTTATGCGTTATGCGTTATGCATTTTGAGTTATGCGCCATGCGTTATGCGTTATGCGTTATGCGTTATGCGATATGCGTTGTGCGTTATGCGTTATGCGTGATCCGTTATGCGTTAAGCATTATGCGTTTTGCTGTATTCGTTATGCGTTGTGCGTTATACGTTTGCGTTATGCGTTATGCGTTATGCATTTTCAGTTATGCGCCATGCGTTATGCGTTATGCGTTATGCGTTATGCGATATGCGTTGTGCGTTATGCGTTATGCGTTATGCGTTATGCGTTATGCGTTATGCGTTATGCGTTATGCATTTTGAGTAATGCGCCATGCGTTATGCGTTATGCGTTATGCGATATGCGTTGTGCGTTATGCGTTATGCGTTATGCGATATGCGTTGTGCGTTATGCGTTATGCGTTATGCGTTATGCGTTATGCGTTATGCGATATGCGTTATGCGTTATGCGTTATGCATTTTGAGTTATGCGCCATGCGTTATGCGTTATGCGTTATGCGTTATGCGTTATGCGTTATGCGTTATGCGTTATGCGTTATGCATTATGCTTTATGCGTTATGCGTTATGAGTCACACGTTATGCTTTATTCGATATGCGTTATGCGTTATGCGTTATGCGTTATGCGATATGCGTTGTGCGTTATGCGTTATGCGTTATGCGTTATGCGTTATGCGTTATGCGATATGCGTTGTGCGTTATGCGTTATGCGTTATGCGTTATGCGATATGCGTTGTGCGTTATGCGTTATGCGTTATGCGATATGCGTTGTGCGTTATGCGTTATGCGTTATGCGTTATGCCATATGCGTTATGCGTTATGCGTTATGCATTTTGAGTTATGCGCCATGCGTTATGCGTTATGCGTTATGCGTTATGCGATATGCGTTGTGCGTTATGCGTAATGCGTTATGCGTTATGCGTTATGCGTTATGCGTTATGCGTTATGCATTATGCTTTAAGCGTTATGCGTTATGAGTCACACGTTATGCGTTATAAGATATGCGTTATGCGTTATGCGTTATGCGTTATGCGTCATGCGATATGCGTTGTGCGTTATGCGTTATGCGTTATGCGTTATGCGATATGCGTTGTGCGTTATGCGTTATGCGTTATGCGTTATGCGTTATGCGTTATGCGTTATGCGTTATGCGTTATGCGTTATGCGTTATGCGATATGCGTTGTGCGTTATGCGTTTTGCGTTATGCGTTATGCGTTATGCGTTATGCGTTATGCGTTATGGGTTATGCGTTATGTGTTATGCGATATGCGTTATGCGTTATGCGTCATGCGTTATGCGTTATGCGTTATGCGTTATGCGTTATGCGTTATGCGTTATGCGTTATGCGTTATGCATTTTGAGTTATGCGCTATGCGTTATGCGTTATGCGTTATGCGTTATGCGATATGCGTTGTGCGTTATGCGTTATGCGTGATCCGTTATGCGTTAAGCATTATGCGTTTTGCTGTATTCGTTATGCGTTGTGCGTTATACGTTTGCGTTATGCGTTATGCGTTATGCGTTATGCATTTTGAGTTATGCGCCATGCGTTATGCGTTATGCGTTATGCGTTATGCGATATGCGTTGTGCGTTATGCGTTATGCGTGATCCGTTATGCGTTAAGCATTATGCGTTTTGCTGTATTCGTTATGCGTTGTGCGTTATACGTTTGCGTTATGCGTTATGCGTTATGCGTTATGCATTTTCAGTTATGCGCCATGCGTTATGCGTTATGCGTTATGCGTTATGCGATATGCGTTGTGCGTTATGCGTTATGCGTTATGCGTTATGCGTTATGCGTTATGCGTTATGCGTTATGCATTTTGAGTAATGCGCCATGCGTTATGCGTTATGCGTTATGCGATATGCGTTGTGCGTTATGCGTTATGCGTTATGCGTTATGCGTTATGCATTATGCGATATGCGTTATGCGTTATGCGTTATGCATTTTGAGTTATGCGCCATGCGTTATGCGTTATGCGTTATGCGTTATGCGATATGCGTTGTGCGTTATGCGTTATGCGTTATGCGTTATGCGTTATGCGTTATGCGTTATGCGTTATGCGTTATGCGTTATGCATTATGCTTTATGCGTTATGCGTTATGAGTCACACGTTATGCGTTATTCGATATGCGTTATGCGTTATGCGTTATGCGTTATGCGTTATGCGATATGCGTTGTGCGTTATGCGTTATGCGTTATGCGTTATGCGTTATGCGTTATGCGATATGCGTTGTGCGTTATGCGTTATGCGTTATGCGTTATGCGTTATGCGTTATGCGTTATGCGATATGCGTTGTGCGTTATGCGTTATGCGTTATGCGTTATGCGATATGCGTTGTGCGTTATGCGTTATGCGTTATGCGATATGCGTTGTGCGTTATGCGTTATGCGTTATGCGTTATGCCATATGCGTTATGCGTTATGCGTTATGCATTTTGAGTTATGCGCCATGCGTTATGCGTTATGCGTTATGCGTTATGCGATATGCGTTGTGCGTTATGCGTAATGCGTTATGCGTTATGCGTTATGCGTTATGCGTTATGCGTTATGCGTTATGCATTATGCTTTAAGCGTTATGCGTTATGAGTCACACGTTATGCGTTATAAGATATGCGTTATGCGTTATGCGTTATGCGTTATGCGTTATGCGATATGCGTTGTGCGTTATGCGTTATGCGTTATGCGTTATGCGTTATGCGATATGCGTTGTGCGTTATGCGTTATGCGTTATGCGTTATGCGTTATGCGTTATGCGTTATGCGTTATGCGTTATGCGATATGCGTTGTGCGTTATGCGTTTTGCGTTATGCGTTATGCGTTATGCGTTATGCGTTATGCGTTATGCGTTATGGGTTATGCGTTATGCGTTATGCGATATGCGTTATGCGTTATGCGTCATTCGTTATGCGTTATGCGTTATGCGTTATGCGTTATGCGTTATGCGTTATGCGTTATGCGTTATGCGTTATGCGTTATACGTTGTACGTTATGCGTTATGCGTTATGTTTTATGCGATATGCGTTATGCGTTATTCGTTATGCATTATGCGTTATGCGTTATGCGTTATGCGTTATACGGTATGCGTTATGCGTTATGCGTTATGCGTTATGCGTTATGCTCTATACGTTATGCGTTATGCGTTATGCGTGATCCGTTATGTGTTAGGCGATATACGTTTTGCGGTATTCGTTATGCGTTATGCGTTATGCGTTATCCGTTGTTCGTTATGCGTTATGCGTTGTGCGTTATACGTTTGCGTTATGCATTATGCGTTATGCGTTATACGGTATGCGTTATGCGTTATACGTTATGCGTTATGCGTTATGCGATAAGCATTATGCGTTATGCGTTAAGCATTATGCTTTATGCGTTATGCGTTATGAGTTACACGTTATGCGTTATTCGATATGCGTTATGCGTTATGCGTTATGCGTTATGCGTTATGCGATATGCGTGACCCGTTATGCGTTAAGCATTATGCGTTTTGCTGTATTCGTTATGCGTTGTGCGTTATACGTTTGCGTTATGCGTTATGCGTTATGCGTTATGCGTTATGCGTTATGCATTTTGAGTTATGCGTTATGCGTTATGCGATATGCGTTGTGCGTTATGCGTTATGCGTTATGCGTTATGCGTTATGCGTTATGCGTTATGCGTTATGCGTTATGCGTTATGCGTTATGCATTTTGAGTTATGCGCCATGCGTTATGCGTTATGCGTTATGCGTTATGCGATATGCGTTGTGCGTTATGCGTTATGCGTGATCCGTTATGCGTTAAGCATTATGCGTTTTGCTGTATTCGTTATGCGTTGTGCGTTATACGTTTGCGTTATGCGTTATGCATTATGCGTTATGCATTTTGAGTTATGCGCCATGCGTTATGCGTTATGCGTTATGCGATATGCGTTGTGCGTTATGCGTTATGCGTGATCCGTTATGCGTTAAGCATTATGCGTTTTGCTGTATTCGTTATGCGTTGTGTGTTATACGTTTGCGTTATGCGTTATGCGTTATGCGTTATGCATTTTCAGTTATGCGCCATGCGTTATGCGTTATGCGTTATGCGTTATGCGATATGCGTTGTGCGTTATGCGTTATGCGTTATGCGTTATGCGTTATGCGTTATGCGTTATGCGTTATGCGTTATGCATTTTGAGTAATGCGCCATGCGTTATGCGTTATGCGTTATGCGATATGCGTTGTGCGTTATGCGTTATGCGTTATGCGATATGCGTTGTGCGTTATGCGTTATGCGTTATGCGTTATGCGTTATGCGTTATGCGATATGCGTTATGCGTTATGCATTTTGAGTTATGCGCCATGCGTTATGCGTTATGCGTTATGCGTTATGCGATATGCGTTGTGCGTTATGCGTTATGCGTTATGCGTTATGCGTTATGCGTTATTCGTTATGCATTATGCTTTATGCGTTATGCGTTATGAGTCACACGTTATGCGTTATTCGATATGCGTTATGCGTTATGCGTTATGCGTTATGCGTTATGCGATATGCGTTGTGCGTTATGCGTTATGCGTTATGCGTTATGCGTTATGCGTTATGCGATATGCGTTGTGCGTTATGCGTTATGCGTTATGCGTTATGCGTTATGCGTTATGCGTTATGCGTTATGCGTTATGCGATATGCGTTGTGCGTTATGCGTTTTGCGTTATGCGTTATGCGTTATGCGTTATGCGTTATGCGTTATGCTTTATGCGTTATGGGTTATGCGTTATGTGTTATGCGATATGCGTTATGCGTTATGCGTCATGCGTTATGCGTTATGCGTTATGCGTTATGCGTTATGCGTTATGCGTTATGCATTATGCTTTATGCGTTATGCGTTATGAGTCACACGTTATGTGTTATTCGATATGCGTTATGCGTTATGCGTTATGCGTTATGCGATATGCGTTGTGCGTTATGCGTTATGCGTTATGCGTTATGCGTTATGCGTTATGCGATATGCGTTGTGCGTTATGCGTTATGCGTTATGCGTTATGCGTTATGCGTTATGCGTTATGCGTTATGCGTTATGCGTTATGCGTTATGCGTTATGCGATATGCGTTGTGCGTTATGCGTTATGCGTTATGCGTTATGCGTTATGCGTTATTCGTTATGCATTATGCTTTATGCGTTATGCGTTATGAGTCACACGTTATGCGTTATTCGATATGCGTTATGCGTTATGCGTTATGCGTTATGCGTTATGCGATATGCGTTGTGCGTTATGCGTTATGCGTTATGCGTTATGCGTTATGCGTTATGCGATATGCGTTGTGCGTTATGCGTTATGCGTTATGCGTTATGCGTTATGCGTTATGCGTTATGCGTTATGCGTTATGCGATATGCGTTGTGCGTTATGCGTTTTGCGTTATGCGTTATGCGTTATGCGTTATGCGTTATGCGTTATGCTTTATGCGTTATGGGTTATGCGTTATGTGTTATGCGATATGCGTTATGCGTTATGCGTCATGCGTTATGCGTTATGCGTTATGCGTTATGCGTTATGCGTTATGCGTTATGCATTATGCTTTATGCGTTATGCGTTATGAGTCACACGTTATGTGTTATTCGATATGCGTTATGCGTTATGCGTTATGCGTTATGCGATATGCGTTGTGCGTTATGCGTTATGCGTTATGCGTTATGCGTTATGCGTTATGCGATATGCGTTGTGCGTTATGCGTTATGCGTTATGCGTTATGCGTTATGCGTTATGCGTTATGCGTTATGCGTTATGCGTTATGCGATATGCGTTGTGCGTTATGCGTTTTGCGTTATGCGTTATGCGTTATGCGTTATGCGTTATGCGTTATGCGTTATGGGTTATGCGTTATGCGATATGCGTTGTGCGTTATGCGTTATGCGTTATGCGTTATGCGTTTTGCGTTATGCGTTATGCGTTATGCGTTATGCGTTATGCGTTATGCTTTATGCGTTATGGGTTATGCGTTATGTGTTATGCGATATGCGTTATGCGTTATGCGTCATGCGTTATGCGTTATGCGTTATGCGTTATGCGTTATGCGTTATGCGTTATGCATTATGCTTTATGCGTTATGCGTTATGAGTCACACGTTATGTGTTATTCGATATGCGTTATGCGTTATGCGTTATGCGTTATGCGATATGCGTTGTGCGTTATGCGTTATGCGTTATGCGTTATGCGTTATGCGTTATGCGATATGCGTTGTTCGTTATGCGTTATGCGTTATGCGTTATGCGTTATGCGTTATGCGTTATGCGTTATGCGTTATGCGTTATGCGATATGCGTTGTGCGTTATGCGTTTTGCGTTATGCGTTATGCGTTATGCGTTATGCGTTATGCGTTATGCGTTATGGGTTATGCGTTATGTGTTATGCGATATGCGTTATGCGTTATGCGTCATGCGTTATGCGTTATGCGTTATGCGTTATGCGTTATGCGTTATACGTTGTACGTTATGCGTTATGCGTTATGTTTTATGCGATATGCGTTATGCGTTATTCGTTATGCATTATGCGTTATGCGTTATGCGTTATGCGTTATACGGTATGCGTTATGCGTTATGCGTTATGCTCTATACGTTATGCGTTATGCGTTATGCGTGATCCGTTATGTGTTAGGCGATATACGTTTTGCGGTATTCGTTATGCGTTATGCGTTATGCGTTATCCGTTGTTCGTTATGCGTTGTGCGTTATACGTTTGCGTTATGCATTTTGAGTTATGCGCCATGCGATATGCGTTATGCGTTATGCGTTATGCGATATGCGTTGTGCGTTATGCGTTATGCGTTATGCGTTATGCGTTATGCGTTATTCGTTATGCATTATGCTTTATGCGTTATGCGTTATGAGTCACACGTTATGCGTTATTCGATATGCGTTATGCGTTATGCGTTATGCGTTATGCGTTATGCGATATGCGTTGTGCGTTATGCGTTATGCGTTATGCGTTATGCGTTATGCGATATGCGTTGTGCGTTATGCGTTATGCGTTATGCGTTATGCGTTATGCGTTATGCGTTATGCGTTATGCGTTATGCGTTATGCATTATGCTTTATGCGTTATGCGTTATGAGTCACACGTTATGCGTTATTCGATATGCGTTATGCGTTATGCGTTATGCGTTATGCGATATGCGTTGTGCGTTATGCGTTATGCGTTATGCGTTATGCGTTATGCGTTATGCGATATGCGTTGTGCGTTATGCGTTATGCGATATGCGTTGTGCGTTATGCGATATGCGTTGTGCGTTATGCGTTATGCGTTATGCGTTATGCGTTATGCGTTATGCGATATGCGTTGTGCGTTATGCGTTATGCGTTATGCGTTATGCGTTATGCGTTATGCGTTATGCGTTATGCGTTATGCGTTATGCGATATGCGTTATGCGTTATGCGTTTTGCGTTATGCGTTATGCGTTATGCGTTATGCGATATGCGTTATGCGTTATGCGTTTTGCGTTATGCGTTATGCGTTATGCGTTATGCGTTATGCTTTATGCGTTATGGGTTATGCGTTATGCGTTATGCGTTATGCGTTATGCGTTATGCGTTATGCGTTATGCGTTATGCGTTATGCGTTATGCGTTATGCATTATGCTTTATGCGTTATGCGTTATGAGTCACACGTTATGCGTTATTCGATATGCGTTATGCGTTATGCGTTATGCGTTATGCGATATGCGTTGTGCGTTATGCGTTATGCGTTATGCGTTATGCGTTATGCGTTATGCGATATGCGTTGTGCGTTATGCGTTATGCGTTATGCGTTATGCGTTATGCGTTATGCGTTATGCGTTATGCGTTATGCGTTATGCGATATGCGTTGTGCGTTATGCGTTTTGCGTTATGCGTTATGCGTTATGCGTTATGCGTTATGCGTTATGCGTTATGCGTTATGGGTTATGCGTTATGTGTTATGCGATATGCGTTATGCGTTATGCGTCATGCGTTATGCGTTATGCGTTATGCGTTATGCGTTATGCGTTATGCGTTATGCGTTATACGTTGTACGTTATGCGTTATGCGTTATGTTTTATGCGATATGCGTTATGCGTTATTCGTTATGCATTATGCGTTATGCGTTATGCGTTATGCGTTATACGGTATGCGTTATGCGTTATGCGTTATGCTCTATACGTTATGCGTTATGCGTTATGCGTGATCCGTTATGTGTTAGGCGATATACGTTTTGCGGTATTCGTTATGCGTTATGCGTTATGCGTTATCCGTTGTTCGTTATGCGTTGTGCGTTATACGTTTGCGTTATGCATTATGCGTTATGCGTTATACGGTATGCGTTATGGGTTATACGTTATGCGTTATGCGTTATGCGATAAGCGTTATGCGTTATGCGTTAAGCATTATGCTTTATGCGTTATGCGTTATGAGTTACACGTTATGCGTTATTCGATATGCGTTATGCGTTATGCGTTATGCGTTATGCGTTATGCGTGATCCGTTATGCGTTAAGCATTATGCGTTTTGCTGTATTCGTTATGCGTTGTGCGTTATACGTTTGCGTTATGCGTTATGCGTTATGCGTTATCCGTTGTTCGTTATGCGTTGTGCGTTATACGTTTGCGTTATGCATTATGCGTTATGCGTTATACGGTATGCGTTATGCGTTATACGTTATGCGTTATGCGTTATGCGTTATGCGATATGCGTTGTGCGTTATGCGTTATGCGTTATGCGTTATGCGATATGCGTTATGCGTTATGCGTTATGCATTTTGAGTTATGCGCCATGCGTTATGCGTTATGCGTTATGCGATATGCGTTGTGCGTTATGCGTAATGCTTTATGCGTTATGCGTTATGCGTTATGCGTTATGCGTTATGCGTTATGCATTATGCTTTAAGCGTTATGCGTTATGAGTCACACGTTATGCGTTATAAGATATGCGTTATGCGTTATGCGTTATGCGTTATGCGTTATGCGTTATGCGATATGCGTTGTGCGTTATGCGTTATGCGATATGCGTTATGCGTTATGCGTTATGCGATATGCGTTGTGCGTTATGCGTTATGCGTTATGCGTTATGCGTTATGCGTTATGCGTTATGCGTTATGCGTTATGCGTTATGCGTTATGCGTTATGCGTTATGCGTTATGGGTTATGCGTTATGTGTTATGCGATATGCGTTATGCGTTATGCGTCATGCGTTATGCGTTATGCGTTATGCGTTATGCGTTATGCGTTATGCGTTATGCGTTATGCGTTATACGTTGTACGTTATGCGTTATGCGTTATGTTTTATGCGATATGCGTTATGCGTTATTCGTTATGCATTATGCGTTATGCGTTATGCGTTATGCGTTATACGGTATGCGTTATGCGTTATGCGTTATGCGTTATGCGTTATGCTCTATACGTTATGCGTTATGCGTTATGCGTGATCCGTTATGTGTTAGGCGATATACGTTTTGCGGTATTCGTTATGCGTTATGCGTTATGCGTTATCCGTTGTTCGTTATGCGTTATGCGTTGTGCGTTATACGTTTGCGTTATGCATTATGCGTTATGCGTTATACGGTATGCGTTATGCGTTATACGTTATGCGTTATGCGTTATGCGATAAGCATTATGCGTTATGCGTTAAGCATTATGCTTTATGCGTTATGCGTTATGAGTTACACGTTATGCGTTATTCGATATGCGTTATGCGTTATGCGTTATGCGTTATGCGTTATGCGTGACCCGTTATGCGTTAAGCATTATGCGTTTTGCTGTATTCGTTATGCGTTGTGCGTTATACGTTTGCGTTATGCGTTATGCGTTATGCGTTATGCGTTATGCGTTATGCGTTATGCATTTTGAGTTATGCGTTATGCGTTATGCGATATGCGTTGTGCGTTATGCGTTATGCGTTATGCGTTATGCGTTATGCGTTATGCGTTATGCGTTATGCGTTATGCGTTATGCATTTTGAGTTATGCGCCATGCGTTATGCGTTATGCGTTATGCGATATGCGTTGTGCGTTATGCGTTATGCGTGATCCGTTATGCGTTAAGCATTATGCGTTTTGCTGTATTCGTTATGCGTTGTGCGTTATACGTTTGCGTTATGCGTTATGCGTTATGCGTTATGCGTTATGCATTTTGAGTTATGCGCCATGCGTTATGCGTTATGCGTTATGCGTTATGCGATATGGGTTGTGCGTTATGCGTTATGCGTGATCCGTTATGCGTTAAGCATTATGCGTTTTGCTGTATTCGTTATGCGTTGTGCGTTATACGTTTGCGTTATGCGTTATGCGTTATGCGTTATGCATTTTCAGTTATGCGCCATGCGTTATGCGTTATGCGTTATGCGATATGCGATATGCGTTGTGCGTTATGCGTTATGCGTTATGCGTTATGCGTTATGCGTTATGCATTTTGAGTAATGCGCCATGCGTTATGCGTTATGCGTTATGCGATATGCGTTATGCGATATGCGTTGTGCGTTATGCGTTATGCGTTATGCGTTATGCGTTATGCGTTATGCGATATGCGTTATGCGTTATGCGTTATGCATTTTGAGTTATGCGCCATGCGTTATGCGTTATGCGTTATGCGTTATGCGATATGCGTTGTGCGTTATGCGTTATGCGTTATGCGTTATGCGTTATGCGTTATGCGTTATGCGTTATGCGTTATGCATTATGCTTTATGCGTTATGCGTTATGAGTCACACGTTATGCGTTATTCGATATGCGTTATGCGTTATGCGTTATGCGTTATGCGATATGCGTTGTGCGTTATGCGTTATGCGTTATGCGTTATGCGTTATGCGATATGCGTTGTGCGTTATGCGTTATGCGTTATGCGTTATGCGTTATGCGTTATGCGTTATGCGTTATGCGTTATGCGTTATGCGTTATGCGATATGCGTTGTGCGTTATGCGTTTTGCGTTATGCGTTATGCGTTATGCGTTATGCGTTATGCGTTATGCTTTATGCGTTATGGGTTATGCGTTATGTGTTATGCGATATGCGTTATGCGTTATGCGTCATGCGTTATGCGTTATGCGTTATGCGTTATGCGTTATGCGTTATGCGTTATGCGTTATGCGTTATGCATTATGCTTTATGCGTTATGCGTTATGAGTCACACGTTATGCGTTATTCGATATGCGTTATGCGTTATGCGTTATGCGTTATGCGATATGCGTTGTGCGTTATGCGTTATGCGTTATGCGTTATGCGTTATGCGTTATGCGATATGCGTTGTGCGTTATGCGTTATGCGTTATGCGTTATGCGTTATGCGTTATGCGTTATGCGTTATGCGTTATGCGTTATGCGATATGCGTTGTGCGTTATGCGTTTTGCGTTATGCGTTATGCGTTATGCGTTATGCGTTATGCGTTATGCGTTATGGGTTATGCGTTATGTGTTATGCGATATGCGTTATGCGTTATGCGTCATGCGTTATGCGTTATGCGTTATGCGTTATGCGTTATGCGTTATGCGTTATGCGTTATACGTTGTACGTTATGCGTTATGCGTTATGTTTTATGCGATATGCGTTATGCGTTATTCGTTATGCATTATGCGTTATGCGTTATGCGTTATGCGTTATACGGTATGCGTTATGCGTTATGCGTTATGCTCTATACGTTATGCGTTATGCGTTATGCGTGATCCGTTATGTGTTAGGCGATATACGTTTTGCGGTATTCGTTATGCGTTATGCGTTATGCGTTATCCGTTGTTCGTTATGCGTTGTGCGTTATACGTTTGCGTTATGCATTATGCGTTATGCGTTATACGGTATGCGTTATGCGTTATACGTTATGCGTTATGCGTTATGCGATAAGCGTTATGCGTTATGCGTTAAGCATTATGCTTTATGCGTTATGCGTTATGAGTTACACGTTATGCGTTATTCGATATGCGTTAAGCATTATGCGTTTTGCTGTATTCGTTATGCGTTGTGCGTTATACGTTTGCGTTATGCGTTATGCGTTATGCGTTATCCGTTGTTCGTTATGCGTTGTGCGTTATACGTTTGCGTTATGCATTATGCGTTATGCGTTATACGGTATGCGTTATGCGTTATACGTTATGCGTTATGCGTTATGCGTTATGCGATATGCGTTGTGCGTTATGCGTTATGCGTTATGCGTTATGCGATATGCGTTATGCGTTATGCGTTATGCATTTTGAGTTATGCGCCATGCGTTATGCGTTATGCGTTATGCGTTATGCGATATGCGTTGTGCGTTATGCGTAATGCTTTATGCGTTATGCGTTATGCGTTATGCGTTATGCGTTATGCGTTATGCATTATGCTTTAAGCGTTATGCGTTATGAGTCACACGTTATGCGTTATAAGATATGCGTTATGCGTTATGCGTTATGCGTTATGCGTTATGCGTTATGCTTTATGCGTTATGGGTTATGCGTTATGTGTTATGCGATATGCGTTATGCGTTATGCGTCATGCGTTATGCGTTATGCGTTATGCGTTATGCGTTATGCGTTATGCGTTATGCGTTATGCGTTATGCATTATGCTTTATGCGTTATGCGTTATGAGTCACACGTTATGCGTTATTCGATATGCGTTATGCGTTATGCGTTATGCGTTATGCGATATGCGTTGTGCGTTATGCGTTATGCGTTATGCGTTATGCGTTATGCGTTATGCGATATGCGTTGTGCGTTATGCGTTATGCGTTATGCGTTATGCGTTATGCGTTATGCGTTATGCGTTATGCGTTATGCGTTATGCGTTATGCGTTATGCGTTATGCGTTATGCGTTATGCGATATGCGTTGTGCGTTATGCGTTTTGCGTTATGCGTTATGCGTTATGCGTTATGCGTTATGCGTTATGCGTTATGGGTTATGCGTTATGTGTTATGCGATATGCGTTATGCGTTATGCGTCATGCGTTATGCGTTATGCGTTATGCGTTATGCGTTATGCGTTATGCGTTATGCGTTATACGTTGTACGTTATGCGTTATGCGTTATGTTTTATGCGATATGCGTTATGCGTTATTCGTTATGCATTATGCGTTATGCGTTATGCGTTATGCGTTATACGGTATGCGTTATGCGTTATGCGTTATGCTCTATACGTTATGCGTTATGCGTTATGCGTGATCCGTTATGTGTTAGGCGATATACGTTTTGCGGTATTCGTTATGCGTTATGCGTTATGCGTTATCCGTTGTTCGTTATGCGTTGTGCGTTATACGTTTGCGTTATGCATTATGCGTTATGCGTTATACGGTATGCGTTATGCGTTATACGTTATGCGTTATGCGTTATGCGATAAGCGTTATGCGTTATGCGTTAAGCATTATGCTTTATGCGTTATGCGTTATGAGTTACACGTTATGCGTTATTCGATATGCGTTATGCGTTATGCGTTATGCGTTATGCGTTATGCGTTATGCGTTATGCGATATGCGTTGTGCGTTATGCGTTATGCGTTATGCGTTATGCGTTATGCGTTATGCGTTATGCGTTATGCGTTATGCGTTATGCGTTAAGCGTTATGCGTTATGCGTTATGCGATATGCGTTGTGCGTTATGCGTTTTGCGTTATGCGTTATGCGTTATGCGTTATGCGTGATCCGTTATGTGTTAGGCGATATACGTTTTGCGGTATTCGTTATGCGTTATGCGTTATGCGTTATCCGTTGTTCGTTATGCGTTGTGCGTTATACGTTTGCGTTATGCATTATGCGTTATGCGTTATACGGTATGCGTATTGCGTTATACGTTATGCGTTATGCGTTATGCGATAAGCATTATGCGTTATGCGTTAAGCATTATGCTTTATGCGTTATGCGTTATGAGTTACACGTTATGCGTTATTCGATATGCGTTATGCGTTATGCGTTATGCGTTATGCGTTATGCGTGACCCGTTATGCGTTAAGCATTATGCGTTTTGCTGTATTCGTTATGCGTTGTGCGTTATACGTTTGCGTTATGCGTTATGCGTTATGCGTTATGCGTTATGCGTTATGCGTTATGCGTTATGCGTTATGCATTTTGAGTTATGCGTTATGCGTTATGCGATATGCGTTGTGCGTTATGCGTTATGCGTTATGCGTTATGCGTTATGCGTTATGCGTTATGCGTTATGCGTTATGCATTTTGAGTTATGCGCCATGCGTTATGCGTTATGCGTTATGCGTTATGCGATATGCGTTGTGCGTTATGCGTTATGCGTGATCCGTTATGCGTTAAGCATTATGCGTTTTGCTGTATTCGTTATGCGTTGTGCGTTATACGTTTGCGTTATGCGTTATGCGTTATGCGTTATGCGTTATGCATTTTGAGTTATGCGCCATGCGTTATGCGTTATGCGTTATGCGTTATGCGATATGGGTTGTGCGTTATGCGTTATGCGTGATCCGTTATGCGTTAAGCATTATGCGTTTTGCTGTATTCGTTATGCGTTGTGCGTTATACGTTTGCGTTATGCGTTATGCGTTATGCGTTATGCATTTTGAGTTATGCGCCATGCGTTATGCGTTATACGGTATGCGTTATGCGTTATACGTTATGCGTTATGCGTTATGCGATAAGCATTATGCGTTATGCGTTAAGCATTATGCTTTATGCGTTATGCGTTATGAGTTACACGTTATGCGTTATTCGATATGCGTTATGCGTTATGCGTTATGCGTTATGCGTTATGCGTGACCCGTTATGCGTTAAGCATTATGCGTTTTGCTGTATTCGTTATGCGTTGTGCGTTATACGTTTGCGTTATGCGTTATGCGTTATGCGTTATGCGTTATGCGTTATGCGTTATGCGTTATGCATTTTGAGTTATGCGTTATGCGTTATGCGATATGCGTTGTGCGTTATGCGTTATGCGTTATGCGTTATGCGTTATGCGTTATGCGTTATGCGTTATGCGTTATGCATTTTGAGTTATGCGCCATGCGTTATGCGTTATGCGTTATGCGTTATGCGATATGCGTTGTGCGTTATGCGTTATGCGTGATCCGTTATGCGTTAAGCATTATGCGTTTTGCTGTATTCGTTATGCGTTGTGCGTTATACGTTTGCGTTATGCGTTATGCGTTATGCGTTATGCGTTATGCATTTTGAGTTATGCGCCATGCGTTATGCGTTATGCGTTATGCGTTATGCGATATGGGTTGTGCGTTATGCGTTATGCGTGATCCGTTATGCGTTAAGCATTATGCGTTTTGCTGTATTCGTTATGCGTTGTGCGTTATACGTTTGCGTTATGCGTTATGCGTTATGCGTTATGCATTTTCAGTTATGCGCCATGCGTTATGCGTTATGCGTTATGCGATATGCGATATGCGTTGTGCGTTATGCGTTATGCGTTATGCGTTATGCGTTATGCGTTATGCATTTTGAGTAATGCGCCATGCGTTATGCGTTATGCGTTATGCGATATGCGTTGTGCGTTATGCGTTATGCGTTATGCGATATGCGTTGTGCGTTATGCGTTATGCGTTATGCGTTATGCGTTATGCGATATGCGTTATGCGTTATGCGTTATGCATTTTGAGTTATGCGCCATGCGTTATGCGTTATGCGTTATGAGTTATGCGATATGCGTTGTGCGTTATGCGTTATGCGTTATGCGTTATGCGTTATGCGTTATGCGTTATGCGTTATGCGTTATGCGTTATGCATTATGCTTTATGCGTTATGCGTTATGAGTCACACGTTATGCGTTATTCGATATGCGTTATGCGTTATGCGTTATGCGTTATGCGATATGCGTTGTGCGTTATGCGTTATGCGTTATGCGTTATGCGTTATGCGTTATGCGATATGCGTTGTGCGTTATGCGTTATGCGTTATGCGTTATGCGTTATGCGTTATGCGTTATGCGTTATGCGTTATGCGTTATGCGATATGCGTTGTGCGTTATGCGTTTTGCGTTATGCGTTATGCGTTATGCGTTATGCGTTATGCGTTATGCTTTATGCGTTATGGGTTATGCGTTATGTGTTATGCGATATGCGTTATGCGTTATGCGTCATGCGTTATGCGTTATGCGTTATGCGTTATGCGTTATGCGTTATGCGTTATGCGTTATGCGTTATGCATTATGCTTTATGCGTTATGCGTTATGAGTCACACGTTATGCGTTATTCGATATGCGTTATGCGTTATGCGTTATGCGTTATGCGATATGCGTTGTGCGTTATGCGTTATGCGTTATGCGTTATGCGTTATGCGTTATGCGATATGCGTTATGCGTTATGCGTTATGCGTTATGCGTTATGCGTTATGCGTTATGCGTTATGCGTTATGCGTTATGCGTTATGCGTTATGCGATATGCGTTGTGCGTTATGCGTTTTGCGTTATGCGTTATGCGTTATGCGTTATGCGTTATGCGTTATGCGTTATGCGTTATGGGTTATGAGTTATGTGTTATGCGATATGCGTTATGCGTTATGCGTTATGCGTTATGCGTTATGCGTTATGCGTTATGCGTTATGCGTTATGCGTTATGCGTTATGCGTTATGCGTTATACGTTTTTAGTTATGCGTTATGCGTTATGATTTATGCGATATGCGTTATGCGTTATTCGTTATGCTTTATGCGTTATGCGTTATGCGTTATGCGTTATACGGTATGCGTTATGCGTTATGCGTTATGCTCTATACGTTATGCGTTATGCGTTATGCGTGATCCGTTATGTGTTAGGCGATATACGTTTTGCGGTATTCGTTATGCGTTATGCGTTATGCGTTATCCGTTGTTCGTTATGCGTTGTGCGTTATACGTTTGCGTTATGCATTATGCGTTATGCGTTATACGGTATGCGTTATGCGTTATACGTTATGCGTTATGCGTTATGTGTTATGCGATATGCGTTATGCGTTATGCGTTATGCGTTATGCGTTATGCGTTATGCGTTATGCGTTATGCGTTATGCGTTATGCATTATGCTTTATGCGTTATGCGTTATGAGTCACACGTTATGCGTTATTCGATATGCGTTATGCGTTATGCGTTATGCGTTATGCGTTATGCGTTATGCGTTATGCGTTATGCGTTATGCGTTATGCGTTATGCGATATGCGTTGTGCGTTATGCGTTTTGCGTTATGCGTTATGCGTTATGCGTTATGCGTTATGCGTTATGCGTTATGCGTTATGTGTTATGCGATATGCGTTATGCGTTATGCGTCATGCGTTATGCGTTATGCGTTATGCGTTATGCGTTATGCGTTATGCGTTATGCGTTATACGTTGTACGTTATGCGTTATGCGTTATGTTTTATGCGATATGCGTTATGCGTTATTCGTTATGCATTATGCGTTATGCGTTATGCGTTATGCGTTATACGGTATGCGTTATGCGTTATGCGTTATGCTCTATACGTTATGCGTTATGCGTTATGCGTGATCCGTTATGTGTTAGGCGATATACGTTGTGCGGTATTCGTTATGCGTTATGCGTTATGCGTTATCCGTTGTTCGTTATGCGTTGTGCGTTATACGTTTGCGTTATGCATTATGCGTTATGCGTTATACGTTATGCGTTATGCGTTATACGTTATGCGTTATGCGTTATGCGATAAGCGTTATGCGTTATGCGTTAAGCATTATGCTTTATGCGTTATGCGTTATGAGTTACACGTTATGCGTTATTCGATATGCGTTATGCGTTATGCGTTATGCGTTATGCGTGATCCGTTATGCGTTAAGCATTATGCGTTTTGCTGTATTCGTTATGCGTTGTGCGTTATACGTTTTCGTTATGCGTTATGCGTTATGCGTTATCCGTTGTTCGTTATGCGTTGTGCGTTATACGTTTGCGTTATGCATTATGCGTTATGCGTTATACGGTATGCGTTATGCGTTATACGTTATGCGTTATGCGTTATGCGTTATGCGATATGCGTTGTGCGTTA
This sequence comes from Lasioglossum morio, assembly GCA_916610235.2. Classification (NCBI taxonomy): domain Eukaryota; kingdom Metazoa; phylum Arthropoda; class Insecta; order Hymenoptera; family Halictidae; genus Lasioglossum; species Lasioglossum morio. The sequence continues at coordinate 1,653,248 of CAKAJA020000459.1, read as the reverse complement.
TGCGTTATGCGTTATGCGTTATGCGATATGCGTTATGCGTTATGCGTTATGCATTTTGAGTTATGCGCCATGCGTTATGCGTTATGCGTTATGCGTTATGCGATATGCGTTGTGCGTTATGCGTAATGCTTTATGCGTTATGCGTTATGCGTTATGCGTTATGCGATATGCGTTGTGCGTTATGCGTAATGCTTTATGCGTTATGCATTATGCTTTAAGCGTTATGCGTTATGAGTCACACGTTATGCGTTATAAGATATGCGTTATGCGTTATGCGTTATGCGTTATGCGTTATGCATTATGCGATATGCGTTGTGCGTTATGCGTTATGCGTTATGCGTTATGCGTTATGCGTTATGCGATATGCGTTGTGCGTTATGCGTTATGCGTTATGCGTTATGCGTTATGCGTTATGCGTTATGCGTTATGCGTTATGCGTTATGCGTTATGCGTTATGCGTTATGCGTTATGCGTTATGCGTTATGCGTTATGCGTTATGGGTTATGCGTTATGTGTTATGCGATATGCGTTATGCGTTATGCGTCATGCGTTATGCGTTATGCGTTATGCGTTATGCGTTATGCGTTATGCGTTATACGTTGTACGTTATGCGTTATGCGTTATGTTTTATGCGATATGCGTTATGCGTTATTCGTTATGCATTATGCGTTATGCGTTATGCGTTATGCGTTATACGGTATGCGTTATGCGTTATGCGTTATGCGTTATGCGTTATGCTCTATACGTTATGCGTTATGCGTTATGCGTGATCCGTTATGTGTTAGGCGATATACGTTTTGCGGTATTCGTTATGCGTTATGCGTTATGCGTTATCCGTTGTTCGTTATGCGTTATGCGTTGTGCGTTAAACGTTTGCGTTATGCATTATGCGTTATGCGTTATACGGTATGCGTTATGCGTTATACGTTATGCGTTATGCGTTATGCGATAAGCGTTATGCGTTATGCGTTAAGCATTATGCTTTATGCGTTATGCGTTATGAGTTACACGTTATGCGTTATTCGATATGCGTTATGCGTTATGCGTTATGCGTTATGCGTTATGCGTTATGCGTTATGCGTTATGCGTTATGCGTTATGCGTTATGCATTTTGAGTTATGCGTTATGCGTTATGCGATATGCGTTATGCGTTATGCGTTATGCGTTATGCGTTATGCGTTATGCATTTTGAGTTATGCGCCATGCGTTATGCGTTATGCGTTATGCGTTATGCGATATGGGTTGTGCGTTATGCGTTATGCGTGATCCGTTATGCGTTAAGCATTATGCGTTTTGCTGTATTCGTTATGCGTTGTGCGTTATACGTTTGCGTTATGCGTTATGCGTTATGCGTTATGCATTTTGAGTTATGCGCCATGCGTTATGCGTTATACGGTATGCGTTATGCGTTATACGTTATGCGTTATGCGTTATGCGATAAGCATTATGCGTTATGCGTTAAGCATTATGCTTTATGCGTTATGCGTTATGAGTTACACGTTATGCGTTATTCGATATGCGTTATGCGTTATGCGTTATGCGTTATGCGTTATGCGTGACCCGTTATGCGTTAAGCATTATGCGTTTTGCTGTATTCGTTATGCGTTGTGCGTTATACGTTTGCGTTATGCGTTATGCGTTATGCGTTATGCGTTATGCGTTATGCGTTATGCGTTATGCATTTTGAGTTATGCGTTATGCGTTATGCGATATGCGTTGTGCGTTATGCGTTATGCGTTATGCGTTATGCGTTATGCGTTATGCGTTATGCGTTATGCGTTATGCATTTTGAGTTATGCGCCATGCGTTATGCGTTATGCGTTATGCGTTATGCGATATGCGTTGTGCGTTATGCGTTATGCGTGATCCGTTATGCGTTAAGCATTATGCGTTTTGCTGTATTCGTTATGCGTTGTGCGTTATACGTTTGCGTTATGCGTTATGCGTTATGCGTTATGCGTTATGCATTTTGAGTTATGCGCCATGCGTTATGCGTTATGCGTTATGCGTTATGCGATATGGGTTGTGCGTTATGCGTTATGCGTGATCCGTTATGCGTTAAGCATTATGCGTTTTGCTGTATTCGTTATGCGTTGTGCGTTATACGTTTGCGTTATGCGTTATGCGTTATGCGTTATGCATTTTCAGTTATGCGCCATGCGTTATGCGTTATGCGTTATGCGATATGCGATATGCGTTGTGCGTTATGCGTTATGCGTTATGCGTTATGCGTTATGCGTTATGCATTTTGAGTAATGCGCCATGCGTTATGCGTTATGCGTTATGCGATATGCGTTGTGCGTTATGCGTTATGCGTTATGCGATATGCGTTGTGCGTTATGCGTTATGCGTTATGCGTTATGCGTTATGCGATATGCGTTATGCGTTATGCGTTATGCATTTTGAGTTATGCGCCATGCGTTATGCGTTATGCGTTATGAGTTATGCGATATGCGTTGTGCGTTATGCGTTATGCGTTATGCGTTATGCGTTATGCGTTATGCGTTATGCGTTATGCGTTATGCGTTATGCGTTATGCTTTATGCGTTATGCGTTATGAGTCACACGTTATGCGTTATTCGATATGCGTTATGCGTTATGCGTTATGCGTTATGCGATATGCGTTGTGCGTTATGCGTTATGCGTTATGCGTTATGCGTTATGCGTTATGCGATATGCGTTGTGCGTTATGCGTTATGCGTTATGCGTTATGCGTTATGCGTTATGCGTTATGCGTTATGCGTTATGCGTTATGCGATATGCGTTGTGCGTTATGCGTTTTGCGTTATGCGTTATGCGTTATGCGTTATGCGTTATGCGTTATGCTTTATGCGTTATGGGTTATGCGTTATGTGTTATGCGATATGCGTTATGCGTTATGCGTTATGCGTTATGCGTTATGCGTTATGCGTTATGCGTTATGCGTTATGCGTTATGCGTTATGCGTTATGCATTATGCTTTATGCGTTATGCGTTATGAGTCACACGTTATGCGTTATTCGATATGCGTTATGCGTTATGCGTTATGCGTTATGCGATATGCGTTGTGCGTTATGCGTTATGCGTTATGCGTTATGCGTTATGCGTTATGCGATATGCGTTGTGCGTTATGCGTTATGCGTTATGCGTTATGCGTTATGCGTTATGCGTTATGCGTTATGCGTTATGCGTTATGCGTTATGCGATATGCGTTGTGCGTTATGCGTTTTGCGTTATGCGTTATGCGTTATGCGTTATGCGTTATGCGTTATGCGTTATGGGTTATGAGTTATGTGTTATGCGATATGCGTTATGCGTTATGCGTCATGCGTTATGCGTTATGCGTTATGCGTTATGCGTTATGCGTTATGCGTTATGCGTTATGCGTTATGCGTTATACGTTGTACGTTATGCGTTATGCGTTATGTTTTATGCGATATGCGTTATGCGTTATTCGTTATGCATTATGCGTTATGCGTTATGCGTTATGCGTTATACGGTATGCGTTATGCGTTATGCGTTATGCTCTATACGTTATGCGTTATGCGTTATGCGTGATCCGTTATGTGTTAGGCGATATACGTTATGCGGTATTCGTTATGCGTTATGCGTTATGCGTTATCCGTTGTTCGTTATGCGTTGTGCGTTATACGTTTGCGTTATGCATTATGCGTTATGCGTTATACGGTATGCGTTATGCGTTATACGTTATGCGTTATGCGTTATGTGTTATGCGATATGCGTTATGCGTTATGCGTCATGCGTTATGCGTTATGCGTTATGCGTTATGCGTTATGCGTTATGCGTTATGCATTATGCTTTATGCGTTATGCGTTATGAGTCACACGTTATGCGTTATTCGATATGCGTTATGCGTTATGCGTTATGCGTTATGCGTTATGCGTTATGCGTTATGCGTTATGCGTTATGCGTTATGCGTTATGCGTTATGCGATATGCGTTGTGCGTTATGCGTTTTGCGTTATGCGTTATGCGTTATGCGTTATGCGTTATGCGTTATGCGTTATGCGTTATGTGTTATGCGATATGCGTTATGCGTTATGCGTCATGCGTTATGCGTTATGCGTTATGCGTTATGCGTTATGCGTTATGCGTTATGCGTTATACGTTGTACGTTATGCGTTATGCGTTATGTTTTATGCGATATGCGTTATGCGTTATTCGTTATGCATTATGCGTTATGCGTTATGCGTTATGCGTTATACGGTATGCGTTATGCGTTATGCGTTATGCTCTATACGTTATGCGTTATGCGTTATGCGTGATCCGTTATGTGTTAGGCGATATACGTTTTGCGGTATTCGTTATGCGTTATGCGTTATCCGTTGTTCGTTATGCGTTGTGCGTTATACGTTTGCGTTATGCATTATGCGTTATGCGTTATACGGTATGCGTTATGCGTTATACGTTATGCGTTATGCGTTATGCGATAAGCGTTATGCGTTATGCGTTAAGCATTATGCTTTATGCGTTATGCGTTATGAGTTACACGTTATGCGTTATTCGATATGCGTTATGCGTTATGCGTTATGCGTTATGCGTTATGCGTGATCCGTTATGCGTTAAGCATTATGCGTTTTGCTGTATTCGTTATGCGTTGTGCGTTATACGTTTTCGTTATGCGTTATGCGTTATGCGTTATCCGTTGTTCGTTATGCGTTGTGCGTTATACGTTTGCGTTATGCATTATGCGTTATGCGTTATACGGTATGCGTTATGCGTTATACGTTATGCGTTATGCGTTATGCGTTATGCGATATGCGTTGTGCGTTATGCGTTATGCGTTATGCGTTATGCGTTATGCGTTATGCGTTATGCGTTATGCATTTTGAGTTATGCGCCATGCGTTATGCGTTATGCGTTATGCGTTATGCGATATGGGTTGTGCGTTATGCGTTATGCGTGATCCGTTATGCGTTAAGCATTATGCGTTTTGCTGTATTCGTTATGCGTTGTGCGTTATACGTTTGCGTTATGCGTTATGCGTTATGCGTTATGCATTTTCAGTTATGCGCCATGCGTTATGCGTTATACGGTATGCGTTATGCGTTATACGTTATGCGTTATGCGTTATGCGATAAGCATTATGCGTTATGCGTTAAGCATTATGCTTTATGCGTTATGCGTTATGAGTTACACGTTATGCGTTATTCGATATGCGTTATGCGTTATGCGTTATGCGTTATGCGTTATGCGTGACCCGTTATGCGTTAAGCATTATGCGTTTTGCTGTATTCGTTATGCGTTGTGCGTTATACGTTTGCGTTATGCGTTATGCGTTATGCGTTATGCGTTATGCGTTATGCGTTATGCGTTATGCATTTTGAGTTATGCGTTATGCGTTATGCGATATGCGTTGTGCGTTATGCGTTATGCGTTATGCGTTATGCGTTATGCGTTATGCGTTATGCGTTATGCGTTATGCATTTTGAGTTATGCGCCATGCGTTATGCGTTATGCGTTATGCGTTATGCGATATGCGTTGTGCGTTATGCGTTATGCGTGATCCGTTATGCGTTAAGCATTATGCGTTTTGCTGTATTCGTTATGCGTTGTGCGTTATACGTTTGCGTTATGCGTTATGCGTTATGCGTTATGCGTTATGCATTTTGAGTTATGCGCCATGCGTTATGCGTTATGCGTTATGCGTTATGCGATATGGGTTGTGCGTTATGCGTTATGCGTGATCCGTTATGCGTTAAGCATTATGCGTTTTGCTGTATTCGTTATGCGTTGTGCGTTATACGTTTGCGTTATGCGTTATGCGTTATGCGTTATGCATTTTCAGTTATGCGCCATGCGTTATGCGTTATGCGTTATGCGATATGCGATATGCGTTGTGCGTTATGCGTTATGCGTTATGCGTTATGCGTTATGCGTTATGCATTTTGAGTAATGCGCAATGCGTTATGCGTTATGCGTTATGCGATATGCGTTGTGCGTTATGCGTTATGCGTTATGCGATATGCGTTGTGCGTTATGCGTTATGCGTTATGCGTTATGCGTTATGCGTTATGCGTTATGCGTTATGCGTTATGCATTTTGAGTTATGCGCCATGCGTTATGCGTTATGCGTTATGAGTTATGCGATATGCGTTGTGCGTTATGCGTTATGCGTTATGCGTTATGCGTTATGCGTTATGCGTTATGCGTTATGCGTTATGCGTTATGCATTATGCTTTATGCGTTATGCGTTATGAGTCACACGTTATGCGTTATTCGTTATGCGTTATGCGTTATGCGTTATGCGTTATGCGATATGCGTTGTGCGTTATGCGTTATGCGTTATGCGTTATGCGTTATGCGTTATGCGATATGCGTTGTGCGTTATGCGTTATGCGTTATGCGTTATGCGTTATGCGTTATGCGTTATGCGTTATGCGTTATGCGTTATGCGATATGCGTTATGCGTTATGCGTTTTGCGTTATGCGTTATGCGTTATGCGTTATGCGTTATGCGTTATGCTTTATGCGTTATGGGTTATGCGTTATGTGTTATGCGATATGCGTTATGCGTTATGCGTCATGCGTTATGCGTTATGCGTTATGCGTTATGCGTTATGCGTTATGCGTTATGCGTTATGCGTTATGCATTATGCTTTATGCGTTATGCGTTATGAGTCACACGTTATGCGTTATTCGATATGCGTTATGCGTTATGCGTTATGCGTTATGCGATATGCGTTGTGCGTTATGCGTTATGCGTTATGCGTTATGCGTTATGCGTTATGCGATATGCGTTGTGCGTTATGCGTTATGCGTTATGCGTTATGCGTTATGCGTTATGCGTTATGCGTTATGCGTTATGCGTTATGCGTTATGCGATATGCGTTGTGCGTTATGCGTTTTGCGTTATGCGTTATGCGTTATGCGTTATGCGTTATGCGTTATGCGTTATGCGTTATGGGTTATGAGTTATGTGTTATGCGATATGCGTTATGCGTTATGCGTTATGCGTTATGCGTTATGCGTTATGCGTTATGCGTTATGCGTTATGCGTTATGCGTTATGCGTTATGCGTTATACGTTGTACGTTATGCGTTATGCGTTATGTTTTATGCGATATGCGTTATGCGTTATTCGTTATGCATTATGCGTTATGCGTTATGCGTTATGCGTTATACGGTATGCGTTATGCGTTATGCGTTATGCTCTATACGTTATGCGTTATGCGTTATGCGTGATCCGTTATGTGTTAGGCGATATACGTTTTGCGGTATTCGTTATGCGTTATGCGTTATGCGTTATCCGTTGTTCGTTATGCGTTGTGCGTTATACGTTTGCGTTATGCATTATGCGTTATGCGTTATACGGTATGCGTTATGCGTTATACGTTATGCGTTATGCGTTATGTGTTATGCGATATGCGTTATGCGTTATGCGTCATGCGTTATGCGTTATGCGTTATGCGTTATGCGTTATGCGTTATGCGTTATGCATTATGCTTTATGCGTTATGCGTTATGAGTCACACGTTATGCGTTATTCGATATGCGTTATGCGTTATGCGTTATGCGTTATGCGTTATGCGTTATGCGTTATGCGTTATGCGTTATGCGTTATGCGTTATGCGTTATGCGATATGCGTTGTGCGTTATGCGTTTTGCGTTATGCGTTATGCGTTATGCGTTATGCGTTATGCGTTATGCGTTATGCGTTATGTGTTATGCGATATGCGTTATGCGTTATGCGTCATGCGTTATGCGTTATGCGTTATGCGTTATGCGTTATGCGTTATGCGTTATGCGTTATACGTTGTACGTTATGCGTTATGCGTTATGTTTTATGCGATATGCGTTATGCGTTATTCGTTATGCATTATGCGTTATGCGTTATGCGTTATGCGTTATACGGTATGCGTTATGCGTTATGCGTTATGCTCTATACGTTATGCGTTATGCGTTATGCTTGATCCGTTATGTGTTAGGCGATATACGTTTTGCGGTATTCGTTATGCGTTATGCGTTATGCGTTATCCGTTGTTCGTTATGCGTTGTGCGTTATACGTTTGCGTTATGCATTATGCGTTATGCGTTATACGGTATGCGTTATGCGTTATACGTTATGCGTTATGCGTTATGCGATAAGCGTTATGCGTTATGCGTTAAGCATTATGCTTTATGCGTTATGCGTTATGAGTTACACGTTATGCGTTATTCGATATGCGTTATGCGTTATGCGTTATGCGTTATGCGTGATCCGTTATGCGTTAAGCATTATGCGTTTTGCTGTATTCGTTATGCGTTGTGCGTTATACGTTTTCGTTATGCGTTATGCGTTATGCGTTATCCGTTGTTCGTTATGCGTTGTGCGTTATACGTTTGCGTTATGCATTATGCGTTATGCGTTATACGGTATGCGTTATGCGTTATACGTTATGCGTTATGCGTTATGCGTTATGCGATATGCGTTGTGCGTTATGCGTTATGCGTTATGCGTTATGCGATATGCGTTATGCGTTATGCGTTATGCATTTTGAGTTATGCGCCATGCGTTATGCGTTATGCGTTATGCGTTATGCGATATGCGTTGTGCGTTATGCGTAATGCTTTATGCGTTATGCGTTATGCGTTATGCGTTATGCGATATGCGTTGTGCGTTATGCGTAATGCTTTATGCGTTATGCATTATGCTTTAAGCGTTATGCGTTATGAGTCACACGTTATGCGTTATAAGATATGCGTTATGCGTTATGCGTTATGCGTTATGCGTTATGCATTATGCGATATGCGTTGTGCGTTATGCGTTATGCGTTATGCGTTATGCGTTATGCGTTATGCGTTATGCGTTGTGCGTTATGCGTTATGCGTTATGCGTTATGCGTTATGCGTTATGCGTTATGCGTTATGCGTTATGCGTTATGCGTTATGCGTTATGCGTTATGCGTTATGCGTTATGCGTTATGCGTTATGCGTTATGCGTTATGGGTTATGCGTTATGTGTTATGCGATATGCGTTATGCGTTATGCGTCATGCGTTATGCGTTATGCGTTATGCGTTATGCGTTATGCGTTATGCGTTATACGTTGTACGTTATGCGTTATGCGTTATGTTTTATGCGATATGCGTTATGCGTTATTCGTTATGCATTATGCGTTATGCGTTATGCGTTATGCGTTATACGGTATGCGTTATGCGTTATGCGTTATGCGTTATGCGTTATGCTCTATACGTTATGCGTTATGCGTTATGCGTGATCCGTTATGTGTTAGGCGATATACGTTTTGCGGTATTCGTTATGCGTTATGCGTTATGCGTTATCCGTTGTTCGTTATGCGTTATGCGTTGTGCGTTAAACGTTTGCGTTATGCATTATGCGTTATGCGTTATACGGTATGCGTTATGCGTTATACGTTATGCGTTATGCGTTATGCGATAAGCGTTATGCGTTATGCGTTAAGCATTATGCTTTATGCGTTATGCGTTATGAGTTACACGTTATGCGTTATTCGATATGCGTTATGCGTTATGCGTTATGCGTTATGCGTTATGCGTTATGCGTTATGCGTTATGCGTTATGCGTTATGCGTTATGCATTTTGAGTTATGCGTTATGCGTTATGCGATATGCGTTATGCGTTATGCGTTATGCGTTATGCGTTATGCGTTATGCATTTTGAGTTATGCGTTATGCGTTATGCGATATGCGTTGTGCGTTATGCGTTATGCGTTATGGGTTATGCGTTATGCGTTATGCGTTATGCGTTATGCGTTATGCGTTATGCGTTATGCATTTTGAGTTATGCGCCATGCGTTATGCGTTATGCGTTATGCGTTATGCGATATGCGTTGTGCGTTATGCGTTATGCGTGATCCGTTATGCGTTAAGCATTATGCGTTATGCGTTATGCGATATGCGTTGTGCGTTATGCGTTATGCGTGATCCGTTATGCGTTAAGCATTATGCGTTTTGCTGTATTCGTTATGCGTTGTGCTTTATAAGTTTGCGTTATGCGTTATGCGTTATGCATTTTGAGTTATGCGCCATGCGTTATGATTTATGCGATATGCGTTGTGCGTTATGCGTTATGCGTGATCCGTTATGCGTTAAGCATTATGCGTTTTGCTGTATTCGTTATGCGTTGTGCGTTATACGTTTGCGTTATGCGTTATGCGTTATGCGTTATGCATTTTCAGTTATGCGCCATGCGTTATGCGTTATGCGTTATGCGTTATGCGTTATGCGATATGCGTTGTGCGTTATGCGTTATGCGTTATGCGTTATGCGTTATGCGTTATGCGTTATGCGTTATGCGTTATGCATTTTGAGTAATGCGCCATGCGTTATGCGTTATGCGTTATGCGATATGCGTTGTGCGTTATGCGTTATGCGTTATGCGATATGCGTTATGCGATATGCGTTATGCGTTATGCGTTATGCATTTTGAGTTATGCGCCATGCGTTATGCGTTATGAGTTACACGTTATGCCTTATTCGACATGCGTTATGCGTTATGCGTTATGCGTTATGCGTTATGCGTTATGCGATATGCGTTGTGCGTTATGCGTTATGCGTTATGCGTTATGCGTTATGCGTTATGCGTTATGCGTTATGCGTTATGCGTTATGCGTTATGCGATATGCGTTGTGCGTTATGCGTTTTGCGTTATGCGTTATGCGTTATGCGTTATGCGTTATGCGTTATGCGTTATGCGTTATGTGTTATGCGATATGCGTTATGCGTTATGCGTCATGCGTTATGCGTTATGCGTTATGCGTTATGCGTTATGCGTTATGCGTTATGCGTTATACGTTGTACGTTATGCGTTATGCGTTATGTTTTATGCGATATGCGTTATGCGTTATTCGTTATGCTTTATGCGTTATGCGTTATGCGTTATGCGTTATACGGTATGCGTTATGCGTTATGCGTTATGCTCTATACGTTATGCGTTATGCGTTATGCGTGATCCGTTATGTGTTAGGCGATATACGTTTTGCGGTATTCGTTATGCGTTATGCGTTATGCGTTATCCGTTGTTCGTTATGCGTTGTGCGTTATACGTTTGCGTTATGCATTATGCGTTATGCGTTATACGTTATGCGTTATGCGTTATACGTTATGCGTTATGCGTTATGCGATAAGCGTTATGCGTTATGCGTTAAGCATTATGCTTTATGCGTTATGCGTTATGAGTTACACGTTATGCGTTATTCGATATGCGTTATGCGTTATGCGTTATGCGTTATGCGTGATCCGTTATGCGTTAAGCATTATGCGTTTTGCTGTATTCGTTATGCGTTGTGCGTTATACGTTTTCGTTATGCGTTATGCGTTATGCGTTATCCGTTGTTCGTTATGCGTTATGCGTTATACGTTTGCGTTATGCATTATGCGTTATGCGTTATACGGTATGCGTTATGCGTTATACGTTATGCGTTATGCGTTATGCGTTATGCGATATGCGTTGTGCGTTATGCGTTATGCGTTATGCGTTATGCGATATGCGTTATGCGTTATGCGTTATGCATTTTGAGTTATGCGCCATGCGTTATGCGTTATGCGTTATGCGTTATGCGATATGCGTTGTGCGTTATGCGTAATGCTTTATGCGTTATGCGTTATGCGTTATGCGTTATGCGTTATGCGTTATGCATTATGCTTTAAGCGTTATGCGTTATGAGTCACACGTTATGCGTTATAAGATATGCGTTATGCGTTATGCGTTATGCGTTATGCGTTATGCATTATGCGATATGCGTTGTGCGTTATGCGTTATGCGTTATGCGTTATGCGTTATGCGTTATGCGATATGCGTTGTGCGTTATGCGTTATGCGTTATGCGTTATGCGTTATGCGTTATGCGTTATGCGTTATGCGTTATGCGTTATGCGTTATGCGTTATGCGTTATGCGTTATGCGTTATGCGTTATGCGTTATGCGTTATGCGTTATGCGTTATGGGTTATGCGTTATGTGTTATGCGATATGCGTTATGCGTTATGCGTCATGCGTTATGCGTTATGCGTTATGCGTTATGCGTTATGCGTTATGCGTTATGCGTTATACGTTGTACGTTATGCGTTATGCGTTATGTTTTATGCGATATGCGTTATGCGTTATTCGTTATGCATTATGCGTTATGCGTTATGCGTTATGCGTTATACGGTATGCGTTATGCGTTATGCGTTATGCGTTATGCGTTATGCTCTATACGTTATGCGTTATGCGTTATGCGTGATCCGTTATGTGTTAGGCGATATACGTTTTGCGGTATTCGTTATGCGTTATGCGTTATGCGTTATCCGTTGTTCGTTATGCGTTATGCGTTGTGCGTTAAACGTTTGCGTTATGCATTATGCGTTATGCGTTATACGGTATGCGTTATGCGTTATACGTTATGCGTTATGCGTTATGCGATAAGCATTATGCGTTATGCGTTAAGCATTATGCTTTATGCGTTATGCGTTATGAGTTACACGTTATGCGTTATTCGATATGCGTTATGCGTTATGCGTTATGCGTTATGCGTTATGCGTTATGCGTTATGCGTTATGCATTTTGAGTTATGCGTTATGCGTTATGCTATATGCGTTATGCGTTATGCGTTATGCGTTATGCGTTATGCGTTATGCGTTATGCATTTTGAGTTATGCGTTATGCGTTATGCGATATGCGTTGTGCGTTATGCGTTATGCGTTATGGGTTATGCGTTATGCGTTATGCGTTATGCGTTATGCGTTATGCGTTATGCGTTATGCATTTTGAGTTATGCGCCATGCGTTATGCGTTATGCGTTATGCGTTATGCGATATGCGTTGTGCGTTATGCGTTATGCGTGATCCGTTATGCGTTAAGCATTATGCGTTATGCGTTATGCGATATGCGTTGTGCGTTATGCGTTATGCGTGATCCGTTATGCGTTAAGCATTATGCGTTTTGCTGTATTCGTTATGCGTTGTGCTTTATAAGTTTGCGTTATGCGTTATGCGTTATGCATTTTGAGTTATGCGCCATGCGTTATGATTTATGCGATATGCGTTGTGCGTTATGCGTTATGCGTGATCCGTTATGCGTTAAGCATTATGCGTTTTGCTGTATTCGTTATGCGTTGTGCGTTATACGTTTGCGTTATGCGTTATGCGTTATGCGTTATGCATTTTCAGTTATGCGCCATGCGTTATGCGTTATGCGTTATGCGTTATGCGATATGCGTTGTGCGTTATGCGTTATGCGTTATGCGTTATGCGTTATGCGTTATGCGTTATGCATTTTGAGTAATGCGCCATGCGTTATGCGTTATGCGTTATGCGATATGCGTTGTGCGTTATGCGTTATGCGTTATGCGATATGCGTTATGCGATATGCGTTATGCGTTATGCGTTATGCGATATGCGTTGTGCGTTATGCGTTATGCGTGATCCGTTATGCGTTAAGCATTATGCGTTATGCGTTATGCGATATGCGTTGTGCGTTATGCGTTATGCGTGATCCGTTATGCGTTAAGCATTATGCGTTTTGCTGTATTCGTTATGCGTTGTGCTTTATAAGTTTGCGTTATGCGTTATGCGTTATGCATTTTGAGTTATGCGCCATGCGTTATGATTTATGCGATATGCGTTGTGCGTTATGCGTTATGCGTGATCCGTTATGCGTTAAGCATTATGCGTTTTGCTGTATTCGTTATGCGTTGTGCGTTATACGTTTGCGTTATGCGTTATGCGTTATGCGTTATGCATTTTCAGTTATGCGCCATGCGTTATGCGTTATGCGTTATGCGTTATGCGATATGCGTTGTGCGTTATGCGTTATGCGTTATGCGTTATGCGTTATGCGTTATGCGTTATGCGTTATGCATTTTGAGTAATGCGCCATGCGTTATGCGTTATGCGTTATGCGATATGCGTTGTGCGTTATGCGTTATGCGTTATGCGATATGCGTTATGCGATATGCGTTATGCGTTATGCGTTATGCATTTTGAGTTATGCGCCATGCGTTATGCGTTATGAGTTACACGTTATGCCTTATTCGACATGCGTTATGCGTTATGCGTTATGCGTTATGCGTTATGCGTTATGCGTTATGCGTTATGCGTGATCCGTTATGCGTTAAGCATTATGCGTTTTGCTGTATTCGTTATGCGTTGTGCGTTATACGTTTGCGTTATGCGTTATGCGTTATGCGTTATGCGTTATGCATTTTGAGTTATGCGCCATGCGTTATGCGTTATGCGATATGCGTTGTGCGTTATGCGTTATGCGTTATGCGTTATGCGTTATGCGTTATGCGTTATGCGTTATGCGATATGCGCCATGCGTTATGCGTTATGCGTTATGCGTTATGCGATATGCGTTGTGCGTTATGCGTTATGCGTGATCCGTTATGAGTTAAGCATTATGCGTTTTGCTGTATTCGTTATGCGTTGTGCGTTATACGTTTGCGTTATGCGTTATGCGTTATGCATTTTGAGTTATGCGCCATGCGTTATGCGTTATGCGTTATGCGTTATGCGTTATGCGATATGCGTTGTGCGTTATGCGTTTTGCGTTATGCGTTATGCGTTATGCGTTATGCGATATGCGTTGTGCGTTATGCGTTATGCGATATGCGTTATGCGTTATGCGTTATGCGTTATGCGTTATACGGTATGCGTTATGCGTTATGCGTTATGCGTTATGCTCTATACGTTATGCGTTATGCGTTATGCGTTATGCGTTATGCGTTGTGCGTTATGCGTTATGCGTGATCCGTTATGCGTTAAGCATTATGCGTTTTGCTGTATTCGTTATGCGTTGTGCGTTATACGTTTGCGTTATGCGTTATGCGTTATGCATTTTGAGTTATGCGCCATGCGTTATGCGTTATGCGTTATGCGTTATGCGATATGCGTTGTGCGTTATGCGTTATGCGTTATGCGTTATGCGTTATGCGTTATGCGTTATGCGTTATGCGTCATGCGTTATGCGTTATGCGTTATGCGTTATGCGTTATGCGTTATGCGTTATGCGTTATGCGTTATGCGTTATGCGTTATGCGTTATGCGTTATACGGTATGCGTTATGCGTTATGCGTTATGCGTTATGCTCTATACGTTATGCGTTATGCGTTATGCGTGATCCGTTATGTGTTAGGCGATATACGTTTTGCGGTATTCGTTATGCGTTATGCGTTATGCGTTATCCGTTGTTCGTTATGCGTTATGCGTTGTGCGTTATACGTTTGCGTTATGCATTATGCGTTATGCGTTATGCGGTATGCGTTATGCGTTATACGTCATGCGTTATGCGTTATGAGATAAGCGTTATGCGTTATGCGTTAAGCATTATGCTTTATGCGTTATGCGTTATGAGTTAAACGTTATGCGTTATTCGATATGCGTTATGCGTTATGCGTTATGCGTGATCCGTTATGCGTTAAGCATTATGCGTTTTGCTGTATTCGTTATGCGTTGTGCGTTATACGTTTGCGTTATGCGTTATGCGTTATGCGTTATGCGTTATGCGTTATGCGTTATGCATTTTGAGTTATGCGCCATGCGTTATGCGTTATGCGATATGCATTGTGCGTTATGCGTTATGCGTTATGCGTTATGCGTTATGCGTTATGCGTTATGCGTTATGCGTTATGCGTTATGCGTTATGCGTTATGCGTTATGCGTTATGCGTTATGCGTTATGCGTTATGCGTTATGCATTTTGAGTTATGCGCTATGCGTTATGCGTTATGCGTTATGCGTTATGCGATAAGCGTTGTGCGTTATGCGTTATGCGTGATCCGTTATGCGTTAAGCATTATGCGTTTTGCTGTATTCGTTATGCGTTGTGCGTTATACGTTTGCGTTATCCGTTATGCGTTATGCATTTTGAGTTATGCGCCATGCGTTATGCGTTATGCGTTATGCGTTATGCGATATGCGTTGTGCGTTATGCGTTATGCGTTATGCGTTATGCGTTATGCGTTATGCGTTATGCGTTATGCGTTATGCGTTATGCATTTTGAGGTATGCGCCATGCGTTATGCGTTATGCGTTATGCGTTATGCGATATGCGTTGTGCGTTATGCGTTATGCGATATGCGTTGTGCGTTATGCGTTATGCGTTATGCGTTATGCGTTATGCTTTATGCGTTATGCGTTATGCGTTATGCGTTATGCATTTTGAGTTATGCGCCATGCGTTTTGCGTTATGCGTTATGCGTTATGCGTTATGCGATATGCGTTGTGCGTTATGCGTTATGCGTCATGCGTTATGCGTTATGCGTTATGCGTTATGCGTTATGCGTTATGCGTTATGCGTTATGCGTTATGCGTTATGCGTTATGCGTTATGCGTTATGCGTTATGCGTTATGCGTTATGGGTTATGCGTTATGCGTTATGCGATATGCGTTATGCGTTATACGTTATGCTTTATGCTTTATGCGTTATGCGTTATGCGTTATGAGTGATCCGACATGCGTTATGCGTTATGCGTTATGCGTTATGCGTTATGCGTTATGCGTTATGCGTTATGCGTTATGCGTTATGCGTTATGCGTTATGTGTTATGCGTTATGCGTTATGCGGTATGCGTTATGTGTTATGCATTATGCGTTATGCGTTATGCCTGATCCGTAAGGCGTTATGCGTTATGCGTTATGCGTTATGCGTTATGCGTTATGCGTTATGCGTTATGCGTTATGCGTTATGCGTTATGTGTTATGCATTATGCGTTATGCGTTATGCCTGATCCGTTAGGCGTTATGCGTTATACGGTATGCGTTATGCGTTATGCGTTATGCGTTATGCGTTATGCTTTATGCGTTATGCGTTATGCGTTATGCGTTATGCGATATGCGTTATCCGTTATGCGTTATGCGTTATGCGTTATTCGTTATGAGTAATGAGTTATAAGTTATGCGTTATGCGTTATGCGTTATGCTTTATGCGTTATGCGTTATGCGTTATGCGTTAAGCGTTATGCGTTATGCGTTATGCGTTATGCGTTATGCGTTATGCGTTATGCGTTATGCGTTATGCGTTATGCGTTTTGCGTTATGCGTTATGCGTTATGAATTGTGCGTTATACGTTTGCGTTATGCGTTATGCGTTATGCGTTATGCGTTATGCGTTATGCGTTATGCGTTATGCGTCATACGTTATGCATTATGCGTTATGCGTTATGCGTTATGCGTTATGCGTTATGCGTTATTCGTTATGAGTAATGAGTTATAAGTTATGCGTTATGCGTTATGCTTTATGCATTATGCGTTATGCGTTATGCGTTATGCGTTATGCGTTATGCGTTATGCGTTATGCGTTATGCGTTATGCGTTATGCCTTATGCGTTATGCGTTATTCGTTATGAGTAATGAGTTATAAGTTATGCGTTATGCGTTATGCTTCATGCGTTATGCTTTATGCGTTATGCGTTACTCCTTATGAGTTATGGGTTATAAGTTATGCCTAATGCGTTATGCGTTATGCGTTATGCATTATGCTTTATCCGTTATGCGTTATGCGTTATGCTTTATGCGTTATGCGTTATGAGTTATGAGTAATGAGTTATAAGTTATGCGTTATGCGTTATTCGTTATGAGTAATGAGTTATAAGTTATGCGTTATGCGTTATGCTTTATGCGTTATGCGTTATGCTTTATGCGTTATGCGTTACTCCTTATGAGTTATGAGTTATAAGTTATGCGTAATGCGGTATGCGTTATACGTTATACGTTATGCGTTATGCGTTATGCGTTATGCGTTATGCGTTATGCGTTATGCGTTATGCATTATGCGTTATGCGTTATGCGTTATGCGTTAAGCGTTATGCGTTTTGCTGTATTCGTTATGCGTTGTGCATTATGAGTTATGCGTTATGTGTAATGCTTTATGCGTTATGCGTTATGCGTTACGCTTTATGCGTTATGCATTATGCGTTATGCGTTATGCGTTATGCATTATGCGTTATGCGTTATGCGTGATCCGTTATGCGTTAAGCGTTATGCGTTTTGCTGTATTCGTAATGCGTTGTGCATTATGTGTTATGCGTTATGTGTTATGCGTTATGCGTTATGAGTTATACGTTATGCGTTATGCGTTAGGGGTTATGCGTTATGCGTTATGCGTTATGCTTTATGCGTTATGCATTATGCGTTACGCGTTATGCGATATGCGTTATCCGTTATACGTTATGCGTTATGCGTTATGCGTTATGCGTTATGCGTTATGCGTTATGCGTTATGCGTTATGCGTTATGCCTTATGCGTTATGCGTTATTCGTTATGAGTAATGAGTTATAAGTTATGCGTTATGCGTTATGCTTCATGCGTTATGCTTTATGCGTTATGCGTTACTCCTTATGAGTTATGGGTTATAAGTTATGCGTAATGCGTTATGCGTTATGCGTTATGCATTATGCTTTATCCGTTATGCGTTATGCGTTTTGCTTTATGCGTTATGCGTTATGAGTTATGAGTAATGAGTTATAAGTTATGCGTTATGCGTTATGCGATAAGCATTATGCGTTATGCGTTAAGCATTATGCTTTATGCGTTATGCGTTATGAGTTACACGTTATGCGTTATTCGATATGCGTTATGCGTTATGCGTTATGCGTTATGCGTTATGCGTTATGCGTTATGCGTTATGCGTTATGCGTTATGCGTTATGCGTTATGCGTTATGCGTTATGCGTTATGCATTTTGAGTTATGCGTTATGCGTTATGCGATATGCGTTATGCGTTATGCGTTATGCGTTATGCGTTATGCGTTATGCATTTTGAGTTATGCGTTATGCGTTATGCGATATGCGTTGTGCGTTATGCGTTATGCGTTATGGGTTATGCGTTATGCGTTATGCGTTATGCGTTATGCGTTATGCGTTATGCGTTATGCATTTTGAGTTATGCGCCATGCGTTATGCGTTATGCGTTATGCGTTATGCGATATGCGTTGTGCGTTATGCGTTATGCGTGATCCGTTATGCGTTAAGCATTATGCGTTTTGCTGTATTCGTTATGCGTTGTGCTTTATACGTTTGCGTTATGCGTTATGCGTTATGCATTTTGAGTTATGCGCCATGCGTTATGATTTATGCGATATGCGTTGTGCGTTATGCGTTATGCGTGATCCGTTATGCGTTAAGCATTATGCGTTTTGCTGTATTCGTTATGCGTTGTGCGTTATACGTTTGCGTTATGCGTTATGCGTTATGCGTTATGCATTTTCAGTTATGCGCCATGCGTTATGCGTTATGCGTTATGCGTTATGCGATATGCGTTGTGCGTTATGCGTTATGCGTTATGCGTTATGCGTTATGCGTTATGCGTTATGCGTTATGCATTTTGAGTAATGCGCCATGCGTTATGCGTTATGCGTTATGCGATATGCGTTGTGCGTTATGCGTTATGCGTTATGCGATATGCGTTATGCGATATGCGTTATGCGTTATGCGTTATGCATTTTGAGTTATGCGCCATGCGTTATGCGTTATGAGTTACACGTTATGCCTTATTCGACATGCGTTATGCGTTATGCGTTATGCGTTATGCGTTATGCGTTATGCGTTATGCGTTATGCGTTATGCGTGATCCGTTATGCGTTAAGCATTATGCGTTTTGCTGTATTCGTTATGCGTTGTGCGTTATACGTTTGCGTTATGCGTTATGCGTTATGCGTTATGCGTTATGCATTTTGAGTTATGCGCCATGCGTTATGCGTTATGCGATATGCGTTGTGCGTTATGCGTTATGCGTTATGCGTTATGCGTTATGCGTTATGCGTTATGCGTTATGCGTTATGCGTTATGCGATATGCGCCATGCGTTATGCGTTATGCGTTATGCGTTATGCGATATGCGTTGTGCGTTATGCGTTATGCGTGATCCGTTATGAGTTAAGCATTATGCGTTTTGCTGTATTCGTTATGCGTTGTGCGTTATACGTTTGCGTTATGCGTTATGCGTTATGCATTTTGAGTTATGCGCCATGCGTTATGCGTTATGCGTTATGCGTTATGCGTTATGCGATATGCGTTGTGCGTTATGCGTTTTGCGTTATGCGTTATGCGTTATGCGTTATGCGATATGCGTTGTGCGTTATGCGTTATGCGATATGCGTTATGCGTTATGCGTTATGCGTTATGCGTTATACGGTATGCGTTATGCGTTATGCGTTATGCGTTATGCTCTATACGTTATGCGTTATGCGTTATGCGTTATGCGATATGCGTTGTGCGTTATGCGTTATGCGTGATCCGTTATGCGTTAAGCATTATGCGTTTTGCTGTATTCGTTATGCGTTGTGCGTTATACGTTTGCGTTATGCGTTATGCGTTATGCATTTTGAGTTATGCGCCATGCGTTATGCGTTATGCGTTATGCGTTATGCGATATGCGTTGTGCGTTATGCGTTATGCGTTATGCGTTATGCGTTATGCGTTATGCGTTATGCGTTATGCGTCATGCGTTATGCGTTATGCGTTATGCGTTATGCGTTATGCGTTATGCGTTATGCGTTATGCGTTATGCGTTATGCGTTATGCGTTATGCGTTATGCGTTATGCGTTATACGGTATGCGTTATGCGTTATGCGTTATGCGTTATGCTCTATACGTTATGCGTTATGCGTTATGCGTGATCCGTTATGTGTTAGGCGATATACGTTTTGCGGTATTCGTTATGCGTTATGCGTTATGCGTTATCCGTTGTTCGTTATGCGTTATGCGTTGTGCGTTATACGTTTGCGTTATGCATTATGCGTTATGCGTTATGCGGTATGCGTTATGCGTTATACGTCATGCGTTATGCGTTATGCGATAAGCGTTATGCGTTATGCGTTAAGCATTATGCTTTATGCGTTATGCGTTATGAGTTACACGTTATGCGTTATTCGATATGCGTTATGCGTTATGCGTTATGCGTGATCCGTTATGCGTTAAGCATTATGCGTTTTGCTGTATTCGTTATGCGTTGTGCGTTATACGTTTGCGTTATGCGTTATGCGTTATGCGTTATGCGTTATGCGTTATGCGTTATGCGTTATGCATTTTGAGTTATGCGCCATGCGTTATGCGTTATGCGATATGCATTGTGCGTTATGCGTTATGCGTTATGCGTTATGCGTTATGCGTTATGCGTTATGCGTTATGCGTTATGCGTTATGCGTTATGCGTTATGCGTTATGCGTTATGCGTTATGCGTTATGCGTTATGCGTTATGCATTTTGAGTTATGCGCTATGCGTTATGCGTTATGCGTTATGCGTTATGCGATAAGCGTTGTGCGTTATGCGTTATGCGTGATCCGTTATGCGTTAAGCATTATGCGTTTTGCTGTATTCGTTATGCGTTGTGCGTTATACGTTTGCGTTATCCGTTATGCGTTATGCATTTTGAGTTATGCGCCATGCGTTATGCGTTATGCGTTATGCGTTATGCGATATGCGTTGTGCGTTATGCGTTATGCGTTATGCGTTATGCGTTATGCGTTATGCGTTATGCGTTATGCGTTATGCGTTATGCATTTTGAGGTATGCGCCATGCGTTATGCGTTATGCGTTATGCGTTATGCGATATGCGTTGTGCGTTATGCGTTATGCGATATGCGTTGTGCGTTATGCGTTATGCGTTATGCGTTATGCGTTATGCTTTATGCGTTATGCGTTATGCGTTATGCGTTATGCATTTTGAGTTATGCGCCATGCGTTTTGCGTTATGCGTTATGCGTTATGCGTTATGCGATATGCGTTGTGCGTTATGCGTTATGCGTTATGCGTTATGCGTTATGCGTTATGCGTTATGCGTTATGCGTTATGCGTTATGCGTTATGCGTTATGCGTTATGCGTTATGCGTTATGCGTTATGCGTTATGCGTTATGCGTTATGCGTTATGGGTTATGCGTTATGCGTTATGCGATATGCGTTATGCGTTATACGTTATGCTTTATGCTTTATGCGTTATGCGTTATGCGTTATGAGTGATCCGACATGCGTTATGCGTTATGCGTTATGCGTTATGCGTTATGCGTTATGCGTTATGTGTTATGCGTTATGCGTTATGTGTTATGCGTTATGCGTTATGCGGTATGCGTTATGTGTTATGCATTATGCGTTATGCGTTATGCCTGATCCGTAAGGCGTTATGCGTTATGCGTTATGCGTTATGCGTTATGCGTTATGCGTTATGCGTTATGCGTTATGCGTTATGTGTTATGCATTATGCGTTATGCGTTATGCCTGATCCGTTAGGCGTTATGCGTTATACGGTATGCGTTATGCGTTATGCGTTATGCGTTATGCGTTATGCTTTATGCGTTATGCATTATGCGTTATGCGTTATGCGATATGCGTTATCCGTTATGCGTTATGCGTTATGCGTTATTCGTTATGAGTAATGAGTTATAAGTTATGCGTTATGCGTTATGCGTTATGCTTTATGCGTTATGCGTTATGCGTTATGCGTTAAGCGTTATGCGTTATGCGTTATGCGTTATGCGTTATGCGTTATGCGTTATGCGTTATGCGTTATGCGTTATGCGTTATGCGTTTTGCGTTATGCGTTATGCGTTATGAATTGTGCGTTATACGTTTGCGTTATGCGTTATGCGTTATGCGTTATGCGTTATGCGTTATGCGTTATGCGTTATGCGTCATGCGTTATGCATTATGCGTTATGCGTTATGCGTTATGCGTTATGCGTTATTCGTTATGAGTAATGAGTTATAAGTTATGCGTTATGCGTTATGCTTTATGCATTATGCGTTATGCGTTATGCGTTATGCGTTATGCGTTATGCGTTATGCGTTATGCGTTATGCGTTATGCGTTATGCCTTATGCGTTATGCGTTATTCGTTATGAGTAATGAGTTATAAGTTATGCGTTATGCGTTATGCTTCATGCGTTATGCTTTATGCGTTATGCGTTACTCCTTATGAGTTATGGGTTATAAGTTATGCGTAATGCGTTATGCGTTATGCGTTATGCATTATGCTTTATCCGTTATGCGTTATGCGTTATGCTTTATGCGTTATGCGTTATGAGTTATGAGTAATGAGTTATAAGTTATGCGTTATGCGTTATTCGTTATGAGTAATGAGTTATAAGTTATGCGTTATGCGTTATGCTTTATGCGTTATGCGTTATGCTTTATGCGTTATGCGTTACTCCTTATGAGTTATGAGTTATAAGTTATGCGTAATGCGGTATGCGTTATACGTTATGCGTTATGCGTTATGCGTTATGCGTTATGCGTTATGCGTTATGCGTTATGCGTTATGCGTTATGCGTTATGCGTTATGCGTTATGCGTTAAGCGTTATGCGTTTTGCTGTATTCGTAATGCGTTGTGCATTATGAGTTATGCGTTATGTGTAATGCTTTATGCGTTATGCGTTATGCGTTACGCTTTATGCGTTATGCATTATGCGTTATGCGTTATGCGTTATGCATTATGCGTTATGCGTTATGCGTGATCCGTTATGCGTTAAGCGTTATGCGTTTTGCTGTATTCGTAATGCGTTGTGCACTATGTGTTATGCGTTATGTGTTATGCGTTATGCGTTATGAGTTATACGTTATGCGTTATGCGTTAGGGGTTATGCGTTATGCGTTATGCGTTATGCTTTATGCGTTATGCATTATGCGTTACGCGTTATGCGATATGCGTTATCCGTTATACGTTATGCGTTATGCGTTATGCGTTATGCGTTATGCGTTATGCGTTATGCGTTATGCGTTATGCCTTATGCGTTATGCGTTATTCGTTATGAGTAATGAGTTATAAGTTATGCGTTATGCGTTATGCTTCATGCGTTATGCTTTATGCGTTATGCGTTACTCCTTATGAGTTATGGGTTATAAGTTATGCGTAATGCGTTATGCGTTATGCGTTATGCATTATGCTTTATCCGTTATGCGTTATGCGTTTTGCTTTATGCGTTATGCGTTATGAGTTATGAGTAATGAGTTATAAGTTATGCGTTATGCGTTATGCGATAAGCATTATGCGTTATGCGTTAAGCATTATGCTTTATGCGTTATGCGTTATGAGTTACACGTTATGCGTTATTCGATATGCGTTATGCGTTATGCGTTATGCGTTATGCGTTATGCGTTATGCGTTATGCGTTATGCGTTATGCGTTATGCGTTATGCGTTATGCGTTATGCGTTATGCGTTATGCGTTATGCATTTTGAGTTATGCGTTATGCGTTATGCGATATGCGTTATGCGTTATGCGTTATGCGTTATGCGTTATGCGTTATGCATTTTGAGTTATGCGTTATGCGTTATGCGATATGCGTTGTGCGTTATGCGTTATGCGTTATGGGTTATGCGTTATGCGTTATGCGTTATGCGTTATGCGTTATGCGTTATGCATTTTGAGTTATGCGCCATGCGTTATGCGTTATGCGTTATGCGTTATGCGATATGCGTTGTGCGTTATGCGTTATGCGTGATCCGTTATGCGTTAAGCATTATGCGTTTTGCTGTATTCGTTATGCGTTGTGCTTTATACGTTTGCGTTATGCGTTATGCGTTATGCATTTTGAGTTATGCGCCATGCGTTATGATTTATGCGATATGCGTTGTGCGTTATGCGTTATGCGTGATCCGTTATGCGTTAAGCATTATGCGTTTTGCTGTATTCGTTATGCGTTGTGCGTTATACGTTTGCGTTATGCGTTATGCGTTATGCGTTATGCATTTTCAGTTATGCGCCATGCGTTATGCGTTATGCGTTATGCGTTATGCGATATGCGTTGTGCGTTATGCGTTATGCGTTATGCGTTATGCGTTATGCGTTATGCGTTATGCATTTTGAGTAATGCGCCATGCGTTATGCGTTATGCGTTATGCGATATGCGTTGTGCGTTATGCGTTATGCGTTATGCGATATGCGTTATGCGATATGCGTTATGCGTTATGCGTTATGCATTTTGAGTTATGCGCCATGCGTTATGCGTTATGAGTTACACGTTATGCCTTATTCGACATGCGTTATGCGTTATGCGTTATGCGTTATGCGTTATGCGTTATGCGTGATCCGTTATGCGTTAAGCATTATGCGTTTTGCTGTATTCGTTATGCGTTGTGCGTTATACGTTTGCGTTATGCGTTATGCGTTATGCGTTATGCGTTATGCATTTTGAGTTATGCGCCATGCGTTATGCGTTATGCGATATGCGTTGTGCGTTATGCGTTATGCGTTATGCGTTATGCGTTATGCGTTATGCGTTATGCGTTATGCGATATGCGCCATGCGTTATGCGTTATGCGTTATGCGTTATGCGATATGCGTTGTGCGTTATGCGTTATGCGTGATCCGTTATGAGTTAAGCATTATGCGTTTTGCTGTATTCGTTATGCGTTGTGCGTTATACGTTTGCGTTATGCGTTATGCGTTATGCATTTTGAGTTATGCGCCATGCGTTATGCGTTATGCGTTATGCGTTATGCGTTATGCGATATGCGTTGTGCGTTATGCGTTATGCGTTATGCGTTATGCGTTATGCGTTATGCGTTATGCGTTATGCGTTATGCGTTATGCGTTATGCGTTATGCGTTATGCATTTTGAGGTATGCGCCATGCGTTATACGCTTGCGTTATGCGTTATGCGTTATGCGTTATGCGTTATGCGTTATGCGTTATGCATTTTGAGTTATGCGCCATGCGTTATGCGTTATGCGATATGCGTTGTGCGTTATGCGTTATGCGTTATGCGATATGCGTTGTGCGTTATGCGTTATGCGATATGCGTTGTGCGTTATGCGTTATGCGATATGCGTTATGCGTTATGCGTTATGCGTTATGCGTTATACGGTATGCGTTATGCGTTATGCGTTATGCGTTATGCTCTATACGTTATGCGTTATGCGTTATGCGTTATGCGATATGCGTTGTGCGTTATGCGTTATGCGTGATCCGTTATGCGTTAAGCATTATGCGTTTTGCTGTATTCGTTATGCGTTGTGCGTTATACGTTTGCGTTATGCGTTATGCGTTATGCATTTTGAGTTATGCGCCATGCGTTATGCGTTATGCGTTATGCGTTATGCGATATGCGTTGTGCGTTATGCGTTATGCGTTATGCGTTATGCGTTATGCGTTATGCGTTATGCGTCATGCGTTATGCGTTATGCGTTATGCGTTATGCGTTATGCGTTATGCGTTATGCGTTATGCGTTATGCGTTATGCGTTATGCGTTATACGGTATGCGTTATGCGTTATGCGTTATGCGTTATGCTCTATACGTTATGCGTTATGCGTTATGCGTGATCCGTTATGTGTTAGGCGATATACGTTTTGCGGTATTCGTTATGCGTTATGCGTTATGCGTTATCCGTTGTTCGTTATGCGTTATGCGTTGTGCGTTATACGTTTGCGTTATGCATTATGCGTTATGCGTTATGCGGTATGCGTTATGCGTTATACGTCATGCGTTATGCGTTATGCGATAAGCGTTATGCGTTATGCGTTAAGCATTATGCTTTATGCGTTATGCGTTATGAGTTACACGTTATGCGTTATTCGATATGCGTTATGCGTTATGCGTTATGCGTGATCCGTTATGCGTTAAGCATTATGCGTTTTGCTGTATTCGTTATGCGTTGTGCGTTATACGTTTGCGTTATGCGTTATGCGTTATGCGTTATGCGTTATGCGTTATGCGTTATGCATTTTGAGTTATGCGCCATGCGTTATGCGTTATGCGATATGCATTGTGCGTTATGCGTTATGCGTTATGCGTTATGCGTTATGCGTTATGCGTTATGCGTTATGCGTTATGCGTTATGCGTTATGCGTTATGCATTTTGAGTTATGCGCTATGCGTTGTGCGTTATGCGTTATGCGTTATGCGATAAGCGTTGTGCGTTATGCGTTATGCGTGATCCGTTATGCGTTAAGCATTATGCGTTTTGCTGTATTCGTTATGCGTTGTGCGTTATACGTTTGCGTTATGCGTTATGCGTTATGCATTTTGAGTTATGCGCCATGCGTTATGCGTTATGCGTTATGCGTTATGCGATATGCGTTGTGCGTTATGCGTTATGCGTTATGCGTTATGCGTTATGCGTTATGCGTTATGCGTTATGCGTTATGCGTTATGCATTTTGAGGTATGCGCCATGCGTTATGCGTTATGCGTTATGCGATATGCGTTGTGCGTTATGCGTTATGCGATATGCGTTGTGCGTTATGCGTTATGCGTTATGCGTTATGCGTTATGCTTTATGCGTTATGCGTTATGCGTTATGCGTTATGCATTTTGAGTTATGCGCCATGCGTTTTGCGTTATGCGTTATGCGTTATGCGTTACGCGATATGCGTTGTGCGTTATGCGTTATGCGTTATGCGTTATGCGTTATGCGTTATGCGTTATGCGTTATGCGTTATGCGTTATGCGTTATGCGTTATGCGTTATGCGTTATGCGTTATGCGTTATGCGTTATGCGTTATGGGTTATGCGTTATGCGTTATGCGATATGCGTTATGCGTTATACGTTATGCTTTATGCTTTATGCGTTATGCGTTATGCGTTATGAGTGATCCGACATGCGTTATGCGTTATGCGTTATGCGTTATGCGTTATGCGTTATGCGTTATGCGTTATGCGTTATGTGTTATGCGTTATGCGTTATGTGTTATGCGTTATGCGTTATGCGGTATGCGTTATGTGTTATGCATTATGCGTTATGCGTTATGCCTGATCCGTAAGGCGTTATGCGTTATGCGTTATGCGTTATGCGTTATGCGTTATGCGTTATGCGTTATGCGTTATGCGTTATGTGTTATGCATTATGCGTTATGCGTTATGCCTGATCCGTTAGGCGTTATGCGTTATACGGTATGCGTTATGCGTTATGCGTTATGCGTTATGCGTTATGCTTTATGCGTTATGCATTATGCGTTATGCGTTATGCGATATGCGTTATCCGTTATGCGTTATGCGTTCTGCGTTATTCGTTATGAGTAATGAGTTATAAGTTATGCGTTATGCGTTATGCGTTATGCTTTATGCGTTATGCGTTATGCGTTATGAGTTAAGCGTTATGCGTTATGCGTTATGCGTTATGCGTTATGCGTTATGCGTTATGCGTTATGCGTTATGCGTTTTGCGTTATGCGTTATGCGTTATGAATTGTGCGTTATACGTTTGCGTTATGCGTTATGCGTTATGCGTTATGCGTTATGCGTTATGCGTTATGCATTATGCGTTATGCGTTATGCGTTATGCGTTATGCGTTATGCGTTATTCGTTATGAGTAATGAGTTATAAGTTATGCGTTATGCGTTATGCTTTATGCATTATGCGTTATGCGTTATGCGTTATGCGTTATGCGTTATGCGTTATGCGTTATGCGTTATGCGTTATGCGTTATGCGTTATGCGTTATGCGTTATGCCTTATGCGTTATGCGTTATACGTCATGCGTTATGCGTTATGCGATAAGCGTTATGCGTTATGCGATATGCGCCATGCGTTATGCGTTATGCGTTATGCGTTATGCGATATGCGTTATGCATTTTGAGTTATGCGCCATGCGTTATGCGTTATGCGATATGCGTTGTGCGTTATGCGTTATGCGTTATGCGTTATGCGTTATGCGTTATGCGTTATGCGTTATGCGATATGCGCCATGCGTTATGCGTTATGCGTTATGCGTTATGCGATATGCGTTGTGCGTTATGCGTTATGCGTGATCCGTTATGAGTTAAGCATTATGCGTTTTGCTGTATTCGTTATGCGTTGTGCGTTATACGTTTGCGTTATGCGTTATGCGTTATGCATTTTGAGTTATGCGCCATGCGTTATGCGTTATGCGTTATGCGTTATGCGTTATGCGATATGCGTTGTGCGTTATGCGTTATGCGTTATGCGTTATGCGTTATGCGTTATGCGTTATGCGTTATGCGTTATGCGTTATGCGTTATGCGTTATGCATTTTGAGGTATGCGCCATGCGTTATACGCTTGCGTTATGCGTTATGCGTTATGCGTTATGCGTTATGCGTTATGCATTTTGAGTTATGCGCCATGCGTTATGCGTTATGCGATATGCGTTGTGCGTTATGCGTTATGCGTTATGCGATATGCGTTGTGCGTTATGCGTTATGCGATATGCGTTGTGCGTTATGCGTTATGCGATATGCGTTATGCGTTATGCGTTATGCGTTATGCGTTATACGGTATGCGTTATGCGTTATGCGTTATGCGTTATGCTCTATACGTTATGCGTTATGCGTTATGCGTTATGCGATATGCGTTGTGCGTTATGCGTTATGCGTGATCCGTTATGCGTTAAGCATTATGCGTTTTGCTGTATTCGTTATGCGTTGTGCGTTATACGTTTGCGTTATGCGTTATGCGTTATGCATTTTGAGTTATGCGCCATGCGTTATGCGTTATGCGTTATGCGTTAT
This sequence comes from Lasioglossum morio, assembly GCA_916610235.2. Taxonomy (NCBI): domain Eukaryota; kingdom Metazoa; phylum Arthropoda; class Insecta; order Hymenoptera; family Halictidae; genus Lasioglossum; species Lasioglossum morio. Next base: position 1,623,918 of record CAKAJA020000459.1, on the reverse strand, counting down.
GCGATATGCGTTGTGCGTTATGCGTTATGCGTTATGCGTTATGCGTTATGCGTTATGCGTTATGCGTTATGCGTTATGCGTCATGCGTTATGCGTTATGCGTTATGCGTTATGCATTTTGAGTTATGCGCTATGCGTTATGCGTTATGCGTTATGCGTTATGCGATATGCGTTGTGCGTTATGCGTTATGCGTGATCCGTTATGCGTTAAGCATTATGCGTTTTGCTGTATTCGTTATGCGTTGTGCGTTATACGTTTGCGTTATGCGTTATGCGTTATTCATTTTGAGTTATGCGCCATGCGTTATGCGTTATGCGTTATGCGTTATGCGATATGCGTTGTGCGTTATGCGTTATGCGTTATGCGTTATGCGTTATGCGTTATGCGTTATGCGTTATGCGTTATGCATTTTGAGGTATGCGCCATGCGTTATGCGTTATGCGTTATGCGATATGCGTTGTGCGTTATGCGTTATGCGATATGCGTTGTGCGTTATGCGTTATGCGTTATGCGTTATGCGTTATGCTTTATGCGTTATGCGTTATGCGTTATGCGTTATGCATTTTGAGTTATGCGCCATGCGTTTTGCGTTATGCGTTATGCGTTATGCGTTACGCGATATGCGTTGTGCGTTATGCGTTATGCGTTATGCGTTATGCGTTATGCGTTATGCGTTATGCGTTATGCGTTATGCGTTATGCGTTATGCGTTATGCGTTATGCGTTATGCGTTATGCGTTATGCGTTATGCGTTATGCGTTATGCGTTATGCGTTATGCGATATGCGTTATGCGTTATACGTTATGCTTTATGCTTTATGCGTTATGCGTTATGCGTTATGAGTGATCCGACATGCGTTATGCGTTATGCGTTATGCGTTATGCGTTATGCGTTATGCGTTATGCGTTATGCGTTATGCGTTATGCGTTATGTGTTATGCGTTATGCGTTATGCGGTATGCGTTATGTGTTATGCATTATGCGTTATGCGTTATGCCTGATCCGTAAGGCGTTATGCGTTATGCGTTATGCGTTATGCGTTATGCGTTATGCGTTATGCGTTATGCGTTATGTGTTATGCATTATGCGTTATGCGTTATGCCTGATCCGTTAGGCGTTATGCGTTATACGGTATGCGTTATGCGTTATGCGTTATGCGTTATGCGTTATGCTTTATGCGTTATGCATTATGCGTTATGCGTTATGCGATATGCGTTATCCGTTATGCGTTATGCGTTATGCGTTATTCGTTATGAGTAATGAGTTATAAGTTATGCGTTATGCGTTATGCGTTATGCTTTATGCGTTATGCGTTATGCGTTATGAGTTAAGCGTTATGCGTTATGCGTTATGCATTATGCGTTATGCGTTATGCGTTATGCGTTATGCGTTATGCGTTTTGCGTTATGCGTTATGCGTTATGAATTGTGCGTTATACGTTTGCGTTATGCGTTATGCGTTATGCGTTATGCGTTATGCGTTATGCGTTATGCGTTATGCATTATGCGTTATGCGTTATGCGTTATGCGTTATGCGTTATGCGTTATGCGTTATTCGTTATGAGTAATGAGTTATAAGTTATGCGTTATGCGTTATGCTTTATGCATTATGCGTTATGCGTTATGCGTTATGCGTTATGCGTTATGCGTTATGCGTTATGCGTTATGCGTTATGCGTTATGCGTTATGCGTTATGCGTTATGCGTTATGCGTTATGCGTTATGCGTTATGCCTTATGCGTTATGCGTTATTCGTTATGAGTAATGAGTTATAAGTTATGCGTTATGCGTTATGCTTCATGCGTTATGCTTTATGCGTTATGCGTTACTCCTTATGAGTTATGGGTTATAAGTTATGCGTAATGCGTTATGCGTTATGCGTTATGCATTATGCTTTATCCGTTATGCGTTATGCGTTATGCTTTATGCGTTATGCGTTATGAGTTATGAGTAATGAGTTATAAGTTATGCGTTATGCGTTATTCGTTATGAGTAATGAGTTATAAGTTATGCGTTATGCGTTATGCGTTATGCGTTATGCGTTATGCTTTATGCGTTATGCGTTACTCCTTATGAGTTATGAGTTATAAGTTATGCGTAATGCGGTATGCGTTATACGTTATACGTTATGCGTTATGCGTTATGCGTTATGCGTTTTGCTGTATTCGTTATGCGTTGTGCGTTATACGTTTGCGTTATGCGTTATGCGTTATGCATTTTGAGTTATGCGCCATGCGTTATGCGTTATGCGTTATGCGTTATGCGATATGCGTTGTGCGTTATGCGTTATGCGTTATGCGTTATGCGTTATGCGTTATGCGTTATGCGTCATGCGTTATGCGTTATGCGTTATGCGTTATGCGTTATGCGTTATGCGTTATGCGTTATGCGTTATGCGTTATGCGTTATACGGTATGCGTTATGCGTTATGCGTTATGCGTTATGCTCTATACGTTATGCGTTATGCGTTATGCGTCATGCGTTATGCGTTATGCGTTATGCGTTATGCATTTTGAGTTATGCGCTATGCGTTATGCGTTATGCGTTATGCGTTATGCGATAAGCGTTGTGCGTTATGCGTTATGCGTGATCCGTTATGCGTTAAGCATTATGCGTTTTGCTGTATTCGTTATGCGTTGTGCGTTATACGTTTGCGTTATGCGTTATGCGTTATTCATTTTGAGTTATGCGCCATGCGTTATGCGTTATGCGTTATGCGTTATGCGATATGCGTTGTGCGTTATGCGTTATGCGTTATGCGTTATGCGTTATGCGTTATGCGTTATGCGTTATGCGTTATGCATTTTGAGGTATGCGCCATGCGTTATGCGTTATGCGTTATGCGATATGCGTTGTGCGTTATGCGTTATGCGATATGCGTTGTGCGTTATGCGTTATGCGTTATGCGTTATGCGTTATGCTTTATGCGTTATGCGTTATGCGTTATGCGTTATGCATTTTGAGTTATGCGCCATGCGTTTTGCGTTATGCGTTATGCGTTATGCGTTACGCGATATGCGTTGTGCGTTATGCGTTATGCGTTATGCGTTATGCGTTATGCGTTATGCGTTATGCGTTATGCGTTATGCGTTATGCGTTATGCGTTATGCGTTATGCGTTATGCGTTATGCGTTATGCGTTATGCGTTATGGGTTATGCGTTATGCGTTATGCGATATGCGTTATGCGTTATACGTTATGCTTTATGCTTTATGCGTTATGCGTTATGCGTTATGAGTGATCCGACATGCGTTATGCGTTATGCGTTATGCGTTATGCGTTATGCGTTATGCGTTATGCGTTATGTGTTATGCGTTATGCGTTATGTGTTATGCGTTATGCGTTATGCGGTATGCGTTATGTGTTATGCATTATGCGTTATGCGTTATGCCTGATCCGTAAGGCGTTATGCGTTATGCGTTATGCGTTATGCGTTATGCGTTATGCGTTATGCGTTATGCGTTATGTGTTATGCATTATGCGTTATGCGTTATGCCTGATCCGTTAGGCGTTATGCGTTATACGGTATGCGTTATGCGTTATGCGTTATGCGTTATGCGTTATGCTTTATGCGTTATGCATTATGCGTTATGCGTTATGCGATATGCGTTATCCGTTATGCGTTATGCGTTATGCGTTATTCGTTATGAGTAATGAGTTATAAGTTATGCGTTATGCGTTATGCGTTATGCTTTATGCGTTATGCGTTATGCGTTATGAGTTAAGCGTTATGCGTTATGCGTTATGCGTTATGCGTTATGCGTTATGCGTTATGCGTTATGCGTTATGCGTTTTGCGTTATGCGTTATGCGTTATGAATTGTGCGTTATACGTTTGCGTTATGCGTTATGCGTTATGCGTTATGCGTTATGCGTTATGCGTTATGCGTTATGCATTATGCGTTATGCGTTATGCGTTATGCGTTATGCGTTATGCGTTATGCGTTATTCGTTATGAGTAATGAGTTATAAGTTATGCGTTATGCGTTATGCTTTATGCATTATGCGTTATGCGTTATGCGTTATGCGTTATGCGTTATGCGTTATGCGTTATGCGTTATGCGTTATGCGTTATGCGTTATGCGTTATGCGTTATGCGTTATGCGTTATGCGTTATGCGTTATGCCTTATGCGTTATGCGTTATTCGTTATGAGTAATGAGTTATAAGTTATGCGTTATGCGTTATGCTTCATGCGTTATGCTTTATGCGTTATGCGTTACTCCTTATGAGTTATGGGTTATAAGTTATGCGTAATGCGTTATGCGTTATGCGTTATGCATTATGCTTTATCCGTTATGCGTTATGCGTTATGCTTTATGCGTTATGCGTTATGAGTTATGAGTAATGAGTTATAAGTTATGCGTTATGCGTTATTCGTTATGAGTAATGAGTTATAAGTTATGCGTTATGCGTTATGCTTTATGCGTTATGCGTTATGCTTTATGCGTTATGCGTTACTCCTTATGAGTTATGAGTTATAAGTTATGCGTAATGCGGTATGCGTTATACGTTATACGTTATGCGTTATGCGTTATGCGTTATGCGTTTTGCTGTATTCGTTATGCGTTGTGCGTTATACGTTTGCGTTATGCGTTATGCGTTATGCATTTTGAGTTATGCGCCATGCGTTATGCGTTATGCGTTATGCGTTATGCGATATGCGTTGTGCGTTATGCGTTATGCGTTATGCGTTATGCGTTATGCGTTATGCGTTATGCGTTATGCGTTATGCGTTATGCGTTATGCGTTATGCGTTATGCGTTATGCGTTATGCGTTATGCGTTATGCGTTATGCGTTATACGGTATGCGTTATGCGTTATGCGTTATGCGTTATGCTCTATACGTTATGCGTTATGCGTTATGCGTGATCCGTTATGTGTTAGGCGATATACGTTTTGCGGTATTCGTTATGCGTTATGCGTTATGCGTTATCCGTTGTTCGTTATGCGTTATGCGTTGTGCGTTATACGTTTGCGTTATGCATTATGCGTTATGCGTTATGCGGTATGCGTTATGCGTTATACGTCATGCGTTATGCGTTATGCGATAAGCGTTATGCGTTATGCGTTAAGCATTATGCTTTATGCGTTATGCGTTATGAGTTACACGTTAAGCGTTATTCGATATGCGTTATGCGTAATGCGTTATGCGTGATCCGTTATGCGTTAAGCATTATGCGTTTTGCTGTATTCGTTATGCGTTGTGCGTTATACGTTTGCGTTATGCGTTATGCGTTATGCGTTATGCGTTATGCGTTATGCGTTATGCATTTTGAGTTATGCGCCATGCGTTATGCGTTATGCGATATGCATTGTGCGTTATGCGTTATGCGTTATGCGTTATGCGTTATGCGTTATGCGTTATGCGTTATGCTTTATGCGTTATGCGTTATGCGTTATGCGTTATGCATTTTGAGTTATGCGCCATGCGTTTTGCGTTATGCGTTATGCGTTATGCGTTACGCGATATGCGTTGTGCGTTATGCGTTATGCGTTATGCGTTATGCGTTATGCGTTATGCGTTATGCGTTATGCGTTATGCGTTATGCGTTATGCGTTATGCGTTATGGGTTATGCGTTATGCGTTATGCGATATGCGTTATGCGTTATACGTTATGCTTTATGCTTTATGCTTTATGCGTTATGCGTTATGCGTTATGAGTGATCCGACATGCGTTATGCGTTATGCGTTATGCGTTATGCGTTATGCGTTATGCGTTATGCGTTACGCTTTATGCGTTATGCATTATGCGTTATGCGTTATGCGTTATGCATTATGCGTTATGCGTTATGCGTTATGCGTTATGCGTTATGCGTTATGCATTTTGAGTTATGCGCCATGCGTTATGCGTTATGCGATATGCGTTGTGCGTTATGCGTTATGCGTTATGCGTTATGCGTTATGCGTTATGCGTTATGCGTTATGCGTTATGCGTTATGAGTTACACGTTATGCGTTATTCGATATGCGTTATGCGTTATGCGTTATGCGTGATCCGTTATGCGTTAAGCATTATGCGTTTTGCTGTATTCGTTATGCGTTGTGCGTTATACGTTTGCGTTATGCGTTATGCGTTATGCGTTATGCGTTATGCGTTATGCATTTTGAGTTATGCGCCATGCGTTATGCGTTATGCGATATGCATTGTGCGTTATGCGTTATGCGTTATGCGTTATGCGTTATGCGTTATGCGTTATGCGTTATGCGTTATGCGTTATGCGTTATGCGTTATGCGTTATGCGTTATGCGTTATGCGTGATCCGTTATGCGTTAAGCATTATGCGTTTTGCTGTATTCGTTATGCGTTGTGCGTTATACGTTTGCGTTATGCGTTATGCGTTATGCATTTTGAGTTATGCGCCATGCGTTATGCGTTATGCGTTATGCGTTATGCGATATGCGTTGTGCGTTATGCGTTATGCGTTATGCGTTATGCGTTATGCGTTATGCGTTATGCGTTATGCGTTATGCGTCATGCGTTATGCGTTATGCGTTATGCGTTATGCATTTTGAGTTATGCGCTATGCGTTATGCGTTATGCGTTATGCGTTATGCGATAAGCGTTGTGCGTTATGCGTTATGCGTGATCCGTTATGCGTTAAGCATTATGCGTTTTGCTGTATTCGTTATGCGTTGTGCGTTATACGTTTGCGTTATGCGTTATGCGTTATTCATTTTGAGTTATGCGCCATGCGTTATGCGTTATGCGTTATGCGTTATGCGATATGCGTTGTGCGTTATGCGTTATGCGTTATGCGTTATGCGTTATGCGTTATGCGTTATGCGTTATGCGTTATGCATTTTGAGGTATGCGCCATGCGTTATGCGTTATGCGTTATGCGATATGCGTTGTGCGTTATGCGTTATGCGATATGCGTTGTGCGTTATGCGTTATGCGTTATGCGTTATGCGTTATGCTTTATGCGTTATGCGTTATGCGTTATGCGTTATGCATTTTGAGTTATGCGCCATGCGTTTTGCGTTATGCGTTATGCGTTATGCGTTACGCGATATGCGTTGTGCGTTATGCGTTATGCGTTATGCGTTATGCGTTATGCGTTATGCGTTATGCGTTATGCGTTATGCGTTATGCGTTATGCGTTATGCGTTATGCGTTATGCGTTATGCGTTATGCGTTATGCGTTATGGGTTATGCGTTATGCGTTATGCGATATGCGTTATGCGTTATACGTTATGCTTTATGCTTTATGCGTTATGCGTTATGCGTTATGAGTGATCCGACATGCGTTATGCGTTATGCGTTATGCGTTATGCGTTATGCGTTATGCGTTATGCGTTATGCGTTATGTGTTATGCGTTATGCGTTATGTGTTATGCGTTATGCGTTATGCGGTATGCGTTATGTGTTATGCATTATGCGTTATGCGTTATGCCTGATCCGTAAGGCGTTATGCGTTATGCGTTATGCGTTATGCGTTATGCGTTATGCGTTATGCGTTATGCGTTATGTGTTATGCATTATGCGTTATGCGTTATGCCTGATCCGTTAGGCGTTATGCGTTATACGGTATGCGTTATGCGTTATGCGTTATGCGTTATGCGTTATGCTTTATGCGTTATGCATTATGCGTTATGCGTTATGCGATATGCGTTATCCGTTATGCGTTATGCGTTATGCGTTATTCGTTATGAGTAATGAGTTATAAGTTATGCGTTATGCGTTATGCGTTATGCTTTATGCGTTATGCGTTATGCGTTATGAGTTAAGCGTTATGCGTTATGCGTTATGCGTTATGCGTTATGCGTTATGCGTTATGCGTTATGCGTTATGCGTTTTGCGTTATGCGTTATGCGTTATGAATTGTGCGTTATACGTTTGCGTTATGCGTTATGCGTTATGCGTTATGCGTTATGCGTTATGCGTTATGCGTTATGCATTATGCGTTATGCGTTATGCGTTATGCGTTATGCGTTATGCGTTATGCGTTATTCGTTATGAGTAATGAGTTATAAGTTATGCGTTATGCGTTATGCTTTATGCATTATGCGTTATGCGTTATGCGTTATGCGTTATGCGTTATGCGTTATGCGTTATGCGTTATGCGTTATGCGTTATGCGTTATGCGTTATGCGTTATGCGTTATGCGTTATGCGTTATGCGTTATGCCTTATGCGTTATGCGTTATTCGTTATGAGTAATGAGTTATAAGTTATGCGTTATGCGTTATGCTTCATGCGTTATGCTTTATGCGTTATGCGTTACTCCTTATGAGTTATGGGTTATAAGTTATGCGTAATGCGTTATGCGTTATGCGTTATGCATTATGCTTTATCCGTTATGCGTTATGCGTTATGCTTTATGCGTTATGCGTTATGAGTTATGAGTAATGAGTTATAAGTTATGCGTTATGCGTTATTCGTTATGAGTAATGAGTTATAAGTTATGCGTTATGCGTTATGCTTTATGCGTTATGCGTTATGCTTTATGCGTTATGCGTTACTCCTTATGAGTTATGAGTTATAAGTTATGCGTAATGCGGTATGCGTTATACGTTATACGTTATGCGTTATGCGTTATGCGTTATGCGTTTTGCTGTATTCGTTATGCGTTGTGCGTTATACGTTTGCGTTATGCGTTATGCGTTATGCATTTTGAGTTATGCGCCATGCGTTATGCGTTATGCGTTATGCGTTATGCGATATGCGTTGTGCGTTATGCGTTATGCGTTATGCGTTATGCGTTATGCGTTATGCGTTATGCGTTATGCGTTATGCGTTATGCGTTATGCGTTATGCGTTATGCGTTATGCGTTATGCGTTATGCGTTATGCGTTATGCGTTATACGGTATGCGTTATGCGTTATGCGTTATGCGTTATGCTCTATACGTTATGCGTTATGCGTTATGCGTGATCCGTTATGAGTTAGGCGATATACGTTTTGCGGTATTCGTTATGCGTTATGCGTTATGCGTTATCCGTTGTTCGTTATGCGTTATGCGTTGTGCGTTATACGTTTGCGTTATGCATTATGCGTTATGCGTTATGCGGTATGCGTTATGCGTTATACGTCATGCGTTATGCGTTATGCGATAAGCGTTATGCGTTATGCGTTAAGCATTATGCTTTATGCGTTATGCGTTATGAGTTACACGTTAAGCGTTATTCGATATGCGTTATGCGTAATGCGTTATGCGTGATCCGTTATGCGTTAAGCATTATGCGTTTTGCTGTATTCGTTATGCGTTGTGCGTTATACGTTTGCGTTATGCGTTATGCGTTATGCGTTATGCGTTATGCGTTATGCGTTATGCATTTTGAGTTATGCGCCATGCGTTATGCGTTATGCGATATGCGTTATGCGTTATGCGTTATGCGTTATGCGTTATGCGTTATGCGTTATGCGTTATGCGTTATGCTTTATGCGTTATGCGTTATGCGTTATGCGTTATGCATTTTGAGTTATGCGCCATGCGTTTTGCGTTATGCGTTATGCGTTATGCGTTACGCGATATGCGTTGTGCGTTATGCGTTATGCGTTATGCGTTATGCGTTATGCGTTATGCGTTATGCGTTATGCGTTATGCGTTATGCGTTATGCGTTATGCGTTATGGGTTATGCGTTATGCGTTATGCGATATGCGTTATGCGTTATACGTTATGCTTTATGCTTTATGCTTTATGCGTTATGCGTTATGCGTTATGAGTGATCCGACATGCGTTATGCGTTATGCGTTATGCGTTATGCGTTATGCGTTATGCGTTATGCGTTACGCTTTATGCGTTATGCATTATGCGTTATGCGTTATGCGTTATGCATTATGCGTTATGCGTTATGCGTTATGCGTTATGCGTTATGCGTTATGCATTTTGAGTTATGCGCCATGCGTTATGCGTTATGCGATATGCGTTGTGCGTTATGCGTTATGCGTTATGCGTTATGCGTTATGCGTTATGCGTTATGCGTTATGCGTTATGCGTTATGAGTTACACGTTATGCGTTATTCGATATGCGTTATGCGTTATGCGTTATGCGTGATCCGTTATGCGTTAAGCATTATGCGTTTTGCTGTATTCGTTATGCGTTGTGCGTTATACGTTTGCGTTATGCGTTATGCGTTATGCGTTATGCGTTATGCGTTATGCATTTTGAGTTATGCGCCATGCGTTATGCGTTATGCGATATGCATTGTGCGTTATGCGTTATGCGTTATGCGTTATGCGTTATGCGTTATGCGTTATGCGTTATGCGTTATGCGTTATGCGTTATGCGTTATGCGTTATGCGTTATGCGTTATGCGTTATGCATTTTGAGTTATGCGCTATGCGTTATGCGTTATGCGTTATGCGTTATGCGATAAGCGTTGTGCGTTATGCGTTATGCGTGATCCGTTATGCGTTAAGCATTATGCGTTTTGCTGTATTCGTTATGCGTTGTGCGTTATACGTTTGCGTTATGCGTTATGCGTTATGCATTTTGAGTTATGCGCCATGCGTTATGCGTTATGCGTTATGCGTTATGCGATATGCGTTGTGCGTTATGCGTTATGCGTTATGCGTTATGCGTTATGCGTTATGCGTTATGCGTTATGCGTTATGCGTTATGCGTTATGCGTTATGCATTTTGAGGTATGCGCCATGCGTTATGCGTTATGCGTTATGCGATATGCGTTGTGCGTTATGCGTTATGCGATATGCGTTGTGCGTTATGCGTTATGCGTTATGCGTTATGCGTTATGCTTTATGCGTTATGCGTTATGCGTTATGCGTTATGCATTTTGAGTTATGCGCCATGCGTTTTGCGTTATGCGTTATGCGTTATGCGTTACGCGATATGCGTTGTGCGTTATGCGTTATGCGTTATGCGTTATGCGTTATGCGTTATGCGTTATGCGTTATGCGTTATGCGTTATGCATTTTGAGGTATGCGCCATGCGTTATGCGTTATGCGTTATGCGATATGCGTTGTGCGTTATGCGTTATGCGATATGCGTTGTGCGTTATGCGTTATGCGTTATGCGTTATGCGTTATGCTTTATGCGTTATGCGTTATGCGTTATGCGTTATGCATTTTGAGTTATGCGCCATGCGTTTTGCGTTATGCGTTATGCGTTATGCGTTACGCGATATGCGTTGTGCGTTATGCGTTATGCGTTATGCGTTATGCGTTATGCGTTATGCGTTATGCGTTATGCGTTATGCGTTATGCGTTATGCGTTATGCGTTATGGGTTATGCGTTATGCGTTATGCGATATGCGTTATGCGTTATACGTTATGCTTTATGCTTTATGCGTTATGCGTTATGCGTTATGAGTGATCCGACATGCGTTATGCGTTATGCGTTATGCCTGATCCGTAAGGCGTTATGCGTTATGCGTTATGCGTTATGCGTTATGCGTTATGCGTTATGCGTTATGCGTTATGCGTTATGTGTTATGCATTATGCGTTATGCGTTATGCCTGATCCGTTAGGCGTTATGCGTTATACGGTATGCGTTATGCGTTATGCGTTATGCGTTATGCGTTATGCTTTATGCGTTATGCATTATGCGTTATGCGTTATGCGATATGCGTTATCCGTTATGCGTTATGCGTTATGCGTTATTCGTTATGAGTAATGAGTTATAAGTTATGCGTTATGCGTTATGCGTTATGCTTTATGCGTTATGCGTTATGCGTTATGCGTTAAGCGTTATGCGTTATGCGTTATGCGTTATGCGTTATGCGTTATGCGTTATGCGTTTTGCGTTATGCGTTATGCGTTATGAATTGTGCGTTATACGTTTGCGTTATGCGTTATGCGTTATGCGTTATGCGTTATGCGTTATGCGTTATGCGTTATGCGTTATGCGTTATGCATTATGCGTTATGCGTTATGCGTTATGCGTTATGCGTTATTCGTTATGAGTAATGAGTTATAAGTTATGCGTTATGCGTTATGCTTTATGCATTATGCGTTATGCGTTATGCGTTATGCGTTATGCGTTATGCCTTATGCGTTATGCGTTATTCGTTATGAGTAATGAGTTATAAGTTATGCGTTATGCGTTATGCTTCATGCGTTATGCTTTATGCGTTATGCGTTACTCCTTATGAGTTATGGGTTATAAGTTATGCGTAATGCGTTATGCGTTATGCGTTATGCATTATGCTTTATCCGTTATGCGTTATGCGTTATGCTTTATGCGTTATGCGTTATGAGTTATGAGTAATGAGTTATAAGTTATGCGTTATGCGTTATTCGTTATGAGTAATGAGTTATAAGTTATGCGTTATGCGTTAAGCTTTATGCGTTATGCGTTATGCTTTATGCGTTATGCGTTACTCCTTATGAGTTATGAGTTATAAGTTATGCGTAATGCGGTATGCGTTATACGTTATACGTTATGCGTTATGCGTTATGCGTTATGCGTTATGCGTTATGCGTTATGCATTATGCGTTATGCGTTATGCGTTATGCGTTAAGCGTTATGCGTTTTGCTGTATTCGTTATGCGTTGTGCATTATGAGTTATGCGTTATGTGTAATGCTTTATGCGTTATGCGTTATGCGTTACGCTTTATGCGTTATGCATTATGCGTTATGCGTTATGCGTTATGCATTATGCGTTATGCGTTATGCGTGATCCGTTATGCGTTAAGCGTTATGCGTTTTGCTGTATTCGTAATGCGTTGTGCATTATGTGTTATGCGTTATGTGTTATGCGTTATGCGTTATGAGTTATACGTTATGCGTTATGCGTTAGGGGTTATGCGTTATGCGTTATGCGTTATGCTTTATGCGTTATGCATTATGCGTTACGCGTTATGCGATATGCGTTATCCGTTATACGTTATGCGTTATGCGTTATGCGTTATGCGTTATGCGTTATGCGTTATGCGTTATGCCTTATGCGTTATGCGTTATTCGTTATGAGTAATGAGTTATAAGTTATGCGTTATGCGTTATGCTTCATGCGTTATGCTTTATGCGTTATGCGTTACTCCTTATGAGTTATGGGTTATAAGTTATGCGTAATGCGTTATGCGTTATGCGTTATGCATTATGCTTTATCCGTTATGCGTTATGCGTTATGCTTTATGCGTTATGCGTTATGAGTTATGAGTAATGAGTTATAAGTTATGCGTTATGCGTTATTCGTTATGAGTAATGAGTTATGCGTTATGCGTTATGCGTTATGCTATATGCGTTATGCGTTATGCTTTATGCGTTATGCGTTACTCCTTATGAGTTATGAGTTATAAGTTATGCGTAATGCGGTATGTGTTATACGTTATACGTTATGCGTTATGCGTTATGCGTTATGCGTTATGCGTTATGCGTTATGCATTATGCGTTATGCGTTATGCGTTATGCGTTAAGCGTTATGCGTTTTGCTGTATTCGTTATGCGTTGTGCATTATGAGTTATGCGTTATGTGTTATGCTTTATGCGTTATGCGTTATGCGTTATGCTTTATGCGTTATGCGTTATGCGTTATGCGTTATGCGTTATGCGTTATGCGTTTTGCGTTATGCGTTATGCGTTATGCGTTGTGCGTTATACGTTTGCGTTATGCGTTATGCGTTATGCTTTATGCGTTATGCGTTATGCGTTAAGCGTTATGCGTTATGCGTTATGCGATATAGGTTATGCGTTATGCGTTATGCGTTATGCGTTATGCGTTATGCGTTATGCGTTATGCGTTATGCGTTATGCGTTATGCATTATGCGTTATGCGTTATGCGTTATGCGTTATGCGTTATTCGTTATGAGTAATGAGTTATAAGTTATGCGTTATGCGTTATGCTTTATGCATTATGCGTTATGCGTTATGCGTTATGCGTTATGCGTTATGCGTTATGCGATATGCGTTGTGCATTATGCGTTATGCGTTATGCGTTATGCGTTATGCGTTATGCGTTATGCGTTATGCGTTATGCGTTATGCGATATGCGTTGTGCGTTATGCGTTATGCGTTATGCGATATGCGTTGTGCGTTATGCGTTATGCGTTATGCGTTATGCGATATGCGTTATGCGTTATGCGTTATGCATTTTGAGTTATGCGCCATGCGTTATGCGTTATGCGTTATGCGTTATGCGTTATGCGATATGCGTTGTGCGTTATGCGTAATGCGTTATGCGTTATGCGTTATGCGTTATGCGTTATGCGTTATGCATTATGCTTTAAGCGTTATGCGTTATGAGTCACACGTTATGCGTTATAAGATATGCGTTATGCGTTATGCGTTATGCGTTATGCGTTATGCGTTATGCGTTATGCGTTATGCGATATGCGTTGTGCGTTATGCGTTATGCGTTATGCGTTATGCGTTATGCGTTATGCGATATGCGTTGTGCGTTATGCGTTATGCGTTATGCGTTATGCGTTATGCGTTATGCGTTATGCGTTATGCGTTATGCGTTATGCGTTATGCGTTATGCGTTATGCGTTATGCGATATGCGTTGTGCGTTATGCGTTATGCGTTATGCGTTATGCGTTATGCGTTATGCGTTATGCGTTATGGGTTATGCGTTATGTGTTATGCGATATGCGTTATGCGTTATGCGTCATGCGTTATGCGTTATGCGTTATGCGTTATGCGTTATGCGTTATGCGTTATGCGTTATGCGTTATGCGTTATGCGTTATGCGTTATACGTTGTACGTTATGCGTTATGCGTTATGTTTTATGCGATATGCGTTATGCGTTATTCGTTATGCATTATGCGTTATGCGTTATGCGTTATGCGTTATACGGTATGCGTTATGCGTTATGCGTTATGCGTTATGCGTTATGCTCTATACGTTATGCGTTATGCGTTATACGTGATCCGTTATGTGTTAGGCGATATACGTTTTGCGGTATTCGTTATGCGTTATGCGTTATGCGTTATCCGTTGTTCGTTATGCGTTATGCGTTGTGCGTTATACGTTTGCGTTATGCATTATGCGTTATGCGTTATACGGTATGCGTTATGGGTTATACGTTATGCGTTATGCGTTATGCGATAAGCATTATGCGTTATGCGTTAAGCATTATGCTTTATGCGTTATGCGTTATGAGTTACACGTTATGCGTTATTCGATATGCGTTATGCGTTATGCATTTTGAGTTATGCGTTATGCGTTATGCGATATGCGTTGTGCGTTATGCGTTATGCGTTATGCGTTATGCGTTATGCGTTATGCGTTATGCGTTATGCGTTATGCGTTATGCGTTATGCGTTATGCGTTATGCGTTATGCGTTATGCATTTTGAGTTATGCGCCATGCGTTATGCGTTATGCGTTATGCGATATGCGTTGTGCGTTATGCGTTATGCGTGATCCGTTATGCGTTAAGCATTATGCGCTTTGCTGTATTCGTTATGCGTTGTGCGTTATACGTTTGCGTTATGCGTTATGCGTTATGCGTTAAGTATTTTGAGTTATGCGCCATGCGTTATGCGTTATGCGTTATGCGTTATGCGATATGCGTTGTGCGTTATGCGTTATGCGTGATCCGTTATGCGTTAAGCATTATGCGTTTTGCTGTATTCGTTATGCGTTGTGCGTTATACGTTTGCGTTATGCGTTATGCGTTATGCGTTATGCATTTTCAGTTATGCGCCATGCGTTATGCGTTATGCGTTATGCGTTATGCGATATGCGTTGTGCGTTATGCGTTATGCGTTATGCGTTATGCGTTATGCGTTATGCGTTATGCATTTTGAGTAATGCGCCATGCGTTATGCGTTATGCGTTATGCGATATGCGTTGTGCGTTATGCGTTATGCGATATGCGTTATGCGTTATGCGTTATGGATTTTGAGTTATGCGCCATGCGTTATGCGTTATGCGTTATGCGTTATGCGTTATGCGTTGTGCGTTATGCGTTATGCGTTATGCGTTATGCGTTATGCGTTATGCGTTATGCATTATGCTTTATGCGTTATGCGTTATGAGTCACACGTTATGCGTTATTCGATATGCGTTATGCGTTATGCGTTATGCGTTATGCGTTATGCGATATGCGTTGTGCGTTATGCGTTATGCGTTATGCGTTATGCGTTATGCGATATGCGTTGTGCGTTATGCGTTATGCGTTATGCGTTATGCGTTATGCGTTATGCGTTATGCGTTATGCGTTATGCGTTATGCGATATGCGTTGTGCGTTATGCGTTTTGCGTTATGCGTTATGCGTTATGCGTTATGCGTTATGCGTTATGCGTTATGCGTTATGCGTTATGGGTTATGCGTTATGTGTTATGCATTATGCGTTATGCGTTATGCGTTATGCGTTATGCGTTATGCGTTATGCGTTATGCGTTATGCGTTATGCATTTTGAGTAATGCGCCATGCGTTATGCGTTATGCGTTATGCGATATGCGTTGTGCGTTATGCGTTATGCGTTATGCGTTATGCGTTATGCGTTATGCGATATGCGTTATGCGTTATGCGTTATGCATTTTGAGTTATGCGCAATGCGTTATGCGTTATGCGTTATGCGTTATGGGTTATGCGTTATGTGTTATGCGATATGCGTTATGCGTTATGCGTCATGCGTTATGCGTTATGCGTTATGCGTTATGCGTTATGCGTTATGCGTTATGCGTTATGCGATAAGCGTTATGCGTTATGCGTTAAGCATTATGCTTTATGCGTTATGCGTTATGAGTTACACGTTATGCGTTATTCGATATGCGTTATGCGTTATGCGTTATGCGTTATGCGTTAAGCATTATGCGTTTTGCTGTATTCGTTATGCGTTGTGCGTTATACGTTTGCGTTATGCGTTATGCGTTATGCGTTATGCGTTATGCGTTATGCGTTATGCGTTATGCATTTTGAGTTATGCGCCATGCGTTATGCGTTATGCGATATGCGTTGTGCGTTATGCGTTATGCGTTATGCGTTATGCGTTATGCGTTATGCGTTATGCGTTATGCGTTATGCGTTATGCGTTATGCATTTTGAGTTATGCGCCATGCGTTATGCGTTATGCGTTATGCGTTATGCGATATGCGTTGTGCGTTATGCGTTATGCGTTATGCGTTATGCGTTATGCGTTATGCGTTATGCGTCATGCGTTATGCGTTATGCGTTATGCGTTATGCGTTATGCGTTATGCGTTATGCGTTATGCGTTATGCGATATGCGTTGTGCGTTATGCGTTATGCGTTATGCGTTATGCGTTATGCGTTATGCGTTATGCGTCATGCGTTATGCGTTATGCGTTATGCGTTATGCGTTATGCGATATACGTTTTGCGGTATTCGTTATGCGTTATGCGTTATGCGTTATCCGTTGTTCGTTATGCGTGATGCGTTGTGCGTTATACGTTTGCGTTATGCATTATGCGTTATGCGTTATGCGGTATGCGTTATGCGTTATACGTCATGCGTTATGCGTTATGCGATAAGCGTTATGCGTTATGCGTTAAGCATTATGCTTTATGCGTTATGCGTTATGAGTTACACGTTATGCGTTATTCGATATGCGTTATGCGTTATGCGTTATGCGTTATGCGTTATGCGTTATGCGTTATGCGTTAAGCATTATGCGTTTTGCTGTATTCGTTGTGCGTTGTGCGTTATACGTTTGCGTTATGCGTTATGCGTTATGCGTTATGCGTTATGCATTTTGAGTAATGCGCCATGCGTTATGCGTTATGCGTTATGCGATATGCGTTGTGCGTTATGCGTTATGCGTTATGCGATATGCGTTGTGCGTTATGCGTTATGCGTTATGCGTTATGCGTTATGCGTTATGCGATATGCGTTATGCGTTATGCGTTATGCATTTTGAGTTATGCGCCATGCGTTATGCGTTATGCGTTATGCGTTATGCGATATGCGTTGTGCGTTATGCGTTATGCGTTATGCGTTATGCGTTATGCGTTATGCGTTATGCGTTATGCGTTATGCATTATGCTTTATGCGTTATGCGTTATGAGTCACACGTTATGCGTTATTCGATATGCGTTATGCGTTATGCGTTATGCGTTATGCGTTATGCGATATGCGTTGTGCGTTATGCGTTATGCGTTATGCGTTATGCGTTATGCGTTATGCGATATGCGTTGTGCGTTATGCGTTATGCGTTATGCGTTATGCGATATGCGTTGTGCGTTATGCGTTTTGCGTTATGCGTTATGCGTTATGCGTTATGCGTTATGCGTTATGGGTTATGCGTTATGTGTTATGCGATATGCGTTATGCGTTATGCGTCATGCGTTATGCGTTATGCGTTATGCGTTATGCGTTATGCGTTATGCGTTATGCGTTATGCGTTATGCGTTATACGTTGTACGTTATGCGTTATTCGATATGCGTTATGCGTTATGCGTTATGCGTGATCCGTTATGCGTTAAGCATTATGCGTTTTGCTGTATTCGTTATGCGTTGTGCGTTATACGTTTGCGTTATGCGTTATGCGTTATGCGTTATGCGTTATGCGTTATGCGTTATGCATTTTGAGTTATGCGCCATGCGTTATGCGTTATGCGATATGCGTTGTGCGTTATGCGTTATGCGTTATGCGTTATGCGTTATGCGTTATGCGTTATGCGTTATGCGTTATGCGTTATGCGTTATGCGTTATGCGTTATGCGTTATGCATTTTGAGTTATGCGCCATGCGTTATGCGTTATGCGTTATGCGTTATGCGTTATGCGATATGCGTTGTGCGTTATGCGTTATGCGTGATCCGTTATGCGTTAAGCATTATGCGTTTTGCTGTATTCGTTATGCGTTGTGCGTTATACGTTTGCGTTATGCGTTATGCGTTATGCGTTATGCATTTTGAGTTATGCGCCATGCGTTATGCGTTATGCGTTATGCGTTATACGATATGCGTTGTGCGTTATGCGTTATGCGTTATGCGTTATGCGTTATGCGTTATGCGTTATGCGTTATGCGTCATGCGTTATGCGTTATGCGTTATGCGTTATGCGTTATGCGTTATGCGTTATGCGTTATGCGTTATGCGTTATGCGTTATACGGTATGCGTTATGCGTTATGCGTTATGCGTTATGCTCTATACGTTATGCGTTATGCGTTATGCGTGATCCGTTATGTGTTAGGCGATATACGTTTTGCGGTATTCGTTATGCGTTATGCGTTATGCGTTATGCGTTATGCGTTATGCGTTATGCGATATGCGTTGTGCGTTATGCGTTATGGGTTATGCGTTATGTGTTATGCGATATGCGTTATGCGTTATGCGTCATGCGTTATGCGTTATGCGTTATGCGTTATGCGTTATGCGTTATGCGTTATGCGTTATGCGTTATACGTTGTACGTTATGCGTTATGCGTTATGTTTTATGCGATATGCGTTATGCGTTATGCGTTATGCGTTATGCGTTATGCATTTTGAGTTATGCGCCATGCGTTATGCGTTATGCGTTATGCGTTATGCGATATGCGTTGTGCGTTATGCGTTATGCGTGATCCGTTATGCGTTAAGCATTATGCGTTTTGCTGTATTCGTTATGCGTTGTGCGTTATACGTTTGCGTTATGCGTTATGCGTTATGCGTTATGCATTTTGAGTTATGCGCCATGCGTTATGCGTTATGCGTTATGCGTTATGCGATATGGGTTGTGCGTTATGCGTTATGCGTGATCCGTTATGCGTTAAGCATTATGCGTTTTGCTGTATTCGTTATGCGTTGTGCGTTATACGTTTGCGTTATGCGTTATGCGTTATGCGTTATGCATTTTCAGTTATGCGCCATGCGTTATGCGTTATGCGTTATGCGTTATGCGATATGCGTTGTGCGTTATGCGTTATGCGTTATGCGTTATGCGTTATGCGTTATGCGTTATGCGTTATGCGTTATGCATTTTGAGTAATGCGCCATGCGTTATGCGTTATGCGTTATGCGATATGCGTTGTGCGTTATGCGTTATGCGTTATGCGATATGCGTTGTGCGTTATGCGTTATGCGTTATGCGTTATGCGTTATGCGTTATGCGTTATGCGTTATGCGTTATGCGTTATGCGTTATGCATTATGCTTTATGCGTTATGCGTTATGAGTCACACGTTATGCGTTATTCGATATGCGTTATGCGTTATGCGTTATGCGTTATGCGTTATGCGATATGCGTTGTGCGTTATGCGTTATGCGTTATGCGTTATGCGTTATGCGTTATGCGTTATGCGATATGCGTTGTGCGTTATGCGTTATGCGTTATGCGTTATGCGTTATGCGTTATGCGTTATGCGTTATGCGTTATGCGTTATGCGTTATGCGATATGCGTTGTGCGTTATGCGTTTTGCGTTATGCGTTATGCGTTATGCGTTATGCGTTATGCTTTATGCGTTATGGGTTATGCGTTATGTGTTATGCGATATGCGTTATGCGTTATGCGTCATGCGTTATGCGTTATGCGTTATGCGTTATGCGTTATGCGTTATGCGTTATGCGTTATGCATTATGCTTTATGCGTTATGCGTTATGAGTCACACGTTATGCGTTATTCGATATGCGTTATGCGTTATGCGTTATGTTTTATGCGATATGCGTTATGCGTTATGCGATATGCGTTGTGCGTTATGCGTTATGCGTTATGCGTTATGCGTTATGCGTTATGCGTTATGCGTTATGCGTTATGCGATATGCGTTGTGCGTTATGCGTTTTGCGTTATGCGTTATGCGTTATGCGTTATGCGTTATGCGTTATGCGTTATGGGTTATGCGTTATGTGTTATGCGATATGCGTTATGCGTTATGCGTCATGCGTTATGCGTTATGCGTTATGCGTTATGCGTTATGCGTTATGCGTTATGCGTTATGCGTTATACGTTGTACGTTATGCGTTATGCGTTATGTTTTATGCGATATGCGTTATGCGTTATTCGTTATGCATTATGCGTTATGCGTTATGCGTTATGCGTTATACGGTATGCGTTATGCGTTATGCGTTATGCTCTATACGTTATGCGTTATGCGTTATGCGTGATCCGTTATGTGTTAGGCGATATACGTTTTGCGGTATTCGTTATGCGTTATGCGTTATGCGTTATCCGTTGTTCGTTATGCGTTGTGCGTTATACGTTTGCGTTATGCATTATGCGTTATGCGTTATACGGTATGCGTTATGCGTTATACGTTATGCGTTATGCGTTATGCGATAAGCGTTATGCGTTATGCGTTAAGCATTATGCTTTATGCGTTATGCGTTATGAGTTACACGTTATGCGTTATTCGATATGCGTTATGCGTTATGCGTTATGCGTTATGCGTTATGCGTGATCCGTTATGCGTTAAGCATTATGCGTTTTGCTGTATTCGTTATGCGTTGTGCGTTATACGTTTGCGTTATGCGTTATGCGTTATGCGTTATCCGTTGTTCGTTATGCGTTGTGCGTTATACGTTTGCGTTATGCATTATGCGTTATGCGTTATACGGTATGCGTTATGCGTTATACGTTATGCGTTATGCGTTATGCGTTATGCGATATGCGTTGTGCGTTATGCGTTATGCGTTATGCGTTATGCGATATGCGTTATGCGTTATGCGTTATGCGTTATGCGTTATGCGTTATGCGTTATGCGTTATACGTTGTACGTTATGCGTTATGCGTTATGTTTTATGCGATATGCGTTATGCGTTATTCGTTATGCATTATGCGTTATGCGTTATGCGTTATGCGTTATACGGTATGCGTTATGCGTTATGCGTTATGCGTTATGCGTTATGCGTTATGCGTTATGCGTTATACGTTATGCGTTATGCGTTATGCGTTATGCGTTATGCGTTATGCGTTATGCGTTATGCGTTATGCGTTATGCGTTATGCGTTATGCGTTATGGGTTATGCGTTATGTGTTATGCGATATGCGTTATGCGTTATGCGTCATGCGTTATGCGTTATGCGTTATGCGTTATGCGTTATGCGTTATGCGTTATGCGTTATGCGTTATGCGTTATACGTTGTACGTTATGCGTTATGCGTTATGTTTTATGCGATATGCGTTATGCGTTATTCGTTATGCATTATGCGTTATGCGTTATGCGTTATGCGTTATACGGTATGCGTTATGCGTTATGCGTTATGCGTTATGCGTTATGCGTTATGCGTTATGCATTTTGAGTTATGCGTTATGCGTTATGCGATATGCGTTATGCGTTATGCGTTATGCGTTATGCGTTATGCGTTATGCATTTTGAGTTATGCGTTATGCATTATGCGATATGCGTTGTGCGTTATGCGTTATGCGTTATGGGTTATGCGTTATGCGTTATGCGTTATGCGTTATGCGTTATGCGTTATGCATTTTGAGTTATGCGCCATGCGTTATGCGTTATGCGTTATGCGTTATGCGATATGCGTTGTGCGTTATGCGTTATGCGTGATCCGTTATGCGTTAAGCATTATGCGTTTTGCTGTATTCGTTATGCGTTGTGCGTTATACGTTTGCGTTATGCGTTATGCATTTTGAGTTATGCGCCATGCGTTATGATTTATGCGATATGCGTTGTGCGTTATGCGTTATGCATTTTCAGTTATGCGCCATGCGTTATGCGTTATGCGATATGCGTTGTGCGTTATGCGTTATGCGTTATGCGTTATGCGTTATGCGTTATGCGTTATGCATTTTGAGTAATGCGCCATGCGTTATGCGTTATGCGATATGCGTTGTGCGTTATGCGTTATGCGTTATGCGTTATGCGTTATGCGTTATGCGTTATGCGTTATGCGTTATGCGATATGCGCCATGCGTTATGCGTTATGCGTTATGCGTTATGCGATATGCGTTGTGCGTTATGCGTTATGCGTGATCCGTTATGCGTTAAGCATTATGCGTTTTGCTGTATTCGTTATGCGTTGTGCGTTATACGTTTGCGTTATGCGTTATGCGTTATGCATTTTGAGTTATGCGCCATGCGTTATGCGTTATGCGTTATGCGTTATGCGTTATGCGATATGCGTTGTGCGTTATGCGTTATGCGTTATGCGTTATGCGTTATGCGTTATGCGTTATGCGTTATGCGTTATGCGTTATGCGTTATGCATTTTGAGGTATGCGCCATGCGTTATACGTTTGCGTTATGCGTTATGCGTTATGCGTTATGCGTTATGCGTTATGCGTTATGCATTTTGAGTTATGCGCCATGCGTTATGCGTTATGCGATATGCGTTGTGCGTTATGCGTTATGCGTTATGCGATATGCGTTGTGCGTTATGCGTTATGCGATATGCGTTATGCGTTATGCGTTATGCGTTATGCGTTATACGGTATGCGTTATGCGTTATGCGTTATGCGTTATGCTCTATACGTTATGCGTTATGCGTTATGCGTTATGCGATATGCGTTGTGCGTTATGCGTTATGCGTGATCCGTTATGCGTTAAGCATTATGCGTTTTGCTGTATTCGTTATGCGTTGTGCGTTATACGTTTGCGTTATGCGTTATGCGTTATGCATTTTGAGTTATGCGCCATGCGTTATGCGTTATGCGTTATGCGTTATGCGATATGCGTTGTGCGTTATGCGTTATGCGTTATGCGTTATGCGTTATGCGTTATGCGTCATGCGTTATGCGTTATGCGTTATGCGTTATGCGTTATGCGTTATGCGTTATGCGTTATGCGTTATGCGTTATACGGTATGCGTTATGCGTTATGCGTTATGCGTTATGCTCTATACGTTATGCGTTATGCGTTATGCGTGATCCGTTATGTGTTAGGCGATATACGTTTTGCGGTATTCGTTATGCGTTATGCGTTATGCGATATGCGTTGTGCGTTATGCGTTATGCGTTATGCGTTATGCGTTATGCGTTATGCGTTATGCGTTATGCGTTATGCGTTATGCGTTATGCGTTATGCATTTTGAGTTATGCGCCATGCGTTATGCGTTATGCGTTATGCGTTATGCGATATGCGTTGTGCGTTATGCGTTATGCGTTATGCGTTATGCGTTATGCGTTATGCGTTATGCGTTATGCGTCATGCGTTATGCGTTATGCGTTATGCGTTATGCGTTATGCGTTATGCGTTATGCGTTATGCGTTATGCGTTATGCGTTATGCGTTATGCGTTATGCGTTATGCGTTATACGGTATGCGTTATGCGTTATGCGTTATGCTCTATACGTTATGCGTTATGCGTTATGTGTGATCCGTTATGTGTTAGGCGATATACGTTTTGCGGTATTCGTTATGCGTTATGCGTTATGCGTTATCCGTTGTTCGTTATGCGTGATGCGTTGTGCGTTATACGTTTGCGTTATGCATTATGCGTTATGCGTTATGCGGTATGCGTTATGCGTTATACGTCATGCGTTATGCGTTATGCGATAAGCGTTATGCGTTATGCGTTAAGCATTATGCTTTATGCGTTATGCGTTATGAGTTACACGTTATGCGTTATTCGATATGCGTTATGCGTTATGCGTTATGCGTTATGCGTTTTGCGTTAGGCGTTATGCGTTATGCGTTATGCGTTATGCGTTATGGGTTATGCGTTATGTGTTATGCGATATGCGTTATGCGTTATGCGTCATGCGTTATGCGTTATGCGTTATGCGTTATGCGTTATGCGTTATGCGTTATGCGTTATGCGTTATGCGTTATGCGTTATACGTTGTACGTTATGCGTTATGCGTTATGTTTTATGCGATATGCGTTATGCGTTATTCGTTATGCATTATGCGTTATGCGTTATGCGTTATGCGTTATACGGTATGCGTTATGCGTTATGCGTTATGCGTTATGCGTTATGCGTTATGCTCTATACGTTATGCGTTATGCGTTATGTGTGATCCGTTATGTGTTAGGCGATATACGTTTTGCGGTATTCGTTATGCGTTATGCGTTATGCGTTATCCGTTGTTCGTTATGCGTTATGCGTTGTGCGTTATACGTTTGCGTTATGCATTATGCGTTATGCGTTATACGGTATGCGTTATGCGTTATACGTTATGCGTTATGCGTTATGCGATAAGCATTATGCGTTATGCGTTAAGCATTATGCTTTATGCGTTATGCGTTATGAGTTACACGTTATGCGTTATTCGATATGCGTTATGCGTTATGCGTTATGCGTTATGCGTTATGCGTGACCCGTTATGCGTTAAGCATTATGCGTTTTGCTGTATTCGTTATGCGTTGTGCGTTATACGTTTGCGTTATGCGTTATGCGTTATGCGTTATGCGTTATGCGTTATGCGTTATGCGTTATGCGTTATGCGTTATGCGTTATGCATTTTGAGTTATGCGCCATGCGTTATGCGTTATGCGTTATGCGTTATGCGTTATGCGATATGCGTTGTGCGTTATGCGTTATGCGTGATCCGTTATGCGTTAAGCATTATGCGTTTTGCTGTATTCGTTATGCGTTGTGCGTTATACGTTTGCGTTATGCGTTATGCGTTATGCGTTATGCATTTTGAGTTATGCGCCATGCGTTATGCGTTATGCGTTATGCGTTATGCGATATGGGTTGTGCGTTATGCGTTATGCGTGATCCGTTATGCGTTAAGCATTATGGGTTTTGCTGTATTCGTTATGCGTTGTGCGTTATACGTTTGCGTTATGCGTTATGCGTTATGCGTTATGCATTTCCAGTTATGCGCCATGCGTTATGCGTTATGCGTTATGCGTTATGCGATATGCGTTGTGCGTTATGCGTTATGCGTTATGCGTTATGCGTTATGCGTTATGCATTTTGAGTAATGCGCCATGCGTTATGCGTTATGCGTTATGCGATATGCGTTGTGCGTTATGCGTTATGCGTTATGCGATATGCGTTGTGCGTTATGCGTTATGCGTTATGCGTTATGCGTTATGCGTTATGCGTTATGCGTTATGCGTTATGCGTTATGCATTTTGAGTTATGCGCCATGCGTTATGCGTTATGCGTTATGCGTTATGCGATATGCGTTGTGCGTTATGCGTTATGCGTTATGCGTTATGCGTTATGCGTTATGCGTTATGCGTTATGCGTCATGCGTTATGCGTTATGCGTTATGCGTTATGCGTTATGCGTTATGCGTTATGCGTTATGCGTTATGCGTTATGCGTTATGCGTTATGCGTTATGCGTTATGCGTTATGCGTTATGCGTTATACGGTATGCGTTATGCGTTATGCGTTATGCTCTATACGTTATGCGTTATGCGTTATGTGTGATCCGTTATGTGTTAGGCGATATACGTTTTGCGGTATTCGTTATGCGTTATGCGTTATGCGTTATCCGTTGTTCGTTATGCGTGATGCGTTGTGCGTTATACGTTTGCGTTATGCATTATGCGTTATGCGTTATGCGGTATGCGTTATGCGTTATACGTCATGCGTTATGCGTTATGCGATAAGCGTTATGCGTTATGCGTTAAGCATTATGCTTTATGCGTTATGCGTTATGAGTTACACGTTATGCGTTATTCGATATGCGTTATGCGTTATGCGTTATGCGTTATGCGTTTTGCGTTAGGCGTTATGCGTTATGCGTTATGCGTTATGCGTTATGGGTTATGCGTTATGTGTTATGCGATATGCGTTATGCGTTATGCGTCATGCGTTATGCGTTATGCGTTATGCGTTATGCGTTATGCGTTATGCGTTATGCGTTATGCGTTATGCGTTATGCGTTATACGTTGTACGTTATGCGTTATGCGTTATGTTTTATGCGATATGCGTTATGCGTTATTCGTTATGCATTATGCGTTATGCGTTATGCGTTATGCGTTATACGTTATGCGTTATGCGTTATGCGTTATGCGTTATGCGTTATGCGTTATGCTCTATACGTTATGCGTTATGCGTTATGCGTGATCCGTTATGTGTTAGGCGATATACGTTTTGCGGTATTCGTTATGCGTTATGCGTTATGCGTTATCCGTTGTTCGTTATGCGTTATGCGTTGTGCGTTATACGTTTGCGTTATGCATTATGCGTTATGCGTTATACGGTATGCGTTATGCGTTATACGTTATGCGTTATGCGTTATGCGATAAGCATTATGCGTTATGCGTTAAGCATTATGCTTTATGCGTTATGCGTTATGAGTTACACGTTATGCGTTATTCGATATGCGTTATGCGTTATGCGTTATGCGTTATGCGTTATGCGTGACCCGTTATGCGTTAAGCATTATGCGTTTTGCTGTATTCGTTATGCGTTGTGCGTTATACGTTTGCGTTATGCGTTATGCGTTATGCGTTATGCGTTATGCGTTATGCGTTATGCGTTATGCGTTATGCGTTATGCGTTATGCGTTATGCATTTTGAGTTATGCGCCATGCGTTATGCGTTATGCGTTATGCGTTATGCGTTATGCGATATGCGTTGTGCGTTATGCGTTATGCGTGATCCGTTATGCGTTAAGCATTATGCGTTTTGCTGTATTCGTTATGCGTTGTGCGTTATACGTTTGCGTTATGCGTTATGCGTTATGCGTTATGCATTTTGAGTTATGCGCCATGCGTTATGCGTTATGCGTTATGCGTTATGCGATATGGGTTGTGCGTTATGCGTTATGCGTGATCCGTTATGCGTTAAGCATTATGGGTTTTGCTGTATTCGTTATGCGTTGTGCGTTATACGTTTGCGTTATGCGTTATGCGTTATGCGTTATGCATTTTCAGTTATGCGCCATGCGTTATGCGTTATGCGTTATGCGTTATGCGATATGCGTTGTGCGTTATGCGTTATGCGTTATGCGTTATGCGTTATGCGTTATGCATTTTGAGTAATGCGCCATGCGTTATGCGTTATGCGTTATGCGATATGCGTTGTGCGTTATGCGTTATGCGTTATGCGATATGCGTTGTGCGTTATGCGTTATGCGTTATGCGTTATGCGTTATGCGTTATGCGTTATGCGTTATGCGTTATGCGTTATGCGTTATGCGTTATGCGTTATGCGTTATGCGTTATGCATTATGCTTTATGCGTTATGCGTTATGAGTCACACGTTATGCGTTATTCGATATGCGTTATGCGTTATGCGTTATGCGTTATGCGTTATGCGATATGCGTTGTGCGTTATGCGTTATGCGTTATGCGTTATGCGTTATGCGTTATGCGTTATGCGTTATGCGATATGCGTTGTGCGTTATGCGTTATGCGTTATGCGTTATGCGTTATGCGTTATGCGTTATGCGTTATGCGTTATGCGTTATGCGATATGCGTTGTGCGTTATGCGTTTTGCGTTATGCGTTATGCGTTATGCGTTATGCGTTATGCTTTATGCGTTATGGGTTATGCGTTATGTGTTATGCGATATGCGTTATGCGTTATGCGTCATGCGTTATGCGTTATGCGTTATGCGTTATGCGTTATGCGTTATGCGTTATGCGTTATGCATTATGCTTTATGCGTTATGCGTTATGAGTCACACGTTATGCGTTATTCGATATGCTTTATGCGTTATGCGTTATGCGTTATGCGATATGCGTTGTGCGTTATGCGTTATGCGTTATGCGTTATGCGTTATGCGTTATGCGATATGCGTTGTGCGTTATGCGTTATGCGTTATGCGTTATGCGTTATGCGTTATGCGTTATGCGTTATGCGTTATGCGATATGCGTTGTGCGTTATGCGTTTTGCGTTATGCGTTATGCGTTATGCGTTATGCGTTATGCGTTATGCGTTATGGGTTATGCGTTATGTGTTATGCGATATGCGTTATGCGTTATGCGTCATGCGTTATGCGTTATGCGTTATGCGTTATGCGTTATGCGTTATGCGTTATGCGTTATACGTTGTACGTTATGCGTTATGCGTTATGTTTTATGCGATATGCGTTATGCGTTATTCGTTATGCATTATGCGTTATGCGTTATGCGTTATGCGTTATACGGTATGCGTTATGCGTTATGCGTTATGCTCTATACGGTATGCGTTATGCGTTATGCGTGATCCGTTATGTGTTAGGCGATATACGTTTTGCGGTATTCGTTATGCGTTATGCGTTATGCGTTATCCGTTGTTCGTTATGCGTTGTGCGTTATACGTTTGCGTTATGCATTATGCGTTATGCGTTATACGGTATGCGTTATGCGTTATACGTTATGCGTTATGCG
The DNA here is from genome assembly GCA_916610235.2 of Lasioglossum morio. Taxonomy (NCBI): domain Eukaryota; kingdom Metazoa; phylum Arthropoda; class Insecta; order Hymenoptera; family Halictidae; genus Lasioglossum; species Lasioglossum morio. Next base: position 1,594,954 of record CAKAJA020000459.1, on the reverse strand, counting down.
TTATGCGATAAGCGTTATGCGTTATGCGTTAAGCATTATGCTTTATGCGTTATGCGTTATGAGTTACACGTTATGCGTTATTCGATATGCGTTATGCGTTATGCGTTATGCGTTATGCGTTATGCGTTATGCGTGATCCGTTATGCGTTAAGCATTATGCGTTTTGCTGTATTCGTTATGCGTTGTGCGTTATACGTTTGCGTTATGCGTTATGCGTTATGCGTTATCCGTTGTTCGTTATGCGTTGTGCGTTATACGTTTGCGTTATGCATTATGCGTTATGCGTTATACGGTATGCGTTATGCGTTATACGTTATGCGTTATGCGTTATGCGATATGCGTTGTGCGTTATGCGTTATGCGTTATGCGTTATGCGATATGCGTTATGCGTTATGCGTTATGCATTTTGAGTTATGCGCCATGCGTTATGCGTTATGCGTTATGCGTTATGCGATATGCGTTGTGCGTTATGCGTAATGCTTTATGCGTTATGCGTTATGCGTTATGCGTTATGCGTTATGCGTTATGCATTATGCTTTAGGCGTTATGCGTTATGAGTCACACGTTATGCGTTATAAGATATGCGTTATGCGTTATGCGTTATGCGTTATGCGTTATGCGTTATGCGTTATGCGTTATGCGATATGCGTTGTGGATTATGCGTTATGCGTTATGCGTTATGCGTTATGCGTTATGCGATATGCGTTGTGCGTTATGCGTTATGCGTTATGCGTTATGCGTTATGCGTTATGCGTTATGCGTTATGCGTTATGCGTTATGCGTTATGCGTTATGCGTTATGGGTTATGCGTTATGTGTTATGCGATATGCGTTATGCGTTATGCGTCATGCGTTATGCGCTATGCGTTATGCGTTATGCGTTATGCGTTATGCGTTATGCGTTATGCGTTATGCGTTATACGTTGTACGTTATGCGTTATGCGTTATGTTTTATGCGATATGCGTTATGCGTTATTCGTTATGCATTATGCGTTATGCGTTATGCGTTATGCGTTATACGGTATGCGTTATGCGTTATGCGTTATGCGTTATGCGTTATGCGTTATGCATTTTGAGTTATGCGTTATGCGTTATGCGATATGCGTTATGCGTTATGCGTTATGCGTTATGCGTTATGCGTTATGCATTTTGAGTTATGCGTTATGCGTTATGCGATATGCGTTGTGCGTTATGCGTTATGCGTTATGGGTTATGCGTTATGCGTTATGCGTTATGCGTTATGCGTTATGCGTTATGCGTTATGCGTTATGCATTTTGAGTTATGCGCCATGCGTTATGCGTTATGCGTTATGCGTTATGCGATATGCGTTGTGCGTTATGCGTTATGCGTGATCCGTTATGCGTTAAGCATTATGCGTTTTGCTGTATTCGTTATGCGTTGTGCGTTATACGTTTGCGTTATGCGTTATGCGTTATGCATTTTGAGTTATGCGCCATGCGTTATGATTTATGCGATATGCGTTGTGCGTTATGCGTTATGCGTGATCCGTTATGCGTTAAGCATTATGCGTTTTGCTGTATTCGTTATGCGTTGTGCGTTATACGTTTGCGTTATGCGTTATGCGTTATGCATTTTCAGTTATGCGCCATGCGTTATGCGTTATGCGTTATGCGTTATGCGATATGCGTTGTGCGTTATGCGTTATGCGTTATGCGTTATGCGTTATGCGTTATGCGTTATGCATTTTGAGTAATGCGCCATGCGTTATGCGTTATGCGTTATGCGATATGCGTTGTGCGTTATGCGTTATGCGTTATGCGATATGCGTTATGCGATATGCGTTATGCGTTATGCGTTATGCGTTATGCATTTTGAGTTATGCGCCATGCGTTATGCGTTATGAGTTACACGTTATGCCTTATTCGACATGCGTTATGCGTTATGCGTTATGCGTTATGCGTTATGCGTTATGCGTTATGCGTGATCCGTTATGCGTTAAGCATTATGCGTTTTGCTGTATTCGTTATGCGTTGTGCGTTATACGTTTGCGTTATGCGTTATGCGTTATGCGTTATGCGTTATGCATTTTGAGTTATGCGCCATGCGTTATGCGTTATGCGATATGCGTTGTGCGTTATGCGTTATGCGTTATGCGTTATGCGTTATGCGTTATGCGTTATGCGTTATGCGATATGCGCCATGCGTTATGCGTTATGCGTTATGCGTTATGCGATATGCGTTGTGCGTTATGCGTTATGCGTGATCCGTTATGCGTTAAGCATTATGCGTTTTGCTGTATTCGTTATGCGTTGTGCGTTATACGTTTGCGTTATGCGTTATGCGTTATGCATTTTGAGTTATGCGCCATGCGTTATGCGTTATGCGTTATGCGTTATGCGTTATGCGATATGCGTTGTGCGTTATGCGTTATGCGTTATGCGTTATGCGTTATGCGTTATGCGTTATGCGTTATGCGTTATGCGTTATGCGTTATGCGTTATGCGTTATGCATTTTGAGGTATGCGCCATGCGTTATACGTTTGCGTTATGCGTTATGCGTTATGCGTTATGCGTTATGCGTTATGCGTTATGCGTTATGCATTTTGAGTTATGCGCCATGCGTTATGCGTTATGCGATATGCGTTGTGCGTTATGCGTTATGCGTTATGCGATATGCGTTGTGCGTTATGCGTTATGCGATATGCGTTGTGCGTTATGCGTTATGCGATATGCGTTATGCGTTATGCGTTATGCGTTATGCGTTATGCGTTATGCGATATGCGTTGTGCGTTATGCGTTATGCGTGATCCGTTATGCGTTAAGCATTATGCGTTTTGCTGTATTCGTTATGCGTTGTGCGTTATACGTTTGCGTTATGCGTTATGCGTTATGCATTTTGAGTTATGCGCCATGCGTTATGTGTTATGCGTTATGCGTTATACGGTATGCGTTATGCGTTATGCGTTATGCTCTATACGTTATGCGTTATGCGTTATGTGTGATCCGTTATGTGTTAGGCGATATACGTTTTGCGGTATTCGTTATGCGTTATGCGTTATGCGTTATCCGTTGTTCGTTACGCGTGATGCGTTGTGCGTTATACGTTTGCGTTATGCATTATGCGTTATGCGTTATGCGGTATGCGTTATGCGTTATACGTCATGCGTTATGCGTTATGCGATAAGCGTTATGCGTTATGCGTTAAGCATTATGCTTTATGCGTTATGCGTTATGAGTTACACGTTATGCGTTATTCGATATGCGTTATGCGTTATGCGTTATGCGTTATGCGTTATGCGTTATGCGTTAAGCATTATGCGTTTTGCTGTATTCGTTATGCGTTGTGCGTTATACGTTTGCGTTATGCGTTATGCGTTATGCGTTATGCGTTATGCATTTTGAGTAATGCGCCATGCGTTATGCGTTATGCGTTATGCGATATGCGTTGTGCGTTATGCGTTATGCGTTATGCGATATGCGTTGTGCGTTATGCGTTATGCGTTATGCGTTATGCGTTATGCGATATGCGTTATGCGTTATGCGTTATGCATTTTGAGTTATGCGCCATGCGTTATGCGTTATGCGTTATGCGTTATGCGATATGCGTTGTGCGTTATGCGTTATGCGTTATGCGTTATGCGTTATGCGTTATGCGTTATGCGTTATGCATTATGCTTTATGCGTTATGCGTTATGAGTCACACGTTATGCGTTATTCGATATGCGTTATGCGTTATGCGTTATGCGTTATGCGTTATGCGTTATGCGATATGCGTTGTGCGTTATGCGTTATGCGTTATGCGTTATGCGTTATGCGTTATGCGTTATGCGATATGCGTTGTGCGTTATGCGTTATGCGTTATGCGTTATGCGATATGCGTTATGCGTTTTGCGTTATGCGTTATGCGTTATGCGTTATGCGTTATGCGTTATGCGTTATGGGTTATGCGTTATGTGTTATGCGATATGCGTTATGCGTTATGCGTCATGCGTTATGCGTTATGCGTTATGCGTTATGCGTTATGCGTTATGCGTTATGCGTTATGCGTTATACGTTGTACGTTATGCGTTATGCGTTATGTTTTATGCGATATGCGTTATGCGTTATTCGTTATGCATTATGCGTTATGCGTTATGCGTTATGCGTTATACGGTATGCGTTATGCGTTATGCGTTATGCGTTATGCTCTATACGTTATGCGTTATGCGTTATGCGTGATCCGTTATGTGTTAGGCGATATACGTTTTGCGGTATTCGTTATGCGTTATGCGTTATGCGTTATCCGTTGTTCGTTATACGTTGTGCGTTATACGTTTGCGTTATGCATTATGCGTTATGCGTTATACGGTATGCGTTATGCGTTATACGTTATGCGTTATGCGTTATGCGATAAGCGTTATACGTTATGCGTTAAGCATTATGCTTTATGCGTTATGCGTTATGAGTTACACGTTATGCGTTATTCGATATGCGTTATGCGTTATGCGTTATGCGTGATCCGTTATGCGTTAAGCATTATGCGTTTTGCTGTATTCGTTATGCGTTGTGCGTTATACGTTTGCGTTATGCGTTATGCGTTATGCGTTATGCGTTATGCATTTTGAGTTATGCGCCATGCGTTATGCGTTATGCGATATGCGTTGTGCGTTATGCGTTATGCGTTATGCGTTATGCGTTATGCGTTATGCGTTATGCGTTATGCGTTATGCGTTATGCGTTATGCGTTATGCGTTATGCGTTATTCGTCATGCGTTATGCGTTATGCGTTATGCGTTATGCGTTATGCGTTATGCGTTATGCGTTATGCGTTATGCGTTATGCGTTATGCGTTATGCGGTATGCGTTATGCGTTATGCGTTATGCTCTATACGTTATGCGTTATGCGTGATCCGTTATGTGTTAGGCGATATACGTTTTGCGGTATTCGTTATGCGTTATGCGTTATGCGTTATGCGTTATGCGTTATGCGTTATGCGTTATGCGATATGCGTTGTGCGTTATGCGTTATGCGTTATGCGTTATGCGTTATGCGTTATGCGTTATACGATATGCGTTGTGCGTTATGCGTTATGCGTTATGCGTTATGCGTTATGCGTTATGCGTTATGCGTCATGCGTTATGCGTTATGCGTTATGCGTTATGCGTTATGCGTTACGCGTTATGCGTTATGCGTTATGCGTTATACGGTATGCGTTATGCGTTATGCGTTATGCGTTATGCTCTATACGTTATGCGTTATGCGTTATGCGTGATCCGTTATGTGTTAGGCGATATGCGTTATGCGTTATGCGTTATGCGTTATGCGTTATGCGTTATGCGTTATGCGTTATGCGTTTTGCGTTATGCGTTATGCGTTATGCGTTATGCGTTATGCGTTATGGGTTATGCGTTATGTGTTATGCGATATGCGTTATGCGTTATGCGTCATGCGTTATGCGTTATGCGTTATGCGTTATGCGTTATGCGTTATGCGTTATGCGTCATGCGTTATGCGTTATGCGTTATGCGTTATGCGTTATGCGTTATGCGTTATGCGTTATGCGTTATGCGTTATGCGTTATGCGTTATGCGTTATACGGTATGCGTTATGCGTTATGCGTTATGCGTTATGCTCTATACGTTATGCGTTATGCGTTATGCGTGATCCGTTATGTGTTAGGCGATATGCGTTATGCGTTATGCGTTATGCGTTATGCGTTATGCGATATGCGTTGTGCGTTATGCGTTTTGCGTTATGCGTTATGCGTTATGCGTTATGCGTTATGCGTTATGGGTTATGCGTTATGTGTTATGCGATATGCGTTATGCGTTATGCGTCATGCGTTATGCGTTATGCGTTATGCGTTATGCGTTATGCGTTATGCGTTATGCGTTATGCGTTATGCGTTATGCGTTATGCGTTATGCGTTATGCGTTATGCGTTATGCGTTATGCGTTATGCATTTTGAGGTATGCGCCATGCGTTATACGTTTGCGTTATGCGTTATGCGTTATGCGTTATGCGTTATGCGTTATGCGTTATGCATTTTGAGTTATGCGCCATGCGTTATGCGTTATGCGATATGCGTTGTGCGTTATGCGTTATGCGTTATGCGATATGCGTTGTGCGTTATGCGTTATGCGATATGCGTTGTGCGTTATGCGTTATGCGATATGCGTTATGCGTTATGCGTTATGCGTTATGCGTTATGCGTTATGCGTTATGCGATATGCGTTGTGCGTTATGCGTTATGCGTGATCCGTTATGCGTTAAGCATTATGCGTTTTGCTGTATTCGTTATGCGTTGTGCGTTATACGTTTGCGTTATGCGTTATGCGTTATGCATTTTGAGTTATGCGCCATGCGTTATGTGTTATGCGTTATGCGTTATGCGTTATGCGTTATGCGTTATGCATTTTGAGTTATGCGCCATGCGTTATGCGTTATGCGATATGCGTTGTGCGTTATGCGTTATGCGTTATGCGATATGCGTTGTGCGTTATGCGTTATGCGATATGCGTTGTGCGTTATGCGTTATGCGATATGCGTTATGCGTTATGCGTTATGCGTTATGCGTTATGCGTTATGCGTTATGCGATATGCGTTGTGCGTTATGCGTTATGCGTGATCCGTTATGCGTTAAGCATTATGCGTTTTGCTGTATTCGTTATGCGTTGTGCGTTATACGTTTGCGTTATGCGTTATGCGTTATGCGTTATGCATTTTGAGTTATGCGCCATGCGTTATGTGTTATGCGTTATGCGTTATACGGTATGCGTTATGCGTTATGCGTTATGCTCTATACGTTATGCGTTATGCGTTATGTGTGATCCGTTATGTGTTAGGCGATATACGTTTTGCGGTATTCGTTATGCGTTATGCGTTATGCGTTATCCGTTGTTCGTTATGCGTGATGCGTTGTGCGTTATACGTTTGCGTTATGCATTATGCGTTATGCGTTATGCGGTATGCGTTATGCGTTATACGTCATGCGTTATGCGTTATGCGATAAGCGTTATGCGTTATGCGTTAAGCATTATGCTTTATGCGTTATGCGTTATGAGTTACACGTTATGCGTTATTCGATATGCGTTATGCGTTATGCGTTATGCGTTATGCGTTATGCGTTATGCGTTATGCGTTAAGCATTATGCGTTTTGCTGTATTCGTTATGCGTTGTGCGTTATACGTTTGCGTTATGCGTTATGCGTTATGCGTTATGCGTTATGCATTTTGAGTAATGCGCCATGCGTTATGCGTTATGCGTTATGCGATATGCGTTGTGCGTTATGCGTTATGCGTTATGCGATATGCGTTGTGCGTTATGCGTTATGCGTTATGCGTTATGCGTTATGCGATATGCGTTATGCGTTATGCGTTATGCATTTTGAGTTATGCGCCATGCGTTATGCGTTATGCGTTATGCGTTATGCGATATGCGTTGTGCGTTATGCGTTATGCGTTATGCGTTATGCGTTATGCGTTATGCATTATGCTTTATGCGTTATGCGTTATGAGTCACACGTTATGCGTTATTCGATATGCGTTATGCGTTATGCGTTATGCGTTATGCGTTATGCGTTATGCGATATGCGTTGTGCGTTATGCGTTATGCGTTATGCGTTATGCGTTATGCGTTATGCGTTATGCGATATGCGTTGTGCGTTATGCGTTATGCGTTATGCGTTATGCGATATGCGTTGTGCGTTATGCGTTTTGCGTTATGCGTTATGCGTTATGCGTTATGCGTTATGCGTTATGGGTTATGCGTTATGTGTTATGCGATATGCGTTATGCGTTATGCGTCATGCGTTATGCGTTATGCGTTATGCGTTATGCGTTATGCGTTATGCGTTATGCGTTATACGTTGTACGTTATGCGTTATGCGTTATGTTTTATGCGATATGCGTTATGCGTTATTCGTTATGCATTATGCGTTATGCGTTATGCGTTATGCGTTATACGGTATGCGTTATGCGTTATGCGTTATGCGTTATGCTCTATACGTTATGCGTTATGCGTTATGCGTGATCCGTTATGTGTTAGGCGATATACGTTTTGCGGTATTCGTTATGCGTTATGCGTTATGCGTTATCCGTTGTTCGTTATACGTTGTGCGTTATACGTTTGCGTTATGCATTATGCGTTATGCGTTATACGGTATGCGTTATGCGTTATACGTTATGCGTTATGCGTTATGCGATAAGCGTTATACGTTATGCGTTAAGCATTATGCTTTATGCGTTATGCGTTATGAGTTACACGTTATGCGTTATTCGATATGCGTTATGCGTTATGCGTTATGCGTGATCCGTTATGCGTTAAGCATTATGCGTTTTGCTGTATTCGTTATGCGTTGTGCGTTATACGTTTGCGTTATGCGTTATGCGTTATGCGTTATGCGTTATGCATTTTGAGTTATGCGCCATGCGTTATGCGTTATGCGATATGCGTTGTGCGTTATGCGTTATGCGTTATGCGTTATGCGTTATGCGTTATGCGTTATGCGTTATGCGTTATGCGTTATGCGTTATGCGTTATGCGTTATGCGTTATGCATTTTGAGTTATGCGCCATGCGTTATGCGTTATGCGTTATGCGTTATGCGTTATGCGATATGCGTTGTGCGTTATGCGTTATGCGTTACTCCTTATGAGTTATGAGTTATAAGTTATGCGTAATGCGGTATGCGTTATACGTTATACGTTATGCGTTATGCGTTATGCGTTATGCGTTATGCGTTATGCGTTATGCATTATGCGTTATGCGTTATGCGTTATGCGTTAAGCGTTATGCGTTTTGCTGTATTCGTTATGCGTTGTGCATTATGAGTTATGCGTTATGTGTTATGCTTTATGCGTTACGCGTTATGCGTTACGCTTTATGCGTTATGCATTATGCGTTATGCGTTATGCGTTATGCATAATGCGTTATGCGTTATGCGTGATCCGTTATGCGTTAAGCGTTATGCGTTTTGCTGTATTCGTAATGCGTTGTGCATTATGTGTTATGCGTTATGTGTTATGCGTTATGCGTTATGAGTTATACGTTATGCGTTATGCGTTAGGGGTTATGCGTTATGCGTTATGCGTTATGCTTTATGCGTTATGCATTATGCGTTACGCGTTATGCGATATGCGTTATCCGTTATGCGTTATGCGTTATGCGTTATTCGTTATGAGTAATGAGTTATAAGTTATGCGTTATGCGTTATGCGTTATGCGTTATGCGTTATGCGTTATGCGTTATGCGTTATGCGTTATGCGATATGCGTTGTGCGTTATGCGTTTTGCGTTATGCGTTATGCGTTATGCGTTATGCGTTATGCGTTATGCGTTATGGGTTATGCGTTATGTGTTATGCGATATGCGTTATGCGTTATGCGTCATGCGTTATGCGTTATGCGTTATGCGTTATGCGTTATGCGTTATGCGTTATGCGTTATACGTTGTACGTTATGCGTTATGCGTTATGTTTTATGCGATATGCGTTATGCGTTATTCGTTATGCATTATGCGTTATGCGTTATGCGTTATGCGTTATGCGTTATGCGTTATGCGTTATGCGTTATGCGTTATGCGTTATGCGTTATGCGATATGCGTTGTGCGTTATGCGTTTTGCGTTATGCGTTATGCGTTATGCGTTATGCGTTATGCGTTATGCGTTATGCGTTATGGGTTATGCGTTATGTGTTATGCGATATGCGTTATGCGTTATGCGTCATGCGTTATGCGTTATGCGTTATGCGTTATGCGTTATGCGTTATGCGTTATGCGTTGTGCGTTATACGTTTGCGTTATGCATTATGCGTTATGCGTTATACGGTATGCGTTATGGGTTATACGTTATGCGTTATGCGTTATGCGATAAGCATTATGCGTTATGCGTTAAGCATTATGCTTTATGCGTTATGCGTTATGAGTTACACGTTATGCGTTATTCGATATGCGTTATGCGTTATGCGTTATGCGTTATGCGTTATGCGTGACCCGTTATGCGTTAAGCATTATGCGTTTTGCTGTATTCGTTATGCGTTGTGCGTTATACGTTTGCGTTATGCGTTATGCGTTATGCGTTATGCGTTATGCGTTATGCATTTTGAGTTATGCGTTATGCGTTATGCGATATGCGTTGTGCGTTATGCGTTATGCGTTATGCGTTATGCGTTATGCGTTATGCGTTATGCGTTATGCGTTATGCGTTATGCGTTATGCGTTATGCATTTTGAGTTATGCGCCATGCGTTATGCGTTATGCGTTATGCGATATGCGTTGTGCGTTATGCGTTATGCGTGATCCGTTATGTGTTAAGCATTATGCGTTTTGCTGTATTCGTTATGCGTTGTGCGTTATACGTTTGCGTTATGGGTTATGCGTTATGCGTTATGTATTTTGAGTTATGCGCCATGCGTTATGCGTTATGCGTTATGCGTTATGCGATATGCGTTGTGCGTTATGCGTTATGCGTGATCCGTTATGCGTTAAGCATTATGCGTTTTGCTGTATTCGTTATGCGTTGTGCGTTATACGCTTGCGTTATGCGTTATGCGTTATGCGTTAAGCGTTATGCGTTTTGCTGTATTCGTTATGCGTTGTGCATTATGAGTTATGCGTTATGTGTTATGCTTTATGCGTTACGCGTTATGCGTTACGCTTTATGCGTTATGCATTATGCGTTATGCGTTATGCGTTATGCATAATGCGTTATGCGTTATGCGTGATCCGTTATGCGTTAAGCGTTATGCGTTTTGCTGTATTCGTAATGCGTTGTGCATTATGTGTTATGCGTTATGTGTTATGCGTTATGCGTTATGAGTTATACGTTATGCGTTATGCGTTAGGGGTTATGCGTTATGCGTTATGCGTTATGCTTTATGCGTTATGCATTATGCGTTACGCGTTATGCGATATGCGTTACCCGTTATGCGTTATGCGTTATGCGTTATTCGTTATGAGTAATGAGTTATAAGTTATGCGTTATGCGTTATGCGTTATGCGTTATGCGTTATGCGTTATGCGTTATGCGTTATGCGTTATGCGATATGCGTTGTGCGTTATGCGTTTTGCGTTATGCGTTATGCGTTATGCGTTATGCGTTATGCGTTATGCGTTATGGGTTATGCGTTATGTGTTATGCGATATGCGTTATGCGTTATGCGTCATGCGTTATGCGTTATGCGTTATGCGTTATGCGTTATGCGTTATGCGTTATACGTTGTACGTTATGCGTTATGCGTTATGTTTTATGCGATATGCGTTATGCGTTATTCGTTATGCATTATGCGTTATGCGTTATGCGTTATGCGTTATGCGTTATGCGTTATGCGTTATGCGTTATGCGTTATGCGTTATGCGTTATGCGATATGCGTTGTGCGTTATGCGTTTTGCGTTATGCGTTATGCGTTATGCGTTATGCGTTATGCGTTATGCGTTATGGGTTATGCGTTATGTGTTATGCGATATGCGTTATGCGTTATGCGTCATGCGTTATGCGTTATGCGTTATGCGTTATGCGTTATGCGTTATGCGTTATGCGTTGTGCGTTATACGTTTGCGTTATGCATTATGCGTTATGCGTTATACGGTATGCGTTATGGGTTATACGTTATGCGTTATGCGTTATGCGATAAGCATTATGCGTTATGCGTTAAGCATTATGCTTTATGCGTTATGCGTTATGAGTTACACGTTATGCGTTATTCGATATGCGTTATGCGTTATGCGTTATGCGTTATGCGTTATGCGTGACCCGTTATGCGTTAAGCATTATGCGTTTTGCTGTATTCGTTATGCGTTGTGCGTTATACGTTTGCGTTATGCGTTATGCGTTATGCGTTATGCGTTATGCGTTATGCGTTATGCGTTATGCGTTATGCGATATGCGTTGTGCGTTATGCGTTATGCGTTATGCGTTATGCGTTATGCGTTATGCGTTATGCGTTATGCGTTATGCGTTATGCGTTATGCGTTATGCGTTATGCATTTTGAGTTATGCGCCATGCGTTATGCGTTATGCGTTATGCGATATGCGTTGTGCGTTATGCGTTATGCGTGATCCGTTATGTGTTAAGCATTATGCGTTTTGCTGTATTCGTTATGCGTTGTGCGTTATACGTTTGCGTTATGGGTTATGCGTTATGCGTTATGTATTTTGAGTTATGCGCCATGCGTTATGCGTTATGCGTTATGCGTTATGCGATATGCGTTGTGCGTTATGCGTTATGCGTGATCCGTTATGCGTTAAGCATTATGCGTTTTGCTGTATTCGTTATGCGTTGTGCGTTATACGCTTGCGTTATGCGTTATGCATTTTCAGTTATGCGCCATGCGTTATGCGTTATGCGTTATGCGTTATGCGATATGCGTTGTGCGTTATGCGTTATGCGTTATGCGTTATGCGTTATGCGTTATGCGTTATGCGTTATGCGTTATGCGTGATCCGTTATGTGTTAGGCGATATACGTTTTGCGGTATTCGTTATGCGTTATGCGTTATGCGTTATCCGTTGTTCGTTATGCGTTGTGCGTTATACGTTTGCGTTATGCATTATGCGTTATGAGTTATACGGTATGCGTTATGCGTTATACGTTATGCGTTATGCGTTATGCGATAAGCGTTATGCGTTATGCGTTAAGCATTATGCTTTATGCGTTATGCGTTATGAGTTACACGTTATGCGTTATTCGATATGCGTTATGCGTTATGCGTTATGCGTTATGCGTTATGCGTTAAGCATTATGCGTTTTGCTGTATTCGTTATGCGTTGTGCGTTATACGTTTGCGTTATGCGTTATGCATTATGCGTTATGCGTTATGCATTTTGAGTTATGCGCCATGCGTTATGCGTTATGCGATATGCGTTGTGCGTTATGCGTTATGCGTTATGCGTTATGCGTTATGCGTTATGCGTTATGCGTTATGCGTTATGCGTTATGCGTTATGCGTTATGCGTTATGCGTTATGCATTTTGAGTTATGCGCCATGCGTTATGCGTTATGCGTTATGCGTTATGCGATATGCGTTGTGCGTTATGCGTTATGCGTGATCCGTTATGCGTTAAGCATTATGCGTTTTGCTGTATTCGTTATGCGTTGTGCGTTATACGTTTGCGTTATGCGTTATGCGTTATGCGTTATGCATTTTGAGTTATGCGCCATGCGTTATGCGTTATGCGTTATGCGTTATACGATATGCGTTGTGCGTTATGCGTTATGCGTTATGCGTTATGCGTTATGCGTTATGCGTTATGCGTCATGCGTTATGCGTTATGCGTTATGCGTTATGCGTTATGCGTTATGCGTTATGCGTTATGCGTTATGCGTTATGCGTTATGCGTTATACGGTATGCGTTATGCGTTATGCGTTATGCGTTATGCTCTATACGTTATGCGTTATGCGTTATGCGTGATCCGTTATGTGTTAGGCGATATACGTTTAGCGGTATTCGTTATGCGTTATGCGTTATGCGTTATCCGTTGTTCGTTATGCGTTATGCGTTGTGCGTTATACGTTTGCGTTATGCATTATGCGTTATGCGTTATGCGGTATGCGTTATGCGTTATACGTCATGCGTTATGCGTTATGCGATAAGCGTTATGCGTTATGCGTTAAGCATTATGCTTTATGCGTTATGCGTTATGCGTTATGCGTTATGCGTTATGCGTTATGCGTTATGCGTTATGCATTTTGACTTATGCGCCATGCGTTATGCGTTATGCGTTATGCGTTATGCGATATGCGTTGTGCGTTATGCGTTATGCGTGATCCGTTATGCGTTCAGCATTATGCGTTTTGCTGTATTCGTTATGCGTTGTGCGTTATACGTTTGCGTTATGCGTTATGCGTTATGCGTTATGCATTTTCAGTTATGCGCCATGCGTTATGCGTTATGCGTTATGCGTTATGCGATATGCGTTGTGCGTTATGCGTTATGCGTTATGCGTTATGCGTTATGCGTTATGCATTTTGAGTAATGCGCCATGCGTTATGCGTTATGCGTTATGCGATATGCGTTGTGCGTTATGCGTTATGCGTTATGCGATATGCGTTGTGCGTTATACGTTATGCGTTATGCGTTATGCGTTATGCGTTATGCGATATGCGTTATGCGTTATGCGTTATGCATTTTGAGTTATGCGCCATGCGTTATGCGTTATGCGTTATGCGTTATGGGTTATGCGTTATGTGTTATGCGATATGCGTTATGCGTTATGCGTCATGCGTTATGCGTTATGCGATATGCGTTATGCGTTATTCGTTATGCATTATGCGTTATGCGTTATGCGTTATGCGTTATACGGTATGCGTTATGCGTTATGCGTTATGCGTTATGCTCTATACGTTATGCGTTATGCGTTATGCGTGATCCGTTATGTGTTAGGCGATATACGTTTTGCGGTATTCGTTATGCGTTATGCGTTATGCGTTATCCGTTGTTCGTTATGCGTTGTGCGTTATACGTTTGCGTTATGCATTATGCGTTATGCGTTATACGGTATGCGTTATGCGTTATACGTTATGCGTTATGCGTTATGCGATAAGCGTTATGCGTTATGCGTTAAGCATTATGCTTTATGCGTTATGCGTTATGAGTTACACGTTATGCGTTATTCGATATGCGTTATGCGTTATGCGTTATGCGTTATGCGTTATGCGTTATGCGTTATGCGTTATGCGTTATGCGATATGCGTTATGCGTTATGCGTTATGCGTTATGCGTTATGCGTTATGCGTTATGCGTTATGCGTTATGCGTTATGCGTTATGCGTTATGCGTTATGCATTATGCGTTATGCGTTATGCGTTATGCGTTATGCGTTATTCGTTATGAGTAATGAGTTATAAGTTATGCGTTATGCGTTATGCTTTATGCATTATGCGTTATGCGTTATGCGTTATGCGTTATGCGTTATGCGTTATGCGTTATGCGTTATGCGTTATGCGTTATGTTTTATGCGTTATGCGTTACTCCTTATGAGTTATGAGTTATAAGTTATGCGTAATGCGTTATGCGTTATGCGTTATGCTTTATGCGTTATGCGTTATGCGTTATGCGTTATGCGTTATGCGTTATGCGTGATCCGTTATGCGTTATGCGTTATGCGTTATGCGTTATGCGTTGTGCGTTATACGTTTGCGTTATGCGTTATGCGTTATGCGTTATGCGTTATACGGTATGCGTTATGCGTTATGCGTTTGCGTTATGCGTTATGCTTTATGCGTTATGCGTTATGAGTTATGAGTAATGAGTTATAAGTTATGCGTTATGCGTTATTCGTTATGAGTAATGAGTTATAAGTTATGCGTTATGCGTTATGCTTTATGCGTTATGCGTTATGCTTTATGCGTTATGCGTTACTCCTTATGAGTTATGAGTTATAAGTTATGCGTAATGCGGTATGCGTTTTACGTTATACGTTATGCGTTATGCGTTATGCGTTATGCGTTATGCGTTATGCGTTATGCATTATGCGTTATGCGTTATGCGTTATGCGTTAAGCGTTATGCGTTTTGCTGTATTCATTATGTGTTGTGCATTATGAGTTATGCGTTATGTGTTATGCGTTATGCGTTATGCGTTACGCTTTATGCGTTATGCATTATGCGTTATGCGTTATGCGTTATGCATTATGCGTTATGCGTTATGCGTTATGCGTGATCCGTTATGCGTTAAGCGTTATGCGTTTTGCTGTATTCGTAATGCGTTGTGCATTATGTGTTATGCGTTATGTGTTATGCGTTATGCGTTATACGTTATGCGTTATGCGTTTTGCGGTATTCGTTATGCGTTATGCGTTATGCGTTATGCGTTATCCGTTGTTCGTTATGCGTTATGCGTTGTGCGTTATACGTTTGCGTTATGCGTTATGCGTTATACGGTATGCGTTATGCGTTATACGTTATGCGTTATGCGTTATGCGATATGCGTTATGTGTTATGCGTTATGCTTTATGCGTTGTGCGTTATTAGTTACACGTTATGCGTTATGCGTTATGCGTTATGCGTTAGGGGTTATGCGTTATGCGTTATGCGTTAGGCGTTATGCGTTATGCGTTATGCGTTATGCGTTATGAGTTATACGTTATGCGTTATGCGTTAGGGGTTATGCGTTATGCGTTATGCGTTATGCTTTATGCGTTATGCATTATGCGTTATGCGTTATGCGATATGCGTTATCCGTTATGCGTTATGCGTTATGCGTTATTCGTTATGAGTAATGAGTTATAAGTTATGCGTTATGCGTTATGCTTTATGCGTTAGGCGTTATGCGTTATGCGTTATGCGTTATGCGTTATGCGTTTTGCGTTAGGCGTTATGCGTTATGCGTTATGCGTTATGCGTTATGCGTTATGCGTGATCCGTTATGCGTTATGCGTTATGCGTTATGCGTTATGCGTTATGCGTTATGCGTTATGCGTTATTCGTTATGAGTAATGAGTTATAAGTTATGCGTTATGCGTTATGCTTTATGCATTATGCGTTATGCGTTATGCGTTTTGCGTTATGCGTTATGCGTTATGCGTTATGCGTTATGCGTTATGCGTTATGCGTTATGCGTTATGCGTTATGCTTTATGCGTTATGCGTTATGAGTTATACGTTATGCGTTATGCATTATGCGTTATGCGTTATGCGTTATGCGTTATATGTTATGCGTTATGCGTTATGCGTTATGCGTTATGCGTTATGCGTTATGCGTTGTGCGTTATACGTTTGCGTTATGCGTTATGCGTTATGCGTTATACGGTATGCGTTATGCGTTATGCGTTTGCGTTATGCGTTATGCGTTATGCGTTATGCGTTATGCTTTATTCGTTATGCGTTATGAGTTATACGTTATGCGTTATGCGTTATGCGTTGTGCGTTATGCGTTATGCGTTACGCGTTATGCGTTATGCGTTATGCGTTATGCGTTATGCGTTATGCGTTATGCGTTATGCGTTATGCGTTATGCGTTATGGGTTATGCGTTATGCGTTATGCGATATGCGTTATGCGTTATGCGTTATGCGTTATGCGTTATGCGTTATGCATTATGCGTTATGCGTTATGCGTTATGCGTTATGCGTTATTCGTTATGAGTAATGAGTTATAAGTTATGCGTTATGCGTTATGCGTTATGCGTTATTCGTTATGCATTATGCTTTATCCGTTATGCGTTATGCGTTATGCTTTATGCGTTATGCGTTATGCGTTATGCGTTATGCGTTATAAGTTATGCGTAATGCGGTATGCGTTATACGTTATACGTTATGCGTTATGCGTTATGCGTTATGCGTTATGCGTTATGCGTTATGCGTTATGCGTTATGCGTTATGCGTTAAGCGTTATGCGTTTTGCTGTATTCATTATGCGTTGTGCATTATGAGTTATGCGTTATGTGTTATGCTTTATGCGTTATGCGTTATGCGTTACGCTTTATGCGTTATGCATTATGCGTTATGCGTTATGCGTTATGCGTTATGCATTATGCGTTATGCGTTATGCGTGATCCGTTATGCGTTAAGCGTTATGCGTTTTGCTGTATTCGTAATGTGTTGTGCATTATGTGTTATGCGTTACGTGTTATGCGTTATGCGTTATACGTTATACGTTATGCGTTATGCGTTATGCGCGATCCGTTATGTGTTAGGCGATATACGTTTTGCGGTATTCGTTATGCGTTATGCGTTGTGCGTTATACGTTTGCGTTATGCTTTATGCGTTATACGGTATGCGTTATGCGTTATACGTTATGCGTTATGCGTTATGCGATATGCGTTATGCGTTATGCGTTATGCTTTATGCGTTGTGCGTTATTAGTTACACGTTATGCGTTATGCGTTATGCGTTATGCGTTAGGGGTTATGCGTTATGCGTTATGCGTTAGGCGTTATGCGTTATGCGTTATGCGTTATGCGTTATGAGTTATACGTTATGCGTTATGCGTTACGGGTTATGCGTTATGCGTTATACGTTATGCGTTATATGTTATGCGTTATGCGTTATGCGTTATGCGTTATGCGTTATGCGTTATGCGTTGTGCGTTATACGTTTGCGTTATGCGTTATGCGTTATGCGTTATACGGTATGCGTTATGCGTTATGCGTTTGCGTTATGCGTTATGCGTTATGCGTTATGCGTTATGCGTTATGCTTTATTCGTTATGCGTTATGAGTTATACGTTATGCGTTATGCGTTATGCGTTGTGCGTTATGCGTTATGCGTTACGCGTTATGCGTTATGCGTTATGCGTTATGCATTATGCATTATGCGTTATGCGTTATGCGTTATGCGTTATTCGTTATGAGTAATGAGTTATAAGTTATGCGTTATGCGTTATGCTTTATGCATTATGCGTTATGCGTTATGCGTTATGCGTTATGCCTTATGCGTTATGCGTTATGCTTTATGCGTTATGCGTTACTCCTTATGAGTTATGAGTTATAAGTTATGCGTAATGCGTTATGCGTTATGCGTTATGCGTTATGCGTTATGCGTTATTCGTTATGCATTATGCTTTAATTGTTATGCGTTATGCGTTATGCTTTATGCGTTATGCGTTATGCGTTATGCGTTATGCGTTATAAGTTATGCGTAATGCGGTATGCGTTATACGTTATACGTTATGCGTTATGCGTTATGCGTTATGCGTTATGCGTTATGCATTATGCGTTATGCGTTATGCGTTATGCGTTAAGCGTTATGCGTTTTGCTGTATTCATTATGCGTTGTGCATTATGAGTTATGCGTTATGTGTTATGCTTTATGCGTTATGCGTTATGCGTTACGCTTTATGCGTTATGCATTATGCGTTATGCGTTATGCGTTATGCGTTATGCGTTATGCATTATGCGTTATGCGTTATGCGTGATCCGTTATGCGTTAAGCGTTATGCGTTTTGCTGTATTCGTAATGTGTTGTGCATTATGTGTTATACGTTATGTGTTATGCGTTATGCGTTATACGTTATACGTTATGCGTTATGCGTTATGCGTGATCCGTTATGTGTTAGGCGATATACGTTTTGCGGTATTCGTTATGCGTTATGCGTTGTGCGTTATACGTTTGCGTTATGCTTTATGCGTTATACGGTATGCGTTATGCGTTATACGTTATGCGTTATGCGTTATGCGATATGCGTTATGCGTTATGCGTTATGCTTTATGCGTTGTGCGTTATTAGTTACACGTTATGCGTTATGCGTTATGCGTTATGCGTTAGGGGTTATGCGTTATGCGTTATGCGTTAGGCGTTATGCGTTATGCGTTATGCGTTATGCGTTATGAGTTATACGTTATGCGTTATGCGTTACGGGTTATGCGTTTTGCGTTATACGTTATGCGTTATGCGTTATGCTTTATGCGTTATGCGTTATGCGTTATGCTTTATGCGTTATGCGTTATGCGTTATGCGTTATGCGTTATGCGTTATGCGTTATGCGTTATTCGTTATGTGTTAGGCGATATACGTTTTGCGGTATTCGTTATGCGTTATGCGTTATGCGTTATGCGTTATGCGTTGTGCGTTATACGTTTGCGTTATGCGTTATGCGTTATGCGTTATGCGTTATGCGTTATGCGTTATGCGTTATGCGTTATGCGTTATGCGTTATTCGTTATGTGTTAGGCGATATACGTTTTGCGGTATTCGTTATGCGTTATGCGTTATGCGTTATGCGTTATGCGTTGTGCGTTATACGTTTGCGTTATGCGTTATGCGTTATGCGTTATACGGTATGCGTTATGCGTTTGCGTTATGCGTTATGCGTTATGCGTTATGCGTTATGCGTTATGCGTTATGCTTTATTCGCTATGCGTTATGAGTTATACGTTATGCGTTATGCGTTATGCGTTGTGCGTTATGCGTTATGCGTTACGCGTTATGCGTTATGCGTTATGCGTTATGCATTATGCATTATGCGTTATGCGTTATGCGTTATGCGTTATTCGTTATGAGTAATGAGTTATAAGTTATGCGTTATGCGTTATGCTTTATGCATTATGCGTTATGCGTTATGCGTTATGCGTTATGCCTTATGCGTTATGCGTTATGCTTTATGCGTTATGCGTTACTCCTTATGAGTTATGAGTTATAAGTTATGCGTAATGCGTTATGCGTTATGCGTTATGCTTTATGCGTTATGCGTTATGCGTTATGCGTTATGCGTTATGCGTTATGCGTTATGCGTTATGCGTTATGCGTTATGCGTTATGCGTTATGCGTTATGCGTTATGCGTTATTCGTTATGTGTTAGGCGATATACGTTTTGCGGTATTCGTTATGCGTTATGCGTTATGCGTTATTCGTTATGAGTAATGAGTTATAAGTTATGCGTTATGCGTTATGCTTTATGCATTATGCGTTATGCGTTATGCGTTATGCGTTATGCGTTATGCGTTATGCGTTATGCTTTATGCGTTATGCGTTACTCCTTATGAGTTATGAGTTATAAGTTATGCGTAATGCGTTATGCGTTATGCGTTATGAGTTATGCGTTATGCGATATGCGTTATGCTTTATGCGTTATGCGTTATGAGTTATACGTTATGCGTTATGCTTTATGCGTTATGCGTTATGCGTTATATGTTATGCGTTATGCGTTATGCTTTATGCGTTATGCGTTATGCGTTGTGCGTTATACGTTTGCGTTATGCGTTATGCGTTATGCGTTATACGGTATGCGTTATGCGTTATGCGTTTGCGTTATGCGTTATGCGTTATGCGTTATGCGTTATGCTTTATTCGTTATGCGTTATGAGTTATACGTTATGCGTTATGCGTTATGCGTTGTGCGTTATGCGTTATGCGTTACGCGTTATGCGTTATGCGTTACGCGTTATGCGTTATGCGTTATGCTTTATGCGATATGCGTTACTCCTTATGAGTTATGAGTTATAAGTTATGCGTAATGCGTTATGCGTTATGCGTTATGCTTTATGCGTTATGCGTTATGCGTTATGCGTTATGCGTTATGCGTTACGCTTTATGCGTTATGCATTATGCGTTATGCGTTATGCGTTATGCATTATGCGTTATGCGTTATGCGTGATGCGTTATGCGTTAAGCGTTATGCGTTTTGCTGTATTCGTTATGCGTTGAGCATTATGCGTTATGCGTTATGTGTTATGCGTTATGCATTATGCGTTATGCGTTATGCGTTATATGTTAAGCGTTATGCGTTTTGCTTTATTCATTAGGCGTTGTGCATTATGAGTTATGCGTTATGTGTTATGCTTTATGCGTTATGCGTTATGCGTTACGCTTTATGCGTTATGCATTATGCGTTATGCGTTATGCGTTATGCGTTATGCGTTATGCATTATGCGTTATGCGTTATGCGTGATCCGTTATGCGTTAAGCGTTATGCGTTTTGCTGTATTCGTAATGCGTTGTGCATTATGTGTTATGCGTTATGTGTTATGCGTTATGCGTTATGCGTTATACGTTATGCGTTATGCGTTATGCGTGCTCCGTTATGTGTTAGGCGATATACGTTTTGCGGTATTCGTTATGCGTTATGCGTTATGCGTTATGCGTTATCCGTTGTTCGTTATGCGTTATGCGTTGTGCGTTATACGTTTGCGTTATGCGTTATGCGTTATACGGTATGCGTTATGCGTTATACGTTATGCGTTATGCGTTATGCGATATGCGTTATGCGTTATGCGTTATGCTTTATGCGTTGTGCGTTATTAGTTACACGTTATGCGTTATGCGTTATGCGTTATGCGTTAGGGGTTATGCGTTATGCGTTATGCGTTAGGCGTTATGCGTTATGCGTTATGCGTTATGCGTTATGAGTTATACGTTATGCGTTATGCGTTACGGGTTATGCGTTATGCGTTATACGTTATGCTTTATGCGTTATGCATTATGCGTTATGCGTTATGCGATATGCGTTATCCGTTATGCGTTATGCGTTATTCGTTATGATTAATGAGTTATAAGTTATGCGTTATGCGTTATGCTTTATGCGTTATGCGTTATGCGTTATGCGTTATGCGTTATGCGTTATGCGTTATGCGTTATGCGTTTTGCGTTATGCGTTATGCGTTATGCGTTGTGCGTTATACGTTTGCGTTATGCGTTATGCTTTATGCGTTATGCGTTATGCGTTATGCGTTATGCGTTATGCGTTATGCGATATGCGTTATGCCTTATGCGTTATGTGTTATGCGTTATGCGTTATGCGTTATGCGTTATGCGTTATGCGTTATGCATTATGCATTATGCGTTATGCGTTATGCGTTATGCGTTATTCGTTATGAGTAATGAGTTATAAGTTATGCGTTATGCGTTATGCTTTATGCATTATGCGTTATGCGTTATGCGTTATGCGTTATGCCTTATGCGTTATGCGTTATGCTTTATGCGTTATGCGTTACTCCTTATGAGTTATGAGTTATAAGTTATGCGTAATGCGTTATGCGTTATGCGTTATGCTTTATGCGTTATGCGTTATGCGTTATGCGTTATGCGTTATGCGTTATGCGTTATGCGTTATGCGTTATGCGTTATGCGTTATGCGTTATGCGTTATGCGTTATTCGTTATGTGTTAGGCGATATACGTTTTGCGGTATTCGTTATGCGTTATGCGTTATGCGTTATTCGTTATGAGTAATGAGTTATAAGTTATGCGTTATGCGTTATGCTTTATGCATTATGCGTTATGCGTTATGCGTTATGCGTTATGCGTTATGCGTTATGCGTTATGCTTTATGCGTTATGCATTATGCGTTATGCGTTATGCGTTATGCATTATGCGTTATGCGTTATGCGTGATGCGTTATGCGTTAAGCGTTATGCGTTTTGCTGTATTCGTTATGCGTTGAGCATTATGCGTTATGCGTTATGTGTTATGCGTTATGCATTATGCGTTATGCGTTATGCGTTATGCGTTAAGCGTTATGAGTTTTGCTGTATTCATTATGCGTTGTGCATTATGAGTTATGCGTTATGTGTTATGCTTTATGCGTTATGCGTTATGCGTTACGCTTTATGCGTTATGCATTATGCGTTATGCGTTATGCGTTATGCGTTATGCATTATGCGTTATGCGTTATGCGTGATCCGTTATGCGTTAAGCGTTATGCGTTTTGCTGTATTCGTAATGCGTTGTGCATTATGTGTTATGCGTTATGTGTTATGCGTTATGCGTTATGCGTTATACGTTATGCGTTATGCGTTATGCGTGATCCGTTATGTGTTAGGCGATATACGTTTTGCGGTATTCGTTATGCGTTATGCGTTATGCGTTATGCGTTATCCGTTGTTCGTTATGCGTTATGCGTTGTGCGTTATACGTTTGCGTTATGCGTTATGCGTTATACGGTATGCGTTATGCGTTATACGTTATGCGTTATACGTTATGCGATATGCGTTATGCGTTATGCGTTATGCTTTATGCGTTGTGCGTTATTAGTTACACGTTATGCGTTATGCGTTATGCGTTATGCGTTAGGGGTTATGCGTTATGCGTTATGCGTTAGGCGTTATGCGTTATGCGTTATGCGTTATGCGTTATGAGTTATACGTTATGCGTTATGCGTTACGGGTTATGCGTTATGCGTTATACGTTATGCTTTATGCGTTATGCATTATGCGTTATGCGTTATGCGATATGCGTTATCCGTTATGCGTTATGCGTTATTCGTTATGAGTAATGAGTTATAAGTTATGCGTTATGCGTTATGCTTTATGCGTTATGCGTTATGCGTTATGCGTTATGCGTTATGCGTTATGCGTTATGCGTTATGCGTTTTGCGTTATGCGTTATGCGTTATGCGTTGTGCGTTATACGTTTGCGTTATGCGTTATGCTTTATGCGTTATGCGTTATGCGTTATGCGTTATGCGTTATGCGTTATGCGATATGCGTTATGCCTTATGCGTTATGTGTTATGCGTTATGCGTTATGCGTTATGCGTTATGCGTTATGCGTTATGCGTTATGCATTATGCATTATGCGTTATGCGTTATGCGTTATGCGTTATTCGTTATGAGTAATGAGTTATAAGTTATGCGTTATGCGTTATGCTTTATGCATTATGCGTTATGCGTTATGCGTTATGCGTTATGCCTTATGCGTTATGCGTTATGCTTTATGCGTTATGCGTTACTCCTTATGAGTTATGAGTTATAAGTTATGCATTATGCGTTATGCGTTATGCGTTATATGTTATGCGTTATGCGTTATGCTTTATGCGTTATGCGTTATGCGTTGTGCGTTATACGTTTGCGTTATGCGTTATGCGTTATGCGTTATACGGTATGCGTTATGCGTTATGCGTTTGCGTTATGCGTTATGCGTTATGCGTTATGCGTTATGCTTTATTCGTTATGCGTTATGAGTTATACGTTATGCGTTATGCGTTATGCGTTGTGCGTTATGCGTTATGCGTTACGCGTTATGCGTTATGCGTTATGCTTTATGCGATATGCGTTACTCCTTATGAGTTATGAGTTATAAGTTATGCGTAATGCGTTATGCGTTATGCGTTATGCTTTATGCGTTATGCGTTATGCGTTATGCGTTATGCGTTATGCGTTATGCTTTATGCGTTATGCGTTACTCCTTATGAGTTATGAGTTATAAGTTATGCGTAATGCGTTATGCGTTATGCGTTATGCGTTATGCGTTATGCGTTATGCGTTATGCGTTATGCGTTATGCTTTATGCGTTATGCGTTATGAGTTATACGTTATGCGTTATGCATTATGCGTTATGCGTTATGCGTTATGCGTTATATGTTATGCGTTATGCGTTATGCTTTATGCGTTATGCGTTATGCGTTGTGCGTTATACGTTTGCGTTATGCGTTATGCGTTATGCGTTATACGGTATGCGTTATGCGTTATGCGTTTGCGTTATGCGTTATGCGTTATGCGTTATGCGTTATGCTTTATTCGTTATGCGTTATGAGTTATACGTTATGCGTTATGCGTTATGCGTTGTGCGTTATGCGTTATGCGTTATGCGTTATGCGATATGCGTCATGCATCAAGCCTTATGCGATATGCGATATGCGTCATGCATCAAACCTTATGCATTATGGGTAATGCGTTAACGTTATGCGTTATGCGTTATGATTTATGCTTTATGCGTTATGCGTTATGCGTGATCCGACATGCGTTATGCATTTTGCGTTATGCGTTATTCGTTATGAGTTATGAGTTATAAGTTATGCGTAATGCGTTATGCGTTATGCGTTATGCCTTATGCGTTATGCGTTATTCGTTATGCATTATGCTTTATCCGTTATGCGTTATGCGTTATGCTTTATGCGTTATGCGTTATGCGTTATGCGTTATGCGTTATGCGTTATGCGTTATGCGTTATGCGCTATGCGTTATACGGTATGCGTTATGCGTTATGCGTTATGCGTTATGCGTTATGCGTTATGCGTTATGCGTTATGCGTTATGCGTTATGCGTTATGCGTTATGCGTTATGCGTTATGCTTTATGCGTTATGCGTCATGCGTTATGCTTTATGCGTTATGCGTTACTCCTTATGAGTTATGGGTTATAAGTTATGCGTAATGCGTTATACGTTATGCGTTATGCATTATGCTTTATCCGTTATGCGTTATGCGTTATGCTTTATGCTTTATGCGTTATGCGTTATGAGTTATGAGTAATGAGTTATAAGTTATGTGTTATGCGTTATTCGTTATGAGTAATGAGTTATAAGTTATGCGTTATGCGTTATGCTTTATGCGTTATGCGTTATGCTTTATGCGTTATGCGTTACTCCTTATGAGTTATGAGTTATAAGTTATGCGTAATGCGGTATGCGTTATACGTTATACGTTATGCGTTATGCGTTATGCGTTATGCGTTATGCGTTATGCATTATGCGTTATGCGTTATGCGTTATGCGTTAAGCGTTATGCGTTTTGCTGTATTCATTATGCGTTGTGCATTATGAGTTATGCGTTATGTGTTATGCTTTATGCGTTATGCGTTATGCGTTACGCTTTATGCGTTATGCATTATGCGTTATGCGTTATGCGTTATGCATTATGCGTTATGCGTTATGCGTGATCCGTTATGCGTTAAGCGTTATGCGTTTTGCTGTATTCGTAATGCGTTGTGCATTATGTGTTATGCGTTATGTGTTATGCGTTATGCGTTATGCGTTATACGTTATGCGTTATGCGTTATGCGTGATCCGTTATGTGTTAGGCGATATACGTTTTGCGGTATTCGTTATGCGTTATGCGTTATGCGTTATGCGTTATCCGTTGTTCGTTATGCGTTATGCGTTGTGCGTTATACGTTTGCGTTATGCGTTATGCGTTATACGGTATGCGTTATGCGTTATACGTTATGCGTTATGCGTTATGCGATATGCGTTATGCGTTATGCGTTATGCTTTATGCGTTGTGCGTTATTAGTTACACGTTATGCGTTATGCGTTATGCGTTAGGGGTTATACGTTATGCGTTATGCGTTATGCGTTATGCGTTATGCGTTATGCGTTATGCGTTATGCGTTATTCGTTATGCATTATGCTTTATCCGTTATGCGTTATGCGTTATGCGTGATGAGTTATACGTTATGCGTTATGCATTATGCGTTATGCGTTATGCGTTATGCGTTATATGTTATGCGTTATGCGTTATGCGTTATGCGTTATGCGTTATGCGTTATGCGTTGTGCGTTATACGTTTGCGTTATGCGTTATGCGTTATGCGTTATACGGTATGCGTTATGCGTTATGCGTTTGCGTTATGCGTTATGCGTTATGCGTTATTCGTTATGCGTTATGCGTTATGCGTTATGAGTTATACGTTATGCGTTATGCGTTATGCGTTGTGCGTTATGCGTTATGCGTTATGCGTTATGCGTTTGCGTTATGCGTTATGCGTTATGCGTTATGCGTTATGCGTTATGCGTTATGCGTTATGCGTTATGCGTTATGCTTTATGCGTTATGCGTTATGAGTTATACGTTATGCGTTATGCGTTATGCGTTGTGCGTTATGCGTTATGCGTTACGCGTTATGCGTTATGCGTTATGCTTTATGCGATATGCGTTACTCCTTATGAGTTATGAGTTATAAGTTATGCGTAATGCGTTATGCGTTATGCGTTATGCGTTATGCGTTATGCGTTATTCGTTATGAGTAATGAGTTATAAGTTATGCGTTATGCGTTATGCTTTATGCATTATGCGTTATGCGTTATGCGTTTTGCGTTATGCGTTATGCGTTATGCGTTATGCGTTATGCGTTATGCGTTATGCGTTGTGCGTTATACGTTTGCGTTATGCGTTATGCGTTATGCGTTATACGGTATGCGTTATGCGTTATGCGTTTGCGTTATGCGTTATGCGTTATGCGTTATGCGTTATGCGTTATGCGTTATGCGTTATGCGTTATGCTTTATGCGTTGTGCGTTATTAGTTACACGTTATGCGTTATGCGTTATGCGTTATGCGTTAGGGGTTATGCGTTATGCGTTAAGCGTTAGGCGTTATGCGTTATGCGTTATGCGTTATGCGTTATGAGTTATACGTTATGCGTTATGCGTTAGGGGTTATGCGTTATGCGTTATGCGTTATGCTTTATGCGTTATGCATTATGCGTTATGCGTTATGCGATATGCGTTATCCGTTATGCGTTATGCGTTATTCGTTATGAGTAATGAGTTATAAGTTATGCGTTATGCGTTATGCTTTATGCGTTATGCGTTATGCGTTATGCGTTATGCGTTATGCGTTATGCGTTACTCCTTATGAGTTATGAGTTATAAGTTATGCGTAATGCGTTATGCGTTATGCGTTATGCTTTATGCGTTATGCGTTATGCGTTATGCGTTATGCGTTATGCGTTATGCGTGATCCGTTATGCGTTATGCGTTATGCGTTATGCGTTATGCGTTATGCGTTATGCGTTATGCGTTATGCGTTATGCGTTATGCGTTATGCGTTATGCGTTATGCGTTATGCGTTATGCGTTATGCGTTATGCGTTATGCGTTATGCATTATGCGTTATGCGTTATGCGTTATGCGTTATGCGTTATTCGTTATGAGTAATGAGTTATAAGTTATGCGTTATGCGTTATGCTTTATGCATTATGCGTTATGCGTTATGCGTTATGCGTTATGCGTTATGCGTTATGCGTTATGCGTTATGCGTTATGCGTTATGCGTTATGCGTTATGTTTTATGCGTTATGCGTTACTCCTTATGAGTTATGAGTTATAAGTTATGCGTAATGCGTTATGCGTTATGCGTTATGCTTTATGCGTTATGCGTTATGCGTTATGCGTTATGCGTGATCCGTTATGCGTTATGCGTTATGCGTTATGCGTTATGCGTTGTGCGTTATACGTTTGCGTTATGCGTTATGCGTTATGCGTTATGCGTTATACGGTATGCGTTATGCGTTATGCGTTTGCGTTATGCGTTATGCTTTATGCGTTATGCGTTATGAGTTATGAGTAATGAGTTATAAGTTATGCGTTATGCGTTATTCGTTATGAGTAATGAGTTATAAGTTATGCGTTATGCGTTATGCTTTATGCGTTATGCGTTATGCTTTATGCGTTATGCGTTACTCCTTATGAGTTATGAGTTATAAGTTATGCGTAATGCGGTATGCGTTATACGTTATACGTTATGCGTTATGCGTTATGCGTTATGCGTTATGCGTTATGCGTTATGCATTATGCGTTATGCGTTATGCGTTATGCGTTAAGCGTTATGCGTTTTGCTGTATTCATTATGTGTTGTGCATTATGAGTTATGCGTTATGTGTTATGCTTTATGCGTTATGCGTTATGCGTTACGCTTTATGCGTTATGCATTATGCGTTATGCGTTATGCGTTATGCATTATGCGTTATGCGTTATGCGTGATCCGTTATGCGTTAAGCGTTATGCGTTTTGCTGTATTCGTAATGCGTTGTGCATTATGTGTTATGCGTTATGTGTTATGCGTTATGCGTTATACGTTATGCGTTATGCGTTTTGCGGTATTCGTTATGCGTTATGCGTTATGCGTTATGCGTTATCCGTTGTTCGTTATGCGTTATGCGTTGTGCGTTATACGTTTGCGTTATGCGTTATGCGTTATACGGTATGCGTTATGCGTTATACGTTATGCGTTATGCGTTATGCGATATGCGTTATGTGTTATGCGTTATGCTTTATGCGTTGTGCGTTATTAGTTACACGTTATGCGTTATACGTTATGCGTTATGCGTTTTGCGGTATTCGTTATGCGTTATGCGTTATGCGTTATGCGTTATCCGTTGTTCGTTATGCGTTATGCGTTGTGCGTTATACGTTTGCGTTATGCGTTATGCGTTATACGGTATGCGTTATGCGTTATACGTTATGCGTTATGCGTTATGCGATATGCGTTATGAGTTATACGTTATGCGTTATGCGTTAGGGGTTATGCGTTATGCGTTATGCGTTATGCTTTATGCGTTATGCATTATGCGTTATGCGTTATGCGATATGCGTTATCCGTTATGCGTCATGCGTTATGCGTTATTCGTTATGAGTAATGAGTTATAAGTTATGCGTTATGCGTTATGCTTTATGCGTTAGGCGTTATGCGTTATGCGTTATGCGTTATGCGTTATGCGTTTTGCGTTAGGCGTTATGCGTTATGCGTTATGCGTTATGCGTTATGCGTTATGCGTGATCCGTTATGCGTTATGCGTTATGCGTTATGCGTTATGCGTTATGCGTTATGCGTTATGCGTTATGCGTTATTCGTTATGAGTAATGAGTTATAAGTTATGCGTTATGCGTTATGCTTTATGCATTATGCGTTATGCGTTATGCGTTTTGCGTTATGCGTTATGCGTTATGCGTTATGCGTTATGCGTTATGCGTTATGCGTTATGCTTTATGCGTTATGCGTTATGAGTTATACGTTATGCGTTATGCATTATGCGTTATGCGTTATGCGTTATGCGTTATATGTTATGCGTTATGCGTTATGCGTTATGCGTTATGCGTTATGCGTTATGCGTTGTGCGTTATACGTTTGCGTTATGCGTTATGCGTTATGCGTTATACGGTATGCGTTATGCGTTATGCGTTTGCGTTATGCGTTATGCGTTATGCGTTATGCGTTATGCGTTATGCTTTATTCGTTATGCGTTATGAGTTATACGTTATGCGTTATGCGTTATGCGTTGTGCGTTATGCGTTATGCGTTACGCGTTATGCGTTATGCGTTATGCGTTATGCGTTATGCGTTATGCGTTATGCGTTATGCGTTATGCGTTATGGGTTATGCGTTATGCGTTATGCGATATGCGTTATGCGTTATGCGTTATGCGTTATGCGTTATGCGTTATGCATTATGCGTTATGCGTTATGCGTTATGCGTTATGCGTTATTCGTTATGAGTAATGAGTTATAAGTTATGCGTTATGCGTTATGCGTTATGCGTTATTCGTTATGCATTATGCTTTATCCGTTATGCGTTATGCGTTATGCTTTATGCGTTATGCGTTATGCGTTATGCGTTATGCGTTATAAGTTATGCGTAATGCGGTATGCGTTATACGTTATACGTTATGCGTTATGCGTTATGCGTTATGCGTTATGCGTTATGCATTATGCGTTATGCGTTATGCGTTATGCGTTAAGCGTTATGCGTTTTGCTGTATTCATTATGCGTTGTGCATTACGAGTTATGCGTTATGTGTTATGCTTTATGCGTTATGCGTTATGCGTTACGCTTTATGCGTTATGCATTATGCGTTATGCGTTATGCGTTATGCGTTATGCATTATGCGTTATGCGTTATGCGTGATCCGTTATGCGTTAAGCGTTATGCGTTTTGCTGTATTCGTAATGCGTTGTGCATTATGTGTTATGCGTTATGTGTTATGCGTTATGCGTTATACGTTATACGTTATGCGTTATGCGTTATGCGTGATCCGTTATGTGTTAGGCGATATACGTTTTGCGGTATTCGTTATGCGTTATGCGTTATGCGTTATGCGTTATCCGTTGTTCGTTATGCGTTATGCGTTGTGCGTTATACGTTTGCGTTATGCTTTATGCGTTATACGGTATGCGTTATGCGTTATACGTTATGCGTTATGCGTTATGCGATATGCGTTATGCTTTATGCGTTATTAGTTACACGTTATGCGTTATGCGTTATGCGTTATGCGTTAGGGGTTATGCGTTATGCGTTATGCGTTAGGCGTTATGCGTTATGCGTTATGCGTTATGCGTTATGAGTTATACGTTATGCGTTATGCGTTACGGGTTATGCGTTATGCGTTATACGTTATGCGTTATGCGTTATGCTTTATGCGTTATGCGTTATGAGTTATACGTTATGCGTTATGCATTATGCGTTATGCGTTATGCGTTATGCGTTATATGTTATGCGTTATGCGTTATGCGTTATGCGTTATGCGTTATGCGTTATGCGTTGTGCGTTATACGTTTGCGTTATGCGTTATGCGTTATACGGTATGCGTTATGCGTTATGCGTTTGCGTTATGCGTTATGCGTTATGCGTTATGCGTTATGCGTTATGCTTTATTCGTTATGCGTTATGAGTTATACGTTATGCGTTATGCGTTATGCGTTGTGCGTTATGCGTTATGCGTTACGCGTTATGCGTTATGCGTTATGCTTTATGCATTATGCGTTATGCGTTATGCGTTATGCGTTATGCGTTATGCGTTATGCGTTATGCTTTATGCGTTATGCGTTACTCCTTATGAGTTATGAGTTATAAGTTATGCGTAATGCGTTATGCGTTATGCGTTATGCGTTATGCGTTATGCGTTATGCGTTATGCGTTATGCTTTATGCGTTATGCGTTATGAGTTATACGTTATGCGTTATGCTTTATGCGTTATGCGTTATGCGTTATATGTTATGCGTTATGCGTTATGCTTTATGCGTTATGCGTTATGCGTTGTGCGTTATACGTTTGCGTTATGCGTTATGCGTTATGCGTTATACGGTATGCGTTATGCGTTATGCGTTTGCGTTATGCGTTATGCGTTATGCGTTATGCGTTATGCTTTATTCGTTATGCGTTATGAGTTATACGTTATGCGTTATGCGTTATGCGTTGTGCGTTATGCGTTATGCGTTACGCGTTATGCGTTATGCGTTATGCTTTATGCGATATGCGTTACTCCTTATGAGTTATGAGTTATAAGTTATGCGTAATGCGTTATGCGTTATGCGTTATGCTTTATGCGTTATGCGTTATGCGTTATGCGTTATGCGTTATGCGTTACGCTTTATGCGTTATGCATTATGCGTTATGCGTTATGCGTTATGCATTATGCGTTATGCGTTATGCGTGATGCGTTATGCGTTAAGCGTTATGCGTTTTGCTGTATTCGTTATGCGTTGTGCATTATGTGTTATGCGTTATGTGTTATGCGTTATGCATTATGCGTTATGCGTTATGCGTTATGCGTTAAGCGTTATGCGTTTTGCTGTATTCATTATGCGTTGTGCATTATGAGTTATGCGTTATGTGTTATGCTTTATGCGTTATGCGTTATGCGTTACGCTTTATGCGTTATGCATTATGCGTTATGCGTTATGTGTTATGCGTTATGCATTATGCGTTATGCGTTATGCGTGATCCGTTATGCGTTAAGCGTTATGCGTTTTGCTGTATTCGTAATGCGTTGTGCATTATGTGTTATGCGTTATGTGTTATGCGTTATGCGTTATGCGTTATACGTTATGCGTTATGCGTTATGCGTGATCCGTTATGTGTTAGGCGATATACGTTTTGCGGTATTCGTTATGCGTTATGCGTTATGCGTTATGCGTTATCCGTTGTTCGTTATGCGTTATGCGTTGTGCGTTATACGTTTGCGTTATGCGTTATGCGTTATACGGTATGCGTTATGCGTTATACGTTATGCGTTATGCGTTATGCGATATGCGTTATGCGTTATGCGTTATGCTTTATGCGTTGTGCGTTATTAGTTACACGTTATGCGTTATGCGTTATGCGTTATGCGTTAGGGGTTATGCGTTATGCGTTATGCGTTAGGCGTTATGCGTTATGCGTTATGCGTTATGCGTTATGAGTTATACGTCATGCGTTATGCGTTACGGGTTATGCGTTATGCGTTATACGTTATGCTTTATGCGTTATGCATTATGCTTTATGCGTTATGCGATATGCGTTATCCGTTATGCGTTATGCGTTATTCGTTATGAGTAATGAGTTATAAGTTATGCGTTATGCGTTATGCTTTATGCGTTATGCGTTATGCGTTATGCGTTATGCGTTATGCGTTATGCGTTATGCGTTTTGCGTTATGCGTTATGCGTTATGCGTTGTGCGTTATACGTTTGCGTTATGCGTTATGCTTTATGCGTTATGCGTTATGCGTTATGCGTTATGCGTTATGCGTTATGCGATATGCGTTATGCCTTATGCGTTATGTGTTATGCGTTATGCGTTATGCGTTATGCGTTATGCGTTATGCGTTATGCGTTATGCATTATGCATTATGCGTTATGCGTTATGCGTTATGCGTTATTCGTTATGAGTAATGAGTTATAAGTTATGCGTTATGCGTTATGCTTTATGCATTATGCGTTATGCGTTATGCGTTATGCGTTATGCCTTATGCGTTATGCGTTATGCTTTATGCGTTATGCGTTACTCCTTATGAGTTATGAGTTATAAGTTATGCGTAATGCGTTATGCGTTATGCGTTATGCTTTATGCGTTATGCGTTATGCGTTATGCGTTATACGTTATGCGTTATTAGTTACACGTTATGCGTTATGCGTTATGCGTTATGCGTTAGGGGTTATGCGTTATGCGTTATGCGTTAGGCGTTATGCGTTATGCGTTATGCGTTATGCGTTATGAGTTATACGTTATGCGTTATGCGTTACGGGTTATGCGTTATGCGTTATACGTTATGCGTTATGCGTTATGCTTTATGCGTTATGCGTTATGAGTTATACGTTATGCGTTATGCATTATGCGTTATGCGTTATGCGTTATGCGTTATATGTTATGCGTTATGCGTTATGCGTTATGCGTTATGCGTTATGCGTTATGCGTTATGCGTTGTGCGTTATACGTTTGCGTTATGCGTTATGCGTTATACGGTATGCGTTATGCGTTATGCGTTTGCGTTATGCATTATGCATTATGCGTTATGCGTTATGCGTTATTCGTTATGAGTAATGAGATATAAGTTATGCGTTATGCGTTATGCTTTATGCATTATGCGTTATGCGTTATGCGTTATGCGTTATGCCTTATGCGTTATGCGTTATGCTTTATGCGTTATGCGTTACTCCTTATGAGTTATGAGTTATAAGTTATGCGTAATGCGTTATGCGTTATGCGTTATGCTTTATGCGTTATGCGTTATACGTTATGCTTTATGCGTTATGCGTTATGCGTTATGCGTTATGCGTTATGCGTTATGCGTTATGCGTTATGCGTTATGCGTTATGCGTTATGCGTTATTCGTTATGTGTTAGGCGATATACGTTTTGCGGTATTCGTTATGCGTTATGCGTTATGCGTTATTCGTTATGAGTAATGAGTTATAAGTTATGCGTTATGCGTTATGCTTTATGCATTATGCGTTATGCGTTATGCGTTATGCGTTATGCGTTATGCGTTATGCGTTATGCGTTATGCTTTATGCGTTATGCGTTACTCCTTATGAGTTATGAGTTATAAGTTATGCGTAATGCGTTATGCGTTATGCGTTATGCGTTATGCGTTATGCGTTATGCGTTATGCTTTATGCGTTATGCGTTATGAGTTATACGTTATGCGTTATGCTTTATGCGTTATGCGTTATGCGTTATATGTTATGCGTTATGCGTTATGCTTTATGCGTTATGCGTTATGCGTTGTGCGTTATACGTTTGCGTTATGCGTTATGCGTTATGCGTTATACGGTATGCGTTATGCGTTATGCGTTTGCGTTATGCGTCATGCGTTATGCGTTATGCGTTATGCTTTATTCGTTATGCGTTATGAGTTATACGTTATGCGTTATGCGTTATGCGTTGTGCGTTATGCGTTATGCGTTACGCGTTATGCGTTATGCGTTATGCTTTATGCGATATGCGTTACTCCTTATGAGTTATGAGTTATAAGTTATGCGTAATGCGTTATGCGTTATGCGTTATGCTTTATGCGTTATGCGTTACGCTTTATGCGTTATGCATTATGCGTTATGCGTTTTGCGTTATGCATTATGCGTTATGCGTTATGCGTGATGCGTTATGCGTTAAGCGTTATGCGTTTTGCTGTATTCGTTATGCGTTGAGCATTATGCGTTATGCGTTATGTGTTATGCGTTATGCATTATGCGTTATGCGTTATGCGTTATGCGTTAAGCGTTATGCGTTTTGCTGTATTCATTATGCGTTGTGCATTATGAGTTATGCGTTATGTGTTATGCTTTATGCGTTATGCGTTATGCGTTACGCTTTATGCGTTATGCATTATGCGTTATGCGTTATGCGTTATGCGTTATGCATTATGCGTTATGCGTTATGCGTGATCCGTTATGCGTTAAGCGTTATGCGTTTTGCTGTATTCGTAATGCGTTGTGCATTATGTGTTATGCGTTATGTGTTATGCGTTATGCGTTATGCGTTATACGTTATGCGTTATGCGTTATGCGTGATCCGTTATGTGTTAGGCGATATACGTTTTGCGGTATTCGTTATGCGTTATGCGTTATGCGTTATGCGTTATCCGTTGTTCGTTATGCGTTATGCGTTGTGCGTTATACGTTTGCGTTATGCGTTATGCGTTATACGGTATGCGTTATGCGTTATACGTTATGCGTTATGCGATATGCGTTATGCGTTATGCGTTATGCTTTATGCGTTGTGCGTTATTAGTTACACGTTATGCGTTATGCGTTATGCGTTATGCGTTAGGGGTTATGCGTTATGCGTTATGCGTTAGGCGTTATGCGTTATGCGTTATGCGTTATGCGTTATGAGTTATACGTTATGCGTTATGCGTTACGGGTTATGCGTTATGCGTTATACGTTATGCTTTATGCGTTATGCATTATGCGTTATGCGTTATGCGATATGCGTTATCCGTTATGCGTTATGCGTTATTCGTTATGAGTAATGAGTTATAAGTTATGCGTTATGCGTTATGCTTTATGCGTTATGCGTTATGCGTTATGCGTTATGCGTTATGCGTTATGCGTTATGCGTTTTGCGTTATGCGTTATGCGTTATGCGTTGTGCGTTATACGTTTGCGTTATGCGTTATGCTTTATGCGTTATGCGTTATGCGTTATGCGTTATGCGTTATGCGTTATGCGATATGCGTTATGCCTTATGCGTTATGTGTTATGCGTTATGCGTTATGCGTTATGCGTTATGCGTTCTGCGTTATGCGTTATGCATTATGCATTATGCGTTATGCGTTATGCGTTATGCGTTATTCGTTATGAGTAATGAGTTATAAGTTATGCGTTATGCGTTATGCTTTATGCATTATGCGTTATGCGTTATGCGTTATGCGTTATGCCTTATGCGTTATGCGTTATGCTTTATGCGTTATGCGTTACTCCTTATGAGTTATGAGTTATAAGTTATGCGTAATGCGTTATGCGTTATGCGTTATGCTTTATGCGTTATGCGTTATGCGTTATGCGTTATGCGTTATGCGTTATGCGTTATGCGTTATGCGTTATGCGTTATGCGTTATGCGTTATGCGTTATGCGTTATGCGTTATGCGTTATGCGTTATGCGTTATGCGTTATGCGTTATGCGTTATTCGTTATGTGTTAGGCGATATACGTTTTGCGGTATTCGTTATGCGTTATGCGTTATGCGTTATTCGTTATGAGTAATGAGTTATAAGTTATGCGTTATGCGTTATGCTTTATGCATTATGCGTTATGCGTTATGCGTTATGCGTTATGCGTTATGCGTTATGCGTTATGCGTTATGCTTTATGCGTTATGCGTTACTCCTTATGAGTTATGAGTTATAAGTTATGCGTAATGCGTTATGCGTTATGCGTTATGCGTTATGCGTTATGCGTTATGCGTTATGCGTTATGCGTTATGCTTTATGCGTTATGCGTTATGAGTTATACGTTATGCGTTATGCATTATGCGTTATGCGTTATGCGTTATATGTTATGCGTTATGCGTTATGCTTTATGCGTTATGCGTTATGCGTTGTGCGTTATACGTTTGCGTTATGCGTTATGCGTTATGCGTTATACGGTATGCGTTATGCGTTATGCGTTTGCGTTATGCGTTATGCGTTATGCGTTATGCGTTATGCGTTATGCTTTATTCGTTATGCGTTATGAGTTATACGTTATGCGTTATGCGTTATGCGTTGTGCGTTATGCGTTATGCGTTACGCGTTATGCGTTATGCGTTATGCTTTATGCGATATGCGTTACTCCTTATGAGTTATGAGTTATAAGTTATGCGTAATGCGTTATGCGTTATGCGTTATGCTTTATGCGTTATGCGTTATGCGTTATGCGTTATGCGTTATGCGTTATGCTTTATGCGTTATGCGTTACTCCTTATGAGTTATGAGTTATAAGTTATGCGTAATGCGTTATGCGTTATGCGTTATGCGTTATGCGTTATGCGTTATGCGTTATGCGTTATGCGTTATGCTTTATGCGTTATGCGTTATGAGTTATACGTTATGCGTTATGCATTATGCGTTATGCGTTATGCGTTATGCGTTATATGTTATGCGTTATGCGTTATGCTTTATGCGTTATGCGTTATGCGTTGTGCGTTATACGTTTGCGTTATGCGTTATGCGTTATGCGTTATGCGTTATGCGTTATGCGATATGCGTCATGCATCAAGCCTTATGCGATATGCGATATGCGTCATGCATCAAACCTTATGCATTATGGGTAATGCGTTAACGTTATGCGTTATGCGTTATGATTTATGCTTTATGCGTTATGCGTTATGCGTGATCCGACATGCGTTATGCATTTTGCGTTATGCGTTATTCGTTATGAGTTATGAGTTATAAGTTATGCGTAATGCGTTATGCGTTATGCGTTATGCCTTATGCGTTATGCGTTATTCGTTATGCATTATGCTTTATCCGTTATGCGTTATGCGTTATGCTTTATGCGTTATGCGTTATGCGTTATGCGTTATGCGTTATGCGTTATGCGTTATGCGTTATGCGCTATGCGTTATACGGTATGCGTTATGCGTTATGCGTTATGCGTTATGCGTTATGCGTTATGCGTTATGCGTTATGCGTTATGCGTTATGCGTTATGCGTTATGCGTTATGCTTTATGCGTTATGCGTCATGCGTTATGCTTTATGCGTTATGCGTTACTCCTTATGAGTTATGGGTTATAAGTTATGCGTAATGCGTTATACGTTATGCGTTATGCATTATGCTTTATCCGTTATGCGTTATGCGTTATTCTTTATGCTTTATGCGTTATGCGTTATGAGTTATGAGTAATGAGTTATAAGTTATGTGTTATGCGTTATTCGTTATGAGTAATGAGTTATAAGTTATGCGTTATGCGTTATGCTTTATGCGTTATGCGTTATGCTTTATGCGTTATGCGTTACTCCTTATGAGTTATGAGTTATAAGTTATGCGTAATGCGGTATGCGTTATACGTTATACGTTATGCGTTATGCGTTATGCGTTATGCGTTATGCGTTATGCATTATGCGTTATGCGTTATGCGTTATGCGTTATGCGTTTTGCTGTATTCATTATGCGTTGTGCATTATGAGTTATGCGTTATGTGTTATGCTTTATGCGTTATGCGTTATGCGTTACGCTTTATGCGTTATGCATTATGCGTTATGCGTTATGCGTTATGCATTATGCGTTATGCGTTATGCGTGATCCGTTATGCGTTAAGCGTTATGCGTTTAGCTGTATTCGTAATGCGTTGTGCATTATGTGTTATGCGTTATGTGTTATGCGTTATGCGTTATGCGTTATACGTTATGCGTTATGCGTTATGCGTGATCCGTTATGTGTTAGGCGATATACGTTTTGCGGTATTCGTTATGCGTTATGCGTTATGCGTTATGCGTTATCCGTTGTTCGTTATGCGTTATGCGTTGTGCGTTATACGTTTGCGTTATGCGTTATGCGTTATACGGTATGCGTTATGCGTTATACGTTATGCGTTATGCGTTATGCGATATGCGTTATGCGTTATGCGTTATGCTTTATGCGTTGTGCGTTATTAGTTACACGTTATGCGTTATGCGTTATGCGTTAGGGGTTATACGTTATGCGTTATGCGTTATGCGTTATGCGTTATGCGTTATGCGTTATGCGTTATGCGTTATTCGTTATGCATTATGCTTTATCCGTTATGCGTTATGCGTTATGCGTTATGAGTTATACGTTATGCGTTATGCATTATGCGTTATGCGTTATGCGTTA
Organism: Lasioglossum morio; assembly: GCA_916610235.2. Lineage (NCBI taxonomy): Eukaryota > Metazoa > Arthropoda > Insecta > Hymenoptera > Halictidae > Lasioglossum > Lasioglossum morio. Next base: position 1,555,620 of record CAKAJA020000459.1, on the reverse strand, counting down.
TGCGTTATGCGTTATATGTTATGCGTTATGCGTTATGCGTTATGCGTTATGCGTTATGCGTTATGCGTTGTGCGTTATACGTTTGCGTTATGCGTTATGCGTTATGCGTTATACGGTATGCGTTATGCGTTATGCGTTTGCGTTATGCGTTATGCGTTATGCGTTATGCGTTATGCGTTATGCGTTATGAGTTATACGTTATGCGTTATGCGTTATGCGTTGTGCGTTATGCGTTATGCGTTATGCGTTATGCGTTTGCGTTATGCGTTATGCGTTATGCGTTATGCGTTATGCGTTATGCGTTATGCGTTATGCGTTATGCTTTATGCGTTATGCGTTATGAGTTATACGTTATGCGTGATGCGTTATGCGTTGTGCGTTATGCGTTATGCGTTACGCATTATGCGTTATGCGTTATGCTTTATGCGATATGCGTTACTCCTTATGAGTTATGAGTTATAAGTTATGCGTAATGCGTTATGCGTTATGCGTTATGCGTTATGCGTTATGCGTTATTCGTTATGAGTAATGAGTTATAAGTTATGCGTTATGCGTTATGCTTTATGCATTATGCGTTATGCGTTATGCGTTTTGCGTTATGCGTTATGCGTTATGCGTTATGCGTTATGCGTTATGCGTTATGCGTTGTGCGTTATACGTTTGCGTTATGCGTTATGCGTTATGCGTTATACGGTATGCGTTATGCGTTATGCGTTTGCGTTATGCGTTATGCGTTATGCGTTATGCGTTATGCGTTATGCGTTATGCTTTATGCGTTGTGCGTTATTAGTTACACGTTATGCGTTATGCGTTATGCGTTATGCGTTAGGGGTTATGCGTTATGCGTTAAGCGTTAGGCGTTATGCGTTATGCGTTATGCGTTATGCGTTATGCGTTATGAGTTATACGTTATGCGTTATGCGTTAGGGGTTATGCGTTATGCGTTATGCGTTATGCTTTATGCGTTATGCATTATGCGTTATGCGTTATGCGATATGCGTTATCCGTTATGCGTTATGCGTTATTCGTTATGAGTAATGAGTTATAAGTTATGCGTTATGCGTTATGCTTTATGCTTTATGCGTTATGCGTTATGCGTTATGCGTTATGCGTTATGCGTTACTCCTTATGAGTTATGAGTTATAAGTTATGCGTAATGCGTTATGCGTTATGCGTTACGCTTTATGCGTTATGCGTTATGCGTTATGCGTTATGCGTTATGCGTTATGCGTGATCCGTTATGCGTTATGCGTTATGCGTTATGCGTTATGCGTTATGCGTTATGCGTTATGCGTTATGCGTTATGCGTTATGCGTTATGCGTTATGCGTTATGCGTTATTCGTTATGAGTAATGAGTTATAAGTTATGCGTTATGCGTTATGCTTTATGCATTATGCTTTATGCGTTATGCGTTTTGCGTTATGCGTTATGCGTTATGCGTTATGCTTTATGCGTTATGCGTTATGAGTTATACGTTATGCGTTATGCATTATGCGTTATGCGTTATGCGTTATGCGTTATATGTTATGCGTTATGCGTTATGCGTTATGCGTTATGCGTTGTGCGTTATACGTTTGCGTTATGCGTTATGCGTTATGCGTTATACGGTATGCGTTATGCGTTTGCGTTATGCGTTATGCGTTATGCGTTATGCGTTATGCGTTATGCGTTATGCGTTATGCGTTATGCGTTATGCTTTATGCGTTATGCGTTATGAGTTATACGTTATGCGTTATGCGTTATGCGTTGTGCGTTATGCGTTATGCGTTACGCGTTATGCGTTATGCGTTATGCTTTATGCGATATGCGTTACTCCTTATGAGTTATGAGTTATAAGTTATGCGTAATGCGTTATGCGTTATGCGTTATGCGTTATGCGTTATTCGTTATGAGTAATGAGTTATAAGTTATGCGTTATGCGTTATGCTTTATGCATTATGCGTTATGCGTTATGCGTTTTGCGTTATGCGTTATGCGTTATGCGTTATGCGTTATGCGTTATGCGTTATGCGTTGTGCGTTATACGTTTGCGTTATGCGTTATGCGTTATGCGTTATACGGTATGCGTTATGCGTTATGCGTTTGCGTTATGCGTTATGCGTTATGCGTTATGCGTTATGCGTTATGCGTTATGCTTTATGCGTTATGCGTTATGAGTTATACGTTATGCGTTATGCGTTATGCGTTGTGCGTTATGCGTTATGCGTTATGCGTTACGCGTTATGCGTTATGCGTTATGCTTTATGCGATATGCGTTACACCTTATGAGTTATGAGTTATAAGTTATGCGTAATGCGTTATGCGTTATGCTTTATGCGTTATGCGTTATGCGTTATGCGTTATGCGTTACGCTTTATGCGTTATGCATTATGCGTTATGCGTTATGTGTTATGCATTATGCGTTATGCGTTATGCATTATGCGTTATGCGTTATGCGTTATGCGTTGTGCGTTATACGTTTGCGTTATGCGTTATGCGTTATGCGTTATACGGTATGCGTTATGCGTTATGCGTTTGCGTTATGCGTTATGAGTTATACGTTATGCGTTATGCGTTATGCGTTGTGCGTTATGCGTTATGCGTTACGCGTTATGCGTTATGCGTTATGCTTTATGCGATATGCGTTACTCCTTATGAGTTATGAGTTATAAGTTATGCGTAATGCGTTATGCGTTATGCTTTATGCGTTATGCGTTATGCGTTATGCGTTATGCGTTATGCGTTACGCTTTATGCGTTATGCATTATGCGTTATGCGTTATGTGTTATGCATTATGCGTTATGCGTTATGCGTGATGCGTTATGCGTTAAGCGTTATGCGTTTTGCTGTATTCGTTATGCGTTGAGCATTATGCGTTATGCGTTATGTGTTATGCGTTATGCGTTATGCGTTATGCGTTATGCGTTATTCGTTATGAGTAATGAGTTATAAGTTATGCGTTATGCGTTATGCTTTATGCATTATGCGTTATGCGTTATGCGTTTTGCGTTATGCGTTATGCGTTATGCGTTATGCGTTATGCGTTATGCGTTATGCGTTGTGCGTTATACGTTTGCGTTATGCGTTATGCGTTATGCGTTATACGGTATGCGTTATGCGTTATGCGTTTGCGTTATGCGTTATGCGTTATGCGTTATGCGTTATGCGTTATGCGTTATGCTTTATGCGTTATGCGTTATGAGTTATACGTTATGCGTTATGCGTTATGCGTTGTGCGTTATGCGTTATGCGTTATGCGTTACGCGTTATGCGTTATGCGTTATGCTTTATGCGATATGCGTTACACCTTATGAGTTATGAGTTATAAGTTATGCGTAATGCGTTATGCGTTATGCTTTATGCGTTATGCGTTATGCGTTATGCGTTATGCGTTACGCTTTATGCGTTATGCATTATGCGTTATGCGTTATGTGTTATGCATTATGCGTTATGCGTTATGCGTTATGCGTTATGCGTTATGCGTTATGCGTTGTGCGTTATACGTTTGCGTTATGCGTTATGCGTTATGCGTTATACGGTATGCGTTATGCGTTATGCGTTTGCGTTATGCGTTATGAGTTATACGTTATGCGTTATGCGTTATGCGTTGTGCGTTATGCGTTATGCGTTACGCGTTATGCGTTATGCGTTATGCTTTATGCGATATGCGTTACTCCTTATGAGTTATGAGTTATAAGTTATGCGTAATGCGTTATGCGTTATGCTTTATGCGTTATGCGTTATGCGTTATGCGTTATGCGTTATGCGTTACGCTTTATGCGTTATGCATTATGCGTTATGCGTTATGTGTTATGCATTATGCGTTATGCGTTATGCGTTATGCGTTATGCGTTATGCGTTATGCGTTATGCGATATGCGTCATGCATCAAGCCTTATGCGATATGCGATATGCGTCATGCATCAAGCCTTATGCGTTATGGGTTATGCGTTAACGTTATGCGTTATGCGTTATGATTTATGCTTTATGCGTTATGCGTTATGCGTGATCCGACATGCGTTATGCATTTTGCGTTATGCGTTATTCGTTATGAGTTATGAGTTATAAGTTATGCGTAATACGTTATGCGTTATGCGTTATGCATTATGCTTTATTCGTTATGCGTTATGCGTTATGCTTTATGCGTTATGCGTTATGCGTTATGCGTTATGCGTTATGCGTTATGCGTTATGCGTTATGCGTTATTCGTTATGAGTAATGAGTTATAAGTTATGCGTTATGCGTAATGCGTTATGCGTTATGCGTTATGCGTTATGCTTTATGCGTTATGCGTTATGCGTTATGCGTTATGCGTTATGCTTTATGCGTTATGCGTTATGCGTTATGCTTTATGCGTTATTCGTTATGCGTTATGCGTTATGCGTTATGCGTTATGCGTTATGCGTTATGCGTGATCCGACATGCATTATGCGTTATGCGTTATGCGTTATTCGTTATGAGTAATGAGTTATAAGTTATGCGTTATGCGTTATGCTTTATGCATTATGCGTTATGCGTTATGCGTTATGCGTTATGCGTTATGCGTTATGCGTTATGCGTTATGCGTTATGCTTTATGCGTTATGCGTTACTCCTTATGAGTTATGAGTTATAAGTTATGCGTAATCCGTTATGCGTTATGCGTTATGCTTTATGCGTTATGCGTTACGAGTTATACGTTATGCGTTATGCATTATGCGTTATGCGTTATGCGTTATGCGTTATATGTTATGCGTTATGCGTTATGCGTTATGTGTTATGCATTATGCGTTATGCGTTATGCGTGATGCGTTATGCGTTAAGCGTTATGCGTTTTGCTGTATTCGTTATGCGTTGAGCATTATGCGTTATGCGTTATGTGTTATGCGTTATGCGTTATGCGTTATACGTTATGCGTTATGCGTTCTGCGTGATCCGTTATGTGTTAGGCGATATACGTTTTGCGGTATTCGTTATGCGTTATGATTTATGCGTTATGCGTTATGCGTTATGCGTTATGCGTTATGCGTTATGCGTTATGCGTTATGCGTTATGCGTTATGCGTTATGCGTTATGCGTTATGCGTTATGCGATATGCGTCATGCATCAAGCCTTATGCGATATGCGATATGCGTCATGCATCAAGCCTTATGCGTTATGGGTTATGCGTTAACGTTATGCGTTATGCGTTATGATTTATGCTTTATGCGTTATGCGTTATGCGTGATCCGACATGCGTTATGCATTTTGCGTTATGCGTTATTCGTTATGAGTTATGAGTTATAAGTTATGCGTAATACGTTATGCGTTATGCGTTATGCATTATGCTTTATTCGTTATGCGTTATGCGTTATGCTTTATGCGTTATGCGTTATGCGTTATGCGTTATGCGTTATGCGTTATGCGTTATGCGTTATGCGTTATTCGTTATGAGTAATGAGTTATAAGTTATGCGTTATGCGTAATGCGTTATGCGTTATGCGTTATGCGTTATGCTTTATGCGTTATGCGTTATGCGTTATGCGTTATGCGTTATGCTTTATGCGTTATGCGTTATGCGTTATGCTTTATGCGTTATTCGTTATGCGTTATGCGTTATGCGTTATGCGTTATGCGTTATGCGTTATGCGTGATCCGACATGCATTATGCGTTATGCGTTATGCGTTATTCGTTATGAGTAATGAGTTATAAGTTATGCGTTATGCGTTATGCTTTATGCATTATGCGTTATGCGTTATGCGTTATGCGTTATGCGTTATGCGTTATGCGTTATGCGTTATGCGTTATGCTTTATGCGTTATGCGTTACTCCTTATGAGTTATGAGTTATAAGTTATGCGTTATGCGTAATGCGTTATGCGTTATGCGTTATGCGTTATGCTTTATGCGTTATGCGTTATGCGTTATGCGTGATCCGACATGCATTATGCATTTTGCGTTATTCGTTATGAGTTATGAGTTATAAGTTATGCGTAATGCGTTATGCGTTATGCGTTATGCATTATGCTTTATCCGTTATGCGTTATGCGTTATGCTTTATGCGTTATGCGTTATGCGTAATGCGTTATGCGTAATGCGTTATGCGTTATGCGTTATGCGTTATGCTTTATGCGTTATGCGTTATGCGTTATGCTTTATGCGTTATTCGTTATGCGTTATGCGTTATGCGTTATGCGTTATGCGTTATGCGTTATGCGTGATCCGACATGCATTATGCGTTATGCGTTATGCGTTATTCGTTATGAGTAATGAGTTATAAGTTATGCGTTATGCGTTATGCTTTATGCATTATGCGTTATGCGTTATGCGTTATGCGTTATGCGTTATGCGTTATGCGTTATGCGTTATGCGTTATGCGTTATGCTTTATGCGTTATGCGTTACTCCTTATGAGTTATGAGTTATAAGTTATGCGTAATCCGTTATGCGTTATGCGTTATGCTTTATGCGTTATGCGTTACGAGTTATACGTTATGCGTTATGCATTATGCGTTATGCGTTATGCGTTATGCGTTATATGTTATGCGTTATGCGTTATGCGTTATGCGTTATGCGTTATGCGTTATGCGTTGTGCGTTATACGTTTGCGTTATGCGTTATGCGTTTTGCGTTATACGGTATGCGTTATGCGTTATGCGTTTGCGTTATGCGTTATGCGTTATGCGTTATGCATTATGCGTTATGCGTTATGTGTTATGCATTATGCGTTATACGGTATGCGTTATGCGATATGCGATATGCGTCATGCATCAAGCCTTATGCGTTATGGGTTATGCGTTAACGTTATGCGTTATGCGTTATGCTTTATGCGTTATGCGTTATGAGTTATGCGTGATCCGACATGCGTTATGCATTTTGCGTTATGCGTTATTCGTTATGAGTTATGAGTTATAAGTTATGCGTAATACGTTATGCGTTATGCGTTATGCATTATGCTTTATTCGTTATGCGTTATGCGTTATGCTTTATGCGTTATGCGTTATGCGTTATGCGTTATGCGTTATGCGTTATGCGTTATGCGTTATTCGTTATGAGTAATGAGTTATAAGTTATGCGTTATGCGTAATGCGTTATGCGTTATGCGTTATGCGTTATGCTTTATGCGTTATGCGTTATGCGTTATGCGTGATCCGACATGCATTATGCATTTTGCGTTATTCGTTATGAGTTATGAGTTATAAGTTATGCGTAATGCGTTATGCGTTATGCGTTATGCATTATGCTTTATCCGTTATGCGTTATGCGTTATGCTTTATGCGTTATGCGTTATGCGTAATGCGTTATGCGTAATGCGTTATGCGTTATGCGTTATGCGTTATGCTTTATGCGTTATGCGTTATGCGTTATGCTTTATGCGTTATTCGTTATGCGTTATGCGTTATGCGTTATGCGTTATGCGTTATGCGTTATGCGTTATGCGTGATCCGACATGCATTATGCGTTATGCGTTATGCGTTATTCGTTATGAGTAATGAGTTATAAGTTATGCGTTATGCGTTATGCTTTATGCATTATGCGTTATGCGTTATGCGTTATGCGTTATGCGTTATGCGTTATGCGTTATGCGTTATGCGTTATGCTTTATGCGTTATGCGTTACTCCTTATGAGTTATGAGTTATAAGTTATGCGTAATCCGTTATGCGTTATGCGTTATGCTTTATGCGTTATGCGTTACGAGTTATACGTTATGCGTTATGCATTATGCGTTATGCGTTATGCGTTATGCGTTATATGTTATGCGTTATGCGTTATGCGTTATGCGTTATGCGTTATGCGTTATGCGTTGTGCGTTATACGTTTGCGTTATGCGTTATGCGTTTTGCGTTATACGGTATGCGTTATGCGTTATGCGTTTGCGTTATGCGTTATGCGTTATGCGTTATGCATTATGCGTTATGCGTTATGTGTTATGCATTATGCGTTATACGGTATGCGTTATGCGTTATGCGTTTGCGTTATGCGTTATGCGTTATGCGTTATGCGTTATGCGTTATGCGTTATGCGTTATGCGTTATGCTTTATGCGTTATGCGTTATGAGTTATACGTTATGCGTTATGCGTTATGCGTTGTGCGTTATGCGTTATGCGTTACGCGTTATGCGTTATGCGTTATGCTTTATGCGATATGCGTTACTCCTTATGAGTTATGAGTTATAAGTTATGCGTAATGCGTTATGCGTTATGCTTTATGCGTTATGCGTTATGCGTTATGCGTTATGCGTTATGCGTTACGCTTTATGCGTTATGTTTTATGCGTTATGCGTTATGTGTTATGCATTATGCGTTATGCGTTATGCGTGATGCGTTATGCGTTAAGCGTTATGCGTTTTGCTGTATTCGTTATGCGTTGTGCATTATGCGTTATGCGTTATGTGTTATGCGTTATGCGTTATGCGTTATACGTTATGCGTTATGCGTTCTGCGTGATCCGTTATGTGTTAGGCGATATACGTTTTGCGGTATTCGTTATGCGTTATGATTTATGCTTTATGCTTTATGCGTTATGCGTTATGCGTTATGCGTTATGAGTTATGCGTTATGCGTTATGCGTTATGCGTTATGCGTTATGCGTTTTGCGGTATTCGTTATGCGTTGTGCATTATGCGTTATGCGTTGTGCGTTATGGGTTATGATTTATGCGTTATGCGATATGAGTTATGCGTTAAGCGTTATGCGTTATGCGTTATGCGTTATGCGTTATGCGTTATGCGTTATGCGTTATGCGTTATGCGTTATGCGTTATGCGTTATGCGTTATGCGTTATGCGTTATGCGTTATGCGTTATGCGATATCCGTCATGCATCAAGCCTTATGCGATATGCGATATGCGTCATGCATCAAGCCTTATGCGTTATGGGTTATGCGTTAACGTTATGCGTTATGCGTTATGATTTATGCTTTATGCGTTATGCGTTATGCGTGATCCGACATGCGTTATGCATTTTGCGTTATGCGTTATTCGTTATGAGTTATGAGTTATAAGTTATGCGTAATGCGTTATGCGTTATGCGTTATGCATTATGCTTTATCCGTTATGCGTTATGCGTTATGCTTTATGCGTTATGCGTTATGCGTTATGCGTTATGCGTTATGCGTTATGCGTTATGCGTTATTCGTTATGAGTAATGAGTTATAAGTTATGCGTTATGCGTAATGCGTTATGCGTTATGCGTTATGCTTTATGCGTTATGCGTTATGCGTTATGCTTTATGCGTTATTCGTTATCCGTTATGCGTTATGCGTTATGCGATATGCGTTATGCGTTATGCGTGATCCGACATGCATTATGCATTTTGCGTTATTCGTTATGAGTTATGAGTTATAAGTTATGCGTAATGCGTTATGCGTTATGCGTTATGCATTATGCTTTATCCGTTATGCGTTATGCGTTATGCTTTATGCGTTATGCGTTATGCGTTATGCGTTATGCGTAATGCGTTATGCGTTATGCGTTGTGCGTTGTGCGTTATGCGTTATGCGTTACGCGTTATGCGTTATGCGTTATGCTTTATGCGATATGCGTTACTCCTTATGAGTTATGAGTAATAAGTTATGCGTAATGCGTTATGCGTTATGCGTTATGCTTTATGCGTTATGCGTTATGCGTTATGCGTTATGCGTTATGCGTTACGCTTTATGCGTTATGCGTTACGCTTTATGCGTTATGCGTTATGCATTATGCGTTATGCGTTATGCGTGATGCGTTATGCGTTAAGCGTTATGCGTTTTGCTGTATTCGTTATGCGTTGAGCATTATGCGTTATGCGTTATGTGTTATGCGTTATGCGTTATGCGTTATGCGTTATACGTTTTGCGTTATGCGTTATGCGTGATCCGTTATGTGTTAGGCGATATACGTTTTGCGGTATTCGTTATGCGTTATGATTTATGCTTTATGCTTTATGCGTTATGCGTTATGCGTTATGCGTTATGAGTTATGCGTTATGCGTTATGCGTTATGCGTTATGCGTTATGCGTTTTGCGGTATTCGTTATGCGTTGTGCATTATGCGTTATGCGTTGTGCGTTATGGGTTATGATTTATGCGTTATGCGATATGAGTTATGCGTTAAGCGTTATGCGTTATGCGTTATGCGTTATGCGTTATGCGTTATGCGTTATGCGTTATGCGATATGCGTCATGCATCAAGCCTTATGCGATATGCGATATGCGTCATGCATCAAGCCTTATGCATTATGCGTTATGCGATATGAGTTATGCGTTAAGCGTTATGCGTTATGCGTTATGCGTTATGCGTTATGCGTTATGCGTTATGCGTTATGCGATATGCGTCATGCATCAAGCCTTATGCGATATGCGATATGCGTCATGCATCAAGCCTTATGCATTATGCGTTATGCGTTATGCGTTATGCGTTATATGTTATGCGTTATGCGTTATGCGTTATGCGTTATGCGTTATGCGTTATGCGTTGTGCGTTATACGTTTGCGTTATGCTTTATGCGTTATGCGTTATGCGTTATGCGTTATGCGTTATGCGTTACGCTTTATGCGTTATGTTTTATGCGTTATGCGTTATGTGTTATGCATTATGCGTTATGCGTTATGCGTGATGCGTTATGCGTTAAGCGTTATGCGTTTTGCTGTATTCGTTATGCGTTGAGCATTATGCGTTATGCGTTATGTGTTATGCGTTATGCGTTATGCGTTATACGTTATGCGTTATGCGTTCTGCGTGATCCGTTATGTGTTAGGCGATATACGTTTTGCGGTATTCGTTATGCGTTATGATTTATGCTTTATGCTTTATGCGTTATGCGTTATGCGTTATGCGTTATGAGTTATGCGTTATGCGTTATGCGTTATGCGTTATGCGTTATGCGTTATGCGTTATGCGTTATTCGTTATGAGTAATGAGTTATAAGTTATGCGTTATGCGTTATGCGTTATGCGTTATGCGTTATGCTTTATGCGTTATGCGTTATGCGTTATGCTTTATGCGTTATTCGTTATCCGTTATGCGTTATGCGTTATGCGTTATGCGTTATGCGTTATGCGTGATCCGACATGCATTATGCATTTTGCGTTATTCGTTATGAGTTATGAGTTATAAGTTATGCGTAATGCGTTATGCGTTATGCGTTATGCATTATGCTTTATCCGTTATGCGTTATGCGTTATGCTTTATGCGTTATGCGTTATGCGTTATGCGTTATGCGTTATGCGTTATGCGTTATGCGTTGTGCGTTGTGCGTTATGCGTTATGATTTATGCTTTATGCGTTATGCGTTATGCGTGATCCGACATGCGTTATGCATTTTGCGTTATGCGTTATTCGTTATGAGTTATGAGTTATAAGTTATGCGTAATGCGTTATGCGTTATGCGTTATGCATTATGCTTTATCCGTTATGCGTTATGCGTTATGCTTTATGCGTTATGCGTTATGCGTTATGCGTTATGCGTTATGCGTTATGCGTTATGCGTTATTCGTTATGAGTAATGAGTTATAAGTTATGCGTTATGCGTAATGCGTTATGCGTTATGCGTTATGCTTTATGCGTTATGCGTTATGCGTTATGCTTTATGCGTTATTCGTTATCCGTTATGCGTTATGCGTTATGCGATATGCGTTATGCGTTATGCGTGATCCGACATGCATTATGCATTTTGCGTTATTCGTTATGAGTTATAAGTTATGCGTAATGCGTTATGCGTTATGCGTTATGCATTATGCTTTATCCGTTATGCGTTATGCGTTATGCTTTATGCGTTATGCGTTATGCGTTATGCGTTATGCGTAATGCGTTATGCGTTATGCGTTGTGCGTTGTGCGTTATGCGTTATGCGTTACGCGTTATGCGTTATGCGTTATGCTTTATGCGATATGCGTTACTCCTTATGAGTTATGAGTTATAAGTTATGCGTAATGCGTTATGCGTTATGCGTTATGCTTTATGCGTTATGCGTTATGCGTTATGCGTTATGCGTTATGCGTTATGCGTTACGCTTTATGCGTTATGCATTATGCGTTATGCGTTATGCGTTATGCATTATGCGTTATGCGTTATGCGTGATGCGTTATGCGTTAAGCGTTATGCGTTTTGCTGTATTCGTTATGCGTTGAGCATTATGCGTTATGCGTTATGTGTTATGCGTTATGCGTTATGCGTTATGCGTTATACGTTTTGCGTTATGCGTTATGCGTGATCCGTTATGTGTTAGGCGATATACGTTTTGCGGTATTCGTTATGCGTTATGATTTATGCTTTATGCTTTATGCGTTATGCGTTATGCGTTATGCGTTATGAGTTATGCGTTATGCGTTATGCGTTATGCGTTATGCGTTATGCGTTTTGCGGTATTCGTTATGCGTTGTGCATTATGCGTTATGCGTTGTGCGTTATGGGTTATGATTTATGCGTTATGCGATATGAGTTATGCGTTAAGCGTTATGCGTTATGCGTTATGCGTTATGCGTTATGCGTTATGCGTTATGCGTTATGCGATATGCGTCATGCATCAAGCCTTATGCGATATGCGATATGCGTCATGCATCAAGCCTTATGCATTATGCGTTATGCGTTATGCGTTATGCGTTATATGTTATGCGTTATGCGTTATGCGTTATGCGTTATGCGTTATGCGTTATGCGTTGTGCGTTATACGTTTGCGTTATGCGTTATGCGTTTTGCGTTATACGGTATGCGTTATGCGTTATGCGTTTGCGTTATGCGTTATGCGTTATGCGTTATGCATTATGCGTTATGCGTTATGTGTTATGCATTATGCGTTATACGGTATGCGTTATGCGTTATGCGTTTGCGTTATGCGTTATGCGTTATGCGTTATGCGTTATGCGTTATGCGTTATGCGTTATGCGTTATGCTTTATGCGTTATGCGTTATGAGTTATACGTTATGCGTTATGCGTTATGCGTTGTGCGTTATGCGTTATGCGTTACGCGTTATGCGTTATGCGTTATGCTTTATGCGATATGCGTTACTCCTTATGAGTTATGAGTTATAAGTTATGCGTAATGCGTTATGCGTTATGCTTTATGCGTTATGCGTTATGCGTTATGCGTTATGCGTTATGCGTTATGCGTTACGCTTTATGCGTTATGCATTATGCGTTATGCGTTATGCGTTATGCATTATGCGTTATGCGTTATGCGTGATGCGTTATGCGTTAAGCGTTATGCGTTTTGCTGTATTCGTTATGCGTTGAGCATTATGCGTTATGCGTTATGTGTTATGCGTTATGCGTTATGCGTTATACGTTTTGCGTTATGCGTTATGCGTGATCCGTTATGTGTTAGGCGATATACGTTTTGCGGTATTCGTTATGCGTTATGATTTATGCTTTATGCTTTATGCGTTATGCGTTATGCGTTATGCGTTATGAGTTATGCGTTATGCGTTATGCGTTATGCGTTATGCGTTATGCGTTTTGCGGTATTCGTTATGCGTTGTGCATTATGCGTTATGCGTTGTGCGTTATGGGTTATGATTTATGCGTTATGCGATATGAGTTATGCGTTAAGCGTTATGCGTTATGCGTTATGCGTTATGCGTTATGCGTTATGCGTTATGCGTTATGCGATATGCGTCATGCATCAAGCCTTATGCGATATGCGATATGCGTCATGCATCAAGCCTTATGCGTTATGGGTTATGCGTTAACGTTATGCGTTATGCGTTATGATTTATGCTTTATGCGTTATGCGTTATGCGTGATCCGACATGCGTTATGTATTTTGCGTTATGCGTTATTCGTTATGAGTTAGGAGTTATACGTTATGCGTTATGCGTTATGCGATATGCGTTATCCGTTATGCGTTATGCGTTATGCGTTATTCGTTATGAGTAATGAGTTATAAGTTATGCGTTAGGGGTTATGCGTTATGCGTTATGCGTTATGCTTTATGCGTTATGCATTATGCGTTATGCGTTATGCGATATGCGTTATCCGTTATGCGTTATGCGTTATGCGTTATTCGTTATGAGTAATGAGTTATAAGTTATGCGTTATGCGTTATGCGTTATGCTTTATGCGTTATGCGTTATGCGTTATGCGTTATGCGTTATGCGTTATGCGTTATGCGTTATGCGTTTTGCGTTATGCGTTATGCGTTATGAATTATGCGTTATACGTTTGCGTTATGCGTTATGCGTTATGCTTTATGCGTTATGCGTTATGCGTTATGCGTTATGCGATATGCGTTATGCGTTATGCGTTATGCGTTATGCGTTATGCGTTATGCGTTATGCGTTATGCTTTATGCGTTATGCGTTATGAGTTATACGTTATGCGTTATGCGTTATGCGTTGTGCGTTATGCGTTATGCGTTACGCGTTATGCGTTATGCGTTATGCTTTATGCGATATGCGTTACTCCTTATGAGTTATGAGTTATAAGTTATGCGTAATGCGTTATGCGTTATGCTTTATGCGTTATGCGTTATGCGTTATGCGTTATGCGTTATGCGTTACGCTTTATGCGTTATGTTTTATGCGTTATGCGTTATGTGTTATGCATTATGCGTTATGCGTTATGCGTGATGCGTTATGCGTTAAGCGTTATGCGTTTTGCTGTATTCGTTATGCGTTGAGCATTATGCGTTATGCGTTATGTGTTATGCGTTATGCGTTATGCGTTATACGTTATGCGTTATGCGTTCTGCGTGATCCGTTATGTGTTAGGCGATATACGTTTTGCGGTATTCGTTATGCGTTATGATTTATGCTTTATGCTTTATGCGTTATGCGTTATGCGTTATGCGTTATGAGTTATGCGTTATGCGTTATGCGTTATGCGTTATGCGTTATGCGTTATGCGTTATGCGTTATTCGTTATGAGTAATGAGTTATAAGTTATGCGTTATGCGTAATGCGTTATGCGTTATGCGTTATGCTTTATGCGTTATGCGTTATGCGTTATGCTTTATGCGTTATTCGTTATCCGTTATGCGTTATGCGTTATGCGATATGCGTTATGCGTTATGCGTGATCCGACATGCATTATGCATTTTGCGTTATTCGTTATGAGTTATGAGTTATAAGTTATGCGTAATGCGTTATGCGTTATGCGTTATGCATTATGCTTTATCCGTTATGCGTTATGCGTTATGCTTTATGCGTTATGCGTTATGCGTTATGCGTTATGCGTAATGCGTTATGCGTTATGCGTTATGCGTTGTGCGTTATGCGTTATGATTTATGCTTTATGCGTTATGCGTTATGCGTGATCCGACATGCGTTATGCATTTTGCGTTATGCGTTATTCGTTATGAGTTATGAGTTATAAGTTATGCGTAATGCGTTATGCGTTATGCGTTATGCATTATGCTTTATCCGTTATGCGTTATGCGTTATGCTTTATGCGTTATGCGTTATGCGTTATGCGTTATGCGTTATGCGTTATGCGTTATGCGTTATTCGTTATGAGTAATGAGTTATAAGTTATGCGTTATGCGTAATGCGTTATGCGTTATGCGTTATGCTTTATGCGTTATGCGTTATGCGTTATGCTTTATGCGTTATTCGTTATGCGTTATGCGTTATGCGTTATGCGATATGCGTTATGCGTTATGCGTGATCCGACATGCATTATGCATTTTGCGTTATTCGTTATGAGTTATGAGTTATAAGTTATGCGTAATGCGTTATGCGTTATGCGTTATGCATTATGCTTTATCCGTTATGCGTTATGCGTTATGCTTTATGCGTTATGCGTTATGCGTTATGCGTTATGCGTAATGCGTTATGCGTTATGCGTTGTGCGTTGTGCGTTATGCGTTATGCGTTACGCGTTATGCGTTATGCGTTATGCTTTATGCGATATGCGTTACTCCTTATGAGTTATGAGTTATAAGTTATGCGTAATGCGTTATGCGTTATGCGTTATGCGTTATGCGTTATGCGTTATGCGTTATGCGTTATGCGTTATGCGTTACGCTTTATGCGTTATGCATTATGCGTTATGCGTTATGCGTTATGCATTATGCGTTATGCGTTATGCGTGATGCGTTATGCGTTAAGCGTTATGCGTTTTGCTGTATTCGTTATGCGTTGAGCATTATGCGTTATGCGTTATGTGTTATGCGTTATGCGTTATGCGTTATACGTTTTGCGTTATGCGTTATGCGTGATCCGTTATGTGTTAGGCGATATACGTTTTGCGGTATTCGTTATGCGTTATGATTTATGCTTTATGCTTTATGCGTTATGCGTTATGCGTTATGCGTTATGAGTTATGCGTTATGCGTTATGCGTTATGCGTTATGCGTTATGCGTTTTGCGGTATTCGTTATGCGTTGTGCATTATGCGTTATGCGTTGTGCGTTATGGGTTATGATTTATGCGTTATGCGATATGAGTTATGCGTTAAGCGTTATGCGTTATGCGTTATGCGTTATGCGTTATGCGTTATGCGTTATGCGATATGCGTCATGCATCAAGCCTTATGCGATATGCGATATGCGTCATGCATCAAGCCTTATGCGTTATGGGTTATGCGTTAACGTTATGCGTTATGCGTTATGATTTATGCTTTATGCGTTATGCGTTATGCGTGATCCGACATGCGTTATGCATTTTGCGTTATGCGTTATTCGTTATGAGTTAGGAGTTATACGTTATGCGTTATGCGTTATGCGATATGCGTTATCCGTTATGCGTTATGCGTTATGCGTTATTCGTTATGAGTAATGAGTTATAAGTTATGCGTTAGGGGTTATGCGTTATGCGTTATGCGTTATGCTTTATGCGTTATGCATTATGCGTTATGCGTTATGCGATATGCGTTATCCGTTATGCGTTATGCGTTATGCGTTATTCGTTATGAGTAATGAGTTATAAGTTATGCGTTATGCGTTATGCGTTATGCTTTATGCGTTATGCGTTATGCGTTATGCGTTATGCGTTATGCGTTATGCGTTATGCGTTATGCGTTTTGCGTTATGCGTTATGCGTTATGAATTATGCGTTATACGTTTGCGTTATGCGTTATGCGTTATGCTTTATGCGTTATGCGTTATGCGTTATGCGTTATGCGATATGCGTTATGCGTTATGCGTTATGCGTTATGCGTTATGCGTTATGCGTTATGCGTTATGCGTTATGCGTTATGCGTTATGCGTTATGCGTTATGCTTTATGCGTTATGCGTTACTCCTTATGAGTTATGAGTTAAAAGTTATGCGTAATGCGGTATGCGTTATACGTTATACGTTATGCGTTATGCGTTATGCGTTATGCGTTATACGTTATGCGTTATGCGTTATGCATTATGTGTTATGCGTTATGCGTTATGCGTTAAGCGTTATGCGTTTTGCTGTATTCGTTATGCGTTGTGCATTATGAGTTATGCGTTATGTGTTATGCTTTATGCGTTATGCGTTATGCGTTACGCTTTATGCGTTATGCATTATGCGTTATGCGTTATGCGTTATGCATTATGCGTTATGCGTTATGCGTGATCCGTTATGCGTTAAGCGTTATGCGTTTTGCTGTATTCGTAATGCGTTGTGCATTATGTGTTATGCGTTATGTGTTATGCGTTATGCGTTATGCGTTATACGTTATGCGTTATGCGTTATGCGTGATCCGTTATGTGTTAGGCGATATACGTTTTGCGGTATTCGTTATGCGTTATGCGTTATGCGTTATGCGTTATCCGTTGTTCGTTATGCGTTATGCGTTGTGCGTTATACGTTTGCGTTATGCGTTATGCGTTATACGGTATGCGTTATGCGTTATACGTTACACGTTATGCGTTATGCGTTATGCGTTATGCGTTAGGGGTTATGCGTTATCCGTTATGCGTTAGGCGTTATGCGTTATGCGTTATGCGATATGCGTTATGCGTTAGGGGTTATGCGTTATGCGTTATGCGTTATGCTTTATGCGTTATGCATTATGCGTTATGCGTTATGCGATATGCGTTATCCGTTATGCGTTATGCGTTATGCGTTATTCGTTATGAGTAATGAGTTATAAGTTATGCGTTATGCGTTATGCGTTATGCTTTATGCGTTATGCGTTATGCGTTATGCGTTATGCGTTATGCGTTATGCGTTATGCGTTAGGGGTTATGCGTTATCCGTTATGCGTTAGGCGTTATGCGTTATGCGTTATGCGTTATGCGTTATGCGTTAGGGGTTATGCGTTATGCGTTATGCGTTATGCGTTATGCGTTAGGGGTTATGCGTTATGCGTTATGCGTGATCCGTTATGCGTTAAGCGTTATGCGTTTTGCTGTATTCGTAATGCGTTGTGCATTATGTGTTATGCGTTATGTGTTATGCGTTATGCGTTATGCGTTATACGTTATGCGTTATGCGTTATGCGTGATCCGTTATGTGTTAGGCGATATACGTTTTGCGGTATTCGTTATGCGTTATGCGTTATGCGTTATGCGTTATCCGTTGTTCGTTATGCGTTATGCGTTGTGCGTTATACGTTTGCGTTATGCGTTATGCGTTATACGGTATGCGTTATGCGTTATACGTTACACGTTATGCGTTATGCGTTATGCGTTATGCGTTAGGGGTTATGCGTTATCCGTTATGCGTTAGGCGTTATGCGTTATGCGTTATGCGTTATGCGTTATGCGTTAGGGGTTATGCGTTATGCGTTATGCGTTATGCGTTATGCTTTATGCGTTATGCATTATGCGTTATGCGTTATGCGATATGCGTTATCCGTTATGCGTTATGCGTTATGCGTTATTCGTTATGAGTAATGAGTTATGCGTTATGCGTTATGCGTTATGCGTTATGCTTTATGCGTTATGCGTTATGCGTTATGCGTTATGCGTTATGCGTTATGCGTTATGCGTTTTGCGTTATGCGTTATGCGTTATGAATTATGCGTTATACGTTTGCGTTATGCGTTATGCGTTATGCTTTATGCGTTATGCGTTATGCGTTATGCGTTATGCGATATGCGTTATGCGTTATGCGTTATGCGTAATGCGTTATGCGTTATGCGTTATGCGTTATGCGTTATGCGTTATGCGTTATGCATTATGCGTTATGCGTTATGCGTTATGCGTTATGCGTTATTCGTTATGAGTAATGAGTTATAAGTTATGCGTTATGCGTTATGCTTTATGCATTATGCGTTATGAGTTATGCGTTATGCGTTATGCGTTATGCGTTATGCGTTATGCGTTATGCGTTATGCGGTATGCGTTATGCGTTATGCGTTATGCCTTATGCGTTATGCGTTATTCGTTATGATTAATGAGTTATAAGTTATGCGTTATGCGTTATGCTTCATGCGTTATGCGTTATGCGTTATGCGTTATGCGTTATGCGTTATGCGTTATGCGTTATGCGTTATGCGTTATGCGTTATGCGTTATGCGCTATGCGTTATACGGTATGCGTTATGCGTTATGCATTATGCTTTATCCGTTATGCGTTATGCGTTAAGCGTTATGCGTTTTGCTGTATTCGTTATGCGTTGTGCATTATGAGTTATGCGTTATGTGTTATGCTTTATGCGTTATGCGTTATGCGTTACGCTTTATGCGTTATGCATTATGCGTTATGCGTTATGCGTTATGCATTATGCGTTATGCGTTATGCGTGATCCGTTATGCGTTAAGCGTTATGCGTTTTGCTGTATTCGTAATGCGTTGTGCATTATGTGTTATGCGTTATGTGTTATGCGTTATGCGTTATGAGTTATACGTTATGCGTTATGCGTTAGGGGTTATGCGTTATGCGTTATGCGTTATGCTTTATGCGTTATGCATTATGCGTTATGCGTTATGCGATATGCGTTATCCGTTATGCGTTATGCGTTATGCGTTATTCGTTATGAGTAATGAGTTATAAGTTATGCGTTATGCGTTATGCTTTATGCGTTATGCGTTATGCGTTATGCGTTATGCGTTATGCGTTATGCGTTATGCGTTTTGCGTTATGCGTTATGCGTTATGCGTTGTGCGTTATACGTTTGCGTTATGCGTTATGCGTTATGCTTTATGCGTTATGCGTTATGCGTTATGCGTTATGCGTTATGCGTTATGCGATATGCGTTATGCGTTATGCGTTATGCGTTATGCTTTATGCGTTATGCGTTACTCCTTATGAGTTATGAGTTATAAGTTATGCGTAATGCGTTATGCGTTATGCGTTATGCTTTATGCGTTATGCGTTATGCGTTATGCGTTATGCGTTATGCGTTATGCGTGATCCGTTATGCGTTATGCGTTATGCGTTATGCGTTACGCGTTATGCGTTATGCGTTATGCGTTATGCGTTATGCGTTATGCGTTATGCGTTATGCGTTATGCGTTATGCTTTATGCGTTATGCGTTACTCCTTATGAGTTGTGAGTTATAAGTTATGCGTAATGCGTTATGCTTTATGCGTTATGCGTTATGCGTTATGCGTTATGCGTTATGCGATATGCGTTATGTGTGATCCGTTATGCGTTATGCGTTATGCGTTATGCGTTATGCTTTATGCGTTATGCGTTATGCGTTATGCGTTATACGGTGTGCGTTATGCGTTATGCGTTATGCGTTATGAGTTATGCGTTATGCGTTATGCGTTATGCGTTATACGGTGTGCGTTATGCGTTATGCGTTATGCGTTATGAGTTATGCGTTATGCGTTATGCGTTATGCGTTATGCGTTT
Source organism: Lasioglossum morio (assembly GCA_916610235.2). Classification (NCBI taxonomy): domain Eukaryota; kingdom Metazoa; phylum Arthropoda; class Insecta; order Hymenoptera; family Halictidae; genus Lasioglossum; species Lasioglossum morio. The sequence goes on along the minus strand of CAKAJA020000459.1, from coordinate 1,535,048 downwards.
TGCGGTATTCGTTATGCGTTGTGCATTATGCGTTATGCGTTGTGCGTTATGGGTTATGATTTATGCGTTATGCGATATGAGTTATGCGTTATGCGTTATGCGTTATGCATTTTGAGTTATGCGCCATGCGTTATGCGTTATGCGTTATGCGATATGCGTTGTGCGTTATGCGTTATGCGTTATGCGATATGCGTTGTGCGTTATGCGTTATGCGTTATGCGTTATGCGTTATGCGTTATGCGTTATGCGGTACGCGTTATGCGTTATGCGTTATGCGTTATGCGTTATGCGTTATGCGTTATGCGTTATGCGTTATGCGTTATACGTTGTACGTTATGCGTTATGCGTTATGTTTTATGCGATATGCGTTATGCGTTATTCGTTATGCATTATGCGTTGTGCGTTATGCGTTATGCGTTATACGGTATGCGTTATGCGTTATGCGTTATGCGTTATGCGTTATGCTCTATACGTTATGCGTTATGCGTTACGCGTGATCCGTTATGTGTTAGGCGATATGCGTTATGCGTGATCCGACATGCATTATGCGTTATGCGTTATGCGTTATTCGTTATGAGTAATGAGTTATAAGTTATGCGCTATGCGTTATGCTTTATGCGTTATGCGTTATGCGTTATGCTTTATGCGTTATGCGTTATGCGTTATGCGTTATGCGTTATGCTTTATGCGTTATGCGTTACTCCTTATGAGTTATGAGTTATGCGTTATGCTTTATGCGTTATGCGTTATGCGTTATGCGTTATGCGTTATGCGTTATGCGTTATGCGTTATGCGTTATTCGTTATGAGTAATGAGTTATAAGATATGCGTTATGCGTTATGCTTTATGCATTATGCGTTATGCGTTATGCGTTTTGCGTTATGCGTTATGCGTTATGCGTTATGCGTTATGCGTTATGCGTTATGCGTTATGCGTTATGCGTTATGCGTTATGCTTTATGCGTTATGCGTTATGAGTTATACGTTATGCGTTATGCGTTATGCGTTATGCGTTATGCGTTATGCGTTATATGTTATGCGTTATGCGTTATGCGTTATGCGTTATGCGTTATGCGTTATGCGTTGTGCGTTATGCTTTATGCGTTATGCGTTATGCGTTATGCGTTATGCGTTATGCGATATGCGTTATGCGTTATGCGTTATGCGTTATGCGTTATGCGTTATGCGTTATGCGTTATGCGTTATGCGTTATGCGTTATGCATTATGCGTTATGCGTTATGCGTTATGCGTTATTCGTTATGAGTAATGAGTTATAAGTTATGCGTTATGCGTTATGCTTTATGCATTATGCGTTATGCGTTATGCGTTATGCGTTATGCGTTATGCGTTATGCGTTATGCGTTATGCGTTATGCGTTATGCGTTATGCTTTATGCGTTATGCGTTACTCCTTATGAGTTATGAGTTATAAGTTATGCGTAATGCGTTATGCGTTATGCGTTATGCTTTATGCGTTATGCGTTATGCGTTATGCGTTATGCGTTATGCGTTATGCGTTATGCGTGATCCGTTATGCGTTATGCGTTATGCGTTATGCGTTATGCGTTATGCGTTATGCGTTATGCGTTATGCGTTATGCGTTATGCGTTATGCGTTATACGTTATGCTTTATGCGTTATGCGTTACTCCTTATGAGTTGTGAGTTATAAGTTATGCGTAATGCGTTATGCTTTATGCGTTATGCGTTATGCGTTATGCGTTATGCGTTATGCGTTATGCGTTATGCGTTATGCGTTATGCGATATGCGTTATGTGTGATCCGTTATGCGTTATGCGTTATGCGTTATGCGTTATGCTTTATGCGTTATGCGTTATGCGTTATGCGTTATACGGTGTGCGTTATGCGTTATGCGTTATGCGTTATGAGTTATGCGTTATGCGTTATGCGTTATGCGTTTTGCGGTATTCGTTATGCGTTGTGCATTATGCGTTATGCGTTGTGCGTTATGGGTTATGATTTATGCGTTATGCGATATGAGTTATGCGTTATGCGTTATGCGTTATGCATTTTGAGTTATGCGCCATGCGTTATGCGTTATGCGTTATGCGTTATGCGATATGCGTTGTGCGTTATGCGTTATGCGTTATGCGATATGCGTTGTGCGTTATGCGTTATGCGTTATGCGTTATGCGTTATGCGATATGCGTTGTGCGTTATGCGTTATGCGTTATGCGATATGCGTTGTGCGTTATGCGTTATGCGTTATGCGATATGCGTTGTGCGTTATGCGTTATGCGTTATGCGATATGCGTTGTGCGTTATGCGTTATGCGTTATGCGTTATGCGTTATGCGTTATGCGTTATGCGGTACGCGTTATGCGTTATGCGTTATGCGTTATGCGTTATGCGTTATGCGTTATGCGTTATGCGTTATGCGTTATACGTTGTACGTTATGCGTTATGCGTTATGTTTTATGCGATATGCGTTATGCGTTATTCGTTATGCATTATGCGTTGTGCGTTATGCGTTATGCGTTATCCGGTATGCGTTATGCGTTATGCGTTATGCGTTATGCGTTATGCTCTATACGTTATGCGTTATGCGTTACGCGTGATCCGTTATGTGTTAGGCGATATGCGTTATGCGTGATCCGACATGCATTATGCGTTATGCGTTATGCGTTATTCGTTATGAGTAATGAGTTATAAGTTATGCGCTATGCGTTATGCTTTATGCATTATGCGTTATGCGTTATGCTTTATGCGTTATGCGTTATGCGTTATGCGTTATGCGTTATGCTTTATGCGTTATGCGTTACTCCTTATGAGTTATGAGTTATGCGTTATGCTTTATGCGTTATGCGTTATGCGTTATGCGTTATGCGTTATGCGTTATGCGTTATGCGTTATGCGTTATTCGTTATGAGTAATGAGTTATAAGATATGCGTTATGCGTTATGCTTTATGCATTATGCGTTATGCGTTATGCGTTTTGCGTTATGCGTTATGCGTTATGCGTTATGCGTTATGCGTTATGCGTTATGCGTTATGCGTTATGCGTTATGCGTTATGCTTTATGCGTTATGCGTTATGAGTTATACGTTATGCGTTATGCATTATGCGTTATGCGTTATGCGTTATGCGTTATATGTTATGCGTTATGCGTTATGCGTTATGCGTTATGCGTTATGCGTTATGCGTTGTGCGTTATGCTTTATGCGTTATGCGTTATGCGTTATGCGTTATGCGTTATGCGTTATGCGATATGCGTTATGCGTTATGCGTTATGCGTTATGCGTTATGCGTTATGCGTTATGCGTTATGCGTTATGCGTTATGCGTTATGCATTATGCGTTATGCGTTATGCGTTATGCGTTATGCGTTATGAGTAATGAGTTATAAGTTATGCGTTATGCGTTATGCTTTATGCATTATGCGTTATGCGTTATGCGTTATGCGTTATGCGTTATGCGTTATGCGTTATGCGTTATGCGTTATGCGTTATGCGTTATGCTTTATGCGTTATGCGTTACTCCTTATGAGTTATGAGTTATAAGTTATGCGTAATGCGTTATGCGTTATGCGTTATGCGTTATGCGTTATGCGTTATGCGTTATGCGTTATGCGTTATGCGTTATGCGTTATGCGTGATCCGTTATGCGTTATGCGTTATGCGTTATGCGTTATGCGTTATGCGTTATGCGTTATGCGTTATGCGTTATGCGTTATGCGTTATGCGTTATGCGTTATGCTTTATGCGTTATGCGTTACTCCTTATGAGTTGTGAGTTATAAGTTATGCGTAATGCGTTATGCTTTATGCGTTATGCGTTATGCGTTATGCGTTATGCGTTATGCGTTATGCGTTATGCGTTATGCGTTATGCGATATGCGTTATGTGTGATCCGTTATGCGTTATGCGTTATGCGTTATGCGTTATGCTTTATGCGTTATGCGTTATGCGTTATGCGTTATACGGTGTGCGTTATGCGTTATGCGTTATGCGTTATGAGTTATGCGTTATGCGTTATGCGTTATGCGTTTTGCGGTATTCGTTATGCGTTGTGCATTATGCGTTATGCGTTGTGCGTTATGGGTTATGATTTATGCGTTATGCGATATGAGTTATGCGTTATGCGTTATGCGTTATGCATTTTGAGTTATGCGCCATGCGTTATGCGTTATGCGTTATGCGTTATGCGATATGCGTTGTGCGTTATGCGTTATGCGTTATGCGATATGCGTTGTGCGTTATGCGTTATGCGTTATGCGTTATGCGTTATGCGTTATGCGGTACGCGTTATGCGTTATGCGTTATGCGTTATGCGTTATGCGTTATGCGTTATGCGTTATGCGTTATACGTTGTACGTTATGCGTTATGCGTTATGTTTTATGCGATATGCGTTATGCGTTATTCGTTATGCATTATGCGTTGTGCGTTATGCGTTATGCGTTATACGGTATGCGTTATGCGTTATGCGTTATGCGTTATGCGTTATGCGTTATGCTCTATACGTTATGCGTTATGCGTTACGCGTGATCCGTTATGTGTTAGGCGATATGCGTTATGCGTGATCCGTCATGCATTATGCGTTATGCGTTATGCGTTATTCGTTATGAGTAATGAGTTATAAGTTATGCGTTATGCGTTATGCTTTATGCATTATGCGTTATGCGTTATGCGTTATGCGTTATGCGTTATGCGTTATGCGTTATGCTTTATGCGTTATGCGTTACTCCTTATGAGTTATGAGTTATGCGTTATGCTTTATGCGTTATGCGTTATGCGTTATGCGTTATGCGTTATGCGTTATGCGTTATGCGTTATGCGTTATGCGTTATGCGTTATGCGTTATGCGTTATGCGTTATGCGTTATGCTTTATGCGTTATGCGTTATGCGTTATGCGTTATACGGTGTGCGTTATGCGTTATGCGTTATGCGTTATGAGTTATGCGTTATGCGTTATGCGTTATGCGTTATACGGTGTGCGTTATGCGTTATGCGTTATGCGTTATGAGTTATGCGTTATGCGTTATGCGTTATGCGTTATGCGTTTTGCGGTATTCGTTATGCGTTGTGCATTATGCGTTATGCGTTGTGCGTTATGGGTTATGATTTATGCGTTATGCGATATGAGTTATGCGTTATGCGTTATGCGTTATGCATTTTGAGTTATGCGCCATGCGTTATGCGTTATGCGTTATGCGTTATGCGATATGCGTTGTGCGTTATGCGTTATGCGTTATGCGATATGCGTTGTGCGTTATGCGTTATGCGTTATGCGTTATGCGTTATGCGTTATGCGTTATGCGGTACGCGTTATGCGTTATGCGTGATCCGTTATGCGTTATGCGTTATGCGTTATGCGTTACGCGTTATGCGTTATGCGTTATGCGTTATGCGTTATGCGTTATGCGTTATGCGTTATGCGTTATGCGTTATGCTTTATGCGTTATGCGTTACTCCTTATGAGTTGTGAGTTATAAGTTATGCGTAATGCGTTATGCTTTATGCGTTATGCGTTATGCGTTATGCGTTATGCGTTATGCGATATGCGTTATGTGTGATCCGTTATGCGTTATGCGTTATGCGTTATGCGTTATGCTTTATGCGTTATGCGTTATGCGTTATGCGTTATACGGTGTGCGTTATGCGTTATGCGTTATGCGTTATGAGTTATGCGTTATGCGTTATGCGTTATGCGTTATACGGTGTGCGTTATGCGTTATGCGTTATGCGTTATGAGTTATGCGTTATGCGTTATGCGTTATGCGTTATGCGTTTTGCGGTATTCGTTATGCGTTGTGCATTATGCGTTATGCGTTGTGCGTTATGGGTTATGATTTATGCGTTATGCGATATGAGTTATGCGTTATGCGTTATGCATTTTGAGTTATGCGCCATGCGTTATGCGTTATGCGTTATGCGATATGCGTTGTGCGTTATGCGTTATGCGTTATGCGATATGCGTTGTGCGTTATGCGTTATGCGTTATGCGTTATGCGTTATGCGTTATGCGTTATGCGGTACGCGTTATGCGTTATGCGTTATGCGTTATGCGTTATGCGTTATGCGTTATGCGTTATGCGTTATACGTTGTACGTTATGCGTTATGCGTTATGTTTTATGCGATATGCGTTATGCGTTATTCGTTATGCATTATGCGTTGTGCGTTATGCGTTATGCGTTATACGGTATGCGTTATGCGTTATGCGTTATGCGTTATGCGTTATGCTCTATACGTTATGCGTTATGCGTTACGCGTGATCCGTTATGTGTTAGGCGATATGCGTTATGCGTGATCCGACATGCATTATGCGTTATGCGTTATGCGTTATTCGTTATGAGTAATGAGTTATAAGTTATGCGCTATGCGTTATGCTTTATGCATTATGCGTTATGCGTTATGCTTTATGCGTTATGCGTTATGCGTTATGCGTTATGCGTCATGCTTTATGCGTTATGCGTTACTCCTTATGAGTTATGAGTTATGCGTTATGCTTTATGCGTTATGCGTTATGCGTTGTGCGTTATGCGTTATGCGTTATGCGTTATGCGTTATGCGTTATTCGTTATGAGTAATGAGTTATAAGATATGCGTTATGCGTTATGCTTTATGCATTATGCGTTATGCGTTATGCGTTTTGCGTTATGCGTTATGCGTTATGCGTTATGCGTTATGCGTTATGCGTTATGCGTTATGCGTTATGCGTTATGCGTTATGCGTTATGCGTTATGCTTTATGCGTTATGCGTTATGAGTTATACGTTATGCGTTATGCATTATGCGTTATGCGTTATGCGTTATGCGTTATATGTTATGCGTTATGCGTTATGCGTTATGCGTTATGCGTTATGCGTTATGCGTTGTGCGTTATGCTTTATGCGTTATGCGTTATGCGTTATGCATTATGCGTTATGCGTTATGCGTTATGCGTTATTCGTTATGAGTAATGAGTTATAAGTTATGCGTTATGCGTTATGCTTTATGCATTATGCGTTATGCGTTATGCGTTATGCGTTATGCGTTATGCGTTATGCGTTATGCGTTATGCGTTATGCGTTATGCGTTATGCGTTATGCTTTATGCGTTATGCGTTACTCCTTATGAGTTATGAGTTATAAGTTATGCGTAATGCGTTATGCGTTATGCGTTATGCTTTATGCGTTATGCGTTATGCGTTATGCGTTATGCGTTATGCGTTATGCGTGATCCGTTATGCGTTATGCGTTATGCGTTATGCGTTATGCGTTATGCGTTATGCGTTATGCGTTATGCGTTATGCGTTATGCGTTATGCTTTATGCGTTATGCGTTACTCCTTATGAGTTGTGAGTTATAAGTTATGCGTAATGCGTTATGCTTTATGCGTTATGCGTTATGCGTTATGCGTTATGCGTTATGCGTTATGCGTTATGCGTTATGCGTTATGCGTTATGCGTTATGCGATATGCGTTATGTGTGATCCGTTATGCGTTATGCGTTATGCGTTATGCGTTATGCATTATGCGTTATGCGTTATGCGTTATGCGTTATACGGTGTGCGTTATGCGTTATGCGTTATGCGTTATGAGTTATGCGTTATGCGTTATGCGTTATGCGTTTTGCGGTATTCGTTATGCGTTGTGCATTATGCGTTATGCGTTGTGCGTTATGGGTTATGATTTATGCGTTATGCGATATGAGTTATGCGTTATGCGTTATGCGTTATGCATTTTGAGTTATGCGCCATGCGTTATGCGTTATGCGTTATGCGTTATGCGATATGCGTTGTGCGTTATGCGTTATGCGTTATGCGATATGCGTTGTGCGTTTTGCGTTATGCGTTATGCGTTATGCGTTATGCGTTATGCGGTACGCGTTATGCGTTATGCGTTATGCGTTATGCGTTATGCGTTATGCGTTATGCGTTATGCGTTATGCGTTATACGTTGTACGTTATGCGTTATGCGTTATGTTTTATGCGATATGCGTTATGCGTTATTCGTTATGCATTATGCGTTGTGCGTTATGCGTTATGCGTTATACGGTATGCGTTATGCGTTATGCGTTATGCGTTATGCGTTATGCGTTATGCTCTATACGTTATGCGTTATGCGTTACGCGTGATCCGTTATGTGTTAGGCGATATGCGTTATGCGTGATCCGACATGCATTATGCGTTATGCGTTATGCGTTATTCGTTATGAGTAATGAGTTATAAGTTATGCGTTATGCGTTATGCTTTATGCATTATGCGTTATGCGTTATGCGTTATGCGTTATGCGTTATGCGTTATGCGTTATGCTTTATGCGTTATGCGTTACTCCTTATGAGTTATGAGTTATGCGTTATGCTTTATGCGTTATGCGTTATGCGTTATGCGTTATGCGTTATGCGTTATGCGTTATGCGTTATGCGTTATGCGTTATGCGTTATGCGTTATGCATTATGCGTTATGCTTTATGCGTTATGCGTTATGCGTTATGCGTTATACGGTGTGCGTTATGCGTTATGCGTTATGCGTTATGAGTTATGCGTTATGCGTTATGCGTTATGCGTTATACGGTGTGCGTTATGCGTTATGCGTTATGCGTTATGAGTTATGCGTTATGCGTTATGCGTTATGCGTTATGCGTTTTGCGGTATTCGTTATGCGTTGTGCATTATGCGTTATGCGTTGTGCGTTATGGGTTATGATTTATGCGTTATGCGATATGAGTTATGCGTTATGCGTTATGCGTTATGCATTTTGAGTTATGCGCCATGCGTTATGCGTTATGCGTTATGCGTTATGCGATATGCGTTGTGCGTTATGCGTTATGCGTTATGCGATATGCGTTGTGCGTTATGCGTTATGCGTTATGCGTTATGCGTTATGCGTTATGCGTTATGCGGTACGCGTTATGCGTAATGCGTTATGCGTTATGCGTTATGCGTTATGCGTTATGCGTTATACGTTGTACGTTATGCGTTATGCGTTATGTTTTATGCGATATGCGTTATGCGTTATTCGTTATGCATTATGCGTTGTGCGTTATGCGTTATGCGTTATACGGTATGCGTTATGCGTTATGCGTTATGCGTTATGCGTTATGCTCTATACGTTATGCGTTATGCGTTACGCGTGATCCGTTATGTGTTAGGCGATATGCGTTATGCGTGATCCGACATGCATTATGCGTTATGCGTTATGCGTTATTCGTTATGAGTAATGAGTTATAAGTTATGCGTTATGCGTTATGCTTTATGCATTATGCGTTATGCGTTATGCGTTATGCGTTATTCGTTATGAGTAATGAGTTATAAGTTATGCGTTATGCGTTATGCTTTATGCATTATGCGTTATGCGTTATGCGTTATGCGTTATGCGTTATGCGTTATGCGTTATGCGTTATGCTTTATGCGTTATGCGTTACTCCTTATGAGTTATGAGTTATGCGTTATGCTTTATGCGTTATGCGTTATGCGTTATGCGTTATGCGTTATGCGTTATGCGTTATGCGTTATGCGTTATGCGTTATTCGTTATGAGTAATGAGTTATAAGATATGCGTTATGCGTTATGCTTTATGCATTATGCGTTGTGCGTTATGCGTTTTGCGTTATGCGTTATGCGTAATGCGTTATGCGTTATGCGTTATGCGTTATGCGTTATGCGTTATGCGTTATGCTTTATGCGTTATGCGTTATGAGTTATACGTTATGCGTTATGCATTATGCGTTATGCGTTATGCGTTATATGTTATGCGTTATGCGTTATGCGTTATGCGTTATGCGTTATGCGTTATGCGTTGTGCGTTATGCTTTATGCGTTATGCGTTATGCGTTATGCGTTATGCGTTATGCGTAATGCGATATGCGTTATGCGTTATGCGTTATGCGTTATGCGTTATGCGTTATGCGTTATGCGTTATGCGTTATGCGTTATGCGTTATGCGTTATGCATTATGCGTTATGCGTTATGCGTTATGCGTTATTCGTTATGAGTAATGAGTTATAAGTTATGCGTTATGCGTTATGCTTTATGCATTATGCGTTATGCGTTATGCGTTATGCGTTATGCGTTATGCGTTATGCGTTATGCGTTATGCGTTATGCTTTATGCGTTATGCGTTACTCCTTATGAGTTATGAGTTATAAGTTATGCGTAATGCGTTATGCGTTATGCGTTATGCTTTATGCGTTATGCGTTATGCGTTATGCGTTATGCGTTATGCGTTATGCGTGATCCGTTATGCGTTATGCGTTATGCGTTATGCGTTATGCGTTATGCGTTATGCGTTATGCGTTATGCGTTATGCGTTATGCGTTATGCGTTATGCGTTATGCGTTATGCGTAATGCGTTATGCGTAATGCGTTATGCTTTATGCGTTATGCGTTATGCGTTATGCGTTATGCGTTATGCGTTATGCGTTATGCGTTATGCGTTATGCGTTATGCGTTATGCGGTACGCGTTATGCGTTATGCGTTATGCGTTATGCGTTATGCGTTATGCGTTATGCGTTATGCGTTATACGTTGTACGTTATGCGTTATGCGTTATGTTTTATGCGATATGCGTTATGCGTTATTCGTTATGCATTATGCGTTGTGCGTTATGCGTTATGCGTTATACGGTATGCGTTATGCGTTATGCGTTATGCGTTATGCGTTATGCTCTATACGTTATGCGTTATGCGTTACGCGTGATCCGTTATGTGTTAGGCGATATGCGTTATGCGTGATCCGACATGCATTATGCGTTATGCGTTATGCGTTATTCGTAATGAGTAATGAATTATAAGTTATGCGTTATGCGTTATGCTTTATGCATTATGCGTTATGCGTTATGCGTTATGCGTTATGCGTTATGCGTTATGCGTTATGCGTTATGCTTTATGCGTTATGCGTTACTCCTTATGAGTTATGAGTTATGCGTTATGCTTTATGCGTTATGCGTTATGCGTTATGCGTTATGCGTTATGCGTTATGCGTTATGCGTTATGCGTTATTCGTTATGAGTAATGAGTTATAAGATATGCGTTATGCGTTATGCTTTATGCATTATGCGTTGTGCGTTATGCGTTTTGCGTTATGCGTTATGCGTTATGCGTTATGCGTTATGCGTTATGCGTTATGCGTTATGCGTTATGCGTTATGCGTTATGCGTTATGCTTTATGCGTTATGCGTTATGAGTTATACGTTATGCGTTATGCATTATGCGTTATGCGTTATGCGTTATATGTTATGCGTTATGCGTTATGCGTTATGCGTTATGCGTTATGCGTTATGCGTTGTGCGTTATGCTTTATGCGTTATGCGTTATGCGTTATGCGTTATGCGTTATGCGTTATGCGATATGCGTTATGCGTTATGCGTTATGCGTTATGCGTTATGCGTTATGCGTTATGCGTTATGCGTTATGCGTTATGCGTTATGCGTTATGCATTATGCGTTATGCGTTATGCGTTATGCGTTATTCGTTATGAGTAATGAGTTATAAGTTATGCGTTATGCGTTATGCTTTATGCATTATGCGTTATGCGTTATGCGTTATGCGTTATGCGTTATGCGTTATGCGTTATGCGTTATGCGTTATGCTTTATGCGTTATGCGTTACTCCTTATGAGTTATGAGTTATAAGTTATGCGTAATGCGTTATGCGTTATGCGTTATGCTTTATGCGTTATGCGTTATGCGTTATGCGTTATGCGTTATGCGTTATGCGTGATCCGTTATGCGTTATGCGTTATGCGTTATGCGTTATGCGTTATGCGTTATGCGTTATGCGTTATGCGTTATGCGTTATGCGTTATGCGTTATGCGTTATGCGTTATGCGTTATGCGTTATGCTTTATGCGTTATGCGTTACTCCTTATGAGTTGTGAGTTATAAGTTATGCGTAATGCGTTATGCTTTATGCGTTATGCGTTATGCGTTATGCGTTATGCGTTATGCGTTATGCGTTATGCGTTATGCGTTATGCGTTATGCGATATGCGTTATGTGTGATCCGTTATGCGTTATGCGTTATGCGTTATGCTTTATGCGTTATGCGTTATGCGTTATACGGTGTGCGTTATGCGTTATGCGTTATGCGTTATGAGTTATGCGTTATGCGTTATGCGTTATGCGTTATGCGTTTTGCGGTATTCGTTATGCGTTGTGCATTATGCGTTATGCGTTGTGCGTTATGGGTTATGATTTATGCGTTATGCGATATGAGTTATGCGTTATGCGTTATGCGTTATGCATTTTGAGTTATGCGCCATGCGTTATGCGTTATGCGTTATGCGTTATGCGATATGCGTTGTGCGTTATGCGTTATGCTTTATGCGATATGCGTTGTGCGTTATGCGTTATGCGTTATGCGTTATGCGTTATGCGTTATGCGTTATGCGGTACGCGTTATGCGTTATGCGTTATGCGTTATGCGTTATGCGTTATGCGTTATGCGTTATACGTTGTACGTTATGCGTTATGCGTTATGTTTTATGCGATATGCGTTATGCGTTATTCGTTATGCATTATGCGTTGTGCGTTATGCGTTATGCGTTATACGGTATGCGTTATGCGTTATGCGTTATGCGTTATGCGTTATGCGTTATGCTCTATACGTTATGCGTTATGCGTTACGCGTGATCCGTTATGTGTTAGGCGATATGCGTTATGCGTGATCCGACATGCATTATGCGTTATGCGTTATGCGTTATTCGTTATGAGTAATGAGTTATAAGTTATGCGTTATGCGTTATGCTTTATGCATTATGCGTTATGCGTTATGCGTTATGCGTTATGCGTTATGCGTTATGCGTTATGCTTTATGCGTTATGCGTTACTCCTTATGAGTTATGAGTTATGCGTTATGCTTTATGCGTTATGCGTTATGCGTTATGCGTTATGCGTTATGCGTTATGCGTTATGCGTTATGCGTTATGCGTTATGCGTTATGCGTTATGCGTTATGCGTTATGCGTTATGCGTTATTCGTTATGAGTAATGAGTTATAAGATATGCGTTATGCGTAATGCTTTATGCATTATGCGTTATGCGTTATGCGTTATGCGTTATGCGTTATTCGTTGTGCGTTATACGTTTGCGTTATGCGTTATGCGTTATGCGTTATACGGTATGCGTTATGCGTTATGCGTTTGCGTTATGCGTTATGCATTATGCGTTATGCGTTATGCGTTATGCGTTATATGTTATGCGTTATGCGTTATGAGTTATACGTTATGCGTTATGCGTTATGCGTTGTGCGTTATGCGTTATGCGTTACGCGTTATGCGTTATGCGTTATGCGTTATGCTTTATGCGATATGCGTTACTCCTTATGAGTTATGAGTTATAAGTTATGCGTAATGCGTTATGCGTTATGCGTTATGCTTTATGCGTTATGCGTTATGCGTTATGCGTTATGCGTTACGCTTTATGCGTTATGCATTATGCATTATGCGTTATGCGTTATGCATTATGCGTTATGCGTTATGCGTGATGCGTTATGCGTTAAGCGTTATGCGTTTTGCTGTATTCGTTATGCGTTGAGCATTATGCGTTATGCGTTTTGCGGTATTCGTTATGCGTTATGCGTTATGCGTTATGAGTTATGCGTTATGCGTTATGCGTTATGCGTTATGCGTTATGCGTTTTGCGGTATTCGTTATGCGTTGTGCATTATGCGTTATGCGTTGTGCGTTATGGGTTATGATTTATGCGTTATGCGATATGAGTTATGCGTTAAGCGTTATGCGTTATGCGTTATGCGTTATGCGTTATGCGTTATGCGTTATGCGTTATGCGTTATGCGTTATGCGTTATGCGTTATGCGTTATGCGTTATGCGTTATGCGTTATGCGTTATGCGTTATGCGTGATGCGTTATGCGTTATGCGTTATGCGATATGCGTCATGCATCAAGCCTTATGCGATATGCGATATGCGTCATGCATCAAGCCTTATGCGTTATGGGTTATGCGTTAACGTTATGCGTTATGCGTAATGATTTATGCTTTATGCGTTATGCGTTATGCGTGATCCGACATGCATTATGCATTTTGCGTTATGCGTTATTCATTATGAGTTATGTGTTATAAGTTATGCGTAATGCGTTATGCGTTATGCGTTATGCATTATGCTTTATCCGTTATGCGTTATGCGTTATGCTTTATGCGTTATGCGTTATGCGTTATGCGTTATGCCTTATGCGTTATGCGTTATTCGTTATGAGTAATGAGTTATAAGTTATGCGTTATGCGTTATGCTTCATGCGTTATGCGTTATGCGTTATGCGTTATGCGTTATGCGTTATGCGTTATGCGTTATGCGCTATGCGTTATACGGTATGCGTTATGCGTTATGCGTTATGCGTTATGCGTTATGCGTTATGCGTTATGCGTTATGCGTTATGAGTTATGCGTTATGCGTTATGCGTTATGCGTTATGCGTTTTGCGGTATTCGTTATGCGTTGTGCATTATGCGTTATGCGTTGTGCGTTATGGGTTATGATTTATGCGTTATGCGATATGAGTTATGCGTTATGCGTTATGCGTTATGCATTTTGAGTTATGCGCCATGCGTTATGCGTTATGCGTTATGCGTTATGCGATATGCGTTGTGCGTTATGCGTTATGCGTTATGCGATATGCGTTGTGCGTTATGCGTTATGCGTTATGCGTTATGCGTTATGCGTTATGCGTTATGCGGTACGCGTTATGCGTTATGCGTTATGCGTTATGCGTTATGCGTTATGCGTTATACGTTGTACGTTATGCGTTATGCGTTATGTTTTATGCGTTATGCGTTATTCGTTATGAGTAATGAGTTATAAGTTATGCGTTATGCGTTATGCTTTATGCATTATGCGTTATGCGTTATGCGTTATGCGTTATGCGTTATGCGTTATGCGTTACGCTTTATGCGTTATGCGTTATGCGTTATGCGTTATGCGTTATGCGTTATGCGTTATGCGTTATGCGTTATGCGTTATGCGTTATGCGTTATGCGTTATGCGTTATGCGTTATGCGTTATGCGTTATGCGTTATGCGTTATGCGTTATGCGTTATGCGTGATGCGTTATGCGTTATGCGTTATGCGATATGCGTCATGCATCAAGCCTTATGCGATATGCGATATGCGTCATGCATCAAGCCTTATGCGTTATGGGTTATGCGTTAACGTTATGCGTTATGCGTTATGATTTATGCTTTATGCGTTATGCGTTATGCGTGATCCGACATGCGTTATGCATTTTGCGTTATGCGTTATTCGTTATGAGTTATGAGTTATAAGTTATGCGTAATGCGTTATGCGTTATGCGTTATGCATTATGCTTTATCCGTTATGCGTTATGCGTTATGCTTTATGCGTTATGCGTTATGCGTTATGCGTTATGCGTTATGCGTTATGCGTTATGCGTTATGCGTTATGCGTTATGCGTTATTCGTTATGCGTAATGAGTTATAAGTTATGCGTTATGCGTAATGCGTTATGCGTTATGCGTTATGCGTTATGCGTTATGCTTTATGCGTTATGCGTTATGCGTTATGCTTTATGCGTTATTCGTTATGCGTTATGCGTTATGCGTTATGCGTTATGCGTTATGCGTTATGCGTGATCCGACATGCATTATGCATTTTGCGTTATGCGTTATTCATTATGAGTTATGAGTTATAAGTTATGCGTAGTGCGTTATGCGTTATGCGTTATGCATTATGCTTTATACGATATGCGTTATGCGTTATGCTTTATGCGTTATGCGTTATGCGTTATGCGTTATGCCTTATGCGTTATGCGTTATTCGTTATGAGTAATGAGTTATAAGTTATGCGTTATGCGTTATGCTTCATGCGTTATGCGTTGTGCGTTATGGGTTATGATTTATGCGTTATGCGATATGAGTTATGCGTTATGCGTTATGCGTTATGCATTTTGAGTTATGCGCCATGCGTTATGCGTTATGCGTTATGCGTTATGCGATATGCGTTGTGCGTTATGCGTTATGCGTTATGCGATATGCGTTGTGCGTTATGCGTTATGCGTTATGCGTTATGCGTTATGCGTTATGCGTTATGCGGTACGCGTTATGCGTTATGCGTTATGCGTTATGCGTTAAGCGTTATGCGTTATGCGTTATACGTTGTACGTTATGCGTTATGCGTTATGTTTTATGCGATATGCGTTATGCGTTATTCGTTATGCATTATGCGTTGTGCGTTATGCGTTATGCGTTATACGGTATGCGTTATGCGTTATGCGTTATGCGTTATGCGTTATGCGTTATGCGTTATGCTCTATACGTTATGCGTTATGCGTTACGCGTGATCCGTTATGTGTTAGGCGATATGCGTTATGCGTGATCCGACATGCATTATGCGTTATGCGTTATGCGTTATTCGTTATGAGTAATGAGTTATAAGTTATGCGTTATGCGTTATGCTTCATGCATTATGCGTTATGCGTTATGCGTTATGCGTTATGCGTTATGCTTTATGCGTTATGCTTTATTCGTTATGCGTTACTCCTTATGAGTTATGAGTTATGCGTTATGCTTTATGCGTTATGCGTTATGCGTTATGCGTTATGCGTTATTCGTTATGAGTAATGAGTTATAAGATATGCGTTATGCGTTATGCTTTATGCATTATGCGTTATGCGTTATGCGTTTTGCGTTATGCGTTATGCGTTATGCGTTATGCGTTATGCGTTATGCGTTATGCGTTATGCGTTATGCGTTATGCGTTATGCGTTATGCTTTATGCGTTATGCGTTATGAGTTATACGTTATGCGTTATGCATTATGCGTTATGCGTTATGCGTTATGCGTTATATGTTATGCGTTATGCGTTATGCGTTATGCGTTATGCGTTATGCGTTATGCGTTGTGCGTTATACGTTTGCGTTATGCGTTATGCGTTATGCGTTATACGGTATGCGTTATGCGTTATGCGTTGGCGTTATGCGTTATGCGTTATGCGTTACGCGTTATGCGTTATGCGTTATGCTTTATGCGTTATGCGTTATGAGTTATACGTTATGCGTTATGCGTTATGCGTTGTGCGTTATGCGTTATGCGTTACGCGTTATGCGTTATGCGTTATGCTTTATGCGATATGCGTTACTCCTTGTGAGTTATGAGTTATAAGTTATGCGTAATGCGTCATGCGTTATGCGTTATGCTTTATGCGTTATGCGTTATGCGTTATGCGTTATGCGTTATGCGTTACGCTTTATGCGTTATGCATTATGCGTTATGCGATATGCGTTGTGCGTTATGCGTTATGCGTTATGCGATATGCGTTGTGCGTTATGCGTTATGCGTTATGCGTTATGCGTTATGCGTTATGCGTTATACGTTGTACGTTATGCGTTATGCGTTATGTTTTATGCGATATGCGTTATGCGTTATTCGTTATTCGTTATGCATTATGCGTTGTGCGTTATGCGTTATGCGTTATACGGTATGCGTTATGCGTTATGCGTTATGCGTTATGCGTTATGCTCTATACGTTATGCGTTATGCGTTACGCGTGATCCGTTATGTGTTAGGCGATATGCGTTATGCGTGATCCGACATGCATTATGCGTTATGCGTTATGCGTTATTCGTTATGAGTAATGAGTTATAAGTTATGCTTTATGCATTATGCGTTATGCGTTATGCGTTATGCGTTATGCGTTATGCGTTATGCTTTATGCGTTATGCTTTAATCGTTATGCGTTACTCCTTATGAGTTATGAGTTATGCGTTATGCTTTATGCGTTATGCGTTATGCGTTATGCGTTATGCGTTATTCGTTATGAGTAATGAGTTATAAGATATGCGTTATGCGTTATGCTTTATGCATTATGCGTTATGCGTTATGCGTTTTGCGTTATGCTTTATGCGTTATGCGTTATGCGTTATGCGTTATGCGTTACGCTTTATGCGTTATGCATTATGCGTTATGCGTTATGCGTTATGCATTATGCGTTATGCGTTATGCGTGATGCGTTATGCGTTAAGCGTTATGCGTTTTGCTGTATTCGTTATGCGTTGAGCATTATGCGTTATGCGTTTTGCGGTATTCGTTATGCGTTATGCGTTATGCGTTATGAGTTATGCGTTATGCATTATGCGTTATGCGTTATGCGTTATGCGTTTTGCGGTATTCGTTATGCGTTGTGCATTATGCGTTATGCGTTGTGCGTTATGGGTTATGATTTATGCGTTATGCGATATGAGTTATGCGTTAAGCGTTATGCGTTATGCGTCATGCGTTATGCGTTATGCGGTACGCGTTATGCGTTATGCGTTATGCGTTATGCGTTATGCGTTATGCGTTATGCGTTATGCTCTATACGTTATGCGTTATGCGTTACGCGTGATCCGTTATGTGTTAGGCGATATGCGTTATGCGTGATCCGACATGCATTATGCGTTATGCGTTATGCGTTATTCGTTATGAGTAATGAGTTATAAGTTATGCGTTATGCGTTATGCTTTATGCATTATGCGTTATGCGTTATGCGTTATGCGTTATGCGTTATGCGTTACGCTTTATGCGTTATGCATTATGCGTTATGCGTTATGCGTTATGCGATATGCGTCATGCATCAAGCCTTATGCGATATGCGATATGCGTCATGCATCAAGCCTTATGCGTTATGGGTTATGCGTTAACGTTATGCGTTATGCGTTATGATTTATGCTTTATGCGTTATGCGTTATGCGTGATCCGACATGCGTTATGCATTTTGCGTTATGCGTTATTCGTTATGAGTTATGAGTTATAAGTTATGCGTAATGCGTTATGCGTTATGCGTTATGCATTATGCTTTATCCGTTATGCGTTATGCGTTATGCTTTATGCGTTATGCGTTATGCGTTATGCGTTATGCGTGATCCGACATGCATTATGCATTTTGCGTTATGCGTTATTCATTATGAGTTATGAGTTATAAGTTATGCGTAATGCGTTATGCGTTATGCGTTATACGGTATGCGTTATGCGTTATGCGTTATGCGTTATGCGTTATGCGTTATGCGTTATGAGTTATGCGTTATGCGTTATGCGGTACGCGTTATGCGTTATGCGTTATGCGTTATGCGTTATGCGTTATGCGTTATACGTTGTACGTTATGCGTTATGCGTTATGTTTTATGCGATATGCGTTATGCGTTATTCGTTATGCATTATGCGTTGTGCGTTATGCGTTATGCGTTATACGGTATGCGTTATGCGTTATGCGTTATGCGTTATGCGTTATGCGTTATGCTCTATACGTTATGCGTTATGCGTTACGCGTGATCCGTTATGTGTTAGACGATATGCGTTATGCGTGATCCGACATGCATTATGCGTTATGCGTTATGCGTTATTCGTTATGAGTAATGAGTTATAAGTTATGCGTTATGCGTTATGCTTTATGCATTATGCGTTATGCGTTATGCGTTATGCGTTATGCGTTATGCTTTATGCGTTATGCTTTATGCGTTATGCGTTACTCCTTATGAGTTATGAGTTATGCGTTATGCTTTATGCGTTATGCGTTATGCGTTATGCGTTATGCGTTATTCGTTATGAGTAATGAGTTATAAGATATGCGTTATGCGTTATGCTTTATGCATTATGCGTTATGCGTTATGCGTTTTGCGTTATGCGTTATGCGTTATGCGTTATGCGTTATGCGTTATGCGTTATGCGTTATGCGTTATGCGTTATGCGTTATGCGTTATGCGTTATGCGTTATGCTTTATGCGTTATGCGTTATGAGTTATACGTTATGCGTTATGCATTTTGCGTTATGCGTTATGCGTTATGCGTTATATGTTATGCGTTATGCGTTATGCGTTATGCGTTATGCGTTATGCGTTATGCGTTGTGCGTTATGCGTTATGCGTTATGCGTTATGCGTTATGCGTTATGCTTTATGCGTTATGCGTTATGAGTTATACGTTATGCGTTATGCGTTACGCGTGATCCGTTATGTGTTAGGCGATATGCGTTATGCGTGATCCGACATGCATTATGCGTTATGCGTTATGCGTTATGCGTTATGCGTTATGCGTTATGCGTTATACGATGTACGTTATGCGTTATGCGTTATGTTTTATGCGATATGCGTTATGCGTTATTCGTTATGCATTATGCGTTGTGCGTTATGCGTTATGCGTTATACGGTATGCGTTATGCGTTATGCGTTATGCGTTATGCGTTATGCTCTATACGTTATGCGTTATGCGTTACGCGTGATCCGTTATGTGTTAGGCGATATGCGTTATGCGTGATCCGACATGCATTATGCGTTATGCGTTATGCGTTATTCGTTATGAGTAATGAGTTATAAGTTATGCGTTATGCGTTATGCTTTATGCATTATGCGTTATGCGTTATGCGTTATGCGTTATGCGTTATGCTTTATGCGTTATGCTTTAAGCGTTATGCGTTATGCGTTATGCGTTATGCGTTATTCGTTATGAGTAATGAGTTATAAGATATGCGTTATGCGTTATGCTTTATGCATTATGCGTTATGCGTTATGCGTTTTGCGTTATGCGTTATGCGTTATGCGTTATGCGTTATGCGTTATGCGTTATGCGTTATGCGTTATGCGTTATGCGTTATGCTTTATGCGTTATGCGTTATGAGTTATACGTTATGCGTTATGCATTATGCGTTATGCGTTATGCGTTATGCGTTATATGTTATGCGTTATGCGTTATGCGTTATGCGTTATGCGTTATGCGTTGAGCGTTATGCGTTTGCGTTATGCGTTATGCGTTATGCGTTATACGGTATGCGTTATGCGTTATGCGTTGGCGTTATGCGTTATGCGTTATGCGTTACGCGTTATGCGTTATGCGTTATGCTTTATGCGTTATGCGTTATGAGTTATACGTTATGCGTTATGCGTTATGCGTTGTGCGTTATGCGTTATGCGTTACGCGTTATGCGTTATGCGTTATGCTTTATGCGATATGCGTTACTCCTTATGAGTTATGAGTTATAAGTTATGCGTAATGCGTTATGCGTTATGCGTTATGCTTTATGCGTTATGCGTTATGCGTTATGCGTTATGCGTTATGCGTTATGCGTTATGCGTTATGCGTTATGCGTTATGCGTTATGCGTTATGCGTTATGCGTGATGCGTTATGCGTTATGCGTTATGCGATATGCGTCATGCATCAAGCCTTATGCGATATGCGATATGCGTCATGCATCAAGCCTTATGCGTTATGGGTTATGCGTTAACGTTATGCGTTATGCGTTATGATTTATGCTTTATGCGTTATGCGTTATGCGTTATGCGTTATGCGTTATGCGTTATGCGTTTTGCGGTATTCGTTATGCGTTGTGCATTATGCGTTATGCGTTGTGCGTTATGGGTTATGATTTATGCGTTATGCGATATGAGTTATGCGTTAAGCGTTATGCGTTATGCGTTATGCGTTATGCGTTATGCGTTATGCGTTATGCGTTATGCGTTATGCGTTATGCGTTATGCGTTATGCGTTATGCGTTATGCGTTATGCGTTATGCGTGATGCGTTATGCGTTATGCGTTATGCGATATGCGTCATGCATCAAGCCTTATGCGATATGCGATATGCGTCATGCATCAAGCATTATGCGTTATGGGTTATGCGTTAACGTTATGCGTTATGCGTTATGATTTATGCTTTATGCGTTATGCGTTATGCGTGATCCGACATGCGTTATGCATTTTGCGTTATGCGTTATTCGTTATGAGTTATGAGTTATAAGTTATGCGTAATGCGTTATGCGTTATGCGTTATGCATTATGCTTTATCCGTTATGCGTTATGCGTTATGCTTTATGCGTTATGCGTTATGCGTTATGCGTTATGCGTTATGCATCAAGCCTTATGCGATATGCGATATGCGTCATGCATCAAGCCTTATGCGTTATGGGTTATGCGTTATGCGTTATGCGTTATGCTTTATGCTTTATGCGTTATGCGTTATGCGTTATGCGTTATGAGTTATGCGTTAAGCGTTATGCGTTATGCGTTATGCGTTATGCGTTATGCGTTATGCGTTATGCGTTATGCGTTATGCGTTATGCGTTATGCGTTATGCTTAATGCGTTATGCGTTATGCTTTATGCGTTATGCGTTATGAGTTATACGTTATGCGTTATGCATTTTGCGTTATGCGTTATGCGTTATGCGTTATATGTTATGCGTTATGCGTTATGCGTTATGCGTTATGAGTAATGAGTTATAAGATATGCGTTATGCGTTATGCTTTATGCATTATGCGTTATGCGTTATGCGTTTTGCGTTATGCGTTATGCGTTATGCGTTATGCGTTATGCGTTATGCGTTATGCGTTATGCGTTATGCGTTATGCGTTATGCGTTATGCGTTATGCGTTATGCTTTATGCGTTATGCGTTATGAGTTATACGTTATGCGTTATGCATTTTGCGTTATGCGTTATGCGTTATGCGTTATATGTTATGCGTTATGCGTTATGCGTTATGCGTTATGCGTTATGCGTTATGCGTTGTGCGTTATGCGTTATGCGTTATGCGTTATGCGTTATGCGTTATGCTTTATGCGTTATGCGTTATGAGTTATACGTTATGCGTTATGCGTTACGCGTGATCCGTTATGTGTTAGGCGATATGCGTTATGCGTGATCCGACATGCATTATGCGTTATGCGTTATGCGTTATGCGTTATGCGTTATGCGTTATGCGTTATACGATGTACGTTATGCGTTATGCGTTATGTTTTATGCGATATGCGTTATGCGTTATTCGTTATGCATTATGCGTTGTGCGTTATGCGTTATGCGTTATACGGTATGCGTTATGCGTTATGCGTTATGCGTTATGCGTTATGCTCTATACGTTTTGCGTTATGCGTTACGCGTGATCCGTTATGTGTTAGGCGATATGCGTTATGCGTGATCCGACATGCATTATGCGTTATGCGTTATGCGTTATTCGTTATGAGTAATGAGTTATAAGTTATGCGTTATGCGTTATGCTTTATGCATTATGCGTTATGCGTTATGCGTTATGCGTTATGCGTTATGCTTTATGCGTTATGCTTTAAGCGTTATGCGTTATGCGTTATGCGTTATGCGTTATTCGTTATGAGTAATGAGTTATAAGATATGCGTTATGCGTTATGCTTTATGCATTATGCGTTATGCGTTATGCGTTTTGCGTTATGCGTTATGCGTTATGCGTTATGCGTTATGCGTTATGCGTTATGCGTTATGCGTTATGCGTTATGCGTTATGCGTTATGCTTTATGCGTTATGCGTTATGAGTTATACGTTATGCGTTATGCATTATGCGTTATGCGTTATGCGTTATATGTTATGCGTTATGCGTTATGCGTTATGCGTTATGCGTTATGCGTTGAGCGTTATGCGTTTGCGTTATGCGTTATGCGTTATGCGTTATACGGTATGCGTTATGCGTTATGCGTTGGCGTTATGCGTTATGCGTTATGCGTTACGCGTTATGCGTTATGCGTTATGCTTTATGCGTTATGCGTTATGAGTTATACGTTATGCGTTATGCGTTATGCGTTGTGCGTTATGCGTTATGCGTTACGCGTTATGCGTTATGCGTTATGCTTTATGCGATATGCGTTACTCCTTATGAGTTATGAGTTATAAGTTATGCGTAATGCGTTATGCGTTATGCGTTATGCTTTATGCGTTATGCGTTATGCGTTATGCGTTATGCGTTATGCGTTATGCGTTATGCGTTATGCGTTATGCGTTATGCGTTATGCGTTATGCGTTATGCGTGATGCGTTATGCGTTATGCGTTATGCGATATGCGTCATGCATCAAGCCTTATGCGATATGCGATATGCGTCATGCATCAAGCCTTATGCGTTATGGGTTATGCGTTAACGTTATGCGTTATGCGTTATGATTTATGCTTTATGCGTTATGCGTTATGCGTTATGCGTTATGCGTTATGCGTTATGCGTTATGCGTTTTGCGGTATTCGTTATGCGTTGTGCATTATGCGTTATGCGTTGTGCGTTATGGGTTATGATTTATGCGTTATGCGATATGAGTTATGCGTTAAGCGTTATGCGTTATGCGTTATGCGTTATGCGTTATGCGTTATGCGTTATGCGTTATGCGTTATGCGTTATGCGTTATGCGTTATGCGTTATGCGTTATGCGTTATGCGTTATGCGTGATGCGTTATGCGTTATGCGTTATGCGATATGCGTCATGCATCAAGCCTTATGCGATATGCGATATGCGTCATACATCAAGCATTATGCGTTATGGGTTATGCGTTAACGTTATGCGTTATGCGTTATGATTTATGCTTTATGCGTTATGCGTTATGCGTGATCCGACATGCGTTATGCATTTTGCGTTATGCGTTATTCGTTATGAGTTATGAGTTATAAGTTATGCGTAATGCGTTATGCGTTATGCGTTATGCATTATGCTTTATCCGTTATGCGTTATGCGTTATGCTTTATGCGTTATGCGTTATGCGTTATGCGTTATGCGTTATGCATCAAGCCTTATGCGATATGCGATATGCGTCATGCATCAAGCCTTATGCGTTATGGGTTATGCGTTATGCGTTATGCGTTATGCTTTATGCTTTATGCGTTATGCGTTATGCGTTATGCGTTATGAGTTATGCGTTAAGCGTTATGCGTTATGCGTTATGCGTTATGCGTTATGCGTTATGCGTTATGCGTTATGCGTTATGCGTTATGCGTTATGCTTAATGCGTTATGCGTTATGAGTTATACGTTATGCGTTATGCATTATGCGTTATGCGTTATGCGTTATGCGTTATATGTTATGCGTTATGCGTTATGCGTTATGCGTTATGCGTTATGCGTTGTGCGTTATACGTTTGCGTTATGCGTTATGCGTTATGCGTTATACGGTATGCGTTATGCGTTATGCGTTGGCGTTATGCGTTATGCGTTACGCGTTATGCGTTATGCGTTATGCTTTATGCGTTATGCGTTATGAGTTATACGTTATGCGTTATGCGTTATGCGTTGTGCGTTATGCGTTATGCGTTACGCGTTATGCGTTATGCGTTATGCTTTATGCGATATGCGTTACTCCTTATGAGTTATGAGTTATAAGTTATGCGTAATGCGTTATGCGTTATGCGTTATGCTTTATGCGTTATGCGTTATGCGTTATGCGTTATGCGTTATGCGTTATGCGTTACGCTTTATGCGTTATGCATTATGCGTTATGCGTTATGCGTTATGCATTATGCGTTATGCGTTATGCGTGATGCGTTATGCGTTAAGCGTTATGCGTTTTGCTGTATTCGTTATGCGTTGAGCATTTTGCGTTATGCGTTTTGCGGTATTCGTTATGCGTTATGATTTATGCTTTATGCTTTATGCGTTATGCGTTATGCGTTATGCGTTATGAGTTATGCGTTATGAGTTATGCGTTATGCGTTATGCGTTATGCGTTATGCGTTTTGCGGTATTCGTTATGCGTTGTGCATTATGCGTTATGCGTTGTGCGTTATGGGTTATGATTTATGCGTTATGCGATATGAGTTATGCGTTAAGCGTTATGCGTTATGCGTTATGCGTTATGCGTTATGCGTTATGCGTTATGCGTTATGCGTTATGCGTTATGCGTTATGCGTTATGCGTTATGCGTGATGCGTTATGCGTTATGCGTTATGCGATATGCGTCATGCATCAAGCCTTATGCGATATGCGATATGCGTCATGCATCAAGCCTTATGCGTTATGGGTTATGCGTTAACGTTATGCGTTATGCGTTATGATTTATGCTTTATGCGTTATGCGTTATGCGTGATCCGACATGCGTTATGCATTTTGCGTTATGCGTTATTCGTTATGAGTTATGAGTTATAAGTTATGCGTAATGCGTTATGCGTTATGCGTTATGCATTATGCTTTATCCGTTATGCGTTATGCGTTATGCTTTATGCGTTATGCGTTATGCGTTATGCGTTATGCGTTATGCGTCATGCGTTATGCGTTATGCGTTATTCGTTATGAGTAATGAGTTATAAGTTATGCGTTATGCGTAATGCGTTATGCGTTATGCGTTATGCGTTATGCTTTATGCGTTATGCGTTATGCGTTATGCTTTATGCGTTATTCGTTATGCGTTATGCGTTATGCGTTATGCGTTATGCGTTATGCGTTATGCGTGAACCGACATGCATTATGCATTTTGCGTTATGCGTTATTCGTTATGAGTTATGAGTTATAAGTTATGCGTAATGCGTTATGCGTTATGCGTTATGCATTATGCTTTATCCGTTATGCGTTATGCGTTATGCTTTATGCGTTATGCGTTATGCGTTATGCGTTATGCCTTATGCGTTATGCGTTATTCGTTATGAGTAATGAGTTATTAGTTATGCGTTATGCGTTATGCTTCATGCGTTATGCGTTATGCGTTATGCGTTATGCGTTATGCGTTATGCGTTATGCGTTATGCGTTATGCGTTATGCGCTATGCGTTATACGGTATGCGTTATGCGTTATGCGTTATGCGTTATGCGTTATGCGTTATGCGTTATGCGTTATGCGTTATGCGTTATGCGTTATGCGTTATGCGTTATGCGTTATGCGTTATGCGTTATGCGTTATGCTTTATGCGTTATGCGTCATGCGTTATGCTTTATGCGTTATGCGTTACTCCTTATGAGTTATGGGTTATAAGTTATGCGTAATGCGTTATGCGTTATGCGTTATGCATTATGCTTTATCCGTTATGCGTTATGCGTTATGCTTTATGCGTTATGCGTTATGCGTTGTGAGTAATGAGTTATAAGTTATGCGTTATGCGTTATTCGTTATGAGTAATGAGTTATAAGTTATGCGTTATGCGTTATGCTTTATGCGTTATGCGTTATGCGTTATGCTTTATGCGTTATGCGTTACTCCTTATGAGTTATGAGTTATAAGTTATGCGTAATGCGGTATGCGTTATACGTTATACGTTATGCGTTATGCGTTATGCGTTATGCGTTATGCGTTATGCGTTATGCGTTATGCGTTAAGCGTTATGCGTTTTGCTGTATTCGTTATGCGTTGTGCATTATGAGTTATGCGTTATGTGTTATGCTTTATGCGTTATGCGTTATGCGTTACGCTTTATGCGTTATGCATTATGCGTTATGCGTTATGCGTTATGCATTATGCGTTATGCGTTATGCGTGATCCGTTATGCGTTAAGCGTTATGCGTTTTGCTGTATTCGTAATGCGTTGTGCATTATGTGTTATGCGTTATGTGTTATGCGTTATGCGTTATGCGTTATGCGTTATGCGTTATGCGTGATCCGACATGCATTATGCATTTTGCGTTATGCGTTATTCGTTATGAGTTATGAGTTATAAGTTATGCGTAATGCGTTATGCGTTATGCGTTATGCATTATGCTTTATCCGTTATGCGTTATGCGATATGCTTTATGCGTTATGCGTTATGCGTTATGCGTTATGCGTTATGCGTTATGCGTTATGCGTTATTCGTTATGAGTAATGAGTTATAAGTTATGCGTTATGCGTTATGCTTCATGCGTTATGCGTTATGCGTTATGCGTTATGCGTTATGCGTTATGCGTTATGCGTTATGCGTTATGCGTTATGCGTTATGCGTTATGCGTTATGCTTTATGCGTTATGCGTCATGCGTTATGCTTTATGCGTTATGCGTTACTCCTTATGAGTTATGGGTTATAAGTTATGCGTAATGCGTTATGCGTTATGCGTTATGCATTATGCTTTATCCGTTATGCGTTATGAGTTATGCTTTATGCGTTATGCGTTATGCGTTATGAGTAATGAGTTATAAGTTATGCGTTATGCGTTATTCGTTATGAGTAATGAGTTATAAGTTATGCGTTATGCGTTATGCTTTATGCGTTATGCGTTATGCGTTATGCTTTATGCGTTATGCGTTACTCCTTATGAGTTATGAGTTATAAGTTATGCGTAATGCGGTATGCGTTATACGTTATACGTTATGCGTTATGCGTTATGCGTTATGCGTTATGCGTTATGCGTTATGCGTTATGCGTTAAGCGTTATGCGTTTTGCTGTATTCGTTATGCGTTGTGCATTATGAGTTATGCGTTATGCGTTATGCGTTGTGCGTTATACGTTTGCGTTATGCGTTATGCGTTATACGGTATGCGTTATGCGTTATACGTTATGCGTTATGCGTTATGCGATATGCGATATGCGTTATGCGTTATGCGTTATGCTTTATGCGTTGTGAGTTATTAGTTACACATTA
The DNA here is from genome assembly GCA_916610235.2 of Lasioglossum morio. Lineage (NCBI taxonomy): Eukaryota > Metazoa > Arthropoda > Insecta > Hymenoptera > Halictidae > Lasioglossum > Lasioglossum morio. Next base: position 1,506,864 of record CAKAJA020000459.1, on the reverse strand, counting down.
TGCGTTATGCGTTATGCGTTATGCGTTAGGGGTTATGCGTTATGCGTTATGCGTTAGGCGTTATGCGTTATGCGTTATGCGTTATGCGTTATGCGTTATGCGTTATGCGTTAGGGGTTATGCGTTATGCGTTATGCGTTATGCTTTATGCGTTATGCATTATGCGTTATGCGTTATGCGATATGCGTTATCCGTTATGCGTTATGCGTTATGCGTTATTCGTTATGAGTAATGAGTTATAAGTTATGCGTTATGCGTTATGCGTTATGCTTTATGCGTTATGCGTTATGCGTTATGCGTTATGCGTTATGCGTTATGCGTTATGCGTTATGCGTTATGCGTTATGCGTTATGCGTTTTGCGTTATGCGTTATGCGTTATGAATTGTGCGTTATACGTTTGCGTTATGCGTTATGCGTTATGCTTTATGCGTTATGCGTTATGCGTTATGCGTTATGCGTTATGCGATATGCGTTATGCGTTATGCGTTATGCGTTATGCGTTATGCGTTATGCGTTATGCGTTATGCGTTATGCGTTATGCGTTATGCATTATGCGTTATGCGTTATGCGTTATGCGTTATGCGTTATTCGTTATGAGTAATGAGTTATAAGTTATGCGTTATGCGTTATGCTTTATGCATTATGCGTTATGCGTTATGCGTTATGCGTTATGCGTTATGCGTTATGCGTTATGCGTTATGCGTTATGCGTTATGCGTTATGCCTTATGCGTTATGCGTTATTCGTTATGAGTAATGAGTTATAAGTTATGCGATATGCGTTATGCTTCATGCGTTATGCGTTATGCGTTATGCGTTATGCGTTATGCGTTATGCGCTATGCGTTATACGGTATGCGTTATGCGTTATGCGTCATGCGTTATGCGTTATGCGTTATGCGTTATGCGTTATGCGTTATGCGTTATGCGTTATTCGTTATGCGTTATGCGTTATGCGTTATGCTTTATGTGTTATGCGTCATGCGTTATGCTTTATGCGTTATGCGTTACTCCTTATGAGTTATGGGTTATAAGTTATGCGTAATGCGTTATGCGTTATGCGTTATGCATTATGCTTTATCCGTTATGCGTTATGCGTTATGCTTTATGCGTTATGCATTATGAGTTATGAGTAATGAGTTATAAGATATGCGTTATGCGTTATTCGTTATGAGTAATGAGTTATAAGTTATGCGTTATGCGTTATGCTTTATGCGTTATGCGTTATGCTTTATGCGTTATGCGTTACTCCTTATGAGTTATGAGTTATAAGTTATGCGTAATGCGGTATGCGTTATACGTTATACGTTATGCGTTATGCGTTATGCGTAATGCGTTATGCGTTATGCGTTATGCATTATGCGTTATGCGTTATGCGTTATGCATTATGCGTTATGCGTTATACGTGATCCGTTATGCGTTAAGCGTTATGCGTTTTGCTGTATTCGTAATGCGTTGTGCATTATGTGTTATGCGTTATGTGTTATGCGTTATGCGTTATGAGTTATACGTTATGCGTTATGCGTTAGGGGTTATGCGTTATGCGTTATGCGTTATGCTTTATGCGTTATGCATTATGCGTTATGCGTTATGCGATATGCGTTATCCGTTATCCGTTATGCGTTATGCGTTATGCGTTATTCGTTATGAGTAATGAGTTATAAGTTATGCGTTATGCGTTATGCTTTATGCGTTATGCGTTATGCGTTATGCGTTATGCGTTATGCGTTATGCGTTATGCGTTATGCGTTATGCGTTATGTTTTATGCTTTATGCGTTATGCGTTATGCGTTACGCTTTATGCGTTATGCATTATGCGTTATGCGTTATGCGTTATGCATTATGCGTTATGCGTTATGCGTGATCCGTTATGCGTTAAGCGTTATGCGTTTTGCTGTATTCGTAATGCGTTGTGCATTATGTGTTATGCGTTATGTGTTATGCGTTATGCGTTATGAGTTATACGTTATGCGTTATGCGTTAGGGGTTATGCGTTATGCGTTATGCGTTATGCTTTATGCGTTATGCATTATGCGTTATGCGTTATGCGATATGCGTTATCCGTTATCCGTTATGCGTTATGCGTTATGCGTTATTCGTTATGAGTAATGAGTTATAAGTTATGCGTTATGCGTTATGCTTTATGCGTTATGCGTTATGCGTTATGCGTTATGCGTTATGCGTTATGCGTTATGCGTTATGCGTTATGCGTTATGCGTTATGCATTATGCGTTATGCGTTATGCGTTATGCGTTATGCGTTATTCGTTATGAGTAATGTGTTATAAGTTATGCGTTATGCGTTATGCTTTATGCATTATGCGTTATGCGTTATGCGTTATGCGTTATGCGTTATGCGTTATGCGTTATGCGTTATGCGTTATGCGTTATGCTTTATGCGTTATGTGTTACTCCTTATGAGTTATGAATTATAAGTTATGCGTAATGCGTTATGCGTTATGCGTTATGCTTTATGCGTTATGCGTTATGCGTTATGCGTTATGCGTTATGCGTTATGCGTGATCCGTTATGCGTTATGCGTTATGCGTTATGCGTTATGCGTTATGCGTTATGCGTTATGCGTTATGCGTTATGCGTTTTGCGTTATGCGTTATGCGTTATGCGTTATACGGTGTGCGTTATGCGTTATGCGTTATGCGTTATGTGTGATCCGTTATGCGTTATGCGTTATGCGTTTTGCGGTATTCGTTATGCGTTGTGCATTATGCGTTATGCGTTGTGCGTTATGGGTTATGATTTATGCGTTTTGCGATATGAGTTATGCGTTATGCGTTATGCGTTATGCGTTATGCATTTTGAGTTATGCGCCATGTGTTATGCGTTATGCGTTATGCGTTATGCGATATGCATTGTGCGTTATGCGTTATGCGTTATGCGATTTGCGTTGTGCGTTATGCGTTATGCGTTATGCGTTATGCGTTATGCGTTATGCGTTATGCGTTATGCATTTTGAGTTATGCGCCATGCGTTATGCGTTATGCGTTATGCGTTATGCGTTATGCGATTTGCGTTGTGCGTTATGCGTTATGCGTTTGCGTTATGCGTTATGCGTTATGCATTATGCTTTATGCGTTATGCGTTATGAGTCACACGTTATGCGTTATTCGATATGCGTTATGCGTTATGCGTTATGCGTTATGCGTTATGCGATATGTTTTATGCGATATGCGTTATGCGTTATTCGTTATGCATTATGCGTTATGCGTTATGCGTTATGCGTTATACGGTATGCGTTATTCGTTATGCGTTATGCGTTATGCGTTATGCGTTATGCTCTATACGTTATGCGTTATGCGTTATGCGTGATCCGTTATGTGTTAGGCGATATACGTTTTGCGGTATTCGTTATGCGTTATGCGTTATGCGTTATCCGTTGTTCGTTATGCGTTATGCGTTGTGCGTTATACGTTTGCGTTATGCATTATGCGTTATGCGTTATGCGTTATGCGTTATGCGTTTGCGTTATGCGTTATGCGTTATGCGTTATGCGTTATGCGATATGCGTTGTGCGTTATGCGTTATGCGTTATGCGTTATGCGTTATGCGTTATGCGTTATGCGTTATGCGTTATGCATTTTGAGTTATGAGCCATGCGTTATGCGTTATGCGTTATGCGTTATGCGATATGCGTTGTGCGTTGTGCGTTATGCGTGATCCGTTATGCGTTAAGCATTATGCGTTTTGCTGTATTCGTTATGCGTTGTGCGTTATACGTTTGCGTTATGCGTTATGCGTTATGCGTTATGCATTTTGAGTTATGCGCCATGCGTTATGCGTTATGCGTTATGCGTTATGCGATATGCGTTGTGCGTTATGCGTTATGCGTGATCCGTTATGCGTTAAGCATTATGCGTTTTGCTGTATTCGTTATGCGTTGTGCGTTATACGTTTGCGTTATGCGTTATGCGTTATGCGTTATGCATTTTCAGTTATGCGCCATGCGTTATGCGTTATGCGTTATGCGTTATGCGATATGCGTTGTGCGTTATGCGTTATGCGTTATGCGTTATGCGTTATGCGTTATGCGTTATGCGTTATGCGTTATGCATTTTGAGTTATGCGCCATGCGTTATGCGTTATGCGTTATGCGATATGCGTTGTGCGTTATGCGTTATGCGTTATGCGATATGCGTTGTGCGTTATGCGTTATGCGTTATGCGTTATGCGTTATGCGTTATGCGTTATGCGATATGCGTTATGCGTTATGCGTTATGCATTTTGAGTTATGCGCCATGCGTTATGCGTTATGCGTTATGCGTTATGCGATATGCGTTGTGCGTTATGCGTTATGCGTTATGTGTTATGCGTGTGCGTTATGCGTTATGCATTATGCTTTAAGCGTTATGCGTTATGCGTTATGCGTTATGCGTTATGCGTTATGCGTTATGCGATATGCGTTGTGCGTTATGCGTCATGCGTTATGCGATATGCGTTGTGCGTTATGCGTTATGCGTTATGCGTTATGCGTTATGCGTTATGCGATATGCGTTGTGCGTTATGCGTTATGCGTTATGCGTTATGCGTTATGCGTTATGCGTTATGCGTTATGCGTTATGCGATATGCGTTGTGCGTTATGCGTTTTGCGTTATGCTTTATGCGTTATGCGTTATGCGTTATGCGTTATGCGTTATGCGTTATGGGTTATGCGTTATGTGTTATGCGATATGCGTTATGCGTTATGCGTCATGCGTTATGCGTTATGCGTTATGCGTTATGCGTTATGCGTTATGCGTTATGCGTTATACGTTGTACGTTATGCGTTATGCGTTATGTTTTATGCGATATGCGTTATGCGTTATTCGTTATGCATTATGCGTTATGCGTTATGCGTTATGCGTTATACGGTATGCGTTATGCGTTATGCGTTATGCGTTATGCGTTATGCTCTATACGTTATGCGTTATGCGTTATGCGTGATCCGTTATGTGTTAGGCGATATACGTTTTGCGGTATTCGTTATGCGTTATGCGTTATGCGTTATCCGTTGTTCGTTATGCGTTATGCGTTGTGCGTTATACGTTTGCGTTATGCATTATGCGTTATGCGTTATACGGTATGCGTTATGCGTTATACGTTATGCGTTCTGCGTTATGCGATAAGCATTATGCGTTATGCGTTAAGCATTATGCTTTATGCGTTATGCGTTATGAGTTACACGTTATGCGTTATTCGATATGCGTTATGCGTTATGCGTTATGCGTTATGCGTTATGCGTTATGCGTGACCCGTTATGCGTTAAGCATTATGCGTTTTGCTGTATTCGTTATGCGTTGTGCGTTATACGTTTGCGTTATGCGTTATGCGTTATGCGTTATGCGTTATGCATTTTGAGTTATGCGTTATGCGTTATGCGATATGCGTTGTGCCTTATGCGTTATGCGTTATGCGTTATGCGTTATGCGTTATGCGTTATGCGTTATGCGTTATGCGTTATGCGTTTTGCGTTATGCGTTATGCGTTATGCGTTATGCGTTATGCGCCATGCGTTATGCGTTATGCGATATGCGTTATGCGTTATTCGTTATGCATTATGCGTTATGCGTTATGCGTTATGCGTTATACGGTATGCGTTATGCGTTATGCGTTATGCGTTATGCTTTATACGTTATGCGTTATGCGTTATGCGTGATCCGTTATGTGTTAGGCGATATGTGTCTTGCGGTATTCGTTATGCGTTATGCGTTATGCGTTATCCGTTGTTCGTTATGCGTTGTGCGTTATACGTTTGCGTTATGCATTATGCGTTATGCGTTATACGGTATGCGTTATGCGTTATACGTTATGCGTTATGCGTTATGCGATAAGCGTTATGCGTTATGCGTTAAGCATTATGCTTTATGCGTTATGCGTTATGAGTTACACGTTATGCGTTATTCGATATGCGTTATGCGTTATGCGTTATGCGTTATGCGTTATGTGTGATCCGTTATGCGTTATGCGTTATGCGTTATGAGTTATGCGTTATGCGTTATGCGTTATGCGTTATGCGTTTTGCGGTATTCGTTATGCGTTGTGCATTATGCGTTATGCGTTGTGCGTTATGGGTTATGATTTATGCGTTATGCGATATGAGTTATGCGTTATGCGTTATGCGTTATGCGTTATGCGTTATGCATTTTGAGTTATGCGCCATGCGTTATGCGTTATGCGTTATGCGTTATGCGATATGCGTTGTGCGTTATGCGTTATACGTTATGCGATATGCGTTGTGCGTTATGCGTTATGCGTTTTGCGTTATGCGTTATGCGTTATGGGTTATGCGTTATGCGCCATGCGTTATGCGTTATGCGTTATGCGTTATGCGTTATGCGATATGCGTTGTGCGTTATGCGTTATGCGTTTGCGTTATGCGTTATGCGTTATGCGTTATGCATTATGCTTTATGCGTTATGCGTTATGAGTCACACGTTATGCGTTATTCGATATGCGTTATGCGTTATGCGTTACGCGTTATGCGTTATGCGTTATGCGATATGCGTTGTGCGTTATGCGATATGCGTTATGCGTTATGCGTTATGCGTTATGCGATATGCGTTGTGCGTTATGCGTTATGCGTTATGCGTTATGCGTTATGCGTTATGCGTTATGCGTTATGCGTTATGCGATATGCGTTGTGCGTTATGCGTTATGCGTTATGCGTTATGCGTTATGCGTTATGCGGTACGCGTTATGCGTTATGCGTTATGCGTTATGCGTTATGCGTTATGCGTTATGCGTTATGCGTTATGCGTTATGCGTTATACGTTGTACGTTATGCGTTATGCGGTATGTTTTATGCGATATGCGTTATGCGTTATTCGTTATGCATTATGCGTTATGCGTTATGCGTTATGCGTTATACGGTATGCGTTATGCGTTATGCGTTATGCGTTATGCTCTATACGTTATGCGTTATGCGTTATGCGTGATCCGTTATGTGTTAGGCGATATACGTTTTGCGGTATTCGTTATGCGTTATGCGTTATGTGTTATCCGTTGTTCGTTATGCGTTATGCGTTGTGCGTTATACGTTTGCGTTATGCATTATGCGTTATGCGTTATACGGTATGCGTTATGCGTTATACGTTATGCGTTATGCGTTATGCGATAAGCGTTATGCGTTATGCGTTAAGCATTATGCTTTATGCGTTATGCGTTATGAGTTACACGTTATGCGTTATTCGATATGCGTTATGGGTTATGCGTTATGCGTGACCCGTTATGCGTTAAGCATTATGCGTTTTGCTGTATTCGTTATGCGTTGTGCGTTATACGTTTGCGTTATGCGTTATGCGTTATGCGTTATGCGTTATGCGTTATGCGTTATGCGTTATGCGTTATGCGATATGCGTGACCCGTTATGCGTTATGCGTTATGCGTTATGCGTTATACGTTGTACGTTATGCGTTATGCGTTATGTTTTATGCGATATGCGTTATGCGTTATTCGTTATGCATTATGCGTTATGCGTTATGCGTTATGCGTTATACGGTATGCGTTATGCGTTATGCGTTATGCGTTATGCGTTATGCTCTATACGTTATGCGTTATGCGTTATGCGTGATCCGTTATGTGTTAGGCGATATACGTTTTGCGGTATTCGTTATGCGTTATGCGTTATGTGTTATCCGTTGTTCGTTATGCGTTATGCGTTGTGCGTTATACGTTTGCGTTATGCATTATGCGTTATGCGTTATACGGTATGCGTTATGCGTTATACGTTATGCGTTATGCGTTATGCGATAAGCGTTATGCGTTATGCGTTAAGCATTATGCTTTATGCGTTATGCGTTATGAGTTACACGTTATGCGTTATTCGATATGCGTTATGCGTTATGCGTTATGCGTGACCCGTTATGCGTTAAGCATTATGCGTTTTGCTGTATTCGTTATGCGTTGTGCGTTATACGTTTGCGTTATGCGTTATGCGTTATGCGTTATGCGTTATGCATTTTGAGTTATGCGTTATGCGTTATGCGATATGCGTTTTGCGTTATGCGTTATGCGTTATGCGTTATGCGTTATGCGTTATGCGTTATGCGTTATGCGTTATGCGTTATGCGTTATGCATTTTGAGTTATGCGCCATGCGTTATGCGTTATGCGTTATGCGATATGCGTTGTGCGTTATGCGTTATGCGTGATCCGTTATGCGTTAAGCATTATGCGTTTTGCTGTATTCGTTATGCGTTGTGCGTTATACGTTTGCGTTATGCGTTATGCGTTATGCATTTTGAGTTATGCGCCATGCGTTATGCGTTATGCGTTATGCGTTATGCGATATGCGTTGTGCGTTATGCGTTGTGCGTGATCCGTTATGCGTTAAGCATTATGCGTTTTGCTGTATTCGTTATGCGTTGTGCGTTATACGTTTGCGTTATGTGTTATGCGTTATGCGTTATACATTTTCAGTTATGCGCCATGCGTTATGCGTTATGCGTTATGCGTTATGCGATATGCGTTGTGTGTTATGCGTTATGCGTTATGCGTTATGCATTTTGAGTTATGCGCCATGCGTTATGCGTTATGCGTTATGCGATATGCGTTGTGCGTTATGCGTTATGCGTTATGCGATATGCGTTGTGCGTTATGCGTTATGCGTTATGCGTTATGCGTTATGCGTTATGCGATATGCGTTATGCGTTATGCGTTATGCATTTTGAGTTATGCGCCATGCGTTATGCGTTATGCGTTATGCGTTATGCGTTATGCGATATGCGTTGTGCGTTATGCGTTATGCGTTATGCGTTATGCGTTATGCGTTATGCGTTATGCATTATGCTTTAAGCGTTATGCGTTATGAGTCACACGTTATGCGTTATAAGATATGCGTTATGTGTTATGCGTTATGCGTTATGCGTTATGCGTTATGCGATATGCGTTGTGCGTTATGCGTTATGCGTTATGCGTTATGCGTTATGCGTTATGCGATATGCGTTGTGCGTTATGCGTTATGCGTTATGCGTTATGCGTTATGCGTTATGCGTTATGCGTTATGCGTTATGCGTTATGCGTTATGCGTTATGCGATATGCGTTGTGCGTTATGCGTTTTGCGTTATGCGTTATGCGTTATGCGTTATGGGTTATGCGTTATGTGTTATGCGATATGCGTTATGCGTTATGCGTCATGCGTTATGCGTTATGCGTTATGCGTTATGCGTTATGCGATAAGCGTTATGCGTTATGCGTTAAGCATTATGCTTTATGCGTTATGCGTTATGAGTTACACGTTATGCGTTATTCGATATTCGTTATGCGTTATGCGTTATGCGTTATGCGTTATGCGTGACCCGTTATGCGTTAAGCATTATGCGTTTTGCTGTATTCGTTATGCGTTGTGCGTTATACGTTTGCGTTATGCGTTATGCGTTATGCGTTATGCGTTATGCATTTTGAGTTATGCGTTATGCGTTATGCGATATGCGTTGTGCGTTATGCGTTATGCGTTATGCGTTATGCGTTATGCGTTATGCGTTATGCGTTATGCGTTATGCGTTATGCGTTATGCGTTATGCGTTATGCGTTATGCGTTATGCGTTATGCATTTTGAGTTATGCGCCATGCGTTATGCGTTATGCGTTATGCGTTATGCGATATGCGTTGTGCGTTATGCGTTATGCGTGATCCGTTATGCGTTAAGCATTATGCGTTTTGCTGTATTCGTTATGCGTTGTGCGTTATACGTTTGCGTTATGCGTTATGCGTTATGCGTTATGCATTTTGAGTTATGCGCCATGCGTTATGCGTTATGCGTTATGCGTTATGCGATATGCGTTGTGCGTTATGCGTTATGCGTGATCCGTTATGCGTTAAGCATTATGCGTTTTGCTGTATTCGTTATGCGTTGTGCGTTATACGTTTGCGTTATGCGTTATGCGTTATGCGTTATGCATTTTCAGTTATGCGCCATGCGTTATGCGTTATGCGTTATGCGTTATGCGTTATGCGATATGCGTTGTGCGTTATGCGTTATGCGTTAAGCGTTACGCGTTATGCGTTATGCATTTTGAGTTATGCGCCATGCGTTATGCGTTATGCGTTATGCGATATGCGTTGTGCGTTATGCGTTATGCGTTATGCGATATGCGTTGTGCGTTATGCGTTATGCGTTATGCGTTATGCGATATGCGTTATGCGTTATGCGTTATGCATTTTGAGTTATGCGCCATGCGTTATGCGTTATGCGTTATGCGTTATGCGATATGCGTTGTGCGTTATGCGTTATGCGTTATGCGTTATGCGTTATGCGTTATGCGTTATGCATTATGCTTTAAGCGTTATGCGTTATGAGTCACACGTTATGCGTTATAAGATATGCGTTATGCGTTATGCGTTATGCGTTATGCGTTATGCGTTATGCGATATGCGTTGTGCGTTATGCGTTATGCGTTATGCGTTATGCGTTATGCGTTATGCGATATGCGTTGTGCGTTATGCGTTATGCGTTATGCGTTATGCGTTATGCGTTATGCGTTATGCGTTATGCGTTATGCGATATGCGTTGTGCGTTATGCGTTTTGCGTTATGCGTTATGCGTTATGCGTTATGCGTTATGCGTTATGCGTTATGCGTTATGCGTTATGCGTTATGCGTTATGGGTTATGCGTTATGTGTTATGCGATATGCGTTATGCGTTATGCGTCACGCGTTATGCGTTATGCGTTATGCGTTATGCGTTATGCGTTATGCGTTATGAGTCACACGTTATGCGTTATAAGATATGCGTTATGCGTGATCCGTTATGTGTTAGGCGATATACGTTTTGCGGTATTCGTTGTGCGTTATGCGTTATGCGTTATGCGTTATGCGTTATGCGTTATGCGATATGCGTTATGCGTTATGCGTTATGCATTTTGTTATGCGCCATGCGTTATGCGTTATGCGTTATGCGTTATGCGATATGCGTTGTGCGTTATGCGTTATGCGTTATGCGTTATGCGTTATGCGTTATGCGTTATGCATTATGCTTTAAGCGTTATGCGTTATGAGTCACACGTTATGCGTTATAAGATATGCGTTATGTGTTATGCGTTATGCGTTATGCGTTATGCGTTATGCGATATGCGTTGTGCGTTATGCGTTATGCGTTATGCGTTATGCGTTATGCGTTTTGCGATATGCGTTGTGCGTTATGCGTTATGCGTTATGCGTTATGCGTTATGCGTTATGCGTTATGCGTTATGCGTTTTGCGTTATGCGTTATGCGATATGCGTTGTGCGTTATGCGTTTTGCGTTATGCGTTATGCGTTATGCGTTATGGGTTATGCGTTATGTGTTATGCGATATGCGTTATGCGTTATGCGTCATGCGTTATGCGTTATGCGTTATGCGTTATGCGTTATGCGATAAGCGTTATGCGTTATGCGTTAAGCATTATGCTTTATGCGTTATGCGTTATGAGTTACACGTTATGCGTTATTCGATATTCGTTATGCGTTATGCGTTATGCGTTTTGCGTTATGCGTGACCCGTTATGCGTTAAGCATTATGCGTTTTGCTGTATTCGTTATGCGTTGTGCGTTATACGTTTGCGTTATGCGTTATGCGTTATGCGTTATGCGTTATGCATTTTGAGTTATGCGTTATGCGTTATGCGATATGCGTTGTGCGTTATGCGTTATGCGTTATGCGTTATGCGTTATGCGTTATGCGTTATGCGTTATGCGTTATGCGTTATGCGTTATGCGTTATGCGTTATGCGTTATGCGTTATGCGTTATGCGTTATGCATTTTGAGTTATGCGCCATGCGTTATGCGTTATGCGTTATGCGATATGCGTTGTGCGTTATGCGTTATGCGTGATCCGTTATGCGTTAAGCATTATGCGTTTTGCTGTATTCGTTATGCGTTGTGCGTTATACGTTTGCGTTATGCGTTATGCGTCATGCGTTATGCATTTTGAGTTATGCGCCATGCGTTATGCGTTATGCGTTATGCGTTATGCGATATGCGTTGTGCGTTATGCGTTATGCGTGATCCGTTATGCGTTATGCGTTATGCATTATGCTTTAAGCGTTATGCGTTATGAGTCACACGTTATGCGTTATAAGATATGCGTTATGCGTTATGCGTTATGCGTTATGCGTTATGCGATATGCGATATGCGTTGTGCGTTATGCGTTATGCGTTATGCGTTATGCGTTATGCGTTATGCGTTATGCGTTATGCGTTATGCGTTATGCGATATGCGTTGTGCGTTATGCGTTTTGCGTTATGCGTTATGCGTTATGCGTTATGCGTTATGCGTTATGCGTTATGCGTTATGGGTTATGCGTTATGTGTTATGCGATATGCGTTATGCGTTATGCGTCACGCGTTATGCGTTATGCGTTATGCGTTATGCGTTATGCGTTATGCGTTATGAGTCACACGTTATGCGTTATAAGATATGCGTTATGCGTGATCCGTTATGTGTTAGGCGATATACGTTTTGCGGTATTCGTTATGCGTTATGCGTTATGCGTTATCCGTTGTTCGTTATGCGTTATGCGTTGTGCGTTATACGTTTGCGTTATGCATTATGCGTTATGCGTTATACGGTATGCGTTATGCGTTATACGTTATGCGTTATGCGTTATCCGTTGTTCGTTATGCGTTATGCGTTGTGCGTTATACGTTTGCGTTATGCATTATGCGTTATGCGTTATACGGTATGCGTTATGCGTTATACGTTATGCGTTATGCGTTATGCGATAAGCATTATGCGTTATGCGTTAAGCATTATGCTTTATGCGTTATGCGTTATGCGTTATGCGTTATGCGTTATGCGTGACCCGTTATGCGTTAAGCATAAATGCGTTTTGCTGTATTCGTTATGCGTTGTGCGTTATACGTTTGCGTTATGCGTTATGCGTTATGCGTTATGCGTTATGCATTTTGAGTTATGCGTTATGCGTTATGCGATATGCGTTGTGCGTTATGCGTTATGCGTTATGCGTTATGGGTTATGCGTTATGCGTTATGCGTTATGCGTTATGCGTTATGCATTTTGAGTTATGCGCCATGCGTTATGCGTTATGCGTTATGCGTTATGCGATATGCGTTGTGCGTTATGCGTTATGCGTTAAGCATTATGCGTTTTGCTGTATTCGTTATGCGTTGTGCGTTATACGTTTGCGTTATGCGTTATGCGTTATGCGTTATGCATTTTGAGTTATGCGCCATGCGTTATGCGTTATGCGTTATGCGTTATGCGATATGCGTTGTGCGTTATGCGTTATGCGTGATCCGTTATGCGTTTTGCTGTATTCGTTATGCGTTGTGCGTTATACGTTTGCGTTATGCGTTATGCGTTATGCGTTATGCATTTTCAGTTATGCGCCATGCGTTATGCGTTATGCGTTATGCGTTATGCGATATGCGTTGTGCGTTATGCGTTATGCGTTATGCGTTATGCGTTATGCGTTATGCGTTATGCATTTTGAGTAATGCGCCATGCGTTATGCGTTATGCGTTATGCGATATGCGTTGTGCGTTATGCGTTATGCGTTATGCGATATGCGTTGTGCGTTATGCGTTATGCGTTATGCGTTATGCGTTATGCGTTATGCGATATGCGTTATGCGTTATGCGTTATGCATTTTGAGTTATGCGCCATGCGTTATGCGTTATGCGTTATGCGTTATGCGATATGCGTTGTGCGTTATGCGTTATGCGTTATGCGTTATGCGTTATGCGTTATGCGTTATGCGTTATGCGTTATGCATTATGCTTTATGCGTTATGCGTTATGAGTCACACGTTATGCGTTATTCGATATGCGTTATGCGTTATGCGTTATGCGTTATGCGTTATGCGATATGCGTTATGCGATATGCGTTGTGCGTTATGCGTTATGCGTTATGCGTTATGCGTTATGCGTTATGCGTTATGCGTTATGCGTTATGCGTTATGCGTTATGCGTTATGCGTTATGCGTTATGAGTCACACGTTATGCGTTATAAGATATGCGTTATGCGTTATGCGTTATGCGTTATGCGATATGCGTTGTGCGTTATGCGTTATGCGTTATGCGTTATGCGATATGCGTTGTGCGTTATGCGTTATGCGTTATGCGATATGCGTTGTGCGTTATGCGTTATGCGTTATGCGTTATGCCATATGCGTTATGCGTTATGCGTTATGCATTTTGAGTTATGCGCCATGCGTTATGCGTTATGCGTTATGCGTTATGCGATATGCGTTGTGCGTTATGCGTAATGCGTTATGCGTTATGCGTTATGCGTTATGCGTTATGCGTTATGCGTTATGCGTTATGCGTTATGCGTTATGCGTTATGCGTTATGCATTTTGAGTTATGCGCCATGCGTTATGCGTTATGCGTTATGCGTTATGCGATATGCGTTGTGCGTTATGCGTTATGCGTGATCCGTTATGCGTTAAGCATTATGCGTTTTGCTGTATTCGTTATGCGTTGTGCGTTATACGTTTGCGTTATGCGTTATGCGTTATGCGTTATGCATTTTGAGTTATGCGCCATGCGTTATGCGTTATGCGTTATGCGTTATGCGATATGCGTTGTGCGTTATGCGTTATGCGTGATCCGTTATGCGTTATGCGTTATGCATTATGCTTTAAGCGTTATGCGTTATGAGTCACACGTTATGCGTTATAAGATATGCGTTATGCGTTATGCGTTATGCGTTAAGCGTTATGCGATATGCGATATGCGTTGTGCGTTATGCGTTATGCGTTATGCGTTATGCGTTATGCGTTATGCGTTATGCGTTATGCGTTATGCGTTATGCGTTATGCGTTATGCGATATGCGTTGTGCGTTATGCGTTTTGCGTTATGCGTTATGCGTTATGCGTTATGCGTTATGCGTTATGCGTTATGCGTTATGCGTTATGCGTTATGGGTTATGCGTTATGTGTTATGCGATATGCGTTATGCGTTATGCGTCACGCGTTATGCGTTATGCGTTATGCGTTATGCGTTATGCGTTATGCGTTATGAGTCACACGTTATGCGTTATAAGATATGCGTTATGCGTGATCCGTTATGTGTTAGGCGATATACGTTTTGCGGTATTCGTTATGCGTTATGCGTTATGCGTTATCCGTTGTTCGTTATGCGTTATGCGTTGTGCGTTATACGTTTGCGTTATGCATTATGCGTTATGCGTTATACGGTATGCGTTATGCGTTATACGTTATGCGTTATGCGTTATCCGTTGTTCGTTATGCGTTATGCGTTGTGCGTTATATGTTTGCGTTATGCATTATGCGTTATGCGTTATACGGTATGCGTTATGCGTTATACGTTATGCGTTATGCGTTATGCGATAAGCATTATGCGTTATGCGTTAAGAATTATGCTTTATGCGTTATGCGTTATGCGTTATGCGTTATGCGTGACCCGTTATGCGTTAAGCATAAATGCGTTTTGCTGTATTCGTTATGCGTTGTGCGTTATACGTTTGCGTTATGCGTTATGCGTTATGCGTTATGCGTTATGCATTTTGAGTTATGCGTTATGCGTTATGCGATATGCGTTGTGCGTTATGCGTTATGCGTTATGCGTTATGGGTTATGCGTTATGCGTTATGCGTTATGCGTTATGCGTTATGCATTTTGAGTTATGCGCCATGCGTTATGCGTTATGCGTTATGCGTTATGCGATATGCGTTGTGCGTTATGCGTTATGCGTTAAGCATTATGCGTTTTGCTGTATTCGTTATGCGTTGTGCGTTATACGTTTGCGTTATGCGTTATGCGTTATGCGTTATGCATTTTGAGTTATGCGCCATGCGTTATGCGTTATGCGTTATGCGTTATGCGATATGCGTTGTGCGTTATGCGTTATGCGTGATCCGTTATGCGTTTTGCTGTATTCGTTATGCGTTGTGCGTTATACGTTTGCGTTATGCGTTATGCGTTATGCGTTATGCATTTTCAGTTATGCGCCATGCGTTATGCGTTATGCGTTATGCGTTATGCGATATGCGTTGTGCGTTATGCGTTATGCGTTATGCGTTATGCGTTATGCATTTCGAGTAATGCGCCATGCGTTATGCGTTATGCGTTATGCGATATGCGTTGTGCGTTATGCGTTATGCGTTATGCGATATGCGTTGTGCGTTATGCGTTATGCGTTATGCGTTATGCGTTATGCGTTATGCGTTATGCGATATGCGTTATGCGTTATGCGTTATGCATTTTGAGTTATGCGCCATGCGTTATGCGTTATGCGTTATGCGTTATGCGATATGCGTTGTGCGTTATGCGTTATGCGTTATGCGTTATGCGTTATGCGTTATGCGTTATGCGTTATGCGTTATGCGTTATGCGTTATGCATTATGCTTTATGCGTTATGCGTTATGAGTCACACGTTATGCGTTATTCGATATGCGTTATGCGTTATGCGTTATGCGTTATGCGTTATGCGATATGCGTTATGCGATATGCGTTGTGCGTTATGCGTTATGCGTTATGCGTTATGCGTTATGCGTTATGCGTTATGCGTTATGCGTTATGCGTTATGCGTTATGCGTTATGCGTTATGCGTTATGAGTCACACGTTATGCGTTATAAGATATGCGTTATGCGTTATGCGTTATGCGTTATGCGATATGCGTTGTGCGTTATGCGTTATGCGTTATGCGTTATGCGATATGCGTTGTGCGTTATGCGTTATGCGTTATGCGATATGCGTTGTGCGTTATGCGTTATGCGTTATGCGTTATGCCATATGCGTTATGCGTTATGCGTTATGCATTTTGAGTTATGCGCCATGCGTTATGCGTTATGCGTTATGCGTTATGCGATATGCGTTGTGCGTTATGCGTAATGCGTTATGCGTTATGCGTTATGCGTTATGCGTTATGCGTTATGCATTATGCTTTAAGCGTTATGCGTTATGAGTCACACGTTATGCGTTATAAGATATGCGTTATGCGTTATGCGTTATGCGTTATGCGTCATGCGATATGCGTTGTGCGTTATGCGTTATGCGTTATGCGTTATGCGTTATGCGTTATGCGTTATGCGATATGCGTTGTGCGTTATGCGTTATGCGTTATGCGTTATGCGTTATGCGTTATGCGTTATGCGTTATGCGTTATGCGTTATGCGATATGCGTTGTGCGTTATGCGTTTTGCGTTATGCGTTATGCGTTATGCGTTATGCGTTATGCGTTATGCGTTATGGGTTATGCGTTATGTGTTATGCGATATGCGTTATGCGTTATGCGTCATGCGTTATGCGTTATGCGTTATGCGTTATGCGTTATGCGTTATGCGTTATGCGTTATGCGTTATGCGTTATGCATTTTGAGTTATGCGCCATGCGTTATGCGTTATGCGTTATGCGATATGCGTTGTGCGTTATGCGTTATGCGTGATCCGTTATGCGTTAAGCATTATGCGTTTTGCTGTATTCGTTATGCGTTGTGCGTTATACGTTTGCGTTATGCGTTATGCGTTATGCGTTATGCATTTTGAGTTATGCGCCATGCGTTATGCGTTATGCGTTATGCGTTATGCGATATGCGTTGTGCGTTATGCGTTATGCGTGATCCGTTATGCGTTAAGCATTATGCGTTTTGCTGTATTCGTTATGCGTTGTGCGTTACACGTTTGCGTTATGCGTTATGCGTTATGCGTTATGCATTTTCAGTTATGCGCCATGCGTTATGCGTTATGCGTTATGCGTTATGCGATATGCGTTGTGCGTTATGCGTTATGCGTTATGCGTTATGCGTTATGCGTTATGCGTTATGCATTTTGAGTAATGCGCCATGCGTTATGCGTTATGCGTTATGCGATATGCGTTGTGCGATATGCGTTATGCGTTATGCGTTATGCGTTATGCGTTATGCGATATGCGTTATGCGTTATGCGTTATGCATTTTGAGTTATGCGCCATGCGTTATGCGTTATGCGTTATGCGTTATGCGATATGCGTTGTGCGTTATGCGTTATGCGTTATTCGATATGCGTTATGCGTTATGCGTTATGCGTTATGCGTTATGCGATATGCGTTGTGCGTTATGCGTTATGCGTTATGCGTTATGCGTTATGCGTTATGCGATATGCGTTGTGCGTTATGCGTTATGCGTTATGCGTTATGCGATATGCGTTGTGCGTTATGCGTTATGCGTTATGCAATATGCGTTGTGCGTTATGCGTTATGCGTTATGCGTTATGCCATATGCGTTATGCGTTATGCGTTATGCATTTTGAGTTATGCGCCATGCGTTATGCGTTATGCGTTATGCGTTATGCGATATGCGTTGTGCGTTATGCGTAATGCGTTATGCGTTATGCGTTATGCGTTATGCGTTATGCGTTATGCGTTATGCATTATGCTTTAAGCGTTATGCGTTATGAGTCACTCGTTATGCGTTATAAGATATGCGTTATGCGTTATGCGTTATGCGTTATGCGTTATGCGATATGCGTTGTGCGTTATGCGTTATGCGTTATGCGTTATGCGTTATGCGTTTTGCGATATGCGTTGTGCGTTATGCGTTATGCGTTATGCGTTATGCGTTATGCGTTATGCGTTATGCGTTATGCGTTATGCGTTATGCGATATGCGTTGTGCGTTATGCGTTTTGCGTTATGCGTTATGCGTTATGCGTTATGCGTTATGCGTTATGCGTTATACGTTATGGGTTATGCGTTATGTGTTATGCGATATGCGTTATGCGTTATGCGTTATGCGTCATGCGTTATGCGTTATGCGTTATGCGTTATGCGTTATGCGTTATGCGTTATGCGTTATGCGTTATGCGTTATGCGTTATGCGTTATACGTTGTACGTTATGCGTTATGCGTTATGTTTTATGCGATATGCGTTATGCGTTATTCGTTATGCATTATGCGTTATGCGTTATGCGTTATACGGTATGCGTTATGCGTTATGCGTTATGCGTTATGCGTTATGCTCTATACGTTATGCGTTATGCGTTATGCGTGATCCGTTATGTGTTAGGCGATATACGTTTTGCGGTATTCGTTATGCGTTATGCGTTATGCGTTATCCGTTGTTCGTTATGCGTTATGCGTTGTGCGTTATACGTTTGCGTTATGCATTATGCGTTATGCGTTATACGGTATGCGTTATGCGTTATACGTTATGCGTTATGCGTTATGCGATAAGCATTATGCGTTATGCGTTAAGCATTATGCTTTATGCGTTATGCGTTATGAGTTACACGTTATGCGTTATTCGATATGCGTTATGCGTTATGCGTTATGCGTTATGCGTTATGCGGTATGCGTGACCCGTTATGCGTTAAGCATTATGCGTTTTGCTGTATTCGTTATGCGTTGTGCGTTATACGTTTGCGTTATGCGTTATGCGTTATGCGTTATGCGTTATGCATTTTGAGTTATGCGTTATGCGTTATGCGATATGCGTTGTGCGTTATGCGTTATGCGTTATGCGTTATGCGTTATGCGTTATGCGTTATGCGTTATGCGTTATGCTTTATGCGTTATGCATTTTGAGTTATGCGCCATGCGTTATGCGTTATGCGTTATGCGTTATGCGATATGCGTTGTGCGTTATGCGTTATGCGTGATCCGTTATGCGTTAAGCATTATGCGTTTTGCTGTATTCGTTATGCGTTGTGCGTTATACGTTTGCGTTATGCGTTATGCGTCATGCGTTATGCATTTTGAGTTATGCGCCATGCGTTATGCGTTATGCGTTATGCGTTATGCGATATGCGTTGTGCGTTATGCGTTATGCGTGATCCGTTATGCGTTAAGCATTATGCGTTTTGCTGTAATCGTTATGCGTTGTGCGTTATACGTTTGCGTTATGCGTTATGCGTTATGCGTTATGCATTTTCAGTTATGCGCCATGCGTTATGCGTTATGCGTTATGCGTTATGCGATATGCGTTGTGCGTTATGCGTTATGCGTTATGCGTTATGCGTTATGCGTTATGCGTTATGCATTTTGAGTAATGCGCCATGCGTTATGCGTTATGCGTTATGCGATATGCGTTATGCGTTATGCGTTATGCATTTTGAGTTATGCGCCATGCGTTATGCGTTATGCGTTATGCGTTATGCGATATGCGTTGTGCGTTATGCGTAATGCTTTATGCGTTATGCGTTATGCGTTATGCGTTATGCGTTATGCGTTATGCGTTATGCGTTATGCGTTATGCGTTATGCGTTATGCGATATGCGTTGTGCGTTATGCGTTTTGCGTTATGCGTTATGCGTTATGCGTTATGCGTTATGCGTTATGCGTTATGGGTTATGCGTTATGTGTTATGCGATATGCGTTATGCGTTATGCGTCATGCGTTATGCGTTATGCGTTATGCGTTATGCGTTATGCGTTATGCGTTATACGTTGTACGTTATGCGTTATGCGTTATGTTTTATGCGATATGCGTTATGCGTTATTCGTTATACATTATGCGTTATGCGTTATGCGTGATCCGTTATGTGTTAGGCGATATACGTTTTGCGGTATTCGTTATGCGTTATGCGTTATGCGTTATCCGTTGTTCGTTATGCGTTGTGCGTTATACGTTTGCGTTATGCATTATGCGTTATGCGTTATACGGTATGCGTTATGCGTTATACGTTATACGTTATGCGTTATGCGTTATGCGATAAGCGTTATGCGTTATGCGTTAAGCATTATGCTTTATGCGTTATGCGTTATGAGTTACACGTTATGCGTTATTCGATATGCGTTATGCGTTATGCGTTATGCGTTATGCGTTATGCGTGATCCGTTATGCGATAAGCATTATGCGTTTTGCTGTATTCGTTATGCGTTGTGCGTTATACGTTTGCGTTATGCGTTATGCGTTATGCGTTATCCGTTGTTCGTTATGCGTTGTGCGTTATACGTTTGCGTTATGCATTATGCGTTATGCGTTATACGGTATGCGTTATGCGTTATACGTTATGCGTTATGCGTTATGCGTTATGCGATATGCGTTGTGCGTTATGCGTTATGCGTTATGCGATATGCGTTATGCGTTATGCGTTATGCATTTTGAGTTATGCGCCATGCGTTATGCGTTATGCGTTATGCGTTATGCGATATGCGTTGTGCGTTATGCGTAATGCTTTATGCGTTATGCGTTATGCGTTATGCGTTATGCGTTATGCGTTATGCGTTATGCGTTATGCGTTATGCGTTATGCATTATGCTTTAAGCGTTATGCGTTATGAGTCACACGTTATGCGTTATAAGATATGCGTTATGCGTTATGCGTTATGCGTTATGCGTTATGCGTTATGCGATATGCGTTGTGCGTTATGCGTTATGCGTTATGCGTTATGCGTTATGCGTTATGCGTTATGCGTTATGCGTTATGCGTTATGCGTTATGCGTTATGCGTTATGCGTTATGCGTTATGCGTTATGCGTTATGGGTTATGCGTTATGTGTTATGCGATATGCGTTATGCGTTATGCGTCATGCGTTATGCGTTATGCGTTATGCGTTATGCGTTATGCGTTATGCGTTATGCGTTATGCGTTATACGTTGTACGTTATGCGTTATGCGTTATGTTTTATGCGATATGCGTTATGCGTTATTCGTTATGAATTATGCGTTATGCGTTATGCGTTATGCGTTATACGGTATGCGTTATGCGTTATGCGTTATGCGTTATGCGTTATGCTCTATACGTTATGCGTTATGCGTTATGCGTGATCCGTTATGTGTTAGGCGATATACGTTTTGCGGTATTCGTTATGCGTTATGCGTTATGCGTTATCCGTTGTTCGTTATGCGTTATGCGTTGTGCGTTATACGTTTGCGTTATGCATTATGCGTTATGCGTTATACGGTATGCGTTATGCGTTATACGTTATGCGTTATGCGTTATGCGATAAGCATTATGCGTTATGCGTTAAGCATTATGCTTTATGCGTTATGCGTTATGAGTTACACGTTATGCGTTATTCGATATGCGTTATGCGTTATGCGTTATGCGTTGTGCGTTATGCGTTATGCGTTATGCGTTATGCGTTATGCGTTATGCATTTTGAGTTATGCGTTATGCGTTATGCGTTATGCGTTATGCGTTATGCGTTATGCGTTATGCGTTATGCATTTTGAGTTATGCGTTATGCGTTATGCGATATGCGTTGTGCGTTATGCGTTATGCGTTATGGGTTATGCGTTATGCGTTATGCGTTATGCGTTATGCGTTATGCGTTATGCGTTATGCATTTTGAGTTATGCGCCATGCGTTATGCGTTATGCGTTATGCGTTATGCGTTATGCGATATGCGTTGTGCGTTATGCGTTATGCGTGATCCGTTATGCGTTAAGCATTATGCGTTTTGCTGTATTCGTTATGCGTTGTGCGTTATACGTTTGCGTTATGCGTTATGCGTTATGCATTTTGAGTTATGCGCCATGCGTTATGATTTATGCGATATGCGTTGTGCGTTATGCGTTATGCGTGATCCGTTATGCGTTAAGTATTATGCGTTTTGCTGTATTCGTTATGCGTTGTGCGTTATACGTTTGCGTTATGCGTTATGCGTTATGCATTTTGAGTTATGCGCCATGCGTTATGATTTATGCGATATGCGTTGTGCGTTATGCGTTATGCGTTATGCGATATGCGTTGTGCGTTATGCGTTATGCGTTATGCGTTATGCGTTATGCGTTATGCGTTATGCGATATGTGTTATGCGTTATGCGTTATGCATTTTGAGTTATGCGCCATGCGTTATGCGTTATGCGTTATGCGTTATGTGATATGCGTTGTGCGTTATGCGTTATGCGTTATGCGTTATGCGTTATGCGTTATGGGTTATGCGTTATGTGTTATGCGATATGCGTTATGCGTTATGCGTCATGCGTTATGCGTTATGCGTTATGCGTTATGCGTTATGCGTTATGCGTTATGCGTTATGCGTTATGCGTTATGCGTTATGCGTTATACGTTGTACGTTATGCGTTATGCGTTATGTTTTATGCGATATGCGTTATGCGTTATTCGTTATGCATTATGCGTTATGCGTTATGCGTTATGCGTTATACGGTATGCGTTATGCGTTATGCGTTATGCTCTATACGTTATGCGTTATGCGTTATGCGTGATCCGTTATGTGTTAGGCGATATACGTTTTGCGGTATTCGTTATGCGTTATGCGTTATGCGTTATGCGTTATCCGTTGTTCGTTATGCGTTGTGCGTTATACGTTTGCGTTATGCATTATGCGTTATGCGTTATACGGTATGCGTTATGCGTTATACGTTATGCGTTATGCGTTATGCGATAAGCGGTATACGTTATGCGTTAAGCATTATGCTTTATGCGTTATGCGTTATGAGTTACACGTTATGCGTTATTCGATATGCGTTATGCGTTATGCGTTATGCGTGATCCGTTATGCGTTAAGCATTATGCGTTTTGCTGTATTCGTTATGCGTTGTGCGTTATACGTTTGCGTTATGCGTTATGCGTTATGCGTTATGCGTTATGCATTTTGAGTTATGCGCCATGCGTTATGCGTTATGCGATATGCGTTGTGCGTTATGCGTTATGCGTTATGCGTTATGCGTTATGCGTTATGCGTTATGCGTTATGCGTTATGCATTTTGATTTATGCGGAATGCGTTATGCGTTATGCGTTATGCGTTATGCGTTATGCGATATGCGTTGTGCGTTATGCGTTATGCGTGATCCGTTATGCGTTAAGCATTATGCGTTTTGCTGTATTCGGTATGCGTTGTGCGTTATACGTTTGCGTTATGCGTTATGCGTTATGCGTTATGCATTTTGAGTTATGCGCCATGCGTTATGCGTTATGCGTTATGCGTTATGCGTGATCCGTTATGTGTTAGGCGATATACGTTTTGCGTTATTCGTTATGCGTTATGCGTTATGCGTTATGCGTTATGCGTTATGCGTTATGCGTTATGCGATATGCGTTGTGCGTTATGCGTTATGCGTTATGCGTTATGCGTTATGCGTTATACGATATGCGTTGTGCGTTATGCGTTATGCGTTATGCGTTATGCGTTATGCGTTATGCGTTATGCGTCATGCGTTATGCGTTATGCGTTATGCGTTATGCGTTATGCGTTATGCGTTATGCGTTATGCGTTATGCGTTATACGGTATGCGTTATGCGTTATGCGTTATGCGTTATGCGTTATGCTCTATACGTTATGCGTTATGCGTTATGCGTGATCCGTTATGTGTTAGGCGATATACGTTTTGCGGTATTCGTTATGCGTTGTGCGTTATGCGTTATGCGTTATGCGTTATGCGTTATGCGTTATGCGATATGCGTTGTGCGTTATGCGTTATGCGTTATGCGTTATGCGTTATGCGTTATGCGTTATGCGTTATGCGTTATGCGTTATGCGTTATGCGATATGCGTTGTGCGTTATGCGTTTTGCGTTATGCGTTATGCGTTATGCGTTATGCGTTATGCGTTATGCGTTATGGGTTATGCGTTATGTGTTATGCGATATGCGTTATGCGTTATGCGTCCTGCGTTATGCGTTATGCGTTATGCGTTATGCGTTATGCGTTATGCGTTATGCGTTATACGTTGTACGTTATGCGTTATGCGTTATGTTTTATGCGATATGCGTTATGCGTTATTCGTTATGCATTATGCGTTATGCGTTATGCGTTATGCGTTATACGGTATGCGTTATGCGTTATGCGTTATGCGTTATGCGTTATGCGTTATGCTCTATACGTTATGCGTTATGCGTTATGCGTGATCCGTTATGTGTTAGGCGATATACGTTTTGCGGTATTCGTTATGCGTTATGCGTTATGCGTTATCCGTTGTTCGTTATGCGTTATGCGTTGTGCGTTATACGTATGCGTTATGCATTATGCGTTATGCGTTATACGGTATGCGTTATGCGTTATACGTTATGCGTTATGCGTTATGCGATAAGCATTATGCGTTATGCGTTAAGCATTATGCTTTATGCGTTATGCGTTATGAGTTACACGTTATGCGTTATTCGATATGCGTTATGCGTTGTGCGTTATGCGTTATGCGTTATGCGTTATGCGTGACCCGTTATGCGTTAAGCATTATGCGTTTTGCTGTATTCGTTATGCGTTGTGCGTTATACGTTTGCGTTATGCGTTATGCGTTATGCGTTATGCGTTATGCGTTATGCATTTTGAGTTATGCGTTATGCGTTATGCGATATGCGTTGTGCGTTATGCGTTATGCGTTATGCGTTATGCGTTATGCGTTATGCGTTATGCGTTATGCGTTATGCGTTATGCGTTATGCATTTTGAGTTATGCGCCATGCGTTATGCGTTATGCGTTATCCGTTGTTCGTTATGCGTTATGCGTTGTGCGTTATACGTTTGCGTTATGCATTATGCGTTATGCGTTATACGGTATGCGTTATGCGTTATACGTTATGCGTTATGCGTTATGCGATAAGCATTATGCGTTATGCGTTAAGCATTATGCTTTATGCGTTATGCGTTATGAGTTACACGTTATGCGTTATTCGATATGCGTTATGCGTTATGCGTTATGCGTTATGCGTTATGCGGTATGCGTGACCCGTTATGCGTTAAGCATTATGCGTTTTGCTGTATTCGTTATGCGTTGTGCGTTATACGTTTGCGTTATGCGTTATGCGTTATGCGTTATGCGTTATGCATTTTGAGTTATGCGTTATGCGTTATGCGATATGCGTTGTGCGTTATGCGTTATGCGTTATGCGTTATGCGTTATGCGTTATGCGTTATGCGTTATGCGTTATGCTTTATGCGTTATGCATTTTGAGTTATGCGCCATGCGTTATGCGTTATGCGTTATGCGTTATGCGATATGCGTTGTGCGTTATGCGTTATGCGTGATCCGTTATGCGTTAAGCATTATGCGTTTTGCTGTATTCGTTATGCGTTGTGCGTTATACGTTTGCGTTATGCGTTATGCGTTATGCGTTATGCATTTTGAGTTATGCGCCATGCGTTATGCGTTATGCGTTATGCGTTATGCGATATGCGTTGTGCGTTATGCGTTATGCGTGATCCGTTATGCGTTAAGCATTATGCGTTTTGCTGTAATCGTTATGCGTTGTGCGTTATACGTTTGCGTTATGCGTTATGCGTTATGCGTTATGCATTTTCAGTTATGCGCCATGCGTTATGCGTTATGCGTTATGCGTTATGCGATATGCGTTGTGCGTTATGCGTTATGCGTTATGCGTTATGCGTTATGCGTTATGCGTTATGCGTTATGCATTTTGAGTAATGCGCCATGCGTTATGCGTTATGCGTTATGCGATATGCGTTGTGCGTTATGCGTTATGCGTTATGCGATATGCGTTGTGCGTTATGCGTTATGCGTTATGCGTTATGCGTTATGCGTTATGCGATATGCGTTATGCGTTATGCGTTATGCATTTTGACTTATGCGCCATGCGTTATGCGTTATGCGTTATGCGTTATGCGATATGCGTTGTGCGTTATGCGTTATGCGTTATGCGTTATGCGTTATGCGTTATGCGTTATTCGTTATGCATTATGCTTTATGCGTTATGCGTCATGAGTCACACGTTATGCGTTATTCGATATGCGTTATGCGTTATGCGTTATGCGTTATGCGTTATGCGATATGCGTTGTGCGTTATGCGTTATGCGTTATGCGTTATGCGTTATGCGTTATGCGATATGCGTTGTGCGTTATGCGTTATGCGTTATGCGTTATGCGTTATGCGTTATTCGTTATGCGTTATGCGTTATGCGTTATGCGATATGCGTTGTGCGTTATGCGTTTTGCGTTATGCGTTATGCGTTATGCGTTATGCGTTATGCTTTATGCGTTATGGGTTATGCGTTATGTGTTATGCGATATGCGTTATGCGATATGCGTCATGCGTTATGCGTTATGCGTTATGCGTTATGCGTTATGCGTTATGCGTTATGCGTTATGCATTATGCTTTATGCGTTATGCGTTATGAGTCACACGTTATGCGTTATTCGATATGCGTTATGCGTCATGCGTTATGCGATATGCGTTGTGCGTTATGCGTTATGCGTTATGCGTTATGCGTTATGCGTTATGCGATATGCGTTGTGCGTTATGCGTTATGCGTTATGCGTTATGCGTTATGCGTTATGCGTTATGCGTTATGCGTTATGCGTTATGCGATATGCGTTGTGCGTTATGCGTTTTGCGTTATGCGTTATGCGTTATGCGTTATGCGTTATGCGTGATCCGTTATGCGTTAAGCATTATGCGTTTTGCTGTATTCGTTATGCGTTGTGCGTTATACGTTTGCGTTATGCGTTATGCGTTATGCGTTATGCATTTTGAGTTATGCGCCATGCGTTATGCGTTATGCGTTATGCGTTATGCGATATGCGTTGTGCGTTATGCGTTATGCGTGATCCGTTATGCGTTAAGCATTATGCGTTTTGCTGTATTCGTTATGCGTTGTGCGTTATACGTTTGCGTTATGCGTTATGCGTTATGCGTTATGCATTTTCAGTTATGCGCCATGCGTTATGCGTTATGCGTTATGCGTTATGCGATATGCGTTGTGCGTTATGCGTTATGCGTTATGCGTTATGCGTTATGCGTTATGCGTTATGCATTTTGAGTAATGCGCCATGCGTTATGCGTTATGCGTTATGCGATATGCGTTGTGCGTTATGCGTTATGCGTTATGCGATATGCGTTGTGCGTTATGCGTTATGCGTTATGCGTTATGCGTTATGCGTTATGCGATATGCGTTATGCGTTATGCGTTATGCATTTTGAGTTATGCGCCATGCGTTATGCGTTATGCGTTATGCGTTATGCGATATGCGTTGTGCGTTATGCGTTATGCGTTATGCGTTATGCGTTATGCGTTATGCGTTATTCGTTATGCATTATGCTTTATGCGTTATGCGTCATGAGTCACACGTTATGCGTTATTCGATATGCGTTATGCGTTATGCGTTATGCGTTATGCGTTATGCGATATGCGTTGTGCGTTATGCGTTATGCGTTATGCGTTATGCGTTATGCGTTATGCGATATGCGTTGTGCGTTATGCGTTATGCGTTATGCGTTATGCGTTATGCGTTATTCGTTATGCGTTATGCGTTATGCGTTATGCGATATGCGTTGTGCGTTATGCGTTTTGCGTTATGCGTTATGCGTTATGCGTTATGCGTTATGCTTTATGCGTTATGGGTTATGCGTTATGTGTTATGCGATATGCGTTATGCGATATGCGTCATGCGTTATGCGTTATGCGTTATGCGTTATGCGTTATGCGTTATGCGTTATGCGTTATGCGTTATGCATTATGCTTTATGCGTTATGCGTTAAGCATTATGCGTTTTGCTGTATTCGTTATGCGTTGTGCGTTATACGTTATTCGTTATACATTATGCGTTATGCGTTATGCGTGATCCGTTATGTGTTAGGCGATATACGTTTTGCGGTATTCGTTATGCGTTATGCGTTATGCGTTATCCGTTGTTCGTTATGCGTTGTGCGTTATACGTTTGCGTTATGCATTATGCGTTATGCGTTATACGGTATGCGTTATGCGTTATACGTTATACGTTATGCGTTATGCGTTATGCGATAAGCGTTATGCGTTATGCGTTAAGCATTATGCTTTATGCGTTATGCGTTATGAGTTACACGTTATGCGTTATTCGATATGCGTTATGCGTTATGCGTTATGCGTTATGCGTTATGCGTGATCCGTTATGCGTTAAGCATTATGCGTTTTGCTGTATTCGTTATGCGTTGTGCGTTATACGTTTGCGTTATGCGTTATGCGTTATGCGTTATCCGTTGTTCGTTATGCGTTGTGCGTTATACGTTTGCGTTATGCATTATGCGTTATGCGTTATACGGTATGCGTTATGCGTTATACGTTATGCGTTATGCGTTATGCGTTATGCGATATGCGTTGTGCGTTATGCGTTATGCGTTATGCGATATGCGTTATGCGTTATGCGTTATGCATTTTGAGTTATGCGCCATGCGTTATGCGTTATGCGTTATGCGTTATGCGATATGCGTTGTGCGTTATGCGTA
The DNA here is from genome assembly GCA_916610235.2 of Lasioglossum morio. Lineage (NCBI taxonomy): Eukaryota > Metazoa > Arthropoda > Insecta > Hymenoptera > Halictidae > Lasioglossum > Lasioglossum morio. The sequence continues at coordinate 1,477,874 of CAKAJA020000459.1, read as the reverse complement.
ATGCTTTATGCGTTATGCGTTATGCGTTATGCGTTATGCGTTATGCGTTATGCGTTATGCGTTATGCGTTATGCGTTATGCATTATGCTTTAAGCGTTATGCGTTATGAGTCACACGTTATGCGTTATAAGATATGCGTTATGCGTTATGCGTTATGCGTTATGCGTTATGCGTTATGCGATATGCGTTGTGCGTTATGCGTTATGCGTTATGCGTTATGCGTTATGCGTTATGCGTTATGCGTTATGCGTTATGCGTTATGCGTTATGCGTTATGCGTTATGCGTTATGCGTTATGCGTTATGGGTTATGCGTTATGTGTTATGCGATATGCGTTATGCGTTATGCGTTATGCGTTATGCGTTATGCGTTATGCGTTATGCGTTATGCGTTATGCGTTATGCGTTATGCGTTATACGTTGTACGTTATGCGTTATGCGTTATGTTTTATGCGATATGCGTTATGCGTTATTCGTTATGAATTATGCGTTATGCGTTATGCGTTATGCGTTATACGGTATGCGTTATGCGTTATGCGTTATGCGTTATGCGTTATGCTCTATACGTTATGCGTTATGCGTTATGCGTGATCCGTTATGTGTTAGGCGATATACGTTTTGCGGTATTCGTTATGCGTTATGCGTTATGCGTTATCCGTTGTTCGTTATGCGTTATGCGTTGTGCGTTATACGTTTGCGTTATGCATTATGCGTTATGCGTTATACGGTATGCGTTATGCGTTATACGTTATGCGTTATGCGTTATGCGATAAGCATTATGCGTTATGCGTTAAGCATTATGCTTTATGCGTTATGCGTTATGAGTTACACGTTATGCGTTATTCGATATGCGTTATGCGTTATGCGTTATGCGTTGTGCGTTATGCGTTATGCGTTATGCGTTATGCGTTATGCGTTATGCATTTTGAGTTATGCGTTATGCGTTATGCGTTATGCGTTATGCGTTATGCGTTATGCGTTATGCGTTATGCATTTTGAGTTATGCGTTATGCGTTATGCGATATGCGTTGTGCGTTATGCGTTATGCGTTATGGGTTATGCGTTATGCGTTATGCGTTATGCGTTATGCGTTATGCGTTATGCGTTATGCATTTTGAGTTATGCGCCATGCGTTATGCGTTATGCGTTATGCGTTATGCGATATGCGTTGTGCGTTATGCGTTATGCGTGATCCGTTATGCGTTAAGCATTATGCGTTTTGCTGTATTCGTTATGCGTTGTGCGTTATACGTTTGCGTTATGCGTTATGCGTTATGCATTTTGAGTTATGCGCCATGCGTTATGATTTATGCGATATGCGTTGTGCGTTATGCGTTATGCGTGATCCGTTATGCGTTAAGTATTATGCGTTTTGCTGTATTCGTTATGCGTTGTGCGTTATACGTTTGCGTTATGCGTTATGCGTTATGCATTTTGAGTTATGCGCCATGCGTTATGATTTATGCGATATGCGTTGTGCGTTATGCGTTATGCGTTATGCGATATGCGTTGTGCGTTATGCGTTATGCGTTATGCGTTATGCGTTATGCGTTATGCGTTATGCGATATGCGTTATGCGTTATGCGTTATGCATTTTGAGTTATGCGCCATGCGTTATGCGTTATGCGTTATGCGTTATGCGTTATGCGTTATCCGTTGTTCGTTATGCGTTGTGCGTTATACGTTTGCGTTATGCATTATGCGTTATGCGTTATACGGTATGCGTTATGCGTTATACGTTATGCGTTATGCGTTATGCGATAAGCGGTATACGTTATGCGTTAAGCATTATGCTTTATGCGTTATGCGTTATGAGTTACACGTTATGCGTTATTCGATATGCGTTTTGCGTTATGCGTTATGCGTTATGCGTTATGCGTTATGCTTTATGCGTTATGGGTTATGCGTTATGTGTTATGCGATATGCGTTATGCGATATGCGTCATGCGTTATGCGTTATGCGTTATGCGTTATGCGTTATGCGTTATGCGTTATGCGTTATGCGTTATGCATTATGCTTTATGCGTTATGCGTTAAGCATTATGCGTTTTGCTGTATTCGTTATGCGTTGTGCGTTATACGTTATTCGTTATACATTATGCGTTATGCGTTATGCGTGATCCGTTATGTGTTAGGCGATATACGTTTTGCGGTATTCGTTATGCGTTATGCGTTATGCGTTATCCGTTGTTCGTTATGCGTTGTGCGTTATACGTTTGCGTTATGCATTATGCGTTATGCGTTATACGGTATGCGTTATGCGTTATACGTTATACGTTATGCGTTATGCGTTATGCGATAAGCGTTATGCGTTATGCGTTAAGCATTATGCTTTATGCGTTATGCGTTATGAGTTACACGTTATGCGTTATTCGATATGCGTTATGCGTTATGCGTTATGCGTTATGCGTTATGCGTGATCCGTTATGCGTTAAGCATTATGCGTTTTGCTGTATTCGTTATGCGTTGTGCGTTATACGTTTGCGTTATGCGTTATGCGTTATGCGTTATCCGTTGTTCGTTATGCGTTGTGCGTTATACGTTTGCGTTATGCATTATGCGTTATGCGTTATACGGTATGCGTTATGCGTTATACGTTATGCGTTATGCGTTATGCGTTATGCGATATGCGTTGTGCGTTATGCGTTATGCGTTATGCGATATGCGTTATGCGTTATGCGTTATGCATTTTGAGTTATGCGCCATGCGTTATGCGTTATGCGTTATGCGTTATGCGATATGCGTTGTGCGTTATGCGTAATGCTTTATGCGTTATGCGTTATGCGTTATGCGTTATGCGTTATGCGTTATGCGTTATGCGTTATGCGTTATGCATTATGCTTTAAGCGTTATGCGTTATGAGTCACACGTTATGCGTTATAAGATATGCGTTATGCGTTATGCGTTATGCGTTATGCGTTATGCGTTATGCGATATGCGTTATGCGTTATGCGTTATGCGTTATGCGTTATGCGTTATGCGTTATGCGTTATGCGTTATGCGTTATGCGTTATGCGTTATGCGTTATGCGTTATGCGTTATGCGTTATGCGTTATGGGTTATGCGTTATGTGTTATGCGATATGCGTTATGCGTTATGCGTCATGCGTTATGCGTTATGCGTTATGCGTTATGCGTTATGCGTTATGCGTTATGCGTTATGCGTTATGCGTTATGCGTTATACGTTGTACGTTATGCGTTATGCGTTATGTTTTATGCGATATGCGTTATGCGTTATTCGTTATGAATTATGCGTTATGCGTTATGCGTTATGCGTTATACGGTATGCGTTATGCGTTATGCGTTATGCGTTATGCGTTATGCTCTATACGTTATGCGTTATGCGTTATGCGTGATCCGTTATGTGTTAGGCGATATACGTTTTGCGGTATTCGTTATGCGTTATGCGTTATGCGTTATCCGTTGTTCGTTATGCGTTATGCGTTGTGCGTTATACGTTTGCGTTATGCATTATGCGTTATGCGTTATACGGTATGCGTTATGCGTTATACGTTATGCGTTATGCGTTATGCGATAAGCATTATGCGTTATGCGTTAAGCATTATGCTTTATGCGTTATGCGTTATGAGTTACACGTTATGCGTTATTCGATATGCGTTATGCGTTATGCGTTATGCGTTGTGCGTTATGCGTTATGCGTTATGCGTTATGCGTTATGCGTTATGCATTTTGAGTTATGCGTTATGCGTTATGCGATATGCGTTATGCGTTATGCGTTATGCGTTATGCGTTATGCATTTTGAGTTATGCGTTATGCGTTATGCGATATGCGTTGTGCGTTATGCGTTATGCGTTATGGGTTATGCGTTATGCGTTATGCGTTATGCGTTATGCGTTATGCGTTATGCGTTATGCATTTTGAGTTATGCGCCATGCGTTATGCGTTATGCGTTATGCGTTATGCGATATGCGTTGTGCGTTATGCGTTATGCGTGATCCGTTATGCGTTAAGCATTATGCGTTTTGCTGTATTCGTTATGCGTTGTGCGTTATACGTTTGCGTTATGCGTTATGCGTTATGCATTTTGAGTTATGCGCCATGCGTTATGATTTATGCGATATGCGTTGTGCGTTATGCGTGATCCGTTATGCGTTAAGTATTATGCGTTTTGCTGTATTCGTTATGCGTTGTGCGTTATACGTTTGCGTTATGCGTTATGCGTTATGCATTTTGAGTTATGCGCCATGCGTTATGATTTATGCGATATGCGTTGTGCGTTATGCGTTATGCGTTATGCGATATGCGTTGTGCGTTATGCGTTATGCGTTATGCGTTATGCGTTATGCGTTATGCGTTATGCGTTATGCGATATGCGTTATGCGTTATGCGTTATGCATTTTGAGTTATGCGCCATGCGTTATGCGTTATGCGTTATGCGTTATGCGTTATGCGTTATCCGTTGTTCGTTATGCGTTGTGCGTTATACGTTTGCGTTATGCATTATGCGTTATGCGTTATACGGTATGCGTTATGCGTTATACGTTATGCGTTATGCGTTATGCGATAAGCGGTATACGTTATGCGTTAAGCATTATGCTTTATGCGTTATGCGTTATGAGTTACACGTTATGCGTTATTCGATATGCGTTATGCGTTATGCGTTATGCGTGATCCGTTATGCGTTAAGCATTATGCGTTTTGCTGTATTCGTTATGCGTTGTGCGTTATACGTTTGCGTTATGCGTTATGCGTTATGCGTTATGCGTTATGCATTTTGAGTTATGCGCCATGCGTTATGCGTTATGCGATATGCGTTGTGCGTTATGCGTTATGCGTTATGCGTTATGCGTTATGCGTTATGCGTTATGCGTTATGCGTTATGCATTTTGATTTATGCGGAATGCGTTATGCGTTATGCGTTATGCGTTATGCGTTATGCGATATGCGTTGTGCGTTATGCGTTATGCGTGATCCGTTATGCGTTAAGCATTATGCGTTTTGCTGTATTCGTTATGCGTTGTGCGTTATACGTTTGCGTTATGCGTTATGCGTTATGCGGTATGCATTTTGAGTTATGCGCCATGCGTTATGCGTTATGCGTTATGCGTTATACGATATGCGTTGTGCGTTATGCGTTATGCGTTATGCGTTATGCGTTATGCGTTATGCGTTATGCGTTATGCGTTATGCGTCATGCGTTATGCGTTATGCGTTATGCGTTATGCGTTATGCGTTATGCGTTATGCGTTATGCGTTATGCGTTATACGGTATGCGTTATGCGTTATGCGTTATGCGTTATGCTCTATACGTTATGCGTTATGCGTTATGCGTGATCCGTTATGTGTTAGGCGATATACGTTTTGCGTTATTCGTTATGCGTTATGCGTTATGCGTTATGCGTTATGCGTTATGCGTTATGCGATATGCGTTGTGCGTTATGCGTTATGCGTTATGCGTTATGCGTTATGCGTTATACGATATGCGTTGTGCGTTATGCGTTGTGCGTTATGCGTTATGCGTTATGCGTTATGCGTTATGCGTTATGCGTCATGCGTTATGCGTTATGCGTTATGCGTTATGCGTTATGCGTTATGCGTTATGCGTTATGCGTTATGCGTTATACGGTATGCGTTATGCGTTATGCGTTATGCGTTATGCGTTATGCTCTATACGTTATGCGTTATGCGTTATGCGTGATCCGTTATGTGTTAGGCGATATACGTTTTGCGGTATTCGTTATGCGTTGTGCGTTATGCGTTATGCGTTATGCGTTATGCGTTATGCGTTATGCGATATGCGTTATGCGTTATGCGTTATGCGTTATGCGTTATGCGTTATGCGTTATGCGTTATGCGTTATGCGTTATGCGTTATGCGTTATGCGATATGCGTTGTGCGTTATGCGTTTTGCGTTATGCGTTATGCGTTATGCGTTATGCGTTATGCGTTATGCGTTATGGGTTATGCGTTATGTGTTATGCGATATGCGTTATGCGTTATGCGTCATGCGTTATGCGTTATGCGTTATGCGTTATGCGTTATGCGTTATGCGTTATGCGTTATACGTTGTACGTTATGCGTTATGCGTTATGTTTTATGCGATATGCGTTATGCGTTATTCGTTATGCATTATGCGTTATGCGTTATGCGTTATGCGTTATGCGGTATGCGTTATGCGTTATGCGTTATGCGTTATGCGTTATGCGTTATGCTCTATACGTTATGCGTTATGCGTTATGCGTGATCCGTTATGTGTTAGGCGATATACGTTTTGCGGTATTCGTTATGCGTTATGCGTTATGCGTTATCCGTTGTTCGTTATGCGTTATGCGTTGTGCGTTATACGTATGCGTTATGCATTATGCGTTATGCGTTATACGGTATGCGTTATGCGTTATACGTTATGCGTTATGCGTTATGCGATAAGCATTATGCGTTATGCGTTAAGCATTATGCTTTATGCGTTATGCGTTATGAGTTACACGTTATGCGTTATTCGATATGCGTTATGCGTTATGCGTTATGCGTTATGCGTTATGCGTTATGCGTGACCCGTTATGCGTTAAGCATTATGCGTTTTGCTGTATTCGTTATGCGTTGTGCGTTATACGTTTGCGTTATGCGTTATGCGTTATGCGTTATGCGTTATGCGTTATGCATTTTGAGTTATGCGTTATGCGTTATGCGATATGCGTTGTGCGTTATGCGTTATGCGTTATGCGTTATGCGTTATGCGTTATGCGTTATGCGTTATGCGTTATGCGTTATGCGTTATGCATTTTGAGTTATGCGCCATGCGTTATGCGTTATGCGTTATGCGTTATGCGATATGCGTTGTGCGTTATGCGTTATGCGTGATCCGTTATGCGTTAAGCATTATGCGTTTTGCTGTATTCGTTATGCGTTGTGCGTTATACGTTTGCGTTAAGCGTTATGCGTTATGCGTTATGCATTTTGAGTTATGCGCCATGCGTTATGCGTTATGCGTTATGCGTTATGCGATATGCGTTGTGCGTTATGCGTTATGCGTGATCCGTTATGCGTTAAGCATTATGCGTTTTGCTGTATTCGTTATGCGTTGTGCGTTATACGTTTGCGTTATGCGTTATGCGTTATGCGTTATGCATTTTCAGTTATGCGCCATGCGTTATGCGTTATGCGTTATGCGTTATGCGATATGCGTTGTGCGTTATGCGTTATGCGTTATGCGTTATGCGTTATGCGTTATGCGTTATGCATTTTGAGTAATGCGCCATGCGTTATGCGTTATGCGTTATGCGATATGCGTTGTGCGTTATGCGTTATGCGTTATGCGATATGCGTTGTGCGTTATGCGTTATGCGTTATGCGTTATGCGTTATGCGTTATGCGTTATGCGTTATGCGTTATGCGTTATGCATTTTGAGTTATGCGCCATGCGTTATGCGTTATGCGTTATGCGATATGCGTTGTGCGTTATGCGTTATGCGTTATGCGTTATGCGTTATGCGTTATGCGTTATGCGTTATGCGTTATGCGTTATGCGTTATGCGTTATGCGATATGCGTTGTGCGTTATGCGTTATGCGTTATTCGTTATGCGTTATGCGTTATGCGTTATGCGTTATGCGTTATGCGTTATGCGTTATGCGTTATGCGATATGCGTTGAGCGTTATGCATTTTGAGTAATGCGCCATGCGTTATGCGTTATGCGTTATGCGTTATGCGTTATGCGATATGCGTTGTGCGTTATGCGTTTTGCGTTATGCGTTATGCGTTATGCGTTATGCGTTATGCTTTATGCGTTATGGGTTATGCGTTATGTGTTATGCGATATGCGTTATGCGTTATGCGTCATGCGTTATGCGTTATGCGTTATGCGTTATGCGTTATGCGTTATGCGTTATGCGTTATGCATTATGATTTATGCGTTATGCGTTATGAGTCACACGTTATGCGTTATTCGATATGCGTTATGCGTTATGCGTTATGCGTTATGCGATATGCGTTGTGCGTTATGCGTTATGCGTTATGCGTTATGCGTTATGCGTTATGCGATATGCGTTGTGCGTTATGCGTTATGCGTTATGCGTTATGCGTTATGCGTTATGCGTTATGCGTTATGCGTTATGCGTTATGCGTTATGCGTTATGCGATATGCGTTGAGCGTTATGCGTTTTGCGTTATGCGTTATGCGTTATGCGTTATGCGTTATGCGTATGGGTTATGCGTTATGTGTTATGCGATATGCGTTATGCGTTATGCGTCATGCGTTATGCGTTATGCGTTATGCGTTATGCGTTATGCGTTATGCGTTATACGTTGTACGTTATGCGTTATGCGTTATGTTTTATGCGATATGCGTTATGCGTTATTCGTTATGCATTATGCGTTATGCGTTATGCGTTATGCGTTATACGGTATGCGTTATGCGTTATGCGTTATGCTCTATACGTTATGCGTTATGCGTTATGCGTGATCCGTTATGTGTTAGGCGATATACGTTTTGCGGTATTCGTTATGCGTTATGCGTTATGCGTTATCCGTTGTTCGTTATGCGTTGTGCGTTATACGTTTGCGTTATGCATTATGCGTTATGCGTTATACGGTATGCGTTATGCGTTATACGTTATGCGTTATGCGTTATGCGATAAGCGTTATGCGTTATGCGTTAAGCATTATGCTTTATGCGTTATGCGTTATGAGTTACACGTTATGCGTTATTCGATATGCGTTATGCGTTATGCGTTATGCGTTATGCGTTATGCGTGATCCGTTATGCGTTAAGCATTATGCGTTTTGCTGTATTCGTTATGCGTTGTGCGTTATACGTTTGCGTTATGCGTTATGCGTTATGCGATATCCGTTGTTCGTTATGCGTTGTGCGTTATACGTTTGCGTTATGCATTATGCGTTATGCGTTATACGGTATGCGTTATGCGTTATACGTTATGCGTTATGCGTTATGCGTTATGCGATATGCGTTGTGCGTTATGCGTTATGCGTTATGCGTTATGCGATATGCGTTATGCGTTATGCGTTATGCATTTTGAGTTATGCGCCATGCGTTATGCGTTATGCGTTATGCGTTATGCGATATGCGTTGTGCGTTATGCGTAATGCTTTATGCGTTATGCGTTATGCGTTATGCGTTATGCGTTATGCGTTATGCATTATGCTTTAAGCGTTATGCGTTATGAGTCACACGTTATGCGTTATAAGATATGCGTTATGCGTTATGCGTTATGCGTTATGCGATATGCGTTGTGCGTTATGCGTTATGCGTTATGCGTTATGCGTTATGCGTTATGCGATATGCGTTGTGCGTTATGCGTTATGCGTTATGCGTTATGCGTTATGCGTTATGCGTTATGCGTTATGCGTTATGCGTTATGCGTTATGCGTTATGCGTTATGCGTTATGCGTTATGCGTTATGCGTTATGCGTTATGCGTTATGCGTTATGCGTTATGCGTTATGCGTTATGCGTTATGCGTTATGCGTTATGCGTTATGCGTTATGCGTTATGCGTTATGCGTTATGCGTTATGCGTTATGCGTTATGCGTTATGCGTTATGCGTTATGCGTTATGGGTTATGCGTTATGTGTTATGCGATATGCGTTATGCGTTATGCGTCATGCGTTATGCGTTATGCGTTATGCGTTATGCGTTATGCGTTATGCGTTATGCGTTATGCGTTATACGTTGTACGTTATGCATTTATGCGTTATGCGTTATGCGTTATGCATTTTGAGTTATGCGTTATGCGTTATGCGATATGCGTTGTGCGTTATGCGTTATGCGTTATGGGTTATGCGTTATGCGTTATGCGTTATGCGTTATGCGTTATGCGTTATGCGTTATGCGTTATGCATTTTGAGTTATGCGCCATGCGTTATGCGTTATGCGTTATGCGTTATGCGATATGCGTTGTGCGTTATGTGTTATGCGTGATCCGTTATGCGTTAAGCATTATGCGTTTTGCTGTATTCGTTATGCGTTGTGCGTTATACGTTTGCGTTATGCGTTATGCGTTATGCATTTTGAGTTATGCGCCATGCGTTATGATTTATGCGATATGCGTTGTGCGTTATGCGTTATGCGTGATCCGTTATGCGTTAAGCATTATGCGTTTTGCTGTATTCGTTATGCGTTGTGCGTTATACGTTTGCGTTATGCGTTATGCGTTATGCGTTATGCATTTTCAGTTATGCGCCATGCGTTATGCGTTATGCGTTATGCGTTATGCGATATGCGTTGTGCGTTATGCGTTATGCGTTATGCGTTATGCGTTATGCGTTATGCATTTTGAGTAATGCGCCATGGGTTATGCGTTATGCGATATGCGTTGTTCGTTATGCGTTATGCGTTATGCGATATGCGTTGTGCGTTATGCGTTATGCGTTATGCGTTATGCGTTATGCGTTATGCGATATGCGTTATGCGTTATTCGTTATGCATTATGCGTTATGCGTTATGCGTTATGCGTTATGCGTTATGCGTTATGCGTTATGGGTTATGCGTTATGTGTTATGCGATATGCGTTATGCGTTATGCGTCATGCGTTATGCGTTATGCGTTATGCGTTATGCGTTATGCGTTATGCGTTATGCGTTATGCGTTATACGTTGTACGTTATGCGTTATGCGTTATGTTTTATGCGATATGCGTTATGCGTTATTCGTTATGCATTATGCGTTATGCGTTATGCGTTATGCGTTATACGGTATGCGTTATGCGTTATGCGTTATGCGTGATCCGTTATGTGTTAGGCGATATACGTTTTGCGGTATTCGTTATGCGTTATGCGTTATGCGTTATCCGTTGTTCGTTATGCGTTGTGCGTTATACGTTTGCGTTATGCATTATGCGTTATGCGTTATACGGTATGCGTTATGCGTTATACGTTATGCGTTATGCGTTATGCGATAAGCGTTATACGTTATGCGTTAAGCATTATGCTTTATGCGTTATGCGTTATGAGTTACACGTTATGCGTTATTCGATATGCGTTATGCGTTATGCGTTATGCGTGATCCGTTATGCGTTAAGCATTATGCGTTTTGCTGTATTCGTTATGCGTTGTGCGTTATACGTTTGCGTTATGCGTTATGCGTTATGCGTTATGCGTTATGCATTTTGAGTTATGCGCCATGCGTTATGCGTTATGCGATATGCGTTGTGCGTTATGCGTTATGCGTTATGCGTTATGCGTTATGCGTTATGCGTTATGCGTTATGCGTTATGCGTTATGCGTTATGCATTTTGAGTTATGCGCCATGCGTTATGCGTTATGCGTTATGCGTTATGCGTTATGCGATATGCGTTGTGCGTTATGCGTTATGCGTGATCCGTTAAGCGTTAAGCATTATGCGTTTTGCTGTATTCGTTATGCGTTGTGCGTTATACATTTGCGTTATGCGTTATGCGTTATGCGTTATGCATTTTGAGTTATGCGCCATGCGTTATGCGTTATGCGTTATGCGTTATACGATATGCGTTGTGCGTTATGCGTTATGCGTTATGCGTTATGCGTTATGCGTTATGCGTTATGCGTTATGCGTCATGCGTTATGCGTTATGCGTTATGCGTTATGCGTTATGCGTTATGCGTTATGCGTTATGCGTTATACGGTATGCGTTATGCGTTATGCGTTATGCGTTATGCTCTATACGTTATGCGTTATGCGTTATGCGTGATCCGTTATGTGTTAGGCGATATACGTTTTGCGGTATTCGTTATGCGTTATGCGTTATGCGTTATCCGTTGTTCGTTATGCGTTATGCGTTGTGCGTTATACGTTTGCGTTATGCATTATGCGTTATGCGTTATGCGGTATGCGTTATGCGTTATACGTCATGCGTTATGCGTGATCCGTTATGCGTTAAGCATTATGCGTTTTGCTGTATTCGTTATGCGTTGTGCGTTATGCGTTGTGCGTTATACGTTTGCGTTATGCGTTATGCGTTATGCATTTTGAGTTATGCGCCATGCGTTATGCGTTATGCGTTATGCGATATGCGTTGTGCGTTATGCGTTATGCGTTATGCGTTATGCGTTATGCGTTTTGCGTTATGCGTTATGCGTTATGCGTTATGCGTTATGCGTTATGCATTTTGAGGTATGCGCCATGCGTTATACGTTTGCGTTATGCGTTATGCGTTATGCGTTATGCGTTATGCGTTATGCGTTATGCATTTTGAGTTATGCGCCATGCGTTATGCGTTATGCGATATGCGTTGTGCGTTGTGCGTTATGCGTTATGCGATATGCGTTATGCGTTATGCGTTATGCGTTATGCGTTATACGGTATGCGTTATGCGTTATGCGTTATGCGTTATGCTCTATACGTTATGCGTTATGCGTTATGCGTTATGCGATATGCGTTGTGCGTTATGCGTTATGCGTGATCCGTTATGCGTTAATCATTATGCGTTTTGCTGTATTCGTTATGCGTTGTGCGTTATACGTTTGCGTTATGCGTTATGCGTTATGCATTTTGAGTTATGCGCCATGCGTTATGCGTTATGCGTTATGCGTTATGCGATATGCGTTGTGCGTTATGCGTTATGCGTTATGCGTTATGCGTTATGCGTTATGCGTTATGCGTTATGCGTCATGCGTTATGCGTTATGCGTTATGCGTTATGCGTTATGCGTTATGCGTTATGCGTGATCCGTTATGTGTTAGGCGATATACGTTTTGCGGTATTCGTTATGCGTTATGCGTTATGCGTTATCCGTTGTTCGTTATGCGTTATGCGTTGTGCGTTATACGTTTGCGTTATGCATTATGCGTTATGCGTTATGCGGTATGCGTTATGCGTTATACGTCATGCGTTATGCGTTATGCGATAAGCGTTATGCGTTAAGCATTATGCTTTATGCGTTATGCGTTATGAGTTACACGTTATGCGTTATTCGATATGCGTTATGCGTTATGCGTTATGCGTGATCCGTTATGCGTTAAGCATTATGCGTTTTGCTGTATTCGTTATGCGTTGTGCGTTATACGTTTGCGTTATGCGTTATGCGTTATGCGTTATGCGTTATGCGTTATGCGTTATGCATTTTGAGTTATGCGCTATGCGTTATGCGTTATGCGTTATGCGTTATGCGATAAGCGTTGTGCGTTATGCGTTATGCGTGATCCGTTATGCGTTAAGCATTATGAGTTTTGCTGTATTCGTTATGCGTTGTGCGTTCTACGTTTGCGTTATGCGTTATGCGTTATGCATTTTGAGTTATGCGCCATGCGTTATGCGTTATGCGTTATGCGTTATGCGTTATGCGTTATGCGTTATGCGATATGCGTTGTGCGTTATGCGTTATGCGATATGCGTTGTGCGTTATGCGTTATGCGTTATGCGTTATGCGTTATGCTTTATGCGTTATGCGTTATGCGTTATGCGTTATGCATTTTGAGTTATGCGCCATGCGTTTTGCGTTATGCGTTATGCGTTATGCGTTATGCGATATGCGTTGTGCGTTATGCGTTATGCGTTATGCGTTATGCGTTATGCGTTATGCGTTATGCGTTATGCGTTATGCGTTATGCGTTATGCGTTATGCGTTATGCGTTATGCGTTATGCGTTATGCGTTATGCGTTATGCGTTATGCGTTATGCGTTATGCGTTATGCGTTATGCGTTATGCGTTATGCGTTATGCGTTATGCGTTATGCATTATGCGTTATGCGTTATGCGTTATGCGTTATGCGTTATTCGTTATGAGTAATGAGTTATAAGTTATGCGTTATGCGTTATGCTTTATGCATTATGCGTTATGCGTTATGCGTTATGCGTTATGCGTTATGCGTTATGCGTTATGCGTTATGCGTTATGCGTTATGCCTTATGCGTTATGCGTTATTCGTTATGAGTAATGAGTTATAAGTTATGCGTTATGCGTTATGCTTCATGCGTTATGCTTTATGCGTTATGCGTTACTCCTTATGAGTTATGGGTTATAAGTTATGCGTAATGCGTTATGCGTTATGCGTTATGCATTATGCTTTATCCGTTATGCGTTATGCGTTATGCTTTATGCGTTATGCGTTATGAGTTATGAGTAATGAGTTATAAGTTATGCGTTATGCGTTATTCGTTATGAGTAATGAGTTATAAGTTATGCGTTATGCGTTATGCTTTATGCATTATGCGTTATGCGTTATGCGTTATGCGTTATGCGTTATGCGTTATGCGTTATGCGTTATGCGTTATGCGTTATGCATTTTGAGTTATGCGCTATGCGTTATGCGTTATGCGTTATGCGTTATGCGATAAGCGTTGTGCGTTATGCGTTATGCGTGATCCGTTATGCGTTAAGCATTATGAGTTTTGCTGTATTCGTTATGCGTTGTGCGTTATACGTTTGCGTTATGCGTTATGCGTTATGCATTTTGAGTTATGCGCCATGCGTTATGCGTTATGCGTTATGCGTTATGCGTTATGCGTTATGCGTTATGCGATATGCGTTGTGCGTTATGCGTTATGCGATATGCGTTGTGCGTTATGCGTTATGCGTTATGCGTTATGCGTTATGCTTTATGCGTTATGCGTTATGCGTTATGCGTTATGCATTTTGAGTTATGCGCCATGCGTTTTGCGTTATGCGTTATGCGTTATGCGTTATGCGATATGCGTTGTGCGTTATGCGTTATGCGTTATGCGTTATGCGTTATGCGTTATGCGTTATGCGTTATGCGTTATGCGTTATGCGTTATGCGTTATGCGTTATGCGTTATGCGTTATGCGTTATGCGTTATGCGTTATGCGTTATGCGTTATGCGTTATGCGTTATGCGTTATGCGTTATGCATTATGCGTTATGCGTTATGCGTTATGCGTTATGCGTTATTCGTTATGAGTAATGAGTTATAAGTTATGCGTTATGCGTTATGCTTTATGCATTATGCGTTATGCGTTATGCGTTATGCGTTATGCGTTATGCGTAATGCGTTATGCGTTATGCGTTATGCGTTATGCCTTATGCGTTATGCGTTATTCGTTTTGAGTAATGAGTTATAAGTTATGCGTTATGCGTTATGCTTCATGCGTTATGCTTTATGCGTTATGCGTTACTCCTTATGAGTTATGGGTTATAAGTTATGCGTAATGCGTTATGCGTTATGCGTTATGCATTATGCTTTATCCGTTATGCGTTATGCGTTATGCTTTATGCGTTATGCGTTATGAGTTATGAGTAATGAGTTATAAGTTATGCGTTATGCGTTATTCGTTATGAGTAATGAGTTATAAGTTATGCGTTATGCGTTATGCTTTATGCGTTATGCGTTATGCTTTATGCGTTATGCGTTACTCCTTATGAGTTATGAGTTATAAGTTATGCGTAATGCGGTATGCGTTATACGTTATACGTTATGCGTTATGCGTTATGCGTTATGCGTTATGCGTTATGCGTTATGCATTATGCGTTATGCGTTATGCGTTATGCGTTAAGCGTTATGCGTTTTGCTGTATTCGTTATGCGTTGTGCATTATGAGTTATGCGTTATGTGTTATGCTTTATGCGTTATGCGTTATGCGTTACGCTTTATGCGTTATGCATTATGCGTTATGCGTTATGCGTTATGCATTATGCGTTATGCGTTATGCGTGATCCGTTATGCGTTAAGCGTTATGCGTTTTGCTGTATTCGTAATGCGTTGTGCACTATGTGTTATGCGTTATGTGTTATGCGTTATGCGTTATGAGTTATACGTTATGCGTTATGCGTTAGGGGTTATGCGTTATGCGTTATGCGTTATGCTTTATGCGTTATGCATTATGCGTTACGCGTTATGCGATATGCGTTATCCGTTATACGTTATGCGTTATGCGTTATGCTTTATGCGTTATGCGTTATGCTTTATGCGTTATGCGTTACTCCTTATGAGTTATGAGTTATAAGTTATGCGTAATGCGGTATGCGTTATACGTTATACGTTATGCGTTATGCGTTTTGCGTTATGCGTTATGCGTTATGCGTTGTGCGTTATACGTTTGCGTTATGCGTTATGCGTAATGCTTTATGCGTTATGCGTTCTGCGTTATGCGTTATGCGTTATGCCTTATGCGATATGCGTTATGCGTTATGCGTTATGCGTTATGCGTTATGCGTTATGCGTTATGCGTTATGCGTTATGCGTTATGCGTTATGCATTATGCGTTATGCGTTATGCGTTATGCGTTATGCGTTATTCGTTATGAGTAATGAGTTATAAGTTATGCGTTATGCGTTATGCTTTATGCATTATGCGTTATGCGTTATGCGTTATGCGTTATGCGTTATGCGTTATGCGATATGCGTTGTGCGTTATGCGTTATGCGTTATGCGTTATGCGTTATGCGTTATGCGTTATGCGTTATGCGTTATGCGATATGCGTTGTGCGTTATGCGTTATGCGTTATGCGATATGCGTTGTGCGTTATGCGTTATGCGTTATGCGTTATGCGATATGCGTTATGCGTTATGCGTTATGCATTTTGAGTTATGCGCCATGCGTTATGCGTTATGCGTTATGCGTTATGCGATATGCGTTGTGCGTTATGCGTCATGCGTTATGCGTTATGCGTTATGCGTTATGCGTTATGCGTTATGCATTATGCTTTAAGCGTTATGCGTTATGAGTCACACGTTATGCGTTATAAGATATGCGTTATGCGTTATGCGTTATGCGTTATGCGTTATGCGTTATGCGATATGCGTTGTGCGTTATGCGTTATGCGTTATGCGTTATGCGTTATGCGTTATGCGATATGCGTTGTGCGTTATGCGTTATGCGTTATGCGTTATGCGTTATGCGTTATGCGTTATGCGTTATGCGTTATGCGTTATGCGTTATGCGATATGCGTTGTGCGTTATGCGTTTTGCGTTATGCGTTAATGCTTTATGCGTTATGCGTTATGCGTTATGCGTTATGGGTTATGCGTTATGTGTTATGCGATATGCGTTATGCGTTATGCGTCATGCGTTATGCGTTATGCGTTATGCGTTATGCGTTATGCGTTATGCGTTATGCGTTATGCGTTATACGTTGTACGTTATGCGTTATGCGTTATGTTTTATGCGATATGCGTTATGCGTTATTCGTTATGCATTATGCGTTATGCGTTATGCGTTATGCGTTATACGGTATGCGTTATGCGTTATGCTTTATGCGTTATGCGTTATGCTCTATACGTTATGCGTTATGCGTTATGCGTGATCCGTTATGTGTTAGGCGATATACGTTTTGCGGTATTCGTTATGCGTTATGCGTTATGCGTTATCCGTTGTTCGTTATGCGTTATGCGTTGTGCGTTATACGTTTGCGTTATGCATTATGCGTTATGCGTTATACGGTATGCGTTATGGGTTATACGTTATGCGTTATGCGTTATGCGATAAGCATTATGCGTTATGCGTTAAGCATTATGCTTTATGCGTTATGCGTTATGAGTTACACGTTATGCGTTATTCGATATGCGTTATGCGTTATGCGTTATGCGTTATGCGTTATGCGTGACCCGTTATGCGTTAAGCATTATGCGTTTTGCTGTATTCGTTATGCGTTGTGCGTTATACGTTTGCGTTATGCGTTATGCGTTATGCGTTATGCGTTATGCATTTTGAGTTATGCGTTATGCGTTATGCGATATGCGTTGTGCGTTATGCGTTATGCGTTATGCGTTATGCGTTATGCGTTATGTGTTATGCGTTATGCGTTATGCGTTATGCGTTATGCGTTATGCATTTTGAGTTATGCGCCATGCGTTATGCGTTATGCGTTATGCGATATGCGTTGTGCGTTATGCGTTATGCGTGATCCGTTATGCGTTAAGCATTATGCGTTTTGCTGTATTCGTTATGCGTTGTGCGTTATACGTTTGCGTTATGCGTTATGCGTTATGCGTTATGCGTTATGCGTTATGTATTTTGAGTTATGCGCCATGCGTTATGCGTTATGCGTTATGCGTTATGCGATATGCGTTGTGCGTTATGCGTTATGCGTGATCCGTTATGCGTTAAGCATTATGCGTTTTGCTGTATTCGTTATGCGTTGTGCGTTATACGTTTGCGTTATGCGTTATGCGTTATGCGTTATGCATTTTCAGTTATGCGCCATGCGTTATGCGTTATGCGTAATGCGTTATGCGATATGCGTTGTGCGTTATGCGTTATGCGTTATGCGTTATGCGTTATGCGTTATGCGTTATGCATTTTGAGTAATGCGCCATGCGTTATGCGTTATGCGTTATGCGATATGCGTTGTGCGTTATGCGTTATGCGTTATGCGTTATGCGTTATGCGTTATGCATTTTGAGTTATGCGTTATGCGTTATGCGATATGCGTTGTGCGTTATGCGTTATGCGTTATGCGTTATGCGTTATGCGTTATGCGTTATGCGTTATGCGTTATGCGTTATGCGTTATGCGTTATGCGTTATGCATTTTGAGTTATGCGCCATGCGTTATGCGTTATGCGTTATGCGATATGCGTTGTGCGTTATGCGTTATGCGTGATCCGTTATGCGTTAAGCATTATGCGTTTTGCTGTATTCGTTATGCGTTGTGCGTTATACGTTTGCGTTATGCGTTATGCGTTATGCGTTATGCGTTATGCGTTATGTATTTTGAGTTATGCGCCATGCGTTATGCGTTATGCGTTATGCATTATGCGATATGCGTTGTGCGTTATGCGTTATGCGTGATCCGTTATGCGTTAAGCATTATGCGTTTTGCTGTATTCGTTATGCGTTGTGCGTTATACGTTTGCGTTATGCGTTATGCGTTATGCATTTTCAGTTATGCGCCATGCGTTATGAGTTATGCGTAATGCGTTATGCGATATGCGTTGTGCGTTATGCGTTATGCGTTATGCGTTATGCGTTATGCGTTATGCATTTTGAGTAATGCGCCATGCGTTATGCGTTATGCGTTATGCGATATGCGTTGTGCGTTATGCGTTATGCGTTATGCGATATGCGTTGTGCGTTATGCGTTATGCGTTATGCGTTATGTGTTATGCGTTATGCGATATGCGTTATGCGTTATGCGTTATGCATTTTGAGTTATGCGCCATGCGTTATGCGTTATGCGTTATGCGTTATGCGTTATGCGTTGTGCGTTATGCGTTATGCGTTATGCGTTATGCGTTATGCGTTATG
This sequence comes from Lasioglossum morio, assembly GCA_916610235.2. NCBI lineage: Eukaryota > Metazoa > Arthropoda > Insecta > Hymenoptera > Halictidae > Lasioglossum > Lasioglossum morio. The sequence goes on along the minus strand of CAKAJA020000459.1, from coordinate 1,458,786 downwards.
CGTTATGCATTATGCTTTATGCGTTATGCGTTATGAGTCACACGTTATGCGTTATTCGATATGCGTTATGCGTTATGCGTTATGCGTTATGCGTTATGCGTTATGCGATATGCGTTGTGCGTTATGCGTTATGCGTTATGCGTTATGCGTTATGCGTTATGCGATATGCGTTGTGCGTTATGCGTTATGCGTTATGCGTTATGCGTTATGCGTTATGCGTTATGCGTTATGCGTTATGCGTTATGCGATATGCGTTGTGCGTTATGCGTTTTGCGTTATGCGTTATGCGTTATGCGTTATGCGTTATGCGTTATGCGTTATGCGTTATGCGTTATGCGTTATGGGTTATGCGTTATGTGTTATGCGATATGCGTTATGCGTTATGCGTCATACGTTATGCGTTATGCGTTATGCGTTATGCGTTATGCGTTATGCGTTATGCGTTATGCGTTATGCGTTATGCGTTATGCGTTATACGTTGTACGTTATGCGTTATGCGTTATGTTTTATGCGATATGCGTTATGCGTTATTCGTTATGCATTATGCGTTATGCGTTATGCGTTATGCGTTATACGGTATGCGTTATGCGTTATGCGTTATGCGTTATGCTCTATACGTTATGCGTTATGCGTTATGCGTGATCCGTTATGTGTTAGGCGATATACGTTTTGCGGTATTCGTTATGCGTTATGCGTTATGCGTTATCCGTTGTTCGTTATGCGTTGTGCGTTATACGTTTGCGTTATGCATTATGCGTTATGCGTTATACGGTATGCGTTATGCGTTATACGTTATGCGTTATGCGTTATGCGATAAGCGTTATGCGTTATGCGTTAAGCATTATGCTTTATGCGTTATGCGTTATGAGTTACACGTTATGCGTTATTCGATATGCGTTATGCGTTATGCGTTATGCGTTATGCGTTAAGCATTATGCGTTTTGCTGTATTCGTTATGCGTTGTGCGTTATACGTTTGCGTTATGCGTTATGCGTTATGCGTTATGCGTTATGCATTTTGAGTTATGCGCCATGCGTTATGCGTTATGCGATATGCGTTGTGCGTTATGCGTTATGCGTTATGCGTTATGCGTTATGCGTTATGCGTTATGCGTTATGCGTTATGCGTTATGCGTTATGCGTTATGCGTTATGCATTTTGAGTTATGCGCCATGCGTTATGCGTTATGCGTTATGCGTTATGCGTTATGCGATATGCGTTGTGCGTTATGCGTTATGCGTGATCCGTTATGCGTTAAGCATTATGCGTTTTGCTGTATTCGTTATGCGTTGTGCGTTATACGTTTGCGTTATGCGTTATGCGTTATGCGTTATGCATTTTGAGTTATGCGCCATGCGTTATGCGTTATGCGTTATGCGTTATACGATATGCGTTGTGCGTTATGCGTTATGCGTTATGCGTTATGCGTTATGCGTTATGCGTTATGCGTTATGCGTCATGCGTTATGCGTTATGCGTTATGCGTTATGCGTTATGCGTTATGCGTTATGCGTTATGCGTTATGCGTTATGCGTTATACGGTATGCGTTATGCGTTATGCGTTATGCGTTATGCTCTATACGTTATGCGTTATGCGTTATGCGTGATCCGTTATGTGTTAGGCGATATACGTTTTGCGGTATTCGTTATGCGTTATGCGTTATGCGTTATCCGTTGTTCGTTATGCGTTGTGCGTTATACGTTTGCGTTATGCATTATGCGTTATGCGTTATACGGTATGCGTTATGCGTTATACGTTATGCGTTATGCGTTATGCGATAAGCGTTATGCGTTATGCGTTAAGCATTATGCTTTATGCGTTATGCGTTATGAGTTACACGTTATGCGTTATTCGATATGCGTTATGCGTTATGCGTTATGCGTTATGCGTTAAGCATTATGCGTTTTGCTGTATTCGTTATGCGTTGTGCGTTATACGTTTGCGTTATGCGTTATGCGTTATGCATTTTGAGTTATGCGCCATGCGTGATGCGTTATGCGATATGCGTTGTGGGTTATGCGTTATGCGTTATGCGTTATGCGTTATGCGTTATGCGTTATGCGTTATGCGTTATGCGTTATGCGTTATGCATTTTGAGTTATGCGCCATGCGTTATGCGTTATGCGTTATGCGTTATGCGATATGCGTTGTGCGTTATGCGTTATGCGTTATGCGTTATGCGTTATGCGTTATGCGTTATGCGTTATGCGTTATGCGTTATGCGTCATGCGTTATGTGTTATGCGTTATGCGTTATGCGTTATGCGTTATGCGTTATGCGTTATACGTTATGCGTTATGCGTTATGCGTAATGCGTTATGCGTTATGCGTTATACGGTATGCGTTATGCGTTATGCGTTATGCTCTATACGTTATGCGTTATGCGTTATGTGTCATCCGTTATGTGTTAGGCGATATACGTTTTGCGGTATTCGTTATGCGTTATGCGTTATGCGTTATCCGTTGTTCGTTATGCGTGATGCGTTGTGCGTTATACGTTTGCGTTATGCATTATGCGTTATGCGTTATGCGGTATGCGTTATGCGTTATACGTCATGCGTTATGCGTTATGCGATAAGCGTTATGCGTTATGCGTTAAGCATTATGCTTTATGCGTTATGCGTTATGAGTTACACGTTATGCGTTATTCGATATGCGTTATGCGTTATGCGTTATGCGTTATGCGTTATGCGTTATGCGTTATGCGTTAAGCATTATGCGTTTTGCTGTATTCGTTATGCGTTGTGCGTTATACGTTTGCGTTATGCGTTATGCGTTATGCGTTATGCGTTATGCGTTATGCGTTATGCATTTTGAGTTATGCGCCATGCGTTATGCGTTATGCGTTATGCGTTATGCGATATGCGTTTTGCGTTATGCGTTATGCGTGATCCGTTATGCGTTAAGCATTATGCGTTTTGCTGTATTCGTTATGCGTTGTGCGTTATACGTTTGCGTTATGCATTTTGAGTTATGCGCCATGCGTTTTGCGTTATGCGTTATGCGTTATGCGTTATGCGTTATGCGATATGCGTTGTGCGTTATGCGTTTTGCGTTATGCGTTATGCGTTATGCGTTATGCGTTATGCGTTATGCGTTATGCGTTATGCGTTATGCGTTATGCGATATGCGTTATGCGTTATACGTTATGCTTTATGCTTTATGCGTTATGCGTTATGCGTTATGCGTTATGAGTGATCCGACATGCGTTATGCGTTATGCGTTATGCGTTATGCGTTATGCGTTATGCGTTATGTGTTATGCGTTATGCGTTATGCGTTATGCGTTATGCGTTATGCGTTATGCGGTATGCGTTATGTGTTATGCATTATGCGTTATGCGTTATGCCTGATCCGTAAGGCGTTATGCGTTATGCGTTATGCGTTATGCGTTATGCGTTATGCGTTATGCGTTATGTGTTATGCATTATGCGTTATGCGTTATGCCTGATCCGTTAGGCGTTATGCGTTATACGGTATGCGTTATGCGTTATGCGTTATGCGTTATGCATTATGCGTTATGCATTTTGAGTTATGCGCCATGCGTTATGCGTTATGCGTTATGCGTTATGCGATATGCGTTGTGCGTTATGCGTTATGCGTTATGCGTTATGCGTTATGCGTTATGCGTTATGCGTTATGCGTTATGCGTCATGCGTTATGTGTTATGCGTTATGCGTTATGCGTTATGCGTTATGAGTTACACGTTATGCGTTATTCGATATGCGTTATGCGTTATGCGTTATGCGTTATGCGTTATGCGTTATGCGTTATGCGTTAAGCATTATGCGTTTTGCTGTATTCGTTATGCGTTGTGCGTTATACGTTTGCGTTATGCGTTATGCGTTATGCGTTATGCGTTATGCGTTATGCGTTATGCATTTTGAGTTATGCGCCATGCGTTATGCGTTATGCGTTATGCGTTATGCGATATGCGTTTTGCGTTATGCGTTATGCGTGATCCGTTATGCGTTAAGCATTATGCGTTTTGCTGTATTCGTTATGCGTTGTGCGTTATACGTTTGCGTTATGCATTTTGAGTTATGCGCCATGCGTTTTGCGTTATGCGTTATGCGTTATGCGTTATGCGTTATGCGATATGCGTTGTGCGTTATGCGTTTTGCGTTATGCGTTATGCGTTATGCGTTATGCGTTATGCGTTATGCGTTATGCGTTATGCGTTATGCGTTATGCGATATGCGTTATGCGTTATACGTTATGCTTTATGCTTTATGCGTTATGCGTTATGCGTTATGCGTTATGAGTGATCCGACATGCGTTATGCGTTATGCGTTATGCGTTATGCGTTATGCGTTATGCGTTATGCGTTATGTGTTATGCGTTATGCGTTATGCGTTATGCGTTATGCGTTATGCGTTATGCGGTATGCGTTATGTGTTATGCATTATGCGTTATGCGTTATGCCTGATCCGTAAGGCGTTATGCGTTATGCGTTATGCGTTATGCGTTATGCGTTATGCGTTATGCGTTATGTGTTATGCATTATGCGTTATGCGTTATGCCTGATCCGTTAGGCGTTATGCGTTATACGGTATGCGTTATGCGTTATGCGTTATGCGTTATGCATTATGCGTTATGCGTTATGCGATATGCGTTATCCGTTATGCGTTATGCGTTATGCGTTATTCGTTATGAGTAATGAGTTATAAGTTATGCGTTATGCGTTATGCTTTATGCGTTATGCGTTATGCGTTATGCGTTATGCGTTATGCGTTATGCGTTGTGCGTTATACGTTTGCGTTATGCTTTATGCGTTATGCTTTATGCGTTATGCGTTATGCGTTATGCGTTATGCGTTATGCGTTATGCGATATGCGTTATGCGTTATGCGTTATGCGTTATGCGTTATGCGTTATGCGTTATGCGTTATGCGTTATGCGTTATGCGTTATGCATTTTGAGTTATGCGCCATGCGTTATGCGTTATGCGTTATGCGTTATGCGATATGCGTTGTGCGTTATGCGTTATGCGTGATCCGTTATGCGTTAAGCATTATGCGTTTTGCTGTATTCGTAATGCGTTGTGCGTTATACGTTTGCGTTATGCGTTATGCGTTATGCGTTATGCATTTTGAGTTATACGCCATGCGTTATGCGTTATGCGTTATGCGTTATGCGATATGCGTTGTGCGTTATGCGTTAAGCATTATGCGTTTTGCTGTATTCGTTATGCGTTATGCGTTATGCGATATGCGTTGTGCGTTATACGTTTGCGTTATGCTTTATGCGTTATGCTTTATGCGTTATGCGTTATGCGTTATGCGTTATGCGTTATGCGTTATGCGATATGCGTTATGCGTTATGCGTTATGCGTTATGCGTTATGCGTTATGCGTTATGCGTTATGCGTTATGCGTTATGCATTTTGAGTTATGCGCCATGCGTTATGCGTTATGCGTTATGCGTTATGCGATATGCGTTGTGCGTTATGCGTTATGCGTGATCCGTTATGCGTTAAGCATTATGCGTTTTGCTGTATTCGTTATGCGTTGTGCGTTATACGTTTGCGTTATGCGTTATGCGTTATGCGTTATGCATTTTGAGTTATACGCCATGCGTTATGCGTTATGCGTTATGCGTTATGCGATATGCGTTGTGCGTTATGCGTTAAGCATTATGCGTTTTGCTGTATTCGTTATGCGTTGTGCGTTATACGTTTGCGTCATGCGTTATGCGTTATGCGATATGCGTTATGCATTTTCAGTTATGCGCCATGCGTTATGCGTTATGCGTTATGCGTTATGCGATATGCGTTGTGCGTTATGCGTTATGCGTTATGCGTTATGCGTTATGCGTTATGCGTTATGCATTTTGAGTTATGCGCCATGCGTTATGCGTTATGCGTTATGCGATATGCGTTGTGCGTTATGCGTTATGCGTTATGCGATATGCGTTGTGCGTTATGCGTTATGCGTTATGCGTTATGCATTTTGAGTTATGCGCCATGCGTTATGCGTTATGCGTTATGCGTTATGCGATATGCGTTGTGCGTTATGCGTTATGCGTTATGCGTTATGCGTTATGCGTTTTGCATTATGCTTTAAGCGTTATGCGTTATGAGTCACACGTTATGCGTTATTCGATATGCGTTATGCGTAATGCGTTATGCGTTATGCGTTATGCGTTATGCGTTATGCGTTATGCGTTATGTGTGATCCGTTATGCGTTATGCGTTATGCGTTATGTGTTATGCTTTATGCGTTATGCGTTATGCGTTATGCGTTATACGGTGTGCGTTATGCGTTATGCGTTATGAGTTATGTGTTATGCGTTATGCGTTATGCGTTATGCGTTATGTGTGATCCGTTATGCGTTATGCGTTATGCGTTCTGCTTTATGCGTTATGCGTTATGCGTTATGCGTTATACGGTGTGCGTTATGCGTTATGCGTTATGAGTTATGCGTTATGCGTTATGCGTTATGCGTTATGCGTTTTGCGGTATTGGTTATGCGTTGTGTATTATGCGTTATGCGTTGTGCGTTATGGGTTATGATTTATGCGTTACGCGATATGAGTTATGCGTTATGCGTTATGCGTTATGCGTTATGCGTTATGCATTTTGAGTTATGCGCCATGCGTTATGCGTTATGCGTTATGCGTTATGCGATATGCGTTGTGCGTTATGCGTTAAGCATTATGCGTTTTGCTGTATTCGTTATGCGTTATGCGTTATGCGATATGCGTTGTGCGTTATACGTTTGCGTTATGCTTTATGCGTTATGCTTTATGCGTTATGCGTTATGCGTTATGCGTTATGCGTTATGCGTTATGCGATATGCGTTATGCGTTATGCGTTATGCGTTATGCGTTATGCGTTATGCGTTATGCGTTATGCGTTATGCGTTATGCGTTATGCATTTTGAGTTATGCGCCATGCGTTATGCGTTATGCGTTATGCGTTATGCGATATGCGTTGTGCGTTATGCGTTATGCGTGATCCGTTATGCGTTAAGCATTATGCGTTTTGCTGTATTCGTTATGCGTTGTGCGTTATACGTTTGCGTTATGCGTTATGCGTTATGCGTTATGCATTTTGAGTTATACGCCATGCGTTATGCGTTATGCGTTATGCGTTATGCGATATGCGTTGTGCGTTATGCGTTAAGCATTATGCGTTTTGCTGTATTCGTTATGCGTTGTGCGTTATACGTTTGCGTCATGCGTTATGCGTTATGCGATATGCGTTATGCATTTTCAGTTATGCGCCATGCGTTATGCGTTATGCGTTATGCGTTATGCGATATGCGTTGTGCGTTATGCGTTATGCGTTATGCGTTATGCGTTATGCGTTATGCGTTATGCATTTTGAGTTATGCGCCATGCGTTATGCGTTATGCGTTATGCGATATGCGTTGTGCGTTATGCGTTATGCGTTATGCGATATGCGTTGTGCGTTATGCGTTATGCGTTATGCGTTATGCATTTTGAGTTATGCGCCATGCGTTATGCGTTATGCGTTATGCGTTATGCGATATGCGTTGTGCGTTATGCGTTATGCGTTATGCGTTATGCGTTATGCGTTTTGCATTATGCTTTAAGCGTTATGCGTTATGAGTCACACGTTATGCGTTATTCGATATGCGTTATGCGTAATGCGTTATGCGTTATGCGTTATGCGTTATGCGTTATGCGTTATGCGTTATGCGTTATGTGTGATCCGTTATGCGTTATGCGTTATGCGTTATGTGTTATGCTTTATGCGTTATGCGTTATGCGTTATGCGTTATACGGTGTGCGTTATGCGTTATGCGTTATGAGTTATGTGTTATGCGTTATGCGTTATGCGTTATGCGTTATGTGTGATCCGTTATGCGTTATGCGTTATGCGTTATGCTTTATGCGTTATGCGTTATGCGTTATGCGTTATACGGTGTGCGTTATGCGTTATGCGTTATGAGTTATGCGTTATGCGTTATGCGTTATGCGTTATGCGTTTTGCGGTATTGGTTATGCGTTGTGTATTATGCGTTATGCGTTGTGCGTTATGGGTTATGATTTATGCGTTACGCGATATGAGTTATGCGTTATGCGTTATGCGTTATGCGTTATGCGTTATGCATTTTGAGTTATGCGCCATGCGTTATGCGTTATGCGTTATGCGTTATGCGATATGCGTTGTGCGTTATGCGTTATGCGTTATGCGAATTGCGTTGTGCGTTATGCGTTTTGCGTTATGCGTTATGCGTTATGCGTTATGCGTTATGCATTTTGAGTTATGCGCCATGCGTTATGCGTTATGCGTTATGCGTTATGCGTTATGCGTTATGCGATATGCGTTGTGCGTTATGCGTTATGCGTTTGCGTTATGCGTTATGCGTTATGCGTTATGCATTATGCTTTATGCGTTATGCGTTATGAGTTACACGTTATGCGTTATTCGATATGCGTTATGCGTTATGCGTTATGCGTTATGCGTTATGCGATATGCGTTGTGCGTTATGCGTTATGCGTTATGCGTTATGCGTTATGCGTTATGCGATATGCGTTGTGCGTTATGCGTTATGCGTTATGCGTTATGCGTTATGCGTTATGCGTTATGCGTTATGCGATATGCGTTGTGCGTTATGCGTTATGCGTTATGCGTTATGCGTTATGCGTTATGCGGTACGCGTTATGCGTTATGCGTTATGCGTTATGCGTTATGCGTTATGCGTTATGCGTTATGCGTTATGCGACATGCGTTGTGCGTTATGCGTTAAGCATTATGCGTTTTGCTGTATTCGTTATGCGTTGTGCGTTATACGTTTGCGTTATGCGTTATGCGTTATGCGTTATGCGTTATGCGTTATGCATTTTCAGTTATGCGCCATGCGTTATGCGTTATGCGTTATGCGATATGCGTTGTGCGTTATGCGTTATGCGTTATGCGTTATGCGTTATGCGTTATGCGTTATGCGTTATGCATTTTGAGTTATGCGCCATGCGTTATGCGTTATGCGTTATGCGATATGCGTTGTGCGTTATGCGTTATGCGTTATGCGATATGCGTTGTGCGTTATGCGTTATGCGTTTTGCGGTATTCGTTATGCGTTATGCGTTATGCATTTTGAGTTATGCGCCATGCGTTATGCGTTATGCGTTATGCGATATGCGTTATGCTTTATGCGTTATGCGTTATGAGTTATGAGTAATGAGTTATAAGTTATGCGTTATGCGTTATTCGTTATGAGTAATGAGTTATAAGTTATGCGTTATGCGTTATGCTTTATGCGTTATGCGTTATGCTTTATGCGTTATGCGTTACTCCTTATGAGTTATGAGTTATAAGTTATGCGTAATGCGGTATGCGTTATACGTTATACGTTATGCGTTATGCGTTATGCGTTATGCGTTATGCGTTATGCGTTATGCATTATGCGTTATGCGTTATGCGTTATGCGTTAAGCGTTATGCGTTTTGCTGTATTCGTTATGCGTTGTGCATTATGAGTTATGCGTTATGTGTTATGCTTTATGCGTTATGCGTTATGCGTTACGCTTTATGCGTTATGCATTATGCGTTATTGCGTTATGCGTTATGCGATATGCGTTGTGCGTTATGCGTTATGCGTTATGCGTTATGCGTTATGCGTTATGCGTTATGCGTTATGCGTTATGCGTTATGCGATATGCGTTGTGCGTTATGCGTTATGCGTTATGCGATATGCGTTGTGCGTTATGCGTTATGCGTTATGCGTTATGCGTTATGCATTATGCGTTATGCGTTATGCGTTATGCGTTATGCGTTATTCGTTATGAGTAATGAGTTATAAGTTATGCGTTATGCGTTATGCTTTATGCATTATGCGTTATGCGTTATGCGTTATGCGTTATGCGTTATGCGTTATGCGATATGCGTTGTGCGTTATGCGTTATGCGTTATGCGTTATGCGTTATGCGTTATGCGTTATGCGTTATGCGTTATGCGTTATGCGATATGCGTTGTGCGTTATGCGTTATGCGTTATGCGATATGCGTTGTGCGTTATGCGTTATGCGTTATGCGTTATGCGATATGCGTTATGCGTTATGCGTTATGCATTTTGAGTTATGCGCCATGCGTTATGCGTTATGCGTTATGCGTTATGCGATATGCGTTGTGCGTTATGCGTAATGCGTTATGCGTTATGCGTTATGCGTTATGCGTTATGCGTTATGCATTATGCTTTAAGCGTTATGCGTTATGAGTCACACGTTATGCGTTATAAGATATGCGTTATGCGTTATGCGTTATGCGTTATGCGTTATGCGTTATGCGATATGCGTTGTGCGTTATGCGTTATGCGTTATGCGTTATGCGTTATGCGTTATGCGATATGCGTTGTGCGTTATGCGTTATGCGTTATGCGTTATGCGTTATGCGTTATGCGTTATGCGTTATGCGTTATGCGTTATGCGTTGTGCGTTATGCGTTATGCGTTATGCGTTATGCGTTATGCGTTATGCGTTATGCGTTATGCGTTATGCATTTTGAGTTATGCGCCATGCGTTATGCGTTATGCGTTATGCGTTATGCGTTATGCGATATGCGTTGTGCGTTATGCATTATGCGTGATCCGTTATGCGTTAAGCATTATGCGTTTTGCTGTATTCGTTATGCGTTGTGCGTTATACGTTTGCGTTATGCGTTATGCGTTATGCGTTATGCATTTTGAGTTATGCGCCATGCGTTATGCGTTATGCGTTATGCGTTATGCGATATGCGTTGTGCGTTATGCGTAATGCGTTATGCGTTATGCGTTATGCGTTATGCGTTATGCGTTATGCATTATGCTTTAAGCGTTATGCGTTATGAGTCACACGTTATGCGTTATAAGATATGCGTTATGCGTTATGCGTTATGCGTTATGCGTTATGCGTTATGCGATATGCGTTGTGCGTTATGCGTTATGCGTTATGCGTTATGCGTTATGCGATATGCGTTGTGCGTTATGCGTAATGCGTTATGCGTTATGCGTTATGCGTTATGCGTTATGCGTTATGCGTTATGCGTTATGCGTTATGCGTTATGCGTTATGCGATATGCGTTGTGCGTTATGCGTTTTGCGTTATACGGTATGCGTTATGCGTTATACGTTATGCGTTATGCGTTATGCGATAAGCGTTATGCGTTATGCGTTAAGCATTATGCTTTATGCGTTATGCATTATGAGTTACACGTTATGCGTTATTCGATATGCGTTATGCGTTATGCGTTATGCGTTATGCGTTATGCGTTATGCGTGACCCGTTATGCGTTAAGCATTATGCGTTTTGCTGTATTCGTTATGCGTTGTGCGTTATACGTTTGCGTTATGCGTTATGCGTTATGCGTTATGCGTTATGCATTTTGAGTTATGCGTTATGCGTTATGCGATATGCGTTGTGCGTTATGCGTTATGCGTTATGCGTTATGCGTTATGCTTTATGCGTTATGCGTTATGCGTTATGCATTTTGAGTTATGCGCCATGCGTTATGCGTTATGCGTTATGCGATATGCGTTGTGCGTTATGCGTTATGCGTGATCCGTTATGCGTTAAGCATTATGCGTTTTGCTGTGTTCGTTATGCGTTGTGCGTTATACGTTTGCGTTATGCGTTATGCGTTATGCGTTATGCATTTTGAGTTATGCGCCATGCGTTATGCGTTATGCGTTATGCGTTATGCGATATGCGTTGTGCGTTATGCGTTAAGCATTATGCGTTTTGCTGTATTCGTTATGCGTTGTGCGTTATACGTTTGCGTTATGCGTTATGCGTTATGCGATATGCGTTATGCATTTTCAGTTATGCGCCATGCGTTATGCGTTATGCGTTATGCGTTATGCGATATGCGTTGTGCGTTATGCGTTATGCGTTATGCGTTATGCGTTATGCGTGATCCGTTATGCGTTTTGCTGTATTCGTTATGCGTTGTGCGTTATACGTTTGCGTTATGCGTTATGCGTTATGCGTTATGCGTTATGCGTTATGCATTTTCAGTTATGCGCCATGCGTTATGCGTTATGCGTTATGCGATATGCGTTGTGCTTTATGCGTTATGCGTTATGCGTTATGCGTTATGCGTTATGCGTTATGCGTTATGCATTTTGAGTTATGCGCCATGCGTTATGCGTTATGCGTTATGCGATATGCGTTGTGCTTTATGCGTTATGCGTTATGCGTTATGCGTTATGCGTTATGCGTTATGCGTTATGCATTTTGAGTTATGCGCCATGCGTTATGCGTTATGCGTTATGCGATATGCGTGGTGCGTTATGCGTTATGCGTTATGCGATATGCGTTGTGCGTTATGCGTTATGCGTTTTGCGGTATTCGTTATGCGTTATGCGTTATGCATTTTGAGTTATGCGCCATGCGTTATGCGTTATGCGTTATGCGATATGCGTTATGCTTTATGCGTTATGCGTTATGAGTTATGAGTAATGAGTTATAAGTTATGCGTTATGCGTTATTCGTTATGAGTAATGAGTTATAAGTTATGCGTTATGCGTTATGCTTTATGCGTTATGCGTTATGCTTTATGCGTTATGCGTTACTCCTTATGAGTTATGAGTTATAAGTTATGCGTAATGCGGTATGCGTTATACGTTATACGTTATGCGTTATGCGTTATGCGTTATGCGTTATGCGTTATGCGTTATGCATTATGCGTTATGCGTTATGCGTTATGCGTTAAGCGTTATGCGTTTTGCTGTATTCGTTATGCGTTGTGCATTATGAGTTATGCGTTATGTGTTATGCTTTATGCGTTATGCGTTATGCGTTACGCTTTATGCGTTATGCATTATGCGTTATTGCGTTATGCGTTATGCATTATGCGTTATGCGTTGTGCGTTATGCGTTATGCGTTATGCGTTATGCGTTATGCGTTATGCGTTATGCGTTATGCGTTATGCGTTATGCGTTATGCGTTTTGCGTTATGCGTTATGCGTTATGCGTTGTGCGTTATACGTTTGCGTTATGCGTTATGCGTTATGCTTTATGCGTTATGCGTTATGCGTTATGCGTTATGCGTTATGCGTTATGCGTTATGCGATATGCGTTATGCGTTATGCGTTATGCGTTATGCGTTATGCGTTATGCGTTATGCGTTATGCGTTATGCGTTATGCGTTATGCATTTTGAGTTATGCGCCATGCGTTATGCGTTATGCGTTATGCGATATGCGTTATGCGATATGCGTTGTGCGTTATGCATTATGCGTGATCCGTTATGCGTTAAGCATTATGCGTTTTGCTGTATTCGTTATGCGTTGTGCGTTATACGTTTGCGTTATGCGTTATGCGTTATGCGTTATGCATTTTGAGTTATGCGCCATGCGTTATGCGTTATGCGTTATGCGTTATGCGATATGCGTTGTGCGTTATGCGTAATGCGTTATGCGTTATGCGTTATGCGTTATGCGTTATGCGTTATGCATTATGCTTTAAGCGTTATGCGTTATGAGTCACACGTTATGCGTTATAAGATATGCGTTATGCGTTATGCGTTATGCGTTATGCGTTATGCGTTATGCGATATGCGTTGTGCGTTATGCGTTATGCGTTATGCGTTATGCGTTATGCGATATGCGTTGTGCGTTATGCGTAATGCGTTATGCGTTATGCGTTATGCGTTATGCGTTATGCGTTATGCGTTATGCGTTATGCGTTATGCGTTATGCGTTATGCGTTATGCGTTATGCGATATGCGTTGTGCGTTATGCGTTTTGCGTTATACGGTATGCGTTATGCGTTATACGTTATGCGTTATGCGTTATGCGATAAGCGTTATGCGTTATGCGTTAAGCATTATGCTTTATGCGTTATGCATTATGAGTTACACGTTATGCGTTATTCGATATGCGTTATGCGTTATGCGTTATGCGTTATGCGTTATGCGTTATGCGTGACCCGTTATGCGTTAAGCATTATGCGTTTTGCTGTATTCGTTATGCGTTGTGCGTTATACGTTTGCGTTATGCGTTATGCGTTATGCGTTATGCGTTATGCATTTTGAGTTATGCGTTATGCGTTATGCGATATGCGTTGTGCGTTATGCGTTATGCGTTATGCGTTATGCGTTATGCGTTATGCGTTATGCGTTATGCGTTATGCGTTATGCATTTTGAGTTATGCGCCATGCGTTATGCGTTATGCGTTATGCGATATGCGTTGTGCGTTATGCGTTATGCGTGATCCGTTATGCGTTAAGCATTATGCGTTTTGCTGTGTTCGTTATGCGTTGTGCGTTATACGTTTGCGTTATGCGTTATGCGTTATGCGTTATGCATTTTGAGTTATGCGCCATGCGTTATGCGTTATGTGTTATGCGTTATGCGATATGCGTTGTGCGTTATGCGTTAAGCATTATGCGTTTTGCTGTATTCGTTATGCGTTGTGCGTTATACGTTTGCGTTATGCGTTATGCGTTATGCGATATGCGTTATGCATTTTCAGTTATGCGCCATGCGTTATGCGTTATGCGTTATGCGTTATGCGATATGCGTTGTGCGTTATGCGTTATGCGTTATGCGTTATGCGTTATGCGTGATCCGTTATGCGTTAAGCATTATGCGTTTTGCTGTATTCGTTATGCGTTGTGCGTTATACGTTTGCGTTATGCGTTATGCGTTATGCGTTATGCGTTATGCGTTATGCATTTTCAGTTATGCGCCATGCGTTATGCGTTATGCGTTATGCGATATGCGTTGTGCTTTATGCGTTATGCGTTATGCGTTATGCGTTATGCGTTATGCGTTATGCGTTATGCATTTTGAGTTATGCGCCATGCGTTATGCGTTATGCGTTATGCGATATGCGTGGTGCGTTATGCGTTATGCGTTATGCGATATGCGTTGTGCGTTATGCGTTATGCGTTTTGCGGTATTCGTTATGCGTTATGCGTTATGCATTTTGAGTTATGCGCCATGCGTTATGCGTTATGCGTTATGCGATATGCGTTATGCTTTATGCGTTATGCGTTATGAGTTATGAGTAATGAGTTATAAGTTATGCGTTATGCGTTATTCGTTATGAGTAATGAGTTATAAGTTATGCGTTATGCGTTATGCTTTATGCGTTATGCGTTATGCTTTATGCGTTATGCGTTACTCCTTATGAGTTATGAGTTATAAGTTATGCGTAATGCGGTATGCGTTATACGTTATACGTTATGCGTTATGCGTTATGCGTTATGCGTTATGCGTTATGCGTTATGCGTTATGCATTATGCGTTATGCGTTATGCGTTATGCGTTAAGCGTTATGCGTTTTGCTGTATTCGTTATGCGTTGTGCATTATGAGTTATGCGTTATGTGTTATGCTATATGCGTTATGCGTTATGCGTTACGCTTTATGCGTTATGCATTATGCGTTATTGCGTTATGCGTTATGCATTATGCGTTATGCGTTGTGCGTTATGCGTTATGCGTTATGCGTTATGCGTTATGCGTTATGCGTTATGCGTTATGCGTTATGCGTTATGCGTTATGCGTTTTGCGTTATGCGTTATGCGTTATGCGTTGTGCGTTATACGTTTGCGTTATGCGTTATGCGTTATGCTTTATGCGTTATGCGTTATGCGTTATGCGTTATGCGTTATGCGTTATGCGTTATGCGATATGCGTTATGCGTTATGCGTTATGCGTTATGCGTTATGCGTTATGCGTTATGCGTTATGCGTTATGCGTTATGCGTTATGCATTATGCGTTATGCGTTATGCGTTATGCGTTATGCGTTATTCGTTATGAGTAATGAGTTATAAGTTATGCGTTATGCGTTATGCTTTATGCATTATGCGTTATGCGTTATGCGTTATGCGTTATGCGTTATGCGTTATGCGATATGCGTTGTGCGTTATGCGTTATGCGTTATGCGTTATGCGTTATGCGTTATGCGTTATGCGTTATGCGTTATGCGTTATGCGATATGCGTTGTGCGTTATGCGTTATGCGTTATGCGATATGCGTTGTGCGTTATGCGTTATGCGTTATGCGTTATGCGATATGCGTTATGCGTTATGCGTTATGCATTTTGAGTTATGCGCCATGCGTTATGCGTTATGCGTTATGCGTTATGCGATATGCGTTGTGCGTTATGCGTAATGCGTTATGCGTTATGCGTTATGCGTTATGCGTTATGCGTTATGCATTATGCTTTAAGCGTTATGCGTTATGAGTCACACGTTATGCGTTATAAGATATGCGTTATGCGTTATGCGTTATGCGTTATGCGTTATGCGTTATGCGATATGCGTTGTGCGTTATGCGTTATGCGTTATGCGTTATGCGTTATGCGATATGCGTTGTGCGTTATGCGTTATGCGTTATGCGTTATGCGTTATGCGTTATGCGTTATGCGTTATGTGTTATGCGATATGCGTTATGCGTTATGCGTCATGCGTTATGCGTTATGCGTTATGCGTTATGCGTTATGCGTTATGCTCTATACGTTATGCGTTATGCGTTATGCGTGATCCGTTATGTGTTAGGCGATATACGTTTTGCGGTATTCGTTATGCATTATGCGTTATGCGTTATGCGTTATCCGTTTTTCGTTATGCGTTATGCGTTGTGCGTTATACGTTTGCGTTATGCATTATGCGTTATGCGTTATACGGTATGCGTTATGCGTTATACGTTATGCGTTATGCGTTATGCGATAAGCATTATGCGTTATGCGTTAAGCATTATGCTTTATGCGTTATGCGTTATGAGTTACACGTTATGCGTTATTCGATATGCGTTATGCGTTATGCGTTATGCGTTATGCGTTATGCGTTATGCGTGACCCGTTATGCGTTAAGCATTATGCGTTTTGCTGTATTCGTTATGCGTTGTGCGTTATACGTTTTGCGTTATGCGTTATGCGTTATGCGTTATGCGTTATGCATTTTGAGTTATGCGTTATGCGTTATGCGATATGCGTTGTGCGTTATGCGTTATGCGTTATGCGTTATGCGTTATGCGTTATGCGTTATGCGTTATGCGTTATGCATTTTGAGTTATGCGCCATGCGTTATGCGTTATGCGTTATGCGTTATGCGTTATGCGATATGCGTTGTGCGTTATGCATTATGCGTGATCCGTTATGCGTTAAGCATTATGCGTTTTGCTGTATTCGTTATGCGTTGTGCGTTATACGTTTGCGTTATGCGTTATGCGTTATGCGTTATGCATTTTGAGTTATGCGCCATGCGTTATGCGTTATGCGTTATGCGTGATCCGTTATGCGTTAAGCATTATGCGTTTTGCTGTATTCGTTATGCGTTGTGCGTTATACGTTTGCGTTATGCGTTATGCGTTATGCGTTATGCATTTTGAGTTATGCGCCATGCGTTATGCGTTATGCGATATGCGTTGTGCGTTATGCGTTATGCGTTATGCGTTATGCGTTATGCGTTATGCGTTATGCGTTATGCGTTATGCATTTTGACTTATGCGCCATGCGTTATGCGTTATGCGTTATGCGTTATGCGATATGCGTTGTGCGTTATGCGTTATGCGTGATCCGTTATGCGTTAAGCATTATGCGGTTTGCTGTATTCGTTATGCGTTGTGCGTTATACGTTTGCGTTATGCGTTATGCGTTATGCATTTTGAGTTATGCGCCATGCGTTATGCGTTATGCGTTATGCGTTATGCGATATGCGTTGTGCGTTATGCGTTATGCGTTATGCGTTATGCGTTATGCGTTATGCGTTATGCGTTATGCGTTATGCGTTATGCGTTATGCGTTATGCGTTATGCATTTTGAGGTATGCGCCATGCGTTATGCGTTATGCGTTATGCGATATGCGTTGTGCGTTATGCGTTATGCGATATGCGTTGTGCGTTATGCGTTATGCGTGATCCGTTATGCGTTAAGCATTATGCGTTTTGCTGTATTCGTTATGCGTTGTGCGTTATACGTTTGCGTTCTGCGTTATGCGTTATGCGTTATGCGTTATGCGTTATGCGTTATACGGTATGCGTTATGCGTTATGCTCTATACGTTATGCGTTATGCGTTATGCGTGATCCGTTATGTGTTAGGCGATATACGTTTTGCGGTATTCGTTATGCGTTATGCGTTATGCGTTATCCGTTGTTCGTTATGCGTTATGCGTTGTGCGTTATACGTTTGCGTTATGCATTATGCGTTATGCGTTATGCGGTATGCGTTATGCGTTATACGTCATGCGTTATGCGTTATGCGATAAGCGTTATGCGTTATGCGTTAAGCATTATGCTTTATGCGTTATGCGTTATGAGTTACACGTTATGCGTTATTCGATATGCGTTATGCGTTATGCGTTATGCGTTATGCGTTATGCGTTATGCGTGATCCGTTATGCGTTAAGCATTATGCGTTTTGCTGTATTCGTTATGCGTTGTGCGTTATACGTTTGCGTTATGCGTTATGCGTTATGCGTTATGCGTTATGCATTTTGAGTTATGCGCCATGCGTTATGCGTTATGCGATATGCGTTGTGCGTTATGCGTTATGCGTTATGCGTTATGCGTTATGCGTTATGCGTTATGCGTTATGCGTTATGCATTTTGAGTTATGCGCCATGCGTTATGCGTTATGCGTTATGCGTTATGCGATATGCGTTTTGCGTTATGCGTTATGCGTGATCCGTTATGCGTTAAGCATTATGCGTTTTGCTGTATTCGTTATGCGTTGTGCGTTATACGTTTGCGTTATGCGTTATGCGTTATGCGTTATGCGTTATGCGTTATGCATTTTGAGGTATGCGCCATGCGTTATGCGTTATGCGTTATGCGATATGCGTTGTGCGTTATGCGTTATGCGATATGCGTTGTGCGTTATGCGTTATGCGTTATGCGTTATGCGTTATGCGTTATGCGTTATGCGTTATGCGTTATGCGTTATGCGTTATGCGTTATGCGTTATGCGTTATGCGTTATGCGTTATGCGTTATGCATTTTGAGTTATGCGCCATGCGTTTTGCGTTATGCGTTATGCGTTATGCGATATGCGTTGTGCGTTATGCGTTATGCGTTATGCGTTATGCGTTATGCGTTATGCGTTATGCGTTATGCGTTATGCGTTATGCGTTATGCGGTATGCGTTATGTGTTATGCCTGATCCGTAAGGCGTTATGCGTTATGCGTTATGCGCCATGCGTTATGCGTTATGCGTTATGCGATATGCGTTGTGCGTTATGCGTTATGCGATATGCGTTGTGCGTTATGCGTTATGCGTTATGCGTTATGCGTTATGCGTTATGCGTTATGCGTTATGCGTTATGCGTTATGCGTTATGCGTTATGCGTTATGCGTTATGCGTTATGCGTTATGCGTTATGCATTTTGAGTTATGCGCCATGCGTTTTGCGTTATGCGTTATGCGTTATGCGATATGCGTTGTGCGTTATGCGTTATGCGTTATGCGTTATGCGTTATGCGTTATGCATTATGCGTTATGCGTTATGCGATATGCGTTATCCGTTATGCGTTATGCGTTATGCGTTATTCGTTATGAGTAATGAGTTATAAGTTATGCGTTATGCGTTATGCGTTATGCTTTATGCGTTATGCGTTATGCGTTATGCGTTATGCGTTATGCGTTATGCGTTATGCGTTATGCGTTATGCGTTATGCGTTATGCGTTATGCGTTATGCGTTTTGCGTTATGCGTTATGCGTTATGAATTGTGCGTTATACGTTTGCGTTATGCGTTATGCGTTATGCGTTATGCGTTATGCGTTATGCTTTATGCGTTATGCATTATGCGTTATGCGTTATGCGTTATGCGTTATGCGTTATGCGTTATGCGTTATGCATTATGCGTTATGCGTTATGCGTTATGCGTTATGCGTTATTCGTTATGAGTAATGAGTTACAAGTTATGCGTTATGCGTTATGCTTTATGCATTATGCGTTATGCGTTATGCGTTATGCGTTATGCGTTATGCGTTATGCGTTATGCGTTACTCCTTATGAGTTGTGAGTTATAAGTTATGCGTAATGCGTTATGCTTTATGCATTATGCGTTATGCGTTATGCGTTATGCGTTATGCGTTATGCGTTATGCGTTATGCGTTATGCGTTATGCGTTATGCGTTATGCGTTATGCGTTATGCGTTATGTGTGATCCGTTATGCGTTATGCGTTATGCGTTATGCGTTATGCTTTATGCGTTATGCGTTATGCGTTATGCCTTATACGGTGTGCGTTATGCGTTATGCGTTATGCGTTATGAGTTATGCGTTATGCGTTATGCGTTATGCGTTTTGCGGTATTCGTTATGCGTTGTGCATTATGCGTTATGCGTTGTGCGTTATGGGTTATGATTTATGCGTTATGCGATATGAGTTATGCGTTATGCGTTATGCGTTAAGCGTTATGCGTTATGCATTTTGAGTTATGCGCCATGCGTTATGCGTTATGCGTTATGCGTTATGCGTTATGCGTTATGCGATATGCGTTGTGCGTTATGCGTTATGCGTTATGCGTTATGCGTTATGCGTTAAGCATTATGCGTTTTGCTGTATTCGTTATGCGTTGTGCGTTATACGTTTGCGTTATGCGTTATGCGTTATGCGTTATGCGTTATGCGTTATGCATTTTGAGTTATGCGTTATGCGTTATGCGATATGCGTTGTGCGTTATGCGTTATGCGTTATGCGTTATGCGTTATGCGTTATGCGTTATGCGATATGCGTTGTGCGTTATGCGTTATGCGTTATGCGTTATGCGTTATGCGTTATGCATTTTGAGTTATGCGCCATGCGTTATGCGTTATGCGTTATGCGTTATGCGATATGCGTTATGCGTTATGCGTTATGCGTTATGCGATATGCGTTGTGCGTTATGCGTTATGCGTTATGCGTTATGCGTTATGCGTTATGCGTTTGCGTTATGCGTTATGCGTTATGCGTTATGCATTATGCTTTATGCGTTATGCGTTATGAGTCACACGTTATGCGTTATTCGATATGCGTTATGCGTTATGCGTTATGCGTTATGCGTTATGCGTTATGCGTTATGCGTTATACGTTGTACGTTATGCGTTATGCGTTATGTTTTATGCGATATGCGTTATGCGTTATGCGTTATGCATTTTGAGTTATGCGTTATGCGTTATGCGATATGCGTTGTGCGTTATGCGTTATGCGTTATGCGTTATGCGTTATGCGTTATGCGTTATGCGTTATGCGTTATGCGTTATGCGATATGCGTTGTGCGTTATGCGTTATGCGTTATGCGTTATGCGTTATGCGGTACGCGTTATGCGTTATGCGTTATGCGTTATGCGTTATGCGTTATGCGTTATGCGTTATGCGTTATGCGTTATGCGTTATGCGTTATACGTTGTACGTTATGCGTTATGCGTTATGTTTTATGCGATATGCGTTATGCGTTATTCGTTATGCATTATGCGTTATGCGTTAAGCGTTATTCGTTATACGGTATGCGTTATGCGTTATGCGTTATGCGTTATGCGTTATGCTCTATACGTTATGCGTTATGCGTTATGCGTGATCCGTTATGTGTTAGGCGATATACGGTTTGCGGTATTCGTTATGCGTTATGCGTTATGCGTTATCCGTTGTTCGTTATGCGTTATGCGTTGTGCGTTATACGTTTGCGTTATGCATTATGCGTTATGCGTTATACGGTATGCGTTATGCGTTATACGTTATGCGTTATGCGTTATGCGATAAGCGTTATGCGTTATGCGTTAAGCATTATGCTTTATGCGTTATGCGTTATGCGTTATGAGTTACACGTTATGCGTTATTCGATATGCGTTATGCGTTATGCGTTATGCGTTATGCGTTATGCGTTATGCGTGACCCGTTATGCGTTAAGCATTATGCGTTTTGCTGTATTCGTTATGCGTTGTGCGTTATACGTTTGCGTTATGCGTTATGCGTTATGCGTTATGCGTTATGCATTTTGAGTTATGCGTTATGCGTTATGCGATATGCGTTGTGCGTTATGCGTTATGCGTTATGCGTTATGCGTTATGCGTTATGCGTTATGCGTTATGCGTTATGCGTTATGCGTTATGCATTTTGAGTTATGCGCCATGCGTTATGCGTTATGCGTTATGCGATATGCGTTGTGCGTTATGCGTTATGCGTGATCCGTTATGCGTTAAGCATTATGCGTTTTGCTGTATTCGTTATGCGTTGTGCGTTATACGTTTGCGTTATGCGTTATGCGTTATGCGTTATGCATTTTGAGTTATGCGCCATGCGTTATGCGTTATGCGTTATGCGTTATGCGATATGCGTTGTGCGTTATGCGTTAAGCATTATGCGTTTTGCTGTATTCGTTATGCGTTGTGCGTTATACGTTTGCGTTATGCGTTATGCGTTATGCGATATGCGTTATGCATTTTCAGTTATGCGCCATGCGTTATGCGTTATGCGTTATGCGTTATGCGATATGCGTTGTGCGTTATGCGTTATGCGTTATGCGTTATGCGTTACGCGTTATGCGTTATGCATTTTAAGTTATGCGCCATGCGTTATGCGTTATGCGTTATGCGATATGCGTTGTGCGTTATGCGTTATGCGTTATGCGATATGCGTTGTGCGTTATGCGTTATGCGTTATGCGTTATGCGTTATGCGTTATGCGTTATGCGATATGCGTTATGCGTTATGCGTTATGCATTTTGAGTTATGCGCCATGCGTTATGCGTTATGCGTTATGCGTTATGCGATATGCGTTGTGCGTTATGCGTTATGCGTTATGCGTTATGCGTTATGCGTTATGCGTTATGCATTATGCTTTAAGCGTTATGCGTTATGAGTCACACGTTATGCGTTATTCGATATGCGTTATGCGTTATGCGTTATGCGTTATGCGTTATGCGTTATGCATTTTGAGTTATGCGCCATGCGTTATGCGTTATGCGTTATGCGTTATGCGATATGCGTTGTGCGTTATGCGTTATGCGTGATCCGTTATGCGTTAAGCATTATGCGTTTTGCTGCATTCGTTATGCGTTGTGCGTTATACGTTTGCGTTATGCGTTATGCGTTATGCGTTATGCATTTGGAGTTATGCGCCATGCGTTATGCGTTATGCGTTATGCGTTATGCGATATGCGTTGTGCGTTATGCGTTAAGCATTATGCGTTTTGCTGTATTCGTTATGCGTTGTGCGTTATACGTTTGCGTTATGCGTTATGCGTTATGCGATATGCGTTATGCATTTTCAGTTATGCGCCATGCGTTATGCGTTATGCGTTATGCGTTATGCGATATGCGTTGTGCGTTATGCGTTATGCGTTATGCGTTATGCGTTATGCGTTATGCGTTATGCATTTTGAGTTATGCGCCATGCGTTATGCGTTATGCGTTATGCGATATGCGTTGTGCGTTATGTGTTATGCGTTATGCGATATGCGTTGTGCGTTATGCGTTATGCGTTATGCGTTATGCGTTATGCGTTATCCGTTATGCGATATGCGTTATGCGTTATGCGTTATGCATTTTGAGTTATGCGCCATGCGTTATGCGTTATGCGTTATGCGTTATGCGTTATGCGATATGCGTTGTGCGTTATGCGTTATGCGTTATGCGTTATGCGTTATGCGTTATGCGTTATGCGTTATGCATTATGCTTTAAGCGTTATGCGTTATGAGTCACACGTTATGCGTTATTCGATATGCGTTATGCGTTATGCGTTATACGTTATGCGTTATGCGTTATGCGTTATGCGTTGTGCGTTATGCGTTAAGCATTATGCGTTTTGCTGTATTCGTTATGCGTTGTGCGTTATACGTTTGCGTTATGCGTTATGCGTTATGCGATATGCGTTATGCATTTTCAGTTATGCGCCATGCGTTATGCGTTGTGCGTTATACGTTTGCGTTATGCGTTATGCGTTATGCGATATGCGTTATGCATTTTCAGTTATGCGCCATGCGTTATGCGTTATGCGTTATGCGTTATGCGTTATGCGTTATGCGTTATGTGTGATCCGTTATGCGTTATGCGTTATGCGTTATGCGTTATGCTTTATGCGTTATGCGTTATGCGTTATGCGTTATACGGTGTGCGTTATGCGTTATGCGTTCTGAGTTATGCGTTATGCGTTATGCGTTATGCGTTATGCGTTTTGCGGTATTCGTTATGCGTTGTGTAATATGCGTTATGCGTTGTGCGTTATGGGTTATGATTTATGCGTTATGCGATATGAGTTATGCGTTATGCGTTATGCGTTATGCGTTATGCGTTATGCATTTTGAGTTATGCGCCATGCGTTATGCGTTATGCGTTATGCGTTATGCGATATGCGTTGTGCGTTATGCGTTATGCGTTATGCGATATGCGTTGTGCGTTATGCGTTTTGCGTTATGCGTTATGCGTTATGCGTTATGCGTTATGCATTTTGAGTTATGCGCCATGCGTTATGCGTTATGCGTTATGCGTTATGCGTTATGCGATATGCGTTGTGCGTTATGCGTTCTGCGTTTGCGTTATGCGTTATGCGTTATGCGTTATGCATTATGCTTTATGCGTTATGCG
The DNA here is from genome assembly GCA_916610235.2 of Lasioglossum morio. Classification (NCBI taxonomy): domain Eukaryota; kingdom Metazoa; phylum Arthropoda; class Insecta; order Hymenoptera; family Halictidae; genus Lasioglossum; species Lasioglossum morio. The sequence continues at coordinate 1,434,333 of CAKAJA020000459.1, read as the reverse complement.
TTATGAGTTACACGTTATGCGTTATTCGATATGCGTTATGCGTTATGCGTTATGCGTTATGCGTTATGCGTTATGCGATATGCGTTATGCGTTATGCGTTATGCGTTATGCGTTATGCGTTATGCGTTATGCGATATGCGTTGTGCGTTATGCGTTATGCGTTATGCGTTATGCGTTATGCGTTATGCGTTATGCGTTATGCGTTATGCGTTATGCGATATGCGTTGTGCGTTATGCGTTATGCGTTATGCGTTATGCGTTATGCGTTATGCGGTACGCGTTATGCGTTATGCGTTATGCGTTATGCGTTATGCGTTATGCGATATGCGTTGTGCGTTATGCGTTAAGCATTATGCGTTTTGCTGTATTCGTTATGCGTTGTGCGTTATACGTTTGCGTTATGCGTTATGCGTTATGCGTTATGCGTTATGCGTTATGCATTTTCAGTTATGCGCCATGCGTTATGCGTTATGCGTTATGCGATATGCGTTGTGCGTTATGCGTTATGCGTTATGCGTTATGCGTTATGCGTTATGCGTTATGCATTTTGAGTTATGCGCCATGCGTTATGCGTTATGCGTTATGCGATATGCGTTGTGCGTTATGCGTTATGCGTTATGCGATATGCGTTGTGCGTTATGCGTTATGCGTTTTGCGGTATTCGTTATGCGTTGTGTATTATGCGTTATGCGTTGTGCGTTATGGGTTATGATTTATGCGTTATGCGATATGAGTTATGCGTTATGCGTTATGCGTTATGCGTTATGCGTTATGCATTTTGAGTTATGCGCCATGCGTTATGCGTTATGCGTTATGCGTTATGCGATATGCGTTGTGCGTTATGCGTTATGAGTTATGCGTTATGCGTTATGCGTTATGCGTTATGCGTTATGCGTTATGCGATATGCGTTGTGCGTTATGCGTTAAGCATTATGCGTTTTGCTGTATTCGTTATGCGTTGTGCGTTATACGTTTGCGTTATGCGTTATGCGTTATGCGTTATGCGTTATGCGTTATGCATTTTCAGTTATGCGCCATGCGTTATGCGTTATGCGTTATGCGATATGCGTAGTGCGTTATGCGTTATGCGTTATGCGTTATGCGATATGCGTTATGCGTTATGCGTTATGCATTTTGAGTTATGCGCCATGCGTTATGCGTTATGCGTTATGCGTTATGCGATATGCGTTGTGCGTTATGCGTTACGCGTTATGCGTTATGAGTTATGCGTTATGCGTTATGCGTTATGCGTTATGCGTTTTGCGGTATTCGTTATGCGTTGTGTATTATGCGTTATGCGTTGTGCGTTATGGGTTATGATTTATGCGTTATGCGATATGAGTTATGCGTTATGCGTTATGCGTTATGCGTTATGCATTTTGAGTTATGCGCCATGCGTTATGCGTTATGCGTTATGCGTTATGCGATATGCGTTATGCGTTATGCGTTATGCGTTATGCGTTATGCGTTATGCGTTATGCGTTATGCGTTATGCGTTATGCGATATGCGTTGTGCATTATGCGTTAAGCATTATGCGTTTTGCTGTATTCGTTATGCGTTGTGCGTTATACGTTTGCGTTATGCGTTATGCGTTATGCGTTATGCGTTATGCATTTTCAGTTATGCGCCATGCGTTATGCGTTATGCGTTATGCGATATGCGTTGTGCGTTATGCGTTATGCGTTACGCGTTATGCGTTATGCGATATGCGTTATGAGTTATGCGTTATGCATTTTGAGTTATGCGCCATGCGTTATGCGTTATGCGTTATGCGTTATGCGATATGCGTTGTGCGTTATGCGTTATGCGTTATGCGTTATGCGTTATGCGTTATGCGTTATGCATTATGCTTTAAGCGTTATGCGTTATGAGTCACACGTTATGCGTTATTCGATATGCGTTATGCGTTATGCGTTATGCGTTATGCGTTATGCGTAATGCGTTATGCGTTATGCGTTATGCATTTTGAGTTATGCGCCATGCGTTATGCGTTATGCGTTATGCGTTATGCGTTATGCGTTATGCGATATGCGTTATGCGTTATGCGTTATGCATTGTGAGTTATGCGCCATGCGTTATGCGTTATGCGTTATGCGTTATGCGATATGCGTTATGCGTTATGCGTTATGCGTTATGCGTTATGCGTTATGCGTTATGCGTTATGCATTATGCTTTAAGCGTTATGCGTTATGAGTCACTCGTTATGCGTTATTCGATATGCGTTATGCGTTATGCGTTATGCGTTATGCGTTATGCGTTATGCGTTATGCGTTATGCGATATGTGTGATCCGTTATGCGTTATGCGTTATGCGTTATGCGTTATGCTTTATGCTTTATGCGTTATGCGTTATGCGTTATGCGTTATACGGTGTGCGTTATGCGTTATGCGTTATGAGTTATGCGTTATGCGTTATGCGTTATTCGTTATGCGTTATGTGTGATCCGTTATGCGTTATGCGTTATGCGTTATGCGTTATGCTTTATGCGTTATGCGTTATGCGTTATGCGTTATACGGTGTGCGTTATGCGTTATGCGTTATGAGTTATGCGTTATGCGTTATGCGTTATGCGTTATGCGTTATGCGTTATGCGATATGCGTTGTGCGTTATGCGTTATGCGTTATGCGTTATGCGTTATGCGTTATGCGATATGCGTTGTGCGTTATGCGTTATGCGTTATGCGTTATGCGTTATGCGTTATGCGTTATGCGTTATGCGATATGCGTTGTGCGTTATGCGTTATGCGTTATGCGTTATGCGTTATGCGTTATGCGGTACGCGTTATGCGTTATGCGTTATGCGTTATGCGTTATGCGTTATGCGTTATGCGTTATGCGATATGCGTTGTGCGTTATGCGTTAAGCATTATGCGTTTTGCTGTATTCGTTATGCGTTGTGCGTTATACGTTTGCGTTATGCGTTATGCGTTATGCGTTATGCGTTATGCATTTTCAGTTATGCGCCATGCGTTATGCGTTATGCGTTATGCGATATGCGTTGTGCGTTATGCGTTATGCGTTATGCGTTATGCGTTATGCGTTATGCGTTATGCGTTATGCATTTTGAGTTATGCGCCATGCGTTATGCGTTATGCGTTTACGATATGCGTTGTGCGTTATGCGTTATGCGTTATGCGATATGCGTTGTGCGTTATGCGTTATGCGTTTTGAGGTATGCGCCATGCGTTATGCGTTATGCGTTATGCGATATGCGTTGTGCGTTATGCGTTATGCGATATGCGTTGTGCGTTATGCGTTATGCGTTATGCGTTATGCGTTATGCGTTATGCGTTATGCGTTATGCGTTATGCGTTATGCGTTATGCGTTATGCGTTATGCGTTATGCGTTATGCGTTATGCGTTATGCGTTATGCGTTATGCATTTTGAGTTATGCGCCATGCGTTTTGCGTTATGCGTTATGCGTTATGCGATATGCGTTGTGCGTTATGCGTTATGCGTTATGCGTTATGCGTTATGCGTTATGCGTTATGCGTTATGCGTTATGCGTTATGCGTTATGCGGTATGCGTTATGTGTTATGCCTGATCCGTAAGGCGTTATGCGTTATGCGTTATGCGCCATGCGTTATGCGTTATGCGTTATGCGATATGCGTTGTGCGTTATGCGTTATGCGATATGCGTTGTGCGTTATGCGTTATGCGTTATGCGTTATGCGTTATGCGTTATGCGTTATGCGTTATGCGTTATGCGTTATGCGTTATGCGTTATGCGTTATGCGTTATGCGTTATGCGTTATGCGTTATGCATTTTGAGTTATGCGCCATGCGTTTTGCGTTATGCGTTATGCGTTATGCGATATGCGTTGTGCGTTATGCGTTATGCGTTATGCGTTATGCGTTATGCGTTATGCATTATGCGTTATGCGTTATGCGATATGCGTTATCCGTTATGCGTTATGCGTTATGCGTTATTCGTTATGAGTAATGAGTTATAAGTTATGCGTTATGCGTTATGCGTTATGCTTTATGCGTTATGCGTTATGCGTTATGCGTTATGCGTTATGCGTTATGCGTTATGCGTTATGCGTTATGCGTTTTGCGTTATGCGTTATGCGTTATGAATTGTGCGTTATACGTTTGCGTTATGCGTTATGCGTTATGCGTTATGCGTTATGCGTTATGCTTTATGCGTTATGCATTATGCGTTATGCGTTATGCGTTATGCGTTATGCGTTATGCGTTATGCGTTATGCGTTATGCGTTATGCATTATGCGTTATGCGTTATGCGTTATGCGTTATGCGTTATTCGTTATGAGTAATGAGTTACAAGTTATGCGTTATGCGTTATGCTTTATGCATTATGCGTTATGCGTTATGCGTTATGCGTTATGCGTTATGCGTTATGCGTTACTCCTTATGAGTTGTGAGTTATAAGTTATGCGTAATGCGTTATGCTTTATGCATTATGCGTTATGCGTTATGCGTTATGCGTTATGCGTTATGCGTTATGCGTTATGCGTTATGCGTTATGCGTTATGCGTTATGCGTTATGCGTTATGCGTTATGTGTGATCCGTTATGCGTTATGCGTTATGCGTTATGCGTTATGCTTTATGCGTTATGCGTTATGCGTTATGCCTTATACGGTGTGCGTTATGCGTTATGCGTTATGCGTTATGAGTTATGCGTTATGCGTTATGCGTTATGCGTTTTGCGGTATTCGTTATGCGTTGTGCATTATGCGTTATGCGTTGTGCGTTATGGGTTATGATTTATGCGTTATGCGATATGAGTTATGCGTTATGCGTTATGCGTTAAGCGTTATGCGTTATGCATTTTGAGTTATGCGCCATGCGTTATGCGTTATGCGTTATGCGTTATGCGTTATGCGTTATGCGATATGCGTTGTGCGTTATGCGTTATGCGTTATGCGTTATGCGTTATGCGTTAAGCATTATGCGTTTTGCTGTATTCGTTATGCGTTGTGCGTTATACGTTTGCGTTATGCGTTATGCGTTATGCGTTATGCGTTATGCGTTATGCATTTTGAGTTATGCGTTATGCGTTATGCGATATGCGTTGTGCGTTATGCGTTATGCGTTATGCGTTATGCGTTATGCGTTATGCGTTATGCGATATGCGTTGTGCGTTATGCGTTATGCGTTATGCGTTATGCGTTATGCGTTATGCATTTTGAGTTATGCGCCATGCGTTATGCGTTATGCGTTATGCGTTATGCGATATGCGTTATGCGTTATGCGTTATGCGTTATGCGATATGCGTTGTGCGTTATGCGTTATGCGTTATGCGTTATGCGTTATGCGTTATGCGTTTGCGTTATGCGTTATGCGTTATGCGTTATGCATTATGCTTTATGCGTTATGCGTTATGAGTCACACGTTATGCGTTATTCGATATGCGTTATGCGTTATGCGTTATGCGTTATGCGTTATGCGTTATGCGTTATGCGTTATACGTTGTACGTTATGCGTTATGCGTTATGTTTTATGCGATATGCGTTATGCGTTATGCGTTATGCATTTTGAGTTATGCGTTATGCGTTATGCGATATGCGTTGTGCGTTATGCGTTATGCGTTATGCGTTATGCGTTATGCGTTATGCGTTATGCGTTATGCGTTATGCGTTATGCGATATGCGTTGTGCGTTATGCGTTATGCGTTATGCGTTATGCGTTATGCGGTACGCGTTATGCGTTATGCGTTATGCGTTATGCGTTATGCGTTATGCGTTATGCGTTATGCGTTATGCGTTATGCGTTATGCGTTATACGTTGTACGTTATGCGTTATGCGTTATGTTTTATGCGATATGCGTTATGCGTTATTCGTTATGCATTATGCGTTATGCGTTAAGCGTTATTCGTTATACGGTATGCGTTATGCGTTATGCGTTATGCGTTATGCGTTATGCTCTATACGTTATGCGTTATGCGTTATGCGTGATCCGTTATGTGTTAGGCGATATACGGTTTGCGGTATTCGTTATGCGTTATGCGTTATGCGTTATCCGTTGTTCGTTATGCGTTATGCGTTGTGCGTTATACGTTTGCGTTATGCATTATGCGTTATGCGTTATACGGTATGCGTTATGCGTTATACGTTATGCGTTATGCGTTATGCGATAAGCGTTATGCGTTATGCGTTAAGCATTATGCTTTATGCGTTATGCGTTATGCGTTATGAGTTACACGTTATGCGTTATTCGATATGCGTTATGCGTTATGCGTTATGCGTTATGCGTTATGCGTGACCCGTTATGCGTTAAGCATTATGCGTTTTGCTGTATTCGTTATGCGTTGTGCGTTATACGTTTGCGTTATGCGTTATGCGTTATGCGTTATGCGTTATGCATTTTGAGTTATGCGTTATGCGTTATGCGATATGCGTTGTGCGTTATGCGTTATGCGTTATGCGTTATGCGTTATGCGTTATGCGTTATGCGTTATGCGTTATGCGTTATGCGTTATGCATTTTGAGTTATGCGCCATGCGTTATGCGTTATGCGTTATGCGATATGCGTTGTGCGTTATGCGTTATGCGTGATCCGTTATGCGTTAAGCATTATGCGTTTTGCTGTATTCGTTATGCGTTGTGCGTTATACGTTTGCGTTATGCGTTATGCGTTATGCGTTATGCATTTTGAGTTATGCGCCATGCGTTATGCGTTATGCGTTATGCGTTATGCGATATGCGTTGTGCGTTATGCGTTAAGCATTATGCGTTTTGCTGTATTCGTTATGCGTTGTGCGTTATACGTTTGCGTTATGCGTTATGCGTTATGCGATATGCGTTATGCATTTTCAGTTATGCGCCATGCGTTATGCGTTATGCGTTATGCGTTATGCGATATGCGTTGTGCGTTATGCGTTATGCGTTATGCGTTATGCGTTACGCGTTATGCGTTATGCATTTTAAGTTATGCGCCATGCGTTATGCGTTATGCGTTATGCGATATGCGTTGTGCGTTATGCGTTATGCGTTATGCGATATGCGTTGTGCGTTATGCGTTATGCGTTATGCGTTATGCGTTATGCGTTATGCGTTATGCGATATGCGTTATGCGTTATGCGTTATGCATTTTGAGTTATGCGCCATGCGTTATGCGTTATGCGTTATGCGTTATGCGATATGCGTTGTGCGTTATGCGTTATGCGTTATGCGTTATGCGTTATGCGTTATGCGTTATGCATTATGCTTTAAGCGTTATGCGTTATGAGTCACACGTTATGCGTTATTCGATATGCGTTATGCGTTATGCGTTATGCGTTATGCGTTATGCGTTATGCATTTTGAGTTATGCGCCATGCGTTATGCGTTATGCGTTATGCGTTATGCGATATGCGTTGTGCGTTATGCGTTATGCGTGATCCGTTATGCGTTAAGCATTATGCGTTTTGCTGCATTCGTTATGCGTTGTGCGTTATACGTTTGCGTTATGCGTTATGCGTTATGCGTTATGCATTTGGAGTTATGCGCCATGCGTTATGCGTTATGCGTTATGCGTTATGCGATATGCGTTGTGCGTTATGCGTTAAGCATTATGCGTTTTGCTGTATTCGTTATGCGTTGTGCGTTATACGTTTGCGTTATGCGTTATGCGTTATGCGATATGCGTTATGCATTTTCAGTTATGCGCCATGCGTTATGCGTTATGCGTTATGCGTTATGCGATATGCGTTGTGCGTTATGCGTTATGCGTTATGCGTTATGCGTTATGCGTTATGCGTTATGCATTTTGAGTTATGCGCCATGCGTTATGCGTTATGCGTTATGCGATATGCGTTGTGCGTTATGTGTTATGCGTTATGCGATATGCGTTGTGCGTTATGCGTTATGCGTTATGCGTTATGCGTTATGCGTTATCCGTTATGCGATATGCGTTATGCGTTATGCGTTATGCATTTTGAGTTATGCGCCATGCGTTATGCGTTATGCGTTATGCGTTATGCGTTATGCGATATGCGTTGTGCGTTATGCGTTATGCGTTATGCGTTATGCGTTATGCGTTATGCGTTATGCGTTATGCATTATGCTTTAAGCGTTATGCGTTATGAGTCACACGTTATGCGTTATTCGATATGCGTTATGCGTTATGCGTTATACGTTATGCGTTATGCGTTATGCGTTATGCGTTGTGCGTTATGCGTTAAGCATTATGCGTTTTGCTGTATTCGTTATGCGTTGTGCGTTATACGTTTGCGTTATCCGTTATGCGTTATGCGATATGCGTTATGCATTTTCAGTTATGCGCCATGCGTTATGCGTTGTGCGTTATACGTTTGCGTTATGCGTTATGCGTTATGCGATATGCGTTATGCATTTTCAGTTATGCGCCATGCGTTATGCGTTATGCGTTATGCGTTATGCGTTATGCGTTATGCGTTATGTGTGATCCGTTATGCGTTATGCGTTATGCGTTATGCGTTATGCTTTATGCGTTATGCGTTATGCGTTATGCGTTATACGGTGTGCGTTATGCGTTATGCGTTCTGAGTTATGCGTTATGCGTTATGCGTTATGCGTTATGCGTTTTGCGGTATTCGTTATGCGTTGTGTAATATGCGTTATGCGTTGTGCGTTATGGGTTATGATTTATGCGTTATGCGATATGAGTTATGCGTTATGCGTTATGCGTTATGCGTTATGCGTTATGCATTTTGAGTTATGCGCCATGCGTTATGCGTTATGCGTTATGCGTTATGCGATATGCGTTGTGCGTTATGCGTTATGCGTTATGCGATATGCGTTGTGCGTTATGCGTTTTGCGTTATGCGTTATGCGTTATGCGTTATGCGTTATGCATTTTGAGTTATGCGCCATGCGTTATGCGTTATGCGTTATGCGTTATGCGTTATGCGATATGCGTTGTGCGTTATGCGTTATGCGTTTGCGTTATGCGTTATGCGTTATGCGTTATGCATTATGCTTTATGCGTTATGCGTTATGAGTTACACGTTATGCGTTATTCGATATGCGTTATGCGTTATGCGTTATGCGTTATGCGTTATGCGTTATGCGATATGCGTTGTGCGTTATGCGTTATGCGTTATGCGTTATGCGTTATGCGTTATGCGATATGCGTTGTGCGTTATGCGTTATGCGTTATGCGTTATGCGCCATGCGTTATGCGTTATGCGTTATGCGTTATGCGATATGCGTTGTGCGTTATGCGTTATGCGTTATGCGTTATGCGTTATGCGTTATGCGTTATGCATTATGCTTTAAGCGTTATGCGTTATGAGTCACACGTTATGCGTTATTCGATATGCGTTATGCGTTATGCGTTATGCGTTATGCGTTATGCGTTATGCGTTATGCGTTATGCGTTATGTGTGATCCGTTATGCGTTATGCGTTATGCGTTATGCGTTATGCTTTATGCTTTATGCGTTATGCGTTATGCGTTATGCGTTATACGGTGTGCGTTATGCGTTATGCGTTATGAGTTATGCGTTATGCGTTATGCGTTATTCGTTATGCGTTATGTGTGATCCGTTATGCGTTATGCGTTATGCGTTATGCGTTATGCTTTATGCGTTATGCGTTATGCGTTATGCGTTATACGGTGTGCGTTATGCGTTATGCGTTATGAGTTATGCGTTATGCGTTATGCGTTATGCGTTATGCGTTATGCGTTATGCGATATGCGTTGTGCGTTATGCGTTATGCGTTATGCGTTATGCGTTATGCGTTATGCGATATGCGTTGTGCGTTATGCGTTATGCGTTATGCGTTATGCGTTATGCGTTATGCGTTATGCGTTATGCGATATGCGTTGTGCGTTATGCGTTATGCGTTATGCGTTATGCGTTATGCGTTATGCGTTATGCGTTATGCGTTATGCGTTATGCGTTATGCGTTATGCGTTATGCGTTATGCGTTATGCGATATGCGTTGTGCGTTATGCGTTAAGCATTATGCGTTTTGCTGTATTCGTTATGCGTTGTGCGTTATACGTTTGCGTTATGCGTTATGCGTTATGCGTTATGCGTTATGCATTTTCAGTTATGCGCCATGCGTTATGCGTTATGCGTTATGCGATATGCGTTGTGCGTTATGCGTTATGCGTTATGCGTTATGCGTTATGCGTTATGCGTTATGCGTTATGCATTTTGAGTTATGCGCCATGCGTTATGCGTTATGCGTTTACGATATGCGTTGTGCGTTATGCGTTATGCGTTATGCGATATGCGTTGTGCGTTATGCGTTATGCGTTTTGCGGTATTCGTTATGCGTTGTGTATTATGCGTTATGCGTTGTGCGTTATGGGTTATGATTTATGCGTTATGCGATATGAGTTATGCGTTATGCGTTATGCGTTATGCGTTATGCGTTATGCATTTTGAGTTATGCGCCATGCGTTATGCGTTATGCGTTATGCGTTATGCGATATGCGTTGTGCCTTATGCGTTATGACTTATGCGTTATGCGTTATGCGTTATGCGTTATGCGTTATGCGTTATGCGATATGCGTTGTGCGTTATGCGTTAAGCATTATGCGTTTTGCTGTATTCGTTATGCGTTGTGCGTTATACGTTTGCGTTATGCGTTATGCGTTATGCGTTATGCGTTATGCGTTATGCATTTTCAGTTATGCGCCATGCGTTATGCGTTATGCGTTATGCGATATGCGTTGTGCGTTATGCGTTATGCGTTATGCGTTATGCGTTATGCGTTATGCGATATGCGTTATGCGTTATGCGTTATGCATTTTGAGTTATGCGCCATGCGTTATGCGTTATGCGTTATGCGTTATGCGATATGCGTTGTGCGTTATGCGTTACGCGTTATGCGTTATGAGTTATGCGTTATGCGTTATGCGTTATGCGTTATGCGTTTTGCGGTATTCGTTATGCGTTGTGTATTATGCGTTATGCGTTGTGCGTTATGGGTTATGATTTATGCGTTATGCGATATGAGTTATGCGTTATGCGTTATGCGTTATGCGTTATGCATTTTGAGTTATGCGCCATGCGTTATGCGTTATGCGTTATGCGTTATGCGATATGCGTTGTGCGTTATGCGTTATGCGTTATGCGTTATGCGTTATGCGTTATGCATTATGCGTTATTGCGTTATGCGTTATGCGTGATGCGATATGCGTTGTGCATTATGCGTTATGCATTTTGAGTTATGCGCCATGCGTTATGCGTTATGCGTTATGCGTTATGCGATATGCGTTGTGCGTTATGCGTTATGCGTTATGCGTTATGCGTTATGCGTTATGCGTTATTGCGTTATGCGTTATGCGTTATTCGATATGCGTTATGCGTTATGCGTTATGCGTTATGCGTTATGCGTTATGCGTAATGCGTTATGCGTTATGCGTTATGCATTTTGAGTTATGCGCCATGCGTTATGCGTTATGCGTTATGCGTTATGCGTTATGCGTTATGCGATATGCGTTATGCGTTATGCGTTATGCATTTTGAGTTATGCGCCATGCGTTATGCGTTATGCGTTATGCGTTATGCGATATGCGTTGTGCGTTATGCGTTATGCGTTATGCGTTATGCGTTATGCGTTATGCGTTATGCATTATGCTTTAAGCGTTATGCGTTATGAGTCACACGTTATGCGTTATTCGATATGCGTTATGCGTTATGCGTTATGCGTTATGCGTTATGCGTTATGCGTTATGCGTTATGCGTTATGTGTGATCCGTTATGCGTTATGCGTTATGCGTTATGCGTTATGCTTTATGCTTTATGCGTTATGCGTTATGCGTTATGCGTTATACGGTGTGCGTTATGCGTTATGCGTTATGAGTTATGCGTTATGCGTTATGCGTTATTCGTTATGCGTTATGTGTGATCCGTTATGCGTTATGCGTTATGCGTTATGCTTTATGCGTTATGCGTTATGCGTTATGCGTTATACGGTGTGCGTTATGCGTTATGCGTTATGAGTTATGCGTTATGCGTTATGCATTATGCGTTATGCGTTATGCGTTATGCGATATGCGTTGTGCGTTATGCGTTATGCGTTATGCGTTATGCGTTATGCGTTATGCGATATGCGTTGTGCGTTATGCGTTATGCGTTATGCGTTATGCGTTATGCGTTATGCGTTATGCGTTATGCGATATGCGTTGTGCGTTATGCGTTATGCGTTATGCGTTATGCGTTATGCGTTATGCGGTACGCGTTATGCGTTATGCGTTATGCGTTATGCGTTATGCGTTATGCGTTATGCGTTATGCGATATGCGTTGTGCGTTATGCGTTAAGCATTATGCGTTTTGCTGTATTCGTTATGCGTTGTGCGTTATACGTTTGCGTTATGCGTTATGCGTTATGCGTTATGCGTTATGCATTTTCAGTTATGCGCCATGCGTTATGCGTTATGCGTTATGCGATATGCGTTGTGCGTTATGCGTTATGCGTTATGCGTTATGCGTTATGCGTTATGCGTTATGCGTTATGCATTTTGAGTTATGCGCCATGCGTTATGCGTTATGCGTTATGCGATATGCGTTGTGCGTTATGCGTTATGCGTTATGCGATATGCGTTGTGCGTTATGCGTTATGCGTTTTGCGGTATTCGTTATGCGTTGTGTATTATGCGTTATGCGTTGTGCGTTATGGGTTATGATTTATGCGTTATGCGATATGAGTTATGCGTTATGCGTTATGCGTTATGCGTTATGCGTTATGCATTTTGAGTTATGCGATATGCGTTGTGCGTTATGCGTTAAGCATTATGCGTTTTGCTGTATTCGTTATGCGTTGTGCGTTATACGTTTGCGTTATGCGTTATGCGTTATGCGTTATGCGTTATGCATTTTCAGTTATGCGCCATGCGTTATGCGTTATGCGTTATGCGATATGCGTTGTGCGTTATGCGTTATGCGTTATGCGTTATGCGTTATGCGTTATGCGTTATGCGTTATGCATTTTGAGTTATGCGCCATGCGTTATGCGTTATGCGTTATGCGATATGCGTTGTGCGTTATGCGTTATGCGTTATGCGATATGCGTTGTGCGTTATGCGTTATGCGTTTTGCGGTATTCGTTATGCGTTGTGTATTATGCGTTATGCGTTGTGCGTTATGGGTTATGATTTATGCGTTATGCGATATGAGTTATGCGTTATGCGTTATGCGTTATGCGTTATGCGTTATGCATTTTGAGTTATGCGCCATGCGTTATGCGTTATGCGTTATGCGTTATGCGTTATGCGTTATGCGATATGCGTTGTGCGTTATGCGTTAAGCATTATGCGTTTTGCTGTATTCGTTATGCGTTGTGCGTTATACGTTTGCGTTATGCGTTATGCGTTATGCGTTATGCGTTATGCGTTATGCATTTTCAGTTATGCGCCATGCGTTATGCGTTATGCGTTATGCGATATGCGTTGTGCGTTATGCGTTATGCGTTATGCGTTATGCGTTATGCGATATGCGTTATGCGTTATGCGTTATGCATTTTGAGTTATGCGCCATGCGTTATGCGTTATGCGTTATGCGTTATGCGTTATGCGATATGCGTTGTGCGTTATGCGTTACGCGTTATGCGTTATGAGTTATGCGTTATGCGTTATGCGTTATGCGTTATGCGTTTTGCGGTATTCGTTATGCGTTGTGTATTATGCGTTATGCGTTGTGCGTTATGGGTTATGATTTATGCGTTATGCGATATGAGTTATGCGTTATGCGTTATGCGTTATGCGTTATGCGTTATGCATTTTGAGTTATGCGCCATGCGTTATGCGTTATGCGTTATGCGTTATGCGATATGCGTTGTGCGTTATGCGTTATGCGTTATGCGTTATGCGTTATGCGTTATGCGTTATGCGTTATTGCGTTATGCGTTATGCGTTATGCGATATGCGTTGTGCATTATGCGTTATGCATTTTGAGTTATGCGCCATGCGTTATGCGTTATGCGTTATGCGTTATGCGATATGCGTTGTGCGTTATGCGTTATGCGTTATGCGTTATGCGTTATGCGTTATGCGTTATGCGTTATTGCGTTATGCGTTATGCGTTATGCGTTATGCGTTATGCGATATGCGTTGTGCGTTATGCGTTATGCGTTATGCGTTATGCGTTATGCGTTATGCGTTATGCATTATGCTTTAAGCGTTATGCGTTATGAGTCACACGTTATGCGTTATTCGATATGCGTTATGCGTTATGCGTTATGCGTTATGCGTTATGCGTTATGCGTTATGCGTTATGCGTTATGCGTTATGCGTTATGCGTGATCCGTTATGCGTTATGCGTTATGCGTTATGCGTTATGCTTTATGCTTTATGCGTTATGCGTTATGCGTTATGCGTTATACGGTGTGCGTTATGCGTTATGCGTTATGAGTTATGCGTTATGCGTTATGCGTTATTCGTTATGCGTTATGTGTGATCCGTTATGCGTTATGCGTTATGCGTTATGCGTTATGCTTTATGCGTTATGCGTTATGCGTTATGCGTTATACGGTGTGCGTTATGCGTTATGCGTTATGAGTTATGCGTTATGCGTTATGCGTTATGCGTTATGCGTTATGCGTTATGCGATATGCGTTGTGCGTTATGCGTTATGCGTTATGCGTTATGCGTTATGCGTTATGTGATATGCGTTGTGCGTTATGCGTTATGCGTTATGCGTTATGCGTTATGCGTTATGCGTTATGCGTTATGCGATATGCGTTGTGCGTTATGCGTTATGCGTTATGCGTTATGCGTTATGCGGTACGCGTTATGCGTTATGCGTTATGCGATATGCGTTGTGCGTTATGCGTTATGCGTTATGCGTTATGCGTTATGCGTTATGCGTTATGCGTTATGCGATATGCGTTGTGCGTTATGCGTTATGCGATATGCGTTATGCGTTATGCGTTATGCGGTACGCGTTATGCGTTATGCGTTATGCGTTATGCGTTATGCGTTATGCGTTATGCGTTATGCGATATGCGTTGTGCGTTATGCGTTAAGCATTATGCGTTTTGCTGTATTCGTTATGCGTTGTGCGTTATACGTTTGCGTTATGCGTTATGCGTTATGCGTTATGCGTTATGCATTTTCAGTTATGCGCCATGCGTTATGCGTTATGCGTTATGCGATATGCGTTGTGCGTTATGCGTTATGCGTTATGCGTTATGCGTTATGCGTTATGCGTTATGCATTTTGAGTTATGCGCCATGCGTTATGCGTTATGCGTTATGCGATATGCGTTGTGCGTTATGCGTTATGCGTTATGCGATATGCGTTGTGCGTTATGCGTTATGCGTTTTGCGGTATTCGTTATGCGTTGTGTATTATGCGTTATGCGTTGTGCGTTATGGGTTATGATTTATGCGTTATGCGATATGAGTTATGCGTTATGCGTTATGCGTTATGCGTTATGCGTTATGCATTTTGAGTTATGCGCCATGCGTTATGCGTTATGCGTTATGCGTTATGCGATATGCGTTGTGCGTTATGCGTTATGACTTATGCGTTATGCGTTATGCGTTATGCGTTATGCGTTATGCGTTATGCGATATGCGTTGTGCGTTATGCGTTAAGCATTATGCGTTTTGCTGTATTCGTTATGCGTTGTGCGTTATACGTTTGCGTTATGCGTTATGCGTTATGCGTTATGCGTTATGCGTTATGCATTTTCAGTTATGCGCCATGCGTTATGCGTTATGCGTTATGCGTTATGCATTTTCAGTTATGCGCCATGCGTTATGCGTTATGCGTTATGCGATATGCGTTGTGCGTTATGCGTTATGCGTTATGCGTTATGCGTTATGCGTTATGCGATATGCGTTATGCGTTATGCGTTATGCATTTTGAGTTATGCGCCATGCGTTATGCGTTATGCGTTATGCGTTATGCGATATGCGTTGTGCGTTATGCGTTACGCGTTATGCGTTATGAGTTATGCGTTATGCGTTATGCGTTATGCGTTATGCGTTATGAGTTATGCGTTATGCGTTATGCGTTATTCGTTATGCGTTATGTGTGATCCGTTATGCGTTATGCGTTATGCTTTATGCGTTATGCGTTATGAGTTATGCGTTATGCGTTATGCGTTATGCGTTATGCGTTATGAGTTATGCGTTATGCGTTATGCGTTATTCGTTATGCGTTATGTGTGATCCGTTATGCGTTATGCGTTATGCTTTATGCGTTATGCGTTATGCGTTATGCGTTATACGGTGTGCGTTATGCGTTATGCGTTATGAGTTATGCGTTATGCGTTATGCATTATGCGTTATGCGTTATGCGTTATGCGATATGCGTTGTGCGTTATGCATTATGCGTTATGCATTTTGAGTTATGCGCCATGCGTTATGCGTTATGCGTTATGCGTTATGCGATATGCGTTGTGCGTTATGCGTTATGCGTTATGCGTTATGCGTTATGCGTTATGCGTTATGTGTGATCCGTTATGCGTTATGCGTTATGCGTTATGCGTTATGCTTTATGCTTTATGCGTTATGCGTTATGCGTTATGCGTTATACGGTGTGCGTTATGCGTTATGCGTTATGAGTTATGCGTTATGCGTTATGCGTTATTCGTTATGCGTTATGTGTGATCCGTTATGCGTTATGCGTTATGCGTTATGCGTTATGCTTTATGCGTTATGCGTTATGCGTTATGCGTTATACGGTGTGCGTTATGCGTTATGCGTTATGAGTTATGCGTTATGCGTTATGCGTTATGCGTTATGCGTTATGCGTTATGCGATATGCGTTGTGCGTTATGCGTTATGCGTTATGCATTATGCGTTATGCGTTATGCGTTATGCGATATGCGTTATGCATTTTCAGTTATGCGCCATGCGTTATGCGTTATGCGTTATGCGATATGCGTTGTGCGTTATGCGTTATGCGTTATGCGTTATGCGTTATGCGTTATGCGTTAAGCATTATGCGTTTTGCTGTATTCGTTATGCGTTGTGCGTTATACGTTTGCGTTATGCGTTATGCGTTATGCGTTATGCGTTATGCGTTATGCATTTTCAGTTATGCGCCATGCGTTATGCGTTATGCGTTATGCGTTATGCGTTATGCGATATGCGTTGTGCGTTATGCGTTAAGCATTATGCGTTTTGCTGTATTCGTTATGCGTTGTGCGTTATACGTTTGCGTTATGCGTTATGCGTTATGCGTTATGCGTTATGCGTTATGCATTTTCAGTTATGCGCCATGCGTTATGCGTTATGCGTTATGCGTTATGCATTTTCAGTTATGCGCCATGCGTTATGCGTTATGCGTTATGCGATATGCGTTGTGCGTTATGCGTTATGCGTTATGCGTTATGCGTTATGCGTTATGCGATATGCGTTATGCGTTATGCGTTATGCATTTTGAGTTATGCGCCATGCGTTATGCGTTATGCGTTATGCGTTATGCGATATGCGTTGTGCGTTATGCGTTACGCGTTATGCGTTATGAGTTATGCGTTATGCGTTATGCGTTATGCGTTATGCGTTATGAGTTATGCGTTATGCGTTATGCGTTATTCGTTATGCGTTATGTGTGATCCGTTATGCGTTATGCGTTATGCTTTATGCGTTATGCGTTATGCGTTATGCGTTATACGGTGTGCGTTATGCGTTATGCGTTATGAGTTATGCGTTATGCGTTATGCATTATGCGTTATGCGTTATGCGTTATGCGATATGCGTTGTGCGTTATGCATTATGCGTTATGCATTTTGAGTTATGCGCCATGCGTTATGCGTTATGCGTTATGCGTTATGCGATATGCGTTGTGCGTTATGCGTTATGCGTTATGCGTTATGCGTTATGCGTTATGCGTTATGTGTGATCCGTTATGCGTTATGCGTTATGCGTTATGCGTTATGCTTTATGCTTTATGCGTTATGCGTTATGCGTTATGCGTTATACGGTGTGCGTTATGCGTTATGCGTTATGAGTTATGCGTTATGCGTTATGCGTTATTCGTTATGCGTTATGTGTGATCCGTTATGCGTTATGCGTTATGCGTTATGCGTTATGCTTTATGCGTTATGCGTTATGCGTTATGCGTTATACGGTGTGCGTTATGCGTTATGCGTTATGAGTTATGCGTTATGCGTTATGCGTTATGCGTTATGCGTTATGCGTTATGCGATATGCGTTGTGCGTTATGCGTTATGCGTTATGCGTTATGCGTTATGCGTTATGTGATATGCGTTGTGCGTTATGCGTTATGCGTTATGCGTTATGCGTTATGCGTTATGCGTTATGCGTTATGCGATATGCGTTGTGCGTTATGCGTTATGCGTTATGCGTTATGCGTTATGCGTTATGCGGTACGCGTTATGCGTTATGCGTTATGCGTTATGCGTTATGCGTTATGCGTTATGCGTTATGCGATATGCGTTGTGCGTTATGCGTTAAGCATTATGCGTTTTGCTGTATTCGTTATGCGTTGTGCGTTATACGTTTGCGTTATGCGTTATGCGTTATGCGTTATGCGTTATGCGTTATGCATTTTCAGTTATGCGCCATGCGTTATGCGTTATGCGTTATGCGATATGCGTTGTGCGTTATGCGTTATGCGTTATGCGATATGCGTTGTGCGTTATGCGTTATGCGTTTTGCGGTATTCGTTATGCGTTGTGTATTATGCGTTATGCGTTATGCGTTATGCGATATGCGTTGTGCGTTATGCGTTATGCGTTATGCGTTATGCGTTATGCGATATGCGTTATGCGTTATGCGTTATGCATTTTGAGTTATGCGCCATGCGTTATGCGTTATGCGTTATGCGTTATGCGATATGCGTTGTGCGTTATGCGTTACGCGTTATGCGTTATGAGTTATGCGTTATGCGTTATGCGTTATGCGTTTTGCGGTATTCGTTATGCGTTGTGTATTATGCGTTATGCGTTGTGCGTTATGGGTTATGATTTATGCGTTATGCGATATGAGTTATGCGTTATGCGTTATGCGTTATGCGTTATGCGTTATGCATTTTGAGTTATGCGTCATGCGTTATGCGTTATGCGTTATGCGTTATGCGATATGCGTTGTGCGTTATGCGTTATGCGTTATGCGTTATGCGTTATGCGTTATGCGTTATGCGTTATTGCGTTATGCGTTATGCGTTATGCGATATGCGTTGTGCATTATGCGTTAAGCATTATGCGTTTTGCTGTATTCGTTATGCGTTGTGCGTTATACGTTTGCGTTATGCATTATGCGTTATGCGTTATGCATTTTCAGTTATGCGCCATGCGTTATGCGTTATGCGTTATGCGATATGCGTTGTGCGTTATGCGTTATGCGTTATGCGATATGCGTTATGAGTTATGCGTTATGCATTTTGAGTTATGCGCCATGCGTTATGCGTTATGCTTTATGCGATATGCGTTGTGCGTTATGCGTTATGCGTTATGCGTTATGCGTTATGCGTTATGCGTTATGCATTATGCTTTAAGCGTTATGCGTTATGAGTCACACGTTATGCGTTATTCGATATGCGTTATGCGTTATGCGTTATGCGTTATGCGTTATGCGTTATGCATTTTGAGTTATGCGCCATGCGTTATGCGTTATGCGTTATGCGATATGCGTTGTGCGTTATGCGTTATGCGTTATGCGATATGCGTTGTGCGTTATGCGTTATGCGTTATGCGTTATGCGTTATGCGTTATGCGATATGCGTTATGCGTTATGCGTTATGCATTTTGCATTATGCGCCATGCGTTATGCGTTATGCGTTATGCGTTATGCGATATGCGTTGTGCGTTATGCGTTATGCGTTATGCGTTATGCGTTATGCGTTATGCGTTATGCGTTATGCATTATGCTTTAAGCGTTATGCGTTATGAGTCACACGTTATGCGTTATTCGATATGCGTTATGCGTTATGCGTTATGCGTTATGCGTTATGCGTTATGCGTTATGCGTTATGCGTTATGCGTTATGTGTGATCCGTTATGCGTTATGCGTTATGCGTTATGCGTTATGCTTTATGCTTTATGCGTTATGCGTTATGCGTTATGCGTTATACGGTGTGCGTTATGCGTTATGAGTTATGCGTTATGCGTTATGCGTTATGCGTTTTGCGGTATTCGTTATGCGTTGTGCATTATGCGTTATGCGTTGTGCGTTATGGGTTATGATTTATGCGTTATGCGATATGAGTTATGCGTTATGCGTTATGCGTTATGCGTTATGCATTTTGAGTTATGCGCCATGCGTTATGCGTTATGCGTTATGCGTTATGCGTTATGCGTTATGCGATATGCGTTGTGCGTTATGCGTTATGCGTTATGCGATATGCGTTGTGCGTCATGCGTTATGCGTTTTGCGTTATGCGATATGCGTTGTGCGTCATGCGTTATGCGTTATGCGTTATGCGTTATGCTTTATGCGTTATGCGTTATGCGTTATGCGTTATGCGTTATACGGTGTGCGTTATGCGTTATGCGTTATGAGTTATGCGTTATGCGTTATGCGTTATGCGTTATGCGTTTTGCGGTATTCGTTATGCGTTGTGCATTATGCGTTATGCGTTGTGCGTTATGGGTTATGATTTATGCGTTATGCGATATGAGTTATGCGTTATGCGTTATGCGTTATGCATTTTGAGTTATGCGCCATGCGTTATGCGTTATGCGTTATGCGTTATGCGATATGCGTTGTGCGTTATGCGTTATGCGTTATGCGATATGCGTAGTGCGTTATGCGTTATGCGTTTTGCGTTATGCGTTATGCGTTATGCGTTATGCGTTATGCATTTTGAGTTATGCGCCATGCGTTATGCGTTATGCGTTATGCGTTATGCGTTATGCGATATGCGTTGTGCGTTATGCGTTATGCGTTTGCGTTATGCGTTATGCGTTATGCGTTATGCATTATGCTTTATGCGTTATGCGTTATGAGTCACACGTTGTGCGTTATTCGATATGCGTTATGCGTTATGCGTTATGCGTTATGCGTTATGCGTTATGCGTTATGCGTTATGCGTTATGCGTTATGCGTTATGCGGTACGCGTTATGCGTTATGCGTTATGCGTTATGCGTTATGCGTTATGCGTTATGCGTTATGCGTTATACGTTGTACGTTATGCGTTATGCGTTATGCGATATGCGTTGTGCGTTATGCGTTATGCGTTTTGCGGTATTCGTTATGCGTTGTGTATTATGCGTTATGCGTTGTGCGTTATGGGTTATGATTTATGCGTTATGCGATATGAGTTATGCGTTATGCGTTATGCGTTATGCGTTATGCGTTATGCATTTTGAGTTATGCGCCATGCGTTATGCGTTATGCGTTATGCGTTATGCGATATGCGTTGTGCCTTATGCGTTATGACTTATGCGTTATGCGTTATGCGTTATGCGTTATGCGTTATGCGTTATGCGTTATGCGATATGCGTTGTGCGTTATGCGTTATGCGTTTTGCGGTATTCGTTATGCGTTGTGTATTATGCGTTATGCGTTGTGCGTTATGGGTTATGATTTATGCGTTATGCGATATGAGTTATGCGTTATGCGTTATGCGTTATGCGTTATGCGTTATGCATTTTGAGTTATGCGCCATGCGTTATGCGTTATGCGTTATGCGTTATGCGTTATGCGTTATGCGTTATGCGATATGCGTTGTGCGTTATGCGTTAAGCATTATGCGTTTTGCTGTATTCGTTATGCGTTGTGCGTTATACGTTTGCGTTATGCGTTATGCGTTATGCGTTATGCGTTATGCGTTATGCATTTTGAGTTATGCGCCATGCGTTATGCGTTATGCGTTATGCGATATGCGTTGTGCGTTATGCGTTATGCGTTATGCGTTATGCGTTATGCGTTATGCGATATGCGTTATGCGTTATGCGTTATGCATTTTGAGTTATGCGCCATGCGTTATGCGTTATGCGTTATGCGTTATGCGATATGCGTTGTGCGTTATGCGTTATGCGTTATGAGTTATGCGTTATGCGTTATGCGTTATGCGTTATGCGTTATGCGGTATTCGTTATGCGTTGTGTATTATGCGTTATGCGTTGTGCGTTATGGGTTATGATTTATGCGTTATGCGATATGAGTTATGCGTTATGCGTTATGCGTTATGCGTTATGCGTTATGCATTTTGAGTTATGCGCCATGCGTTATGCGTTATGCGTTATGCGTTATGCGATATGCGTTGTGCGTTATGCGTTATGCGTTATGCGTTATGCGTTATGCGTTATGCATTATGCGTTATTGCGTTATGCGTTATGCGTGATGCGATATGCGTTGTGCATTATGCGTTATGCATTTTGAGTTATGCGCCATGCGTTATGCGTTATGCGTTATGCGTTATGCGATATGCGTTGTGCGTTATGCGTTATGCGTTATGCGTTATGCGTTATGCGTTATGCGTTATGCGTTATTGCGTTATGCGTTATGCGTTATTCGATATGCGTTATGCGTTATGCGTTATGCGTTATGCGTTATGCGTTATGCGTAATGCGTTATGCGTTATGCGTTATGCATTTTGAGTTATGCGCCATGCGTTATGCGTTATGCGTTATGCGTTATGCGTTATGCGTTATGCGATATGCGTTATGCGTTATGCGTTATGCATTGTGAGTTATGCGCCATGCGTTATGCGTTATGCGTTATGCGTTATGCGATATGCGTTGTGCGTTATGCGTTATGCGTTATGCGTTATGCGTTATGCGTTATGCGTTATGCATTATGCTTTAAGCGTTATGCGTTATGAGTCACACGTTATGCGTTATTCGATATGCGTTATGCGTTATGCGTTATGCGTTATGCGTTATGCGTTATGCGTTATGCGTTATGCGTTATGCGTTATGCGTTATGTGTGATCCGTTATGCGTTATGCGTTATGCGTTATGCGTTATGCTTTATGCTTTATGCGTTATGCGTTATGCGTTATGCGTTATACGGTGTGCGTTATGCGTTATGCGTTATGAGTTATGCGTTATGCGTTATGCGTTATTCGTTATGCGTTATGTGTGATCCGTTATGCGTTATGCGTTATGCGTTATGCGTTATGCTTTATGCGTTATGCGTTATGCGTTATGCGTTATACGGTGTGCGTTATGCGTTATGCGTTATGCGTTATGCGTTATGCGTTATGCGATATGCGTTGTGCGTTATGCGTAATGCGTTATGCGTTATGCGTTATGCGTTATGCGTTATGCGTTATGCATTATGCTTTAAGCGTTATGCGTTATGAGTCACACGTTATGCGTTATAAGATATGCGTTATGCGTTATGCGTTATGCGTTATGCGTTGTGCGTTATGCGTTATGCGTTATGCGTTATGCGTTATGCGTTATGCGTTATGCGTTATGCGTTATGCGATATGCGTTGTGCGTTATGCGTTATGCGTTATGCGTTATGCGTTATGCGTTATGCGGTACGCGTTATGCGTTATGCGTTATGCGTTATGCGTTATGCGTTATGCGTTATGCGTTATGCGATATGCGTTGTGCGTTATGCGTTAAGCATTATGCGTTTTGCTGTATTCGTTATGCGTTGTGCGTTATACGTTTGCGTTATGCGTTATGCGTTATGCGTTATGCGTTATGCATTTTCAGTTATGCGCCATGCGTTATGCGTTATGCGTTATGCGATATGCGTTGTGCGTTATGCGTTATGCGTTATGCGTTATGCGTTATGCGTTATGCGTTATGCATTTTGAGTTATGCGCCATGCGTTATGCGTTATGCGTTATGCGATATGCGCCATGCGTTATGCGTTATGCGTTATGCGATATGCGTTGTGCGTTATGCGTTATGCGTTATGCGTTATGCGTTATGCGTTATGCGTTATGCATTTTGAGTTATGCGCCATGCGTTATGCGTTATGCGTTATGCGATATGCGTTGTGCGTTATGCGTTATGCGTTATGCGATATGCGTTGTGCGTTATGCGTTATGCGTTTTGCGGTATTCGTTATGCGTTGTGTATTATGCGTTATGCGTTGTGCGTTATGGGTTATGATTTATGCGTTATGCGATATGAGTTATGCGTTATGCGTTATGCGTTATGCGTTATGCGTTATGCATTTTGAGTTATGCGCCATGCGTTATGCGTTATGCGTTATGCGTTATGCGATATGCGTTGTGCGTTATGCGTTATGAGTTATGCGTTATGCGTTATGCGTTATGCGTTATGCGTTATGCGTTATGCGTTATGCGTTGTGCGTTATGCGTTATGCGTTATGCGTTTTGCTGTATTCGTTATGCGTTGTGCGTTATACGTTTGCGTTATGCGTTATGCGTTATGCGTTATGCGTTATGCGTTATGCATTTTCAGTTATGCGCCATGCGTTATGCGTTATGCGTTATGCGATATGCGTTGTGCGTTATGCGTTATGCGTTATGCGTTATGCGTTATGCGATATGCGTTATGCGTTATGCGTTATGCATTTTGAGTTATGCGCCATGCGTTATGCGTTATGCGTTATGCGATATGCGATATGCGTTGTGCGTTATGCGTTACGCGTTATGCGTTATGAGTTATGCGTTATGCGTTATGCGTTATGCGTTATGCGTTTTGCGGTATTCGTTATGCGTTGTGTATTATGCGTTATGCGTTGTGCGTTATGGGTTATGATTTATGCGTTATGCGATATGAGTTATGCGTTATGCGTTATGCGTTATGCGTTATGCGTTATGCATTTTGAGTTATGCGCCATGCGTTATGCGTTATGCGTTATGCGTTATGCGATATGCGTTGTGCGTTATGCGTTATGCGTTATGCGTTATGCGTTATGCGTTATGCGTTATGCGTTATTGCGTTATGCGTTATGCGTTATGCGATATGCGTTGTGCATTATGCGTTATGCATTTTGAGTTATGCGCCATGCGTTATGCGTTATGCGTTATGCGTTATGCGATATGCGTTATGCGTTATGCGTTATGCGTTATGCGTTATGCGTTATGCGTTATGCGTTATGCGTTATTGCGTTATGCGTTATGCGTTATGCGTTATGCGTTATGCGATATGCGTTGTGCGTTATGCGTTATGCGTTATGCGTTATGCGTTATGCGTTATGCGTTATGCATTATGCTTTAAGCGTTATGCGTTATGAGTCACACGTTATGCGTTATTCGATATGCGTTATGCGTTATGCGTTATGCGTTATGCGTTATGCGTTATGCGTTATGCGTTATGCGTTATGCGTTATGCGTTATGTGTGATCCGTTATGCGTTATGCGTTATGCGTTATGCGTTATGCTTTATGCTTTATGCGTTATGCGTTATGCGTTATGCGTTATACGGTGTGCGTTATGCGTTATGCGTTATGAGTTATGCGTTATGCGTTATGCGTTATTCGTTATGCGTTATGTGTGATCCGTTATGCGTTATGCGTTATGCGTTATGCGTTATGCTTTATGCGTTATGCGTTATGCGTTATGCGTTATACGGTGTGCGTTATGCGTTATGCGTTATGAGTTATGCGTTATGCGTTATGCGTTATGCGTTATGCGTTATGCGTTATGCGATATGCGTTGTGCGTTATGCGTTATGCGTTATGCGTTATGCGTTATGCGTTATGTGATATGCGTTGTGCGTTATGCGTTATGCGTTATGCGTTATGCGTTATGCGTTATGCGTTATGCGTTATGCGATATGCGTTGTGCGTTATGCGTTATGCGTTATGCGTTATGCGTTATGCGTTATGCGGTACGCGTTATGCGTTATGCGTTATGCGATATGCGTTGTGCGTTATGCGTTATGCGTTATGCGTTATGCGTTATGCGTTATGCGTTATGCGTTATGCGATATGCGTTGTGCGTTATGCGTTATGCGTTATGCGTTATGCGTTATGCGTTATGCGGTACGCGTTATGCGTTATGCGTTATGCGTTATGCGTTATGCGTTATGCGTTATGCGTTATGCGATATGCGTTGTGCGTTATGCGTTAAGCATTATGCGTTTTGCTGTATTCGTTATGCGTTGTGCGTTATACGTTTGCGTTATGCGTTATGCGTTATGCGTTATGCGTTATGCATTTTCAGTTATGCGCCATGCGTTATGCGTTATGCGTTATGCGATATGCGTTGTGCGTTATGCGTTATGCGTTATGCGTTATGCGTTATGCGTTATGCGTTATGCGTTATGCATTTTGAGTTATGCGCCATGCGTTATGCGTTATGCGTTATGCGATATGCGTTGTGCGTTATGCGTTATGCGTTATGCGATATGCGTTGTGCGTTATGCGTTATGCGTTTTGCGGTATTCGTTATGCGTTGTGTATTATGCGTTATGCGTTGTGCGTTATGGGTTATGATTTATGCGTTATGCGATATGAGTTATGCGTTATGCGTTATGCGTTATGCGTTATGCGTTATGCATTTTGAGTTATGCGCCATGCGTTATGCGTTATGCGTTATGCGTTATGCGATATGCGTTGTGCGTTATGCGTTATGACTTATGCGTTATGCGTTATGCGTTATGCGTTATGCGTTATGCGTTATGCGATATGCGTTGTGCGTTATGCGTTATGCTTTATGCGATATGCGTTGTGCGTTATGCGTTATGCGTTATGCGTTATGCGTTATGCGTTATGCGTTATGCGTTATGCATTATGCTTTAAGCGTTATGCGTTATGAGTCACACGTTATGCGTTATTCGATATGCGTTATGCGTTATGCGTTATGCGTTATGCGTTATGCGTTATGCATTTTGAGTTATGCGCCATGCGTTATGCGTTATGCGTTATGCGATATGCGTTGTGCGTTATGCGTTATGCGTTATGCGATATGCGTTGTGCGTTATGCGTTATGCGTTATGCGTTATGCGTTATGCGTTATGCGATATGCGTTATGCGTTATGCGTTATGCATTTTGAGTTATGCGCCATGCGTTATGCGTTATGCGTTATGCGTTATGCGATATGCGTTGTGCGTTATGCGTTATGCGTTATGCGTTATGCGTTATGCGTTATGCGTTATGCATTATGCTTTAAGCGTTATGCGTTATGAGTCACACGTTATGCGTTATTCGATATGCGTTATGCGTTATGCGTTATGCGTTATGCGTTATGCGTTATGCGTTATGCGTTATGCGTTATGCGTTATGTGTGATCCGTTATGCGTTATGCGTTATGCGTTATGCGTTATGCTTTATGCTTTATGCGTTATGCGTTATGCGTTATGCGTTATACGGTGTGCGTTATGCGTTATGAGTTATGCGTTATGCGTTATGCGTTATGCGTTTTGCGGTATTCGTTATGCGTTGTGCATTATGCGTTATGCGTTGTGCGTTATGGGTTATGATTTATGCGTTATGCGATATGAGTTATGCGTTATGCGTTATGCGTTATGCGTTATGCATTTTGAGTTATGCGCCATGCGTTATGCGTTATGCGTTATGCGTTATGCGTTATGCGTTATGCGATATGCGTTGTGCGTTATGCGTTATGCGTTATGCGATATGCGTTGTGCGTCATGCGTTATGCGTTTTGCGTTATGCGATATGCGTTGTGCGTTATGCGTTATGCGTTATGCGTTATGCGTTATGCTTTATGCGTTATGCGTTATGCGTTATGCGTTATGCGTTATACGGTGTGCGTTATGCGTTATGCGTTATGAGTTATGCGTTATGCGTTATGCGTTATGCTTTATGCGTTATGCGTTATGCGTTATGCGTTATGCGTTATGCGTTATGCGTTATGCGTGATCCGTTATGCGTTATGCGTTATGCGTTATGCGTTATGCGTTATGCGTTATGCGCTATGCGTTATGCGTTATGCGTTATGCTTTATGCGTTATGCGTTACTCCTTATGAGTTGTGAGTTATAAGTTATGCGTAATGCGTTATGCTTTATGCGTTATGCGTTATGCGTTATGCGTTATGCGTTATGCATTTTGAGTTATGCGCCATGCGCTATGCGTTATGCGTTATGCGTTATGCGTTATGCGTTATGCGATATGCGTTGTGCGTTATGCGTTATGCGTTATGCGTTATGCGTTATGCGATATGCGTTGTGCGTTATGCGTTATGCGTTATGCGTTATGCGTTATGCGTTATGCGTTATGCGGTACGCGTTATGCGTTATGCGTGAAGCGTTATGCGTTATGCATTTTGAGTTATGCGCCATGCGCTATGCGTTATGCGTTATGCGTTATGCGTTATGCGTTATGCGATATGCGTTGTGCGTTATGCGTTATGCGTGATCCGTTATGCGTTAAGCATTATGCGTTTTGCTGTATTCGTTATGCGTTGTGCGTTATACGTTTGCGTTATGCGTTATGCGTTATGCGTTATGCATTTTGAGTTATGCGCCATGCGTTATGCGTTATGCGTTATGCGTTATGCGTTATGCGATATGCGTTGTGCGTTATGCGTTAAGCATTATGCGTTTTGCTGTATTCATTATGCGTTGTGCGTTATACGTTTGCGTTATGCGTTATGCGTTATGCGTTATGCGTTATGCATTTTCAGTTATGCGCCATGCGTTATGCGTTATGCGTTATGCGTTATGCGTTATGCGTTGTGCGTTATGCGTTATGCGTTATGCGTTATGCGTTATGCGTTATGCGCTATGCGTTATGCATTTTGAGTTATGCGCCATGCGTTATGCGTTATGCGTTATGCGATATGCTTTCTGCGTTATGCGTTATGCGTTATGCGATATGCGTTATGCGTTATGCGTTATGCGTTATGCGTTATGCGTTATGCGATATGCGTTATGCGTTATGCGTTATACATTTTGAGTTATGCCCCATGCGTTATGCGTTATGCGTTATGCGTTATGCGATATGCGTTGTGCGTTATGCGTTATGCGTTATGCGTTATGCGTTATGCGTTATGCGTTATGCATTATGCTTTAAGCGTTATGCGTTATGAGTCACACGTTATGCGTTATTCGATATGCGTTATGCGTTATGCGTTATGCGTTATGCGTTATGCGATATGCGTTGTGCGTTATGCGTTATGCGTTATGCGTTATGCGTTATGCGTTATGCGATATGCGTTGTGCGTTATGCGTTATGCGTTATGCGTTATGCGTTATGCGTTATGCGTTATGCGTTATGCGTTATGCGTTATGCGTTATGCATTATGCGTTATGCGATATGCGTTGTGCGTTATGCGTTTTGCGTTATGCGTTATGCGTTATGCGTTATGCGTTATGCGTTATGCGTTATGCGTTATGCGTTATGCGTTATGGGTTATGCGTTATGTGTTATGCGATATGCGTTATGCGTTATGCGTCATGCGTTATGCGTTATGCGTTATGCGTTATGCGTTATGCGTTATGCGTTATGCGTTGTGCGTTATGCGTTATGCGTTATGCGTTATGCGTTATGCGTTATGCGTTATGCGTTATGCGTTATGCGTTATGCGTTATGCGTTATGCGTTATGCATTATGCGTTATGCGATATGCGTTGTGCGTTATGCGTTTTGCGTTATGCGTTATGCGTTATGCGTTAAGCGTTATGCGTTTTGCTGTATTCGTAATGCGTTGTGCATTATGTGTTATGCGTTATGTGTTATGCGTTATGCGTTATGAGTTATACGTTATGCGTTATGCGTTAGGGGTTATGCGTTATGCGTTATGCGTTATGCTTTATGCGTTATGCATTATGCGTTATGCGTTATGCGATATGCGTTATCCGTTATGCGTTATGCGTTATGCGTTATTCGTTATGAGTAATGAGTTATAAGTTATGCGTTATGCTTTATGCGTCATGCGTTATGCGTTATGCGTTATGCGTTATGCGTTATGCGTTATGCGTTTTGCGTTATGCGTTATGCGTTATGCGTTTTGCGTTATGCGTTATGCGTTATGCGTTGTGCGTTATACGTTTGCGTTATGCGTTATGCGTTATGCTTTATGCGTTATGCGTTATGCGTTATGCGTTATGCGTTATGCGTTATGCGATATGCGTTATGCGTTATGCGTTATGCGTTATGCGTTATGCGTTATGCGTTATGCGTTATGCGTTATGCTTTATGCGTTATGCGTTACTCCTTATGAGTTATGAGTTATAAGTTATGCGTAATGCGTTATGCGTTATGCGTTATGCTTTATGCGTTATGCGTTATGCGTTATGCGTTATGCGTTATGCGTTATGCGTTATGCGTGATCCGTTATGCGTTATGCGTTATGCGTTATGCGTTATGCGTTATGCGTTATGCGCTATGCGTTATGCGTTATGCGTTATGCTTTATGCGTTATGCGTTACTCCTTATGAGTTGTGAGTTATAAGTTATGCGTAATGCGTTATGCTTTATGCGTTATGCGTTATGCGTTATGCGTTATGCGTTATGCGTTATGCGTTATGCATTTTGAGTTATGCGCCATGCGCTATGCGTTATGCGTTATGCGTTATGCGTTATGCGTTATGCGATATGCGTTGTGCGTTATGCGTTATGCGTTATGCGTTATGCGTTATGCGATATGCGTTGTGCGTTATGCGTTATGCGTTATGCGTTATGCGTTATGCGTTATGCGGTACGCGTTATGCGTTATGCGTTAAGCGTTGTGCGTTATGCGTTATGCGTGATCCGTTATGCGTTAAGCATTATGCGTTTTGCTGTATTCGTTATGCGTTGTGCGTTATACGTTTGCGTTATGCGTTATGCGTTATGCGTTATGCATTTTGAGTTATGCGCCATGCGTTATGCGTTATGCGTTATGCGTTATGCGTTATGCGATATGCGTTGTGCGTTATGCGTTAAGCATTATGCGTTTTGCTGTATTCATTATGCGTTGTGCGTTATACGTTTGCGTTATGCGTTATGCGTTATGCGTTATGCGTTATGCATTTTCAGTTATGCGCCATGCGTTATGCGTTATGCGTTATGCGTTATGCGATATGCGTTGTGCGTTATGCGTTATGCGTTATGCGTTATGCGTTATGCGTTATGCGCTATGCGTTATGCATTTTGAGTTATGCGCCATGCGTTATGCGTTATGCGTTATGCGTTATGCGTTGTGCGTTATGCGTTATGCGTTATGCGTTATGCGTTATGCGTTATGCGTTATGCGTTATGCGTTATGCGTTATGCGATATGCGTTATGCGTTATGCGTTATACATTTTGAGTTATGCCCCATGCGTTATGCGTTATGCGTTATGCGTTATGCGATATGCGTTGTGCGTTATGCGTTATGCGTTATGCGTTATGCGTTATGCGTTATGCGTTATGCATTATGCTTTAAGCGTTATGCGTTATGAGTCACACGTTATGCGTTATTCGATATGCGTTATGCGTTATGCGTTATGCGTTATGCGTTATGCGATATGCGTTGTGCGTTATGCGTTATGCGTTATGCGTTATGCGTTATGCGTTATGCGATATGCGTTGTGCGTTATGCGTTATGCGTTATGCGTTATGCGTTATGCGTTATGCGTTATGCGTTATGCGTTATGCGTTATGCATTATGCGTTATGCGATATGCGTTGTGCGTTATGCGTTTTGCGTTATGCGTTATGCGTTATGCGTTATGCGTTATGCGTTATGCGTTATGCGTTATGCGTTATGGGTTATGCGTTATGTGTTATGCGATATGCGTTATGCGTTATGCGTCATGCGTTATGCGTTATGCGTTATGCGTTATGCGTTATGCGTTATGCGTTATGCGTTGTGCGTTATGCGTTATGCGTTATGCGTTATGCGTTATGCGTTATGCGTTATGCGTTATGCGTTATGCGTTATGCGTTATGCGTTATGCGTTATGCATTATGCGTTATGCGATATGCGTTGTGCGTTATGCGTTTTGCGTTATGCGTTATGCGTTATGCGTTAAGCGTTATGCGTTTTGCTGTATTCGTAATGCGTTGTGCATTATGTGTTATGCGTTATGTGTTATGCGTTATGCGTTATGAGTTATACGTTATGCGTTATGCGTTAGGGGTTATGCGTTATGCGTTATGCGTTATGCTTTATGCGTTATGCATTATGCGTTATGCGTTATGCGATATGCGTTATCCGTTATGCGTTATGCGTTATGCGTTATTCGTTATGAGTAATGAGTTATAAGTTATGCGTTATGCTTTATGCGTCATGCGTTATGCGTTATGCGTTATGCGTTATGCGTTATGCGTTATGCGTTTTGCGTTATGCGTTATGCGTTATGCGTTTTGCGTTATGCGTTATGCGTTATGCGTTGTGCGTTATACGTTTGCGTTATGCGTTATGCGTTATGCTTTATGCGTTATGCGTTATGCGTTATGCGTTATGCGTTATGCGTTATGCGATATGCGTTATGCGTTATGCGTTATGCGTTATGCGTTATGCGTTATGCGTTATGCGTTATGCGTTATGCTTTATGCGTTATGCGTTACTCCTTATGAGTTATGAGTTATAAGTTATGCGTAATGCGTTATGCGTTATGCGTTATGCTTTATGCGTTATGCGTTATGCGTTATGCGTTATGCGTTATGCGTTATGCGTTATGCGTGATCCGTTATGCGTTATGCGTTATGCGTTATGCGTTATGCGTTATGCGTTATGCGCTATGCGTTATGCGTTATGCGTTATGCTTTATGCGTTATGCGTTACTCCTTATGAGTTGTGAGTTATAAGTTATGCGTTATGCGTTATGCTTTATGCGTTATGCGTTATGCGTTATGCGTTATGCGTTATGCGTTATGCGTTATGCATTTTGAGTTATGCGCCATGCGCTATGCGTTATGCGTTATGCGTTATGCGTTATGCGTTATGCGATATGCGTTGTGCGTTATGCGTTATGCGTTATGAGTTATGCGTTATGCGATATGCGTTGTGCGTTATGCGTTATGCGTTATGCGTTATGCGTTATGCGTTATGCGGTACGCGTTATGCGTTATGCGTTAAGCGTTATGCGTTATGCATTTTGAGTTATGCGCCATGCGCTATGCGTTATGCGTTATTCGTTATGCGTTATGCGTTATGCGATATGCGTTGTGCGTTATGCGTTATGCGTGATCCGTTATGCGTTAAGCATTATGCGTTTTGCTGTATTCGTTATGCGTTGTGCGTTATACGTTTGCGTTATGCGTTATGCGTTATGCGTTATGCATTTTGAGTTATGCGCCATGCGTTATGCGTTATGCGTTATGCGTTATGCGATATGCGTTGTGCGTTATGCGTTAAGCATTATGCGTTTTGCTGTATTCATTATGCGTTGTGCGTTATACGTTTGCGTTATGCGTTATGCGTTATGCGTTATGCGTTATGCATTTTCAGTTATGCGCCATGCGTTATGCGTTATGCGTTATGCGTTATGCGATATGCGTTGTGCGTTATGCGTTATGTGTTATGCGTTATGCGTTATGCGTTATGCGCTATGCGTTATGCATTTTGAGTTATGCGCCATGCGTTATGCGTTATGCGTTATGCGATATGCGTTGTGCGTTATGCGTTATGCGTTATGCGATATGCGTTGTGCGTTATGCGTTATGCGTTATGCGTTATGCGTTATGCGTTATGCGATATGCGTTATGCGTTATGCGTTATACATTTTGAGTTATGCCCCATGCGTTATGCGTTATGCGTTATGCGATATGCGTTGTGCGTTATGCGTTATGCGTTATGCGTTATGCGTTATGCGTTATGCGTTATGCATTATGCTTTAAGCGTTATGCGTTATGAGTCACACGTTATGCGTTATGCGTTATGCGTTATGCGTTATGCGATATGCGTTGTGCGTTATGCGTTATGCGTTATGCGTTATGCGTTATGCGATATGCGTTGTGCGTTATGCGTTATGCGTTATGCGTTATGCGTTATGCGTTATGCGTTATGCGTTATGCGTTATGCGTTATGCGTTATGCGTTATGCGTTATGCGTTATGCGTTATGCGTTATGCGATATGCGTTGTGCGTTATGCGTTTTGCGTTATGCGTTATGCGTTATGCGTTATGCGTTATGCGTTATGCGTTATGCGTTATGCGTTATGCGTTATGCGTTATGCGTTATGGGTTATGCGTTATGCGTTATGCGATATGCGTTATGCGTTATGCGTCATGCGTTATGCGTTATGCGTTATGCGTTATGCGTTATGCGTTATGCGTTATGCGTTATGCGTTATACGTTGTACGTTATGCGTTATGCGTTATGTTTTATGCGATATGCGTTATGCGTTATTCGTTATGCATTATGCGTTATGCGTTATGCGTTATGCGTTATGCGTTATGCGTGATCCGTTATGTGTTAGGCGATATACGTTTTGCGGTATTCGTTATGCGTTATGCGTTATGCGTTATCCGTTGTTCGTTATGCGTTATGCGTTGTGCGTTATACGTTTGCGTTATGCATTATGCGTTATGCGTTATACGGTATGCGTTATACGTTATACGTTATGCGTTATGCGTTATGCGATAAGCATTATGCGTTATGCGTTAAGCATTATGCTTTATGCGTTATGCGTTATGAGTTACACGTTATGCGTTATTCGATATGCGTTATGCGTTATGCGTTATGCGTTATGCGTTATGCGTGACCCGTTATGCGTTAAGCATTATGCGTTTTGCTGTATTCGTTATGCGTTGTGCGTTATACGTTTGCGTTATGCGTTATGCGTTATGCGTTATGCGTTATGCATTTTGAGTTATGCGCCATGCGTTATGCGTTATGCGATATGCGTTGTGCGTTATGCGTTATGCGTTATGCGTTATGCGTTATGCGTTATGCGTTATGCGTTATGCATTTTGAGTTATGCGCCATGCGTTATGCGTTATGCGTTATGCGTTATGCGTTATGCGTTATGCGTTATTCGTTATGAGTAATGAGTTATAAGTTATGCGTTATGCGTTATGCGTTATGCTTTATGCGTTATGCGTTATGCGTTATGCGTTATGCGTTATGCGTTATGCGTTATGCGTTATGCGTTATGCGTTATGCGTTATGCGTTATGCGTTTTGCGTTATGCGTTATGCGTTATGAATTGTGCGTTATACGTTTGCGTTATGCGTTATGCGTTATGCGTTATGCGTTATGCGTTATGCGTTATGCGTTATGCGTTATGCATTATGCGTTATGCGTTATGCGTTATGCGTTATGCGTTATTCGTTATGAGTAATGAGTTGTAAGTTATGCGTTATGCGTTATGCTTTATGCATTATGCGTTATGCGTTATGCGTTATGCGTTATGCGTTATGCGTTATGCGTTATGCGTTATGCGTTATGCGTTATGCGTTATGCGTTATGCGTTATGCGTTATGCCTTATGCGTTATGCGTTATTCGTTATGAGTAATGAGTTATAAGTTATGCGTTATGCGTTATGCTTCATGCGTTATGCTTTTTGCGTTATGCGTTACTCCTTATGAGTTATGGGTTATAAGTTATGCGTAATGCGTTATGTGTTATGCGTTATGCATTATGCTTTATCCGTTATGCGTTATGCGTTATGCTTTATGCGTTATGCGTTATGAGTTATGAGTAATGAGTTATAAGTTATGCGTTATGCGTTATTCGTTATGAGTAATGAGTTATAAGTTATGCGTTATGCGTTATGCTTTATGCGTTATGCGTTATGCTTTATGCGTTATGCGTTACTCCTTATGAGTTATGAGTTATAAGATATGCGTAATGCGGTATGCGTTATACGTTATACGTTATGCGTTATGCGTTATGCGTTATGCGTTATGCGTTATGCGTTATGCGTTATGCATTATGCGTTATGCGTTACGCTTTATGCGTTATGCATTATGCGTTATGCGTTATGCGTTATGCATTATGCGTTTTGCGTTATGCGTGATCCGTTATGCGTTAAGCGTTATGCGTTTTGCTGTATTCGTAATGCGTTGTGCATTATGTGTTATGCGTTATGTGTTATGCGTTATGCGTTATGAGCTATACGTTATGCGTTATGCGTTAGGGGTTATGCGTTATGCGTTATGCGTTATGCTTTATGCGTTATGCATTATGCGTTATGCGTTATGCGATATGCGTTATCCGTTATGCGTTATGCGTTATGCGTTATTCGTTATGAGTAATGAGTTATATGTTATGCGTTATGCGTTATGCTTTATGCGTCATGCGTTATGCGTTATGCGTTATGCGTTATGCGTTATGCGTTATGCGTTATGCGTTATGCGTTATGCGTTATGCGTGATCCGTTATGCGTTATGCGTTATGCGTTATGCGTTATGCGTTATGCGTTATGCGTTATGCGTTATGCGCTATGCGTTATGCGTTATGCGTTATGCTTTATGCGTTATGC
The DNA here is from genome assembly GCA_916610235.2 of Lasioglossum morio. Lineage (NCBI taxonomy): Eukaryota > Metazoa > Arthropoda > Insecta > Hymenoptera > Halictidae > Lasioglossum > Lasioglossum morio. Next base: position 1,398,292 of record CAKAJA020000459.1, on the reverse strand, counting down.
GTTACTCCTTATGAGTTGTGAGTTATAAGTTATGCGTAATGCGTTATGCTTTATGCGTTATGCGTTATGCGTTATGCGTTATGCGTTATGCGTTATGCATTTTGAGTTATGCGCCATGCGCTATGCGTTATGCGTTATGCGTTATGCGTTATGCGTTATGCGATATGCGTTGTGCGTTATGCGTTATGCGTTATGCGTTATGCGTTATGCGATATGCGTTGTGCGTTATGCGTTATGCGTTATGCGTTATGCGTTATGCATTTTGAGTTATGCGCCATGCGCTATGCGTTATGCGTTATGCGTTATGCGTTATGCGTTATGCGATATGCGTTGTGCGTTATGCGTTATGCGTTATGCGTTATGCGTTATGCGATATGCGTTGTGCGTTATGCGTTATGCGTTATGCGTTATGCGTTATGCGTTATGCGGTACGCGTTATGCGTTATGCGTTAAGCGTTATGCGTTATGCATTTTGAGTTATGCGCCATGCGCTATGCGTTATGCGTTATGCGTTATGCGTTATGCGTTATGCGATATGCGTTGTGCGTTATGCGTTATGCGTGCTCCGTTATGCGTTAAGCATTATGCGTTTTGCTGTATTCGTTATGCGTTGTGCGTTATACGTTTGCGTTATGCGTTATGCGTTATGCGTTATGCATTTTGAGTTATGCGCCATGCGTTATGCGTTATGCGTTATGCGTTATGCGTTATGCGATATGCGTTGTGCGTTATGCGTTAAGCATTATGCGTTTTGCTGTATTCATTATGCGTTGTGCGTTATACGTTTGCGTTATGCGTTATGCGTTATGCGTTATGCGTTATGCATTTTCAGTTATGCGCCATGCGTTATGCGTTATGCGTTATGCGTTATGCGATATGCGTTATGCGTTATGCGTTATGCGTTATGCGTTATGCGTTATGCGTTATGCGCTATGCGTTATGCATTTTGAGTTATGCGCCATGCGTTATGCGTTATGCGTTATGCGATATGCGTTGTGCGTTATGCGTTATGCGTTATGCGATATGCGTTATGCGTTATGCGTTATGCGTTATGCGTTATGCGTTATGCGTTATGCGATATGCGTTATGCGTTATGCGTTATACATTTTGAGTTATGCCCCATGCGTTATGCGTTATGCGTTATGCGTTATGCGATATGCGTTGTGCGTTATGCGTTATGCGTTATGCGTTATGCGTTATGCGTTATGCGTTATGCGTTATGCATTATGCTTTAAGCGTTATGCGTTATGAGTCACACGTTATGCGTTATTCGATATGCGTTATGCGTTATGCGTTATGCGTTATGCGTTATGCGATATGCGTTGTGCGTTATGCGTTATGCGTTATGCGTTATGCGTTATGCGTTATGCGATATGCGTTGTGCGTTATGCGTTATGCGTTATGCGTTATGCGTTATGCGTTATGCGTTATGCGTTATGCGTTATGCGTTATGCATTATGCGTTATGCGATATGCGTTGTGCGTTATGCGTTTTGCGTTATGCGTTATGCGTTATGCGTTATGCGTTATGCGTTATGCGTTATGCGTTATGCGTTATGCGTTATGGGTTATGCGTTATGTGTTATGCGATATGCGTTATGCGTTATGCGTCATGCGTTATGCGTTATGCGTTATGCGTTATGCGTTATGCGTGATCCGTTATGCGTTAAGCATTATGCGTTTTGCTGTATTCGTTATGCGTTGTGCGTTATACGTTTGCGTTATGCGTTATGCGTTATGCGTTATACATTTTGAGTTATGCCCCATGCGTTATGCGTTATGCGTTATGCGTTATGCGATATGCGTTGTGCGTTATGCGTTATGCGTTATGCGTTATGCGTTATGCATTATGCTTTAAGCGTTATGCGTTATGAGTCACACGTTATGCGTTATTCGATATGCGTTATGCGTTATGCGTTATGCGTTATGCGTTATGCGATATGCGTTGTGCGTTATGCGTTATGCGTTATGCGTTATGCGTTATGCGTTATGCGATATGCGTTGTGCGTTATGCGTTATGCGTTATGCGTTATGCGTTATGCGTTATGCGTTATGCGTTATGCGTTATGCGTTATGCATTATGCGTTATGCGATATGCGTTGTGCGTTATGCGTTTTGCGTTATGCGTTATGCGTTATGCGTTATGCGTTATGCGTTATGCGTTATGCGTTATGCGTTATGGGTTATGCGTTATGTGTTATGCGATATGCGTTATGCGTTATGCGTCATGCGTTATGCGTTATGCGTTATGCGTTATGCGTTATGCGTTATGCGTTATGCGTTGTGCGTTATGCGTTATGCGTTATGCGTTATGCGTTATGCGTTATGCGTTATGCGTTATGCGTTATGCGTTATGCGTTATGCGTTATGCATTATGCGTTATGCGATATGCGTTGTGCGTTATGCGTTATGCGTTATGCGTTATGCGTTATGCGTTAAGCGTTATGCGTTTTGCTGTATTCGTAATGCGTTGTGCATTATGTGTTATGCGTTATGTGTTATGCGTTATGCGTTATGAGTTATACGTTATGCGTTATGCGTTAGGGGTTATGCGTTATGCGTTATGCGTTATGCTTTATGCGTTATGCATTATGCGTTATGCGTTATGCGATATGCGTTATCCGTTATGCGTTATGCGTTATGCGTTATTCGTTATGAGTAATGAGTTATAAGTTATGCGTTATGCTTTATGCGTCATGCGTTATGCGTTATGCGTTATGCGTTATGCGTTATGCGTTATGCGTTTTGCGTTATGCGTTATGCGTTATGCGTTTTGCGTTATGCGTTATGCGTTATGCGTTGTGCGTTATACGTTTGCGTTATGCGTTATGCGTTATGCTTTATGCGTTATGCGTTATGCGTTATGCGTTATGCGTTATGCGTTATGCGATATGCGTTATGCGTTATGCGTTATGCGTTATGCGTTATGCGTTATGCGTTATGCGTTATGCTTTATGCGTTATGCGTTACTCCTTATGAGTTATGAGTTATAAGTTATGCGTAATGCGTTATGCGTTATGCGTTATGCTTTATGCGTTATGCGTTATGCGTTATGCGTTATGCGTTATGCGTTATGCGTGATCCGTTATGCGTTATGCGTTATGCGTTATGCGTTATGCGTTATGCGTTATGCGTTATGCGCTATGCGTTATGCGTTATGCGTTATGCTTTATGCGTTATGCGTTACTCCTTATGAGTTGTGAGTTATAAGTTATGCGTAATGCGTTATGCTTTATGCGTTATGCGTTATGCGTTATGCGTTATGCGTTATGCGTTATGCATTTTGAGTTATGCGCCATGCGCTATGCGTTATGCGTTATGCGTTATGCGTTATGCGTTATGCGATATGCGTTGTGCGTTATGCGTTATGCGTTATGCGTTATGCGTTATGCGATATGCGTTGTGCGTTATGCGTTATGCGTTATGCGTTATGCGTTATGCGTTATGCGGTACGCGTTATGCGTTATGCGTTAAGCGTTATGCGTTATGCATTTTGAGTTATGCGCCATGCGCTATGCGTTATGCGTTATTCGTTATGCGTTATGCGTTATGCGATATGCGTTGTGCGTTATGCGTTATGCGTGATCCGTTATGCGTTAAGCATTATGCGTTTTGCTGTATTCGTTATGCGTTGTGCGTTATACGTTTGCGTTATGCGTTATGCGTTATGCGTTATGCATTTTGAGTTATGCGCCATGCGTTATGCGTTATGCGTTATGCGTTATGCGATATGCGTTGTGCGTTATGCGTTAAGCATTATGCGTTTTGCTGTATTCATTATGCGTTGTGCGTTATACGTTTGCGTTATGCGTTATGCGTTATGCGTTATACATTTTCAGTTATGCGCCATGCGTTATGCGTTATGCGTTATGCGTTATGCGATATGCGTTGTGCGTTATGCGTTATGCGTTATGCGTTATGCGTTATGCGTTATGCGCTATGCGTTATGCATTTTGAGTTATGCGCCATGCGTTATGCGTTATGCGTTATGCGATATGCGTTGTGCGTTATGCGTTATGCGTTATGCGATATGCGTTGTGCGTTATGCGTTATGCGTTATGCGTTATGCGTTATGCGTTATGCGATATGCGTTATGCGTTATGCGTTATACATTTTGAGTTATGCCCCATGCGTTATGCGTTATGCGTTATGCGTTATGCGTTATGCGTTGTGCGTTATGCGTTATGCGTTATGCGTTATGCGTTATGCGTTATGCGTTATGCATTATGCTTTAAGCGTTATGCGTTATGAGTCACACGTTATGCGTTATTCGATATGCGTTATGCGTTATGCGTTATGCGTTATGCGTTATGCGATATGCGTTGTGCGTTATGCGTTATGCGTTATGCGTTATGCGTTATGCGATATGCGTTGTGCGTTATGCGTTATGCGTTATGCGTTATGCGTTATGCGTTATGCGTTATGCGTTATGCGTTATGCGTTATGCGTTATGCGTTATGCGTTATGCGTTATGCATTATGCGTTATGCGATATGCGTTGTGCGTTATGCGTTTTGCGTTATGCGTTATGCGTTATGCGTTATGCGTTATGCGTTATGCGTTATACGTTTGCGTTATGCATTATGCGTTATGCGTTATACGGTATGCGTTATACGTTATACGTTATGCGTTATGCGTTATGCGATAAGCATTATGCGTTATGCGTTAAGCATTATGCTTTATGCGTTATGCGTTATGAGTTACACGTTATGCGTTATTCGATATGCGTTATGCGTTATGCGTTATGCGTTATGCGTGACCCGTTATGCGTTAAGCATTATGCGTTTTGCTGTATTCGTTATGCGTTGTGCGTTATACGTTTGCGTTATGCGTTATGCGTTATGCGTTATGCGTTATGCATTTTGAGTTATGCGCCATGCGTTATGCGTTATGCGATATGCGTTGTGCGTTATGCGTTATGCGTTATGCGTTATGCGTTATGCGTTATGCGTTATGCGTTATGCGTTATGCATTTTGAGTTATGCGCCATGCGTTATGCGTTATGCGTTATGCGTTATGCGTTATGCGTTATGCGTTATTCGTTATGAGTAATGAGTTATAAGTTATGCGTTATGCGTTATGCGTTATGCTTTATGCGTTATGCGTTATGCGTTATGCGTTATGCGTTATGCGTTATGCGTTATGCGTTATGCGTTATGCGTTATGCGTTATGCGTTTTGCGTTATGCGTTATGCGTTATGAATTGTGCGTTATACGTTTGCGTTATGCGTTATGCGTTATGCGTTATGCGTTATGCGTTATGCGTTATGCGTTATGCGTTATGCATTATGCGTTATGCGTTATGCGTTATGCGTTATGCGTTATTCGTTATGAGTAATGAGTTGTAAGTTATGCGTTATGCGTTATGCTTTATGCATTATGCGTTATGCGTTATGCGTTATGCGTTATGCGTTATGCGTTATGCGTTATGCGTTATGCGTTATGCGTTATGCGTTATGCGTTATGCGTTATGCGTTATGCCTTATGCGTTATGCGTTATTCGTTATGAGTAATGAGTTATAAGTTATGCGTTATGCGTTATGCTTCATGCGTTATGCTTTTTGCGTTATGCGTTACTCCTTATGAGTTATGGGTTATAAGTTATGCGTAATGCGTTATGCGTTATGCGTTATGCATTATGCTTTATCCGTTATGCGTTATGCGTTATGCTTTATGCGTTATGCGTTATGAGTTATGAGTAATGAGTTATAAGTTATGCGTTATGCGTTATTCGTTATGAGTAATGAGTTATAAGTTATGCGTTATGCGTTATGCTTTATGCGTTATGCGTTATGCTTTATGCGTTATGCGTTACTCCTTATGAGTTATGAGTTATAAGATATGCGTAATGCGGTATGCGTTATACGTTATACGTTATGCGTTATGCGTTATGCGTTATGCGTTATGCGTTATGCGTTATGCGTTATGCATTATGCGTTATGCGTTACGCTTTATGCGTTATGCATTATGCGTTATGCGTTATGCGTTATGCATTATGCGTTTTGCGTTATGCGTGATCCGTTATGCGTTAAGCGTTATGCGTTTTGCTGTATTCGTAATGCGTTGTGCATTATGTGTTATGCGTTATGTGTTATGCGTTATGCGTTATGAGCTATACGTTATGCGTTATGCGTTAGGGGTTATGCGTTATGCGTTATGCGTTATGCTTTATGCGTTATGCATTATGCGTTATGCGTTATGCGATATGCGTTATCCGTTATGCGTTATGCGTTATGCGTTATTCGTTATGAGTAATGAGTTATATGTTATGCGTTATGCGTTATGCTTTATGCGTCATGCGTTATGCGTTATGCGTTATGCGTTATGCGTTATGCGTTATGCGTTATGCGTTATGCGTTATGCGTTATGCGTGATCCGTTATGCGTTATGCGTTATGCGTTATGCGTTATGCGTTATGCGTTATGCGTTATGCGCTATGCGTTATGCGTTATGCGTTATGCTTTATGCGTTATGCGTTACTCCTTATGAGTTGTGAGTTATAAGTTATGCGTAATGCGTTATGCTTTATGCGTTATGCGTTATGCGTTATGCGTTATGCGTTATGCGTTATGCGTTATGCATTTTGAGTTATGCGCCATGCGCTATGCGTTATGCGTTATGCGTTATGCGTTATGCGTTATGCGATATGCGTTGTGCGTTATGCGTTATGCGTTATGCGTTATGCGTTATGCGATATGCGTTGTGCGTTATGCGTTATGCGTTATGCGTTATGCGTTATGCGTTATGCGTTATGCGTTATGCGTTATGCGTTAAGCGTTATGCGTTATGCATTTTGAGTTATGCGCCATGCGCTATGCGTTATGCGTTATGCGTTATGCGTTATGCGTTATGCGATATGCGTTGTGCGTTATGCGTTATGCGTGATCCGTTATGCGTTAAGCATTATGCGTTTTGCTGTATTCGTTATGCGTTGTGCGTTATACGTTTGCGTTATGCGTTATGCGTTATGCGTTATGCATTTTGAGTTATGCGCCATGCGTTATGCGTTATGCGTTATGCGTTATGCGTTATGCGATATGCGTTATGCGTTATGCGTTAAGCGTTATGCGTTTTGCTGTATTCATTATGCGTTGTGCGTTATACGTTTGCGTTATGCGTTATGCGTTATGCGTTATGCGTTATGCATTTTCAGTTATGCGCCATGCGTTATGCGTTATGCGTTATGCGTTATGCGATATGCGTTGTGCGTTATGCGTTATGCGTTATGCGTTATGCGTTATGCGTTATGCGCTATGCGTTATGCATTTTGAGTTATGCGCCATGCGTTATGCGTTATGCGTTATGCGATATGCGTTGTGCGTTATGCGTTATGCGTTATGCGATATGCGTTATGCGTTATGCGTTATGCGTTATGCGTTATGCGTTATGCGTTATGCGTTATGCGTTATGCGTTATGCGTTATACATTTTGAGTTATGCCCCATGCGTTATGCGTTATGCGTTATGCGTTATGCGATATGCGTTGTGCGTTATGCGTTATGCGTTATGCGTTATGCGTTATGCGTTATGCGTTATGCGTTATGCTTTAAGCGTTATGCGTTATGAGTCACACGTTATGCGTTATTCGATATGCGTTATGCGTTATGCGTTATGCGTTATGCGTTATGCGATATGCGTTGTGCGTTATGCGTTATGCGTTATGCGTTATGCGTTATGCGTTATGCGATATGCGTTGTGCGTTATGCGTTATGCGTTATGCGTTATGCGTTATGCGTTATGCGTTATGCGTTATGCGTTATGCATTATGCGTTATGCGATATGCGTTGTGCGTTATGCGTTTTGCGTTATGCGTTATGCGTTATGCGTTATGCGTTATGCGTTATGCGTTATGCGTTATGCGTTATGCGTTATGGGTTATGCGTTATGTGTTATGCGATATGCGTTATGCGTTATGCGTCATGCGTTATGCGTTATGCGTTATGCGTTATGCGTTATGCGTTATGCGTTATGCGTTGTGCGTTATGCGTTATGCGTTATGCGTTATGCGTTATGCGTTATGCGTTATGCGTTATGCGTTATGCGTTATGCGTTATGCGTTATGCGTTATGCGTTATGCATTATGCGTTATGCGATATGCGTTGTGCGTTATGCGTTTTGCGTTATGCGTTATGCGTTATGCGTTAAGCGTTATGCGTTTTGCTGTATTCGTAATGCGTTGTGCATTATGTGTTATGCGTTATGTGTTATGCGTTATGCGTTATGAGTTATACGTTATGCGTTATGCGTTAGGGGTTATGCGTTATGCGTTATGCGTTATGCTTTATGCGTTATGCATTATGCGTTATGCGTAATGCGATATGCGTTATCCGTTATGCGTTATGCGTTATGCGTTATTCGTTATGAGTAATGAGTTATAAGTTATGCGTTATGCTTTATGCGTCATGCGTTATGCGTTATGCGTTATGCGTTATGCGTTATGCGTTTTGCGTTATGCGTTATGCGTTATGCGTTTTGCGTTATGCGTTATGCGTTATGCGTTGTGCGTTATACGTTTGCGTTATGCGTTATGCGTTATGCTTTATGCGTTATGCGTTATGCGTTATGCGTTATGCGTTATGCGTTATGCGATATGCGTTATGCGTTATGCGTTATGCGTTATGCGTTATGCGTTATGCGTTATGCTTTATGCGTTATGCGTTACTCCTTATGAGTTATGAGTTATAAGTTATGCGTAATGCGTTATGCGTTATGCGTTATGCGTTATGCGTTATGCGTTATGCGTTATGCGCTATGCGTTATGCGTTATGCGTTATGCTTTATGCGTTATGCGTTACTCCTTATGAGTTGTGAGTTATAAGTTATGCGTAATGCGTTATGCTTTATGCGTTATGCGTTATGCGTTATGCGTTATGCGTTATGCGTTATGCATTTTGAGTTATGCGCCATGCGCTATGCGTTATGCGTTATGCGTTATGCGTTATGCGTTATGCGATATGCGTTGTGCGTTATGCGTTATGCGTTATGCGTTATGCGTTATGCGATATGCGTTGTGCGTTATGCGTTATGCGTTATGCGTTATGCGTTATGCGTTATGCGGTACGCGTTATGCGTTATGCGTTAAGCGTTATGCGTTATGCATTTTGAGTTATGCGCCATGCGCTATGCGTTATGCGTTATGCGTTATGCGTTATGCGTTATGCGATATGCGTTGTGCGTTATGCGTTATGCGTGATCCGTTATGCGTTAAGCATTATGCGTTTTGCTGTATTCGTTATGCGTTGTGCGTTATACGTTTGCGTTATGCGTTATGCGTTATGCGTTATGCATTTTGAGTTATGCGCCATGCGTTATGCGTTATGCGTTATGCGTTATGCGATATGCGTTGTGCGTTATGCGTTAAGCATTATGCGTTTTGCTGTATTCATTATGCGTTGTGCGTTATACGTTTGCGTTATGCGTTATGCGTTATGCGTTATGCGTTATGCATTTTCAGTTATGCGCCATGCGTTATGCGTTATGCGTTATGCGTTATGCGATATGCGTTGTGCGTTATGCGTTATGCGTTATGCGTTATGCGTTATGCGTTATGCGCTATGCGTTATGCATTTTGAGTTATGCGCCATGCGTTATGCGTTATGCGTTATGCGATATGCGTTGTGCGTTATGCGTTATGCGTTATGCGATATGCGTTGTGCGTTATGCGTTATGCGTTATGCGTTATGCGTTATGCGATATGCGTTATGCGTTATGCGTTATACATTTTGAGTTATGCCCCATGCGTTATGCGTTATGCGTTATGCGTTATGCGATATGCGTTGTGCGTTATGCGTTATGCGTTATGCGTTATGCGTTATGCGTTATGCATTATGCTTTAAGCGTTATGCGTTATGAGTCACACGTTATGCGTTATTCGATATGCGTTATGCGTTATGCGTTATGCGTTATGCGTTATGCGATATGCGTTGTGCGTTATGCGTTATGCGTTATGCGTTATGCGTTATGCGATATGCGTTGTGCGTTATGCGTTATGCGTTATGCGTTATGCGTTATGCGTTATGCGTTATGCGTTATGCGTTATGCGTTATGCGTTATGCGTTATGCATTATGCGTTATGCGATATGCGGTGTGCGTTATGCGTTTTGCGTTATGCGTTATGCGTTATGCGTTATGCGTTATGCGTTATGCGTTATGCGTTATGCGTTATGCGTTATGGGTTATGCGTTATGTGTTATGCGATATGCGTTATGCGTTATGCGTCATGCGTTATGCGTTATGCGTTATGCGTTATGCGTTATGCGTTATGCGTTATGCGTTATGCGTTATACGTTGTACGTTATGCGTTATGCGTTATGTTTTATGCGATATGCGTTATGCGTTATTCGTTATGCATTATGCGTTATGCGTTATGCGTTATGCGTTATGCGTTATGCGTGATCCGTTATGTGTTAGGCGATATACGTTTTGCGGTATTCGTTATGCGTTATGCGTTATGCGTTATCCGTTGTTCGTTATGCGTTATGCGTTGTGCGTTATACGTTTGCGTTATGCATTATGCGTTATGCGTTATACGGTATGCGTTATACGTTATACGTTATGCGTTATGCGTTATGCGATAAGCATTATGCGTTATGCGTTAAGCATTATGCTTTATGCGTTATGCGTTATGAGTTACACGTTATGCGTTATTCGATATGCGTTATGCGTTATGCGTTATGCGTTATGCGTTATGCGTGACCCGTTATGCGTTAAGCATTATGCGTTTTGCTGTATTCGTTATGCGTTGTGCGTTATACGTTTGCGTTATGCGTTATGCGTTATGCGTTATGCGTTATGCATTTTGAGTTATGCGTTATGCGTTATGCGATATGCGTTGTGCGTTATGCGTTATGCGTTATGCGTTATGCGTTATGCGTTATGCGTTATGCGTTATGCGTTATGCGTTATGCGTTATGCGTTATGCGTTATGCGTTATGCGTTATGCGTTATGCGTTATGCGTTATGCGTTATGCGTTATGCATTTTGAGTTATGCGCCATGCGTTATGGGTTATGCGTTATGCGATATGCGTTGTGCGTTATGCGTTATGCGTGATCCGTTATGCGTTAAGCATTATGCGTTTTGCTGTATTCGTTATGCGTTGTGCGTTATACGTTTGCGTTATGCGTTATGCGTTATGCGTTATGCGTTATGCATTTTGAGTTATGCGCCATGCGTTATGCGTTATGCGTTATACGATATGCGTTGTGCGTTATGCGTGATCCGTTTGCGTTAAGCATTATGCGTCTTGCTGTATTCGTTATGCGTTGTGCGTTATACGTTTGCGTTATGCGTTATGCGTTATGCGTTATGCATTTTCAGTTATGCACCATGCGTTATGCGTTATGCGTTATGCGTTATGCGTTATGCGATATGCGTTGTGCGTTGTGCGTTATGCGTTATGCGTTATGCGTTATGCGTTATGCGCTATGCGTTATGCATTTTGAGTTATGCGCCATGCGTTATGCGTTATGCGTTATGCGATATGCGTTGTGCGTTATGCGTTATGCGTTATGCGATATGCGTTGTGCGTTATGCGTTATGCGTTATGTGTTATGCGATATGCGTTATGCGTTATGCGTTATGCATTTTGAGTTATGCGCCATGCGTTATGCGTTATGCGTTATGCGTTATGCGATATGCGTTGTGCGTTATGCGTTATGCGTTATGCGTTATGCGTTATGCGTTATGCGTTATGCGTTATGCGTTATGCGTTATGCATTATGCTTTAAGCGTTATGCGTTATGAGTCACACGTTATGCGTTATTCGATATGCGTTATGCGTTATGCGTTATGCGTTATGCGTTATGCGTTATGCGTTATGCGATATGCGTTATGCGATATGCGTTGTGCGTTATGCGTTATGCGTTATGCGTTATGCGTTATGCGTTATGCGTTATGCGATATGCGTTGTGCGTTATGCGTTATGCGTTATGCGTTATGCGTTATGCGTTATGCGTTATGCGTTATGCGTTATGCGTTATGCGTTATGCGATATGCGTTGTGCGTTATGCGTTTTGCGTTATGCGTTATGCGTTATGCGTTATGCGTTATGCGTTATGCGTTATGGGTTATGCGTTATGTGTTATGCGATATGCGTTATGCGTTATGCGTCATGCGTTATGCGTTATGCGTTATGCGTTATGCGTTATGCGTTATGCGTTATGCGTTATGCGTTATGCGTTATGCGTTATGCGTTATGCGTGATCCGTTATGTGTTAGGCGATATACGTTTTGCGGTATTCGTTATGCGTTATGCGTTATCCGTTGTTCGTTATGCGTTATGCGTTGTGCGTTATACGTTTGCGTTATGCATTATGCGTTATGCGTTATACGGTATGCGTTATACGTTATACGTTATGCGTTATGCGTTATGCGATAAGCATTATGCGTTATGCGTTAAGCATTATGCTTTATGCGTTATGCGTTATGAGTTATACGTTATGCGTTATTCGATATGCGTTATGCGTTATGCGTTATGCGTTATGCGTTATGCGATATGCGTTGTGCGTTATGCGTTATGCGTTATGCGTTATGCGTTATGCGATATGCGTTGTGCGTTATGCGTTATGCGTTATGCGTTATGCGTTATGCGTTATGCGTTATGCGTTATGCGTTATGCGTTATGCGTTATGCGTTATGCATTATGCGTTATGCGATATGCGGTGTGCGTTATGCGTTTTGCGTTATGCGTTATGCGTTATGCGTTATGCGTTATGCGTTATGCGTTATGCGTTATGCGTTATGCGTTATGGGTTATGCGTTATGTGTTATGCGATATGCGTTATGCGTTATGCGTCATGCGTTATGCGTTATGCGTTATGCGTTATGCGTTATGCGTTATGCGTTATGCGTTATGCGTTATGCGTTATACGTTGTACGTTATGCGTTATGCGTTATGTTTTATGCGATATGCGTTATGCGTTATTCGTTATGCATTATGCGTTATGCGTTATGCGTTATGCGTTATGCGTTATGCGTGATCCGTTATGTGTTAGGCGATATACGTTTTGCGGTATTCGTTATGCGTTATGCGTTATGCGTTATCCGTTGTTCGTTATGCGTTATGCGTTGTGCGTTATACGTTTGCGTTATGCATTATGCGTTATGCGTTATACGGTATGCGTTATACGTTATACGTTATGCGTTATGCGTTATGCGATAAGCATTATGCGTTATGCGTTAAGCATTATGCTTTATGCGTTATGCGTTATGAGTTACACGTTATGCGTTATTCGATATGCGTTATGCGTTATGCGTTATGCGTTATGCGTTATGCGTGACCCGTTATGCGTTAAGCATTATGCGTTTTGCTGTATTCGTTATGCGTTGTGCGTTATACGTTTGCGTTATGCGTTATGCGTTATGCGTTATGCGTTATGCATTTTGAGTTATGCGTTATGCGTTATGCGATATGCGTTGTGCGTTATGCGTTATGCGTTATGCGTTATGCGTTATGCGTTATGCGTTATGCGTTATGCGTTATGCGTTATGCGTTATGCGTTATGCGTTATGCGTTATGCGTTATGCGTTATGCGTTATGCGTTATGCGTTATGCATTTTGAGTTATGCGCCATGCGTTATGGGTTATGCGTTATGCGATATGCGTTGTGCGTTATGCGTTATGCGTGATCCGTTATGCGTTAAGCATTATGCGTTTTGCTGTATTCGTTATGCGTTGTGCGTTATACGTTTGCGTTATGCGTTATGCGTTATGCGTTATGCGTTATGCATTTTGAGTTATGCGCCATGCGTTATGCGTTATGCGTTATACGATATGCGTTGTGCGTTATGCGTGATCCGTTTGCGTTAAGCATTATGCGTCTTGCTGTATTCGTTATGCGTTGTGCGTTATACGTTTGCGTTATGCGTTATGCGTTATGCGTTATGCATTTTCAGTTATGCGCCATGCGTTATGCGTTATGCGTTATGCGTTATGCGTTATGCGATATGCGTTGTGCGTTGTGCGTTATGCGTTATGCGTTATGCGTTATGCGTTATGCGCTATGCGTTATGCATTTTGAGTTATGCGCCATGCGTTATGCGTTATGCGTTATGCGATATGCGTTGTGCGTTATGCGTTATGCGTTATGCGATATGCGTTGTGCGTTATGCGTTATGCGTTATGTGTTATGCGATATGCGTTATGCGTTATGCGTTATGCATTTTGAGTTATGCGCCATGCGTTATGCGTTATGCGTTATGCGTTATGCGATATGCGTTGTGCGTTATGCGTTATGCGTTATGCGTTATGCGTTATGCGTTATGCGTTATGCGTTATGCGTTATGCGTTATGCATTATGCTTTAAGCGTTATGCGTTATGAGTCACACGTTATGCGTTATTCGATATGCGTTATGCGTTATGCGTTATGCGTTATGCGTTATGCGTTATGCGTTATGCGATATGCGTTATGCGATATGCGTTGTGCGTTATGCGTTATGCGTTATGCGTTATGCGTTATGCGTTATGCGTTATGCGATATGCGTTGTGCGTTATGCGTTATGCGTTATGCGTTATGCGTTATGCGTTATGCGTTATGCGTTATGCGTTATGCGTTATGCGATATGCGTTGTGCGTTATGCGTTTTGCGTTATGCGTTATGCGTTATGCGTTATGCGTTATGCGTTATGCGTTATGGGTTATGCGTTATGTGTTATGCGATATGCGTTATGCGTTATGCGTCATGCGTTATGCGTTATGCGTTATGCGTTATGCGTTATGCGTTATGCGTTATGCGTTATGCGTTATGCGTTATGCGTTATGCGTTATGCGTGATCCGTTATGTGTTAGGCGATATACGTTTTGCGGTATTCGTTATGCGTTATGCGTTATCCGTTGTTCGTTATGCGTTATGCGTTGTGCGTTATACGTTTGCGTTATGCATTATGCGTTATGCGTTATACGGTATGCGTTATACGTTATACGTTATGCGTTATGCGTTATGCGATAAGCATTATGCGTTATGCGTTAAGCATTATGCTTTATGCGTTATGCGTTATGAGTTATACGTTATGCGTTATTCGATATGCGTTATGCGTTATGCGTTATGCGTTATGCGTTATGCGTGACCCGTTATGCGTTAAGCATTATGCGTTTTGCTGTATTCGTTATGCGTTGTGCGTTATACGTTTGCGTTATGCGTTATGCGTTATGCGTTATGCGTTATGCATTTTGAGTTATGCGTTATGCGTTATGCGATATGCGTTGTGCGTTATGCGTTATGCGTTATGCGTTATGCGTTATGCGTTACGCGTTATGCGTTATGCGTTATGCGTTATGCGTTATGCGTTATGCGTTATGCGTTATGCGTTATGCGTTATGCATTTTGAGTTATGCGCCATGCGTTATGGGTTATGCGTTATGCGTTATGCGATATGCGTTGTGCGTTATGCGTTATGCGTGATCCGTTATGCGTTAAGCATTATGCGTTTTGCTGTATTCGTTATGCGTTGTGCGTTATACGTTTGCGTTATGCGTTATGCGTTATGCGTTATGCGTTATGCATTTTGAGTTATGCGTTATGCGTTATGCGATATGCGTTGTGCGTTATGCGTTATGCGTTATGCGTTATGCGTTATGCGTTATGCGTTATGCGTTATGCGTTATTCGATATGCGTTATGCGTTATGCGTTATGCGTTATGCGTTATGCGTGACCCGTTATGCGTTAAGCATTATGCGTTTTGCTGTATTCGTTATGCGTTGTGCGTTATACGTTTGCGTTATGCGTTATGCGTTATGCGTTATGCGTTATGCATTTTGAGTTATGCGTTATGCGTTATGCGATATGCGTTGTGCGTTATGCGTTATGCGTTATGCGTTATGCGTTATGCGTTATGCGTTATGCGTTATGCGTTATGCGTTATGCGTTATGCGTTATGCGTTATGCGTTATGCATTTTGAGTTATGCGTTATGCGTTATGCGATATGCGTTGTGCGTTATGCGTTATGCGTTATGCGTTATGCGTTATGCGTTATGCGTTATGCGTTATGCGTTATGCGTTATGCGTTATGCGTTATGCATTTTGAGTTATGCGCCATGCGTTATGCGTTATGCGTTATGCGACATGCGATATGCGTTGTGCGTTATGCGTTATGCGTGATCCGTTATGCGTTAAGCATTATGCGTTTTGCTGTATTCGTTATGCGTTGTGCGTTATACGTTTGCGTTATGCGTTATGCGTTATGCGTTATGCATTTTGAGTTATGCGCCATGCGTTATGCGTTATGCGTTATGCGTTATGCGATATGCGTTGTGCGTTATGCGTTATGCGTGATCCGTTATGCGTTAAGCATTGTGCGTTTTGCTGTATTCGTTATGCGTTGTGCGTTATACGTTTGCGTTATGCGTTATGCGTTATGCGTTATGCATTTTCAGTTATGCGCCATGCGTTATGCGTTATGCGTTATGCGTTATGCATTTTGAGTTATGCGCCATGCGTTATGCGTTATGCGTTATGCGATATGCGTTGTGCGTTATGCATTATGCGTTATGCGATATGCGTTGTGCGTTATGCGTTATGCGTTATGCGTTATGCGTTATGCGATATGCGTTATGCGTTATGCGTTATGCATTTTGAGTTATGCGCCATGCGTTATGCGTTATGCGATATGCGTTGTGCGTTATGCGTTATGCGTTATGCGTTATGCGTTATGCGTTATGCGTTATGCGATATGCGTTGTGCGTTATGCGTTATGCGTTATGCGTTATGCGTTGTGCGTTATGCGTTATGCGTTATGCGATATGCGTTGTGCGTTATGCGTTTTGCGTTATGCGTTATGCGTTATGCGTTATGCGTTATGGGTTATGCGTTATGTGTTATGCGATATGCGTTATGCGTTATGCGTCATGCGTTATGCGTTATGCGTTATGCGTTATGCGCTATGCGTTATGCGTTATGCGTTATGCGTTATACGTTGTACGTTATGCGTTATGCGTTATGTTTTATGCGATATGCGTTATGCGTTATTCGTTATGCATTATGCGTTATGCGTTATGCGTTACGCGTTATACGGTATGCGTTATGCGTTATGCGTTATGCGTTATGCGTTATGCTCTATACGTTATGCGTTATGCGTTATGCGTGATCCGTTATGTGTTAGGCGATATACGTTTTGCGGTATTCGTTATGCGTTATGCGTTATGCGTTATCCGTTGTTCGTTATGCGTTATGCGTTGTGCGTTATATGTTTGCGTCATGCATTATGCGTTATGCGTTATACGGTATGCGTTATGCGTTATACGTTATGCGTTATGCGTTATGCGATAAGCATTATGCGTTATGCGTTAAGCATTATGCTTTATGCGTTATGCGTTATGAGTTACACGTTATGCGTTATTCGATATGCGTTATGCGTTATGCGTTATGCGTTATGCGTTATGCGTTATGCGTGACCCGTTATGCGTTAAGCATTATGCGTTTTGCTGTATTCGTTATGCGTTGTGCGTTATACGTTTGCGTTATGGGTTATGCGTTATGCGTTATGCATTTTGAGTTATGCGCCATGCGTTATGCGTTATTCGTTATGCGTTATGCGATATGCGTTGTGCGTTATGCATTATGCGTGATCCGTTATGCGTTAAGCATTATGCGTTTTGCTGTATTCGTTATGCGGTGTGCGTTATACGTTTGCGTTATGCGTTATGCGTTATGCGATATGCGTTATGCGTTATGCGTTATGCGTTTTGCGTTATGCGTTATGCATTTTGAGTTATGCGCCATGCGTTATGCGTTATGCGTTATGCGTTATGCGATATGCGTTGTGCGTTATGCGTTATGCGTGATCCGTTATGCGTTAAGCATTATGCGTTTTGCTGTATTCGTTATGCGTTGTGCGTTATACGTTTGCGTTATGCGTTATGCGTTATGCGTTATGCATTTTGAGTTATGCGCCATGCGTTATGCGTTATGCGTTATGCGTTATGCGATATGCGTTGTGCGTTATGCGTTATGCGTGATGCGTTATGCGTTAAGCATTATGCGTTTTGCTGTATTCGTTATGCGGTGTGCGTTATACGTTTGCGTTATGCGTTATGCGTTATGCGTTATGCATTTTCAGTTATGCGCCATGCGTTATGCGTTATGCGTTATGCGTTATGCGATATGCGTTGTGCGTTATGCGTTATGCGTTATGCGTTATGCGTTATGCGTTATGCGATATGCGTTATGCGTTATGCGTTATGCATTTTGAGTTATGCGCCATGCGTTATGCGTTATGCGTTATGCGTTATGCGATATGCGTTGTGCGTTATGCGTTATGCGTTATGCGTTATGCGTTATGCGTTATGCGTTATGCGTTATGCATTATGCTTTATGCGTTATGCGTTATGAGTCACACGTTATGCGTTATTCGATATGCGTTATGCGTTATGCGTTATGCGTTATGCGTTATGCGTTATGCGATATGCGTTGTGCGTTATGCGTTATGCGTTATGCGTTATGCGTTATGCGATATGCGTTGTGCGTTATGCGTTATGCGTTATGCGTTATGCGTTATGCGTTATGCGTTATGCGTTATGCGTTATGCGATATGCGTTGTGCGTTATGCGTTTTGCGTTATGCGTTATGCGTTATGCGTTATGCGTTATGCGTTATGCGTTATGGGTTATGCGTTATGTGTTATGCGATATGCGTTATGCGTTATGCGTCATGCGTTATGCGTTATGCGTTATGCGTTATGCGTTATGCGTTATGCGTTCTGCGTTATACGTTGTACGTTATGCGTTATGCGTTATGTTTTATGCAATATGCGTTATGCGTTATTCGTTATGCATTATGCGTTATGCGTTATGCGTTATGCGTTATACGGTATGCGTTATGCGTTATGCGTTATGCGTTATGCTCTATACGTTATGCGTTATGCGTTATGCGTGATCCGTTATGTGTTAGGCGATATACGTTTTGCGGTATTCGTTCTGCGTTATGCGTTATGCGTTATCCGTTGTTCGTCATGCGTTGTGCGTTATACGTTTGCGTTATGCATTATGCGTTATGCGTTATACGGTATGCGTTATGCGTTATACGTTATGCGTTATGCGTTATGCGATAAGCGTTATGCGTTATGCGTTAAGCATTATGCTTTATGCGTTATGCGTTATGAGTTACACGTTATGCGTTATTCGATATGCGTTATGCGTTATGCGTTATGCGTTATGCGTTATGCGTGATCCGTTATGCGTTAAGCTTTATGCGTTTTGCTGCATTCGTTATGCGTTGTGCGTTATACGTTTGCGTTATGCGTTATGCGTTATGCGTTATGCGTTATGCATTTTGAGTTATGCGCCATGCGTTATGCGTTATGCGATATGCGTTGTGCGTTATGCGTTATGCGTTATGCGTTATGCGTTATGCGTTATGCGTTATGCGTTATGCGTTATGCGTTATGCATTTTGAGTTATGCGCCATGCGTTATGCGTTATGCGTTATGCGTTATGCGTTATGCATTTTGAGTTATGCGCCATGCGTTATGCGTTATGCATTATGCGTTATGCGTTATACGGTATGCGTTATGCGTTATACGTTATGCGTTATGCGTTATGCGATAAGCGTTATGCGTTATGCGTTAAGCATTATGCTTTATGCGTTATGCGTTATGAGTTACACGTTATGCGTTATTCGATATGCGTAATGCGTTATGCGTTATGCGTTATGCGTTATGCGTGATCCGTTATGCGTTAAGCATTATGCGTTTTGCTGCATTCGTTATGCGTTGTGCGTTATACGTTTGCGTTATGCGTTATGCGTTATGCGTTATGCGTTATGCGTTATGCATTTTGAGTTATGCGCCATGCGTTATGCGTTATGCGATATGCGTTGTGCGTTATGCGTTATGCGTTATGCGTTATGCGTTATGCGTTATGCGTTATGCGTTATGCATTTTGAGTTATGCGCCATGCGTTATGCGTTATGCGTTATGCGTTATGCGTTATGCGACATGCGTTGTGCGTTATGCGTTATGCGTGATCCGTTATGCGTTAAGCATTATGCGTTTTGCTGTATTCGTTATGCGTTGTGCGTTATACGTTTGCGTTATGCGTTATGCGTTATGCATTTTGAGTTATGCGCCATGCGTTATGCGTTATGCGTTATGCGTTATGCGATATGCGTTGTGCGTTATGCGTTATGCGTTATGCGTTATGCGTTATGCGTTATGCGTTATTCGTTATTCGTTATGCGTTATGCGTTATGCGTTATCCGTTGTTCGTTATGCGTTGTGCGTTATACGTTTGCGTTATGTATTATGCGTTTTGCGTTATACGGTATGCGTTATGCGTTATACGTTATGCGTTATGCGTTATGCGATAAGCGTTATGCGTTATGCGTTAAGCATTATGCTTTATGCGTTATGCGTTATGCATTTTGAGTTATGCGCCATGCGTTATGCGTTATGCGTTATGCGTTATGCGTTATGCGTTATGCGACATGCGTTGTGCGTTATGCGTTATGCGTGATCCGTTATGCGTTAAGCATTATGCGTTTTGCTGTATTCGTTATGCGTTGTGCGTTATACGTTTGCGTTATGCGTTATGCGTTATGCATTTTGAGTTATGCGCCATGCGTTATGCGTTATGCGTTATGCGTTATGCGATATGCGTTGTGCGTTATGCGTTATGCGTTATGCGTTATGCGTTATGCGTTATGCGTTATGCGTTATTCGTTATTCGTTATGCGTTATGCGTTATGCGTTATCCGTTGTTCGTTATGCGTTGTGCGTTATACGTTTGCGTTATGTATTATGCGTTTTGCGTTATACGGTATGCGTTATGCGTTATACGTTATGCGTTATGCGTTATGCGATAAGCGTTATGCGTTATGCGTTAAGCATTATGCTTTATGCGTTATGCGTTATGAGTTACACGTTATGCGTTATTCGATATGCGTTATGCGTTATGCGTTATGCGTTATGCGTTATGCGTGATCCGTTATGCGTTAAGCATTATGCGTTTTGCTGTATTCGTTATGCGTTGTGCGTTATACGTTTGCGTTATGCGTTATGCGTTATGCGTTATGCATTTTGAGTTATGCGCCATGCGTTATGCGTTATGCGATATGCGTTGTGCGTTATGCGTTATGCGTTATGCGTTAAGCATTGTGCGTTTTGCTGTATTCGTTATGCGTTGTGCGTTATACGTTTGCGTTATGCGTTATGCGTTATGCATTTTCAGTTATGCGCCATGCGTTATGCGTTATGCGTTATGCGTTATGCATTTTGAGTTATGCTCCATGCGTTATGCGTTATGCGTTATGCGATATGCGTTGTGCGTTATGCATTATGCGTTATGCGATATGCGTTGTGCGTTATGCGTTATGCGTTATGCGTTATGCGATATGCGTTATGCGTTATGCGTTATGCATTTTGAGTTATGCGCCATGCGTTATGCGTTATGCGATATGCGTTGTGCGTTATGCGTTATGCGTTATGCGTTATGCGTTATGCGTTATGCGATATGCGTTGTGCGTTATGCGTTATGCGTTATGCGTTGTGCGTTATGCGTTATGCGTTATGCGATATGCGTTGTGCGTTATGCGATATGCGTTATGCGTTATGCGTCATGCGTTATGCGTTATGCGTTATGCGTTATGCGTTATGCGTTATGCGTTATGCGTTATACGTTGTACGTTATGCGTTATGCGTTATGTTTTATGCGATATGCGTTATGCGTTATTCGTTATGCATTATGCGTTATGCGTTATGCGTTACGCGTTATACGGTATGCGTTATGCGTTATGCGTTATGCGTTATGCGTTATGCTCTATACGTTATGCGTTATGCGTCATGCGTGATCCGTTATGTGTTAGGCGATATACGTTTTGCGGTATTCGTTATGCGTTATGCGTTATGCGTTATCCGTTGATCGTTATGCGTTATGCGTTGTGCGTTATACGTTTGCGTCATGCATTATGCGTTATGCGTTATACGGTATGCGTTATGCGTTATACGTTATGCGTTATGCGTTATGCGATAAGCATTATGCGTTATGCGTTAAGCATTATGCTTTATGCGTTATGCGTTATGAGTTACACGTTATGCGTTATTCGATATGCGTTATGCGTTATGCGTTATGCGTTATGCGTTATGCGTTATGCGTGACCCGTTATGCGTTAAGCATTATGCGTTTTGCTGTATTCGTTATGCGTTGTGCGTTATACGTTTGCGTTATGGGTTATGCGTTATGCGTTATGCATTTTGAGTTATGCGCCATGCGTTATGCGTTATTCGTTATGCGTTATGCGATATGCGTTGTGCGTTATGCATTATGCGTGATCCGTTATGCGTTAAGCATTATTCGTTTTGCTGTATTCGTTATGCGGTGTGCGTTATACGTTTGCGTTATGCGTTATGCGTTATGCGATATGCGTTATGCGTTATGCGTTTTGCGTTATGCGTTATGCATTTTGAGTTATGCGCCATGCGTTATGCGTTATGCGTTATGCGTTATGCGATATGCGTTGTGCGTTATGCGTTATGCGTGATCCGTTATGCGTTAAGCATTATGCGTTTTGCTGTATTCGTTATGCGTTGTGCGTTATACGTTTGCGTTATGCGTTATGCGTTATGCGTTATGCATTTTGAGTTATGCGCCATGCGTTATGCGTTATGCGTTATGCGTTATGCGATATGCGTTGTGCGTTATGCGTTATGCGTGATCCGTTATGCGTTAAGCATTATGCGTTTTGCTGTATTCGTTATGCGGTGTGCGTTATACGTTTGCGTTATGCGTTATGCGTTATGCGTTATGCATTTTCAGTTATGCGCCATGCGTTATGCGTTATGCGTTATGCGTTATGCGATATGCGTTGTGCGTTATGCGTTATGCGTTATGCGTTATGCGTTATGCGTTATGCGATATGCGTTATGCGTTATGCGTTATGCATTTTGAGTTATGCGCCATGCGTTATGCGTTATGCGTTATGCGTTATGCGATATGCGTTGTGCGTTATGCGTTATGCGTTATGCGTTATGCGTTATGCGTTATGCGTTATGCATTATGCTTTATGCGTTATGCGTTATGAGTCACACGTTATGCGTTATTCGATATGCGTTATGCGTTATGCGTTATGCGTTATGCGTTATGCGTTATGCGATATGCGTTGTGCGTTATGCGTTATGCGTTATGCGTTATGCGTTATGCGATATGCGTTGTGCGTTATGCGTTATGCGTTATGCGTTATGCGTTATGCGTTATGCGTTATGCGTTATGCGTTATGCGTTATGCGTTATGCGATATGCGTTGTGCGTTATGCGTTTTGCGTTATGCGTTATGCGTTATGCGTTATGCGTTATGCGTTATGCGTTATGGGTTATGCGTTATGTGTTATGCGATATGCGTTATGCGTTATGCGTCATGCGTTATGCGTTATGCGTTATGCGTTATGCGTTATGCGTTATGCGTTCTGCGTTATACGTTGTACGTTATGCGTTATGCGTTATGTTTTATGCAATATGCGTTATGCGTTATTCGTTATGCATTATGCGTTATGCGTTATGCGTTATGCGTTATACGGTATGCGTTATGCGTTATGCGTTATGCGTTATGCGTTATGCGTTATGCGTTATGGGTTATGCGTTATGTGTTATGCGATATGCGTTATGCGTTATGCGTCATGCGTTATGCGTTATGCGTTATGCGTTATGCGTTATGCGTTATGCGTTCTGCGTTATACGTTGTACGTTATGCGTTATGCGTTATGTTTTATGCAATATGCGTTATGCGTTATTCGTTATGCATTATGCGTTATGCGTTATGCGTTGTGCGTTATACGTTTGCGTTATGCGTTATGCGTTATGCGTTATGCATTTTGAGTTATGCGCCATGCGTTATGCGTTATGCGTTATGCGTTATGCGATATGCGTTGTGCGTTATGCGTTATGCGTGATCCGTTATGCGTTAAGCATTATGCGTTTTGCTGTATTCGTTATGCGGTGTGCGTTATACGTTTGCGTTATGCGTTATGCGTTATGCGTTATGCATTTTCAGTTATGCGCCATGCGTTATGCGTTATGCGTTATGCGTTATGCGATATGCGTTGTGCGTTATGCGTTATGCGTTATGCGTTATGCGTTATGCGTTATGCGATATGCGTTATGCGTTATGCGTTATGCATTTTGAGTTATGCGCCATGCGTTATGCGTTATGCGTTATGCGTTATGCGATATGCGTTGTGCGTTATGCGTTATGCGTTATGCGTTATGCGTTATGCGTTATGCGTTATGCATTATGCTTTATGCGTTATGCGTTATGAGTCACACGTTATGCGTTATTCGATATGCGTTATGCGTTATGCGTTATGCGTTATGCGTTATGCGATATGCGTTGTGCGTTATGCGTTATGCGTTATGCGTTATGCGTTATGCGATATGCGTTGTGCGTTATGCGTTATGCGTTATGCGTTATGCGTTATGCGTTATGCGTTATGCGTTATGCGTTATGCGTTATGCGTTATGCGATATGCGTTGTGCGTTATGCGTTTTGCGTTATGCGTTATGCGTTATGCGTTATGCGTTATGCGTTATGCGTTATGCGTTATGCGATATGCGTTGTGCGTTATGCGTTATGCGTTATGCGTTATGCGTTATGCGTTATGCGTTATGCGTTATTCGTTATGCGTTATGCGTTATGCGTTATCCGTTGTTCGTTATGCGTTGTGCGTTATACGTTTGCGTTATGTATTATGCGTTTTGCGTTATACGGTATGCGTTATGCGTTATACGTTATGCGTTATGCGTTATGCGATAAGCGTTATGCGTTATGCGTTAAGCATTATGCTTTATGCGTTATGCGTTATGAGTTACACGTTATGCGTTATTCGATATGCGTTATGCGTTATGCGTTATGCGTTATGCGTTATGCGTGATCCGTTATGCGTTAAGCATTATGCGTTTTGCTGTATTCGTTATGCGTTGTGCGTTATACGTTTGCGTTATGCGTTATGCGTTATGCGTTATGCGTTATGCATTTTGAGTTATGCGCCATGCGTTATGCGTTATGCGATATGCGTTGTGCGTTATGCGTTATGCGTTATGCGTTATGCGTTATGCGTTATGCGTTATGCGTTATGCGTTATGCGTTATGCGTTATGCGTTATGCATTTTGAGATATGCGCCATGCGTTATGCGTTATGCGTTATGCGATATGCGTTGTGCGTTATGCGTTATGCGTTATGCGTTATGCGTTATGCGTTATGCGTTATGCGTTATGCGTTATGCGTTATGCGTTATGCGTTATGCGTTATGAGTTATGCGCCATGCGTTTTGCGTTATGCGTTATGCGTTATGCGTTATGCGATATGCGTTGTGCGTTATGCGTTATGCGTTATGCGTTATGCGTTATGCGTTATGCGTTATGCGTTATGCGTTATGCGTTATGCGTTATGGGTTATGCGTTATGCGTTATGCGATATGCGTTATGCGTTATACGTTATGCTTTATGCTTTATGCGTTATGCGTTATGCGTTATGAGTGATCCGACATGCGTTATGCGTTATGCGTTATGCGTTATGCGTTATGCGTTATGCGTTATGTGTTATGCGTTATGCGTTATGCGTTATGCGTTATGCGGTATGCGTTATGTGTTATGCATTATGCGTTATGCGTTATGCCTGATCCGTAAGGCGTTATGCGTTATGCGTTATGCGTTATGCGTTATGCGTTATGCGTTATGCGTTATGCGTTATGCGTTATGCGTTATGCGTTATGCGTTATGCGTTATGTGTTATGCATTATGCGTTATGCGTTATGCCTGATCCGTTAGGCGTTATGCGTTATACGGTATGCGTTATGCGTTATGCGTTATGCGTTATGCTCTATACGTTATGCGTTATGCGTTATGCTCTATACGTTATGCGTTATGCGTTATGCGTGATCCGTTATGTGTTAGGCGATATACGTTTTGCGGTATTCGTTATGCGTTATGCGTTATGCGTTATCCGTTGTTCGTTATGCGTTGTGCGTTATACGTTTGCGTTATGCATTATGCGTTATGCGTTATACGGTATGCGTTATGCGTTATACGTTATGCGTTATGCGTTATGCGATAAGCGTTATGCGTTATGCGTTAAGCATTATGCTTTATTCGTTATGCGTTATGAGTTACACGTTATGCGTTATTCGATATGCGTTATGCGTTATGCGTTATGCGTTATGCGTTATGCGTTATGCGTTATGCGTTATGCGTGATCCGTTATGCGTTAAGCATTATGCGTTTTGCTGTATTCGTTATGCGTTGTGCGTTATACGTTTGCGTTATGCGTTATGCGTTATGCGTTATGCATTTTGAGTTATGCGCCATGCGTTATGCGTTATGCGATATGCGTTGTGCGTTATGCGTTATGCGTTATGCGTTATGCGTTATGCGTTATGCGTTATGCGTTATGCGTTATGCGTTATGCGTTATGCATTTTGAGTTATGCGCCATGCGTTATGCGTTATGCGTTATGCGTTATGCGTTATGCGTTATGCGTTATGCGTTATGCGTTATGCGTTATACGTTGTACGTTATGCGTTATGCGTTATCTTTTATGCGATATGCGTTATGCGTTATTCGTTATGCGTTGTGCGTTATGCGTTATGCGTTATGCGTTATTCGATATGCGTTATGCGTTATGCGTTATGCGTTATGCGTTATGCGTTATGCGTTATGCGTGATCCGTTATGCGTTAAGCATTATGCGTTTTGCTGTATTCGTTATGCGTTGTGCGTTATACGTTTGCGTTATGCGTTATGCGTTATGCGTTATGCATTTTGAGTTATGCGCCATGCGTTATGCGTTATGCGATATGCGTTGTGCGTTATGCGTTATGCGTTATGCGTTATGCGTTATGCGTTATGCGTTATGCGTTATGCGTTATGCGTTATGCGTTATGCATTTTGAGTTATGCGCCATGCGTTATGCGTTATGCGTTATGCGTTATGCGTTATGCGTTATGCGTTATGCGTTATGCGTTATGCGTTATGCGTTATACGTTGTACGTTATGCGTTATGCGTTATGTTTTATGCGATATGCGTTATGCGTTATTCGTTATGCATTATGCGTTATGCGTTATGGGTTATGCGTTATACGGTATGCGTTAAGCATTATGCGTTTTGCTGTATTCGTTATGCGTTGTGCGTTATACGTTTGCGTTATGCGTTATGCGTTATGCGTTATGCATTTTGAGTTATGCGCCATGCGTTATGCGTTATGCGATATGCGTTGTGCGTTATGCGTTATGCGTTATGCGTTATGCGTTATGCGTTATGCGTTATGCGTTATGCGTTATGCGTTATGCGTTATGCATTTTGAGTTATGCGCCATGCGTTATGCGTTATGCGTTATGCGTTATGCGATATGCGTTGTGCGTTATGCGTTATGCGTGATCCGTTATGCGTTAAGCATTATGCGTTTTGCTGTATTCGTTATGCGTTGTGCGTTATACGTTTGCGTTATGCGTTATGCGTTATGCGTTATGCATTTTGAGTTATGCGCCATGCGTTATGCGTTATGCGTTATGCGTTATGCGATATGCGTTGTGCGTTATGCGTTATGCGTGATCCGTTATGCGTTAAGCATTATGCGTTTTGCTGTATTCGTTATGCGGTGTGCGTTATACGTTTGCGTTATGCGTTATGCGTTATGCGTTATGCATTTTCAGTTATGCGACCTGCGTTATGCGTTATGCGTTATGCGTTATGCGATATGCGTTGTGCGTTATGCGTTATGCGTTATGCGTTATGCGTTATGCGTTATGCGATATGCGTTATGCGTTATGCGTTATGCATTTTGAGTTATGCGCCATGCGTTATGCGTTATGCGTTATGCGTTATGCGATATGCGTTGTGCGTTATGCGTTATGCGTTATGCGTTATGCGTTATGCGTTATGCGTTATGCGTTATGCATTATGCTTTATGCGTTATGCGTTATGAGTCACACGTTATGCGTTATTCGATATGCGTTATGCGTTATGCGTTATGCGTTATGCGTTATGCGTTATGCGATATGCGTTGTGCGTTATGCGTTATGCGTTATGCGTTATGCGTTATGCGATATGCGTTGTGCGTTATGCGTTATGCGTTATGCGTTATGCGTTATGCGTTATGCGTTATGCGTTATGCGTTATGCGTTATGCGTTATGCGATATGCGTTGTGCGTTATGCGTTTTGCGTTATGCGTTATGCGTTATGCGTTATGCGTTATGTGTTATGCGTTATGGGTTATGCGTTATGTGTTATGCGATATGCGTTATGCGTTATGCGTCATGCGTTATGCGTTATGCGTTATGCGTTATGCGTTATGCGTTCTGCGTTATACGTTGTACGTTATGCGTTATGCGTTATGTTTTATGCAATATGCGTTATGCGTTATTCGTTATGCATTATGCGTTATGCGTTATGCGTTATGCGTTATACGGTATGCGTTATGCGTTATGCGTTATGCGTTATGCTCTATACGTTATGCGTTATGCGTTATGCGTGATCCGTTATGTGTTAGGCGATATACGTTTTGCGGTATTCGTTCTGCGTTATGCGTTATGCGTTATCCGTTGTTCGTTATGCGTTGTGCGTTATACGTTTGCGTTATGCACTATGCGTTATGCGTTATACGGTATGCGTTATGCGTTATACGTTATGCGTTATGCGTTATGCGATAAGCGTTATGCGTTATGCGTTAAGCATTATGCTTTATGCGTTATGCGTTATGAGTTACACGTTATGCGTTATTCGATATACGTTATGCGTTATGCGTTATGCGTTATGCGTTATGCGTGATCCGTTATGCGTTAAGCATTATGCGTTTTGCTGCATTCGTTATGCGTTGTGCGTTATACGTTTGCGTTATGCGTTATGCGTTATGCGTTATGCGTTATGCATTTTGAGTTATGCGCCATGCGTTATGCGTTATGCGATATGCGTTGTGCGTTATGCGTTATGCGTTATGCGTTATGCGTTATGCGTTATGCGTTATGCGTTATGCATTTTGAGTTATGCGCCATGCGTTATGCGTTATGCGTTATGCGTTATGCGTTATGCGTTATGCGTTATGCGTTATGCGTTATGCGTTATGCGTTATGTGTTATGCATTATGCGTTATGCGTTATGCCTGATCCGTTAGGCGTTATGCGTTATACGGTATGCGTTATGCGTTATGCGTTATGCGTTATGCTCTATACGTTATGCGTTATGCGTTATGCGTGATCCGTTATGTGTTAGGCGATATACGTTTTGCGGTATTCGTTATGCGTTATGCGTTATGCGTTATCCGTTGTTCGTTATGCGTTGTGCGTTATACGTTTGCGTTATGCATTATGCGTTATGCGTTATACGGTATGCGTTATGCGTTATACGTTATGGGTTATGCATTAAGCATTATGCGTTTTGCTGTATTCGTTATGCGTTGTGCGTTATACGTTTGCGTTATGCGTTATGCGTTATGCATTTTGAGTTATGCGCCATGCGTTATGCGTTATGCGTTATGCGTTATGCGATATGCGTTGTGCGTTATGCGTTATGCGTTATGCGTTATGCGTTATTCGTTATGCGTTATGCGTTATGCGTTATCCGTTGTTCGTTATGCGTTGTGCGTTATACGTTTGCGTTATGTATTATGCGTTTTGCGTTATACGGTATGCGTTATGCGTTATACGTTATGCGTTATGCGTTATGCGATAAGCGTTATGCGTTATGCGTTAAGCATTATGCTTTATGCGTTATGCGTTATGAGTTACACGTTATGCGTTATTCGATATGCGTTATGCGTTATGCGTTATGCTTTATGCGTTATGCGTGATCCGTTATGCGTTAAGCATTATGCGTTTTGCTGTATTCGTTATGCGTTGTGCGTTATACGTTTGCGTTATGCGTTATGCGTTATGCGTTATGCGTTATGCATTTTGAGTTATGCGCCATGCGTTATGCGTTATGCGATATGCGTTGTGCGTTATGCGTTATGCGTTATGCGTTATGCGTTATGCGTTATGCGTTATGCGTTATGCGTTATGCGTTATGCGTTATGCATTTTGAGATATGCGCCATGCGTTATGCGTTATGCGTTATGCGATATGCGTTGTGCGTTATGCGTTATGCGTTATGCGTTATGCGTTATGCGTTATGCGTTATGCGTTATGCGTTATGCGTTATGAGTTATGCGCCATGCGTTTTGCGTTATGCGTTATGCGTTATGCGTTATGCGATATGCGTTGTGCGTTATGCGTTATGCGTTATGCGTTATGCGTTATGCGTTATGCGTTATGCGTTATGCGTTATGCGTTATGCGTTATGCGTTATGCGTTATGGGTTATGCGTTATGCGTTATGCGATATGCGTTATGCGTTATACGTTATGCTTTATGCTTTATGCGTTATGCGTTATGCGTTATGAGTGATCCGACATGCGTTATGCGTTATGCGTTATGCGTTATGCGTTATGCGTTATGCGTTATGTGTTATGCGTTATGCGTTATGCGTTATGCGTTATGCGGTATGCGTTATGTGTTATGCATTATGCGTTATGCGTTATGCCTGATCCGTAAGGCGTTATGCGTTATGCGTTATGCGTTATGCGTTATGCGTTATGCGTTATGCGTTATGCGTTATGCGTTATGCGTTATGTGTTATGCATTATGCGTTATGCGTTATGCCTGATCCGTTAGGCGTTATGCGTTATACGGTATGCGTTATGCGTTATGCGTTATGCGTTATGCTCTATACGTTATGCGTTATGCGTTATGCGTGATCCGTTATGTGTTAGGCGATATACGTTTTGCGGTATTCGTTATGCGTTATGCGTTATGCGTTATCCGTTGTTCGTTATGCGTTGTGCGTTATACGTTTGCGTTATGCATTATGCGTTATGCGTTATACGGTATGCGTTATGCGTTATACGTTATGCGTTATGCGTTATGCGATAAGCGTTATGCGTTATGCGTTAAGCATTATGCTTTATTCGTTATGCGTTATGAGTTACACGTTATGCGTTATTCGATATGCGTTATGCGTTATGCGTTATGCGTTATGCGTTATGCGTTATGCGTTATGCGTTATGCGTTATGCGTGATCCGTTATGGGTTAAGCATTATGCGTTTTGCTGTATTCGTTATGCGTTGTGCGTTATACGTTTGCGTTATGCGTTATGCGTTATGCGTTATGCATTTTGAGTTATGCGCCATGCGTTATGCGTTATGCGATATGCGTTGTGCGTTATGCGTTATGCGTTATGCGTTATGCGTTATGCGTTATGCGTTATGCGTTATGCGTTATGCGTTATGCATTTTGAGTTATGCGCCATGCGTTATGCGTTATGCGTTATGCGTTATGCGTTATGCGTTATGCGTTATGCGTTATGCGTTATGCGTTATGCGTTATGCGTTATACGTTGTACGTTATGCGTTATGCGTTATGTTTTATGCGATATGCGTTATGCGTTATTCGTTATGCGTTGTGCGTTATGCGTTATGCGTTATGCGTTATTCGATATGCGTTATGCGTTATGCGTTATGCGTTATGCGTTATGCGTTATGCGTTATGCGTTATGCGTGATCCGTTATGCGTTAAGCATTATGCGTTTTGCTGTATTCGTTATGCGTTGTGCGTTATACGTTTGCGTTATGCGTTATGCGTTATGCGTTATGCATTTTGAGTTATGCGCCATGCGTTATGCGTTATGCGATATGCGTTGTGCGTTATGCGTTATGCGTTATGCGTTATGCGTTATGCGTTATGCGTTATGCGTTATGCGTTATGCGTTATGCGTTATGCGTTATGCGTTATGCATTTTGAGTTATGCGCCATGCGTTATGCGTTATGCGTTATGCGTTATGCGTTATGCGTTATGCGTTATGCGTTATGCGTTATGCGTTATGCGTTATACGTTGTACGTTATGCGTTATGCGTTATGTTTTATGCGATATGCGTTATGCGTTATTCGTTATGCATTATGCGTTATGCGTTATGGGTTATGCGTTATACGGTATGCGTTATGCGTTATGCGTTATGCGTTATGCGGTATGCGTTATGTGTTATGCATTATGCGTTATGCGTTATGCCTGATCCGTAAGGCGTTATGCGTTATGCGTTATGCGTTATGCGTTATGCGTTATGCGTTATGCGTTATGCGTTATGCGTTATGCGTTATGTGTTATGCATTATGCGTTATGCGTTATGCCTGATCCGTTAGGCGTTATGCGTTATACGGTATGCGTTATGCGTTATGCGTTATGCGTTATGCTCTATACGTTATGCGTTATGCGTTATGCGTGATCCGTTATGTGTTAGGCGATATACGTTTTGCGGTATTCGTTATGCGTTATGCGTTATGCGTTATCCGTTGTTCGTTATGCGTTGTGCGTTATACGTTTGCGTTATGCATTATGCGTTATGCGTTATACGGTATGCGTTATGCGTTATACGTTATGCGTTATGCGTTATGCGATAAGCGTTATGCGTTATGCGTTAAGCATTATGCTTTATTCGTTATGCGTTATGAGTTACACGTTATGCGTTATTCGATATGCGTTATGCGTTATGCGTTATGCGTTATGCGTTATGCGTTATGCGTGATC
Organism: Lasioglossum morio; assembly: GCA_916610235.2. Classification (NCBI taxonomy): domain Eukaryota; kingdom Metazoa; phylum Arthropoda; class Insecta; order Hymenoptera; family Halictidae; genus Lasioglossum; species Lasioglossum morio. The sequence continues at coordinate 1,365,764 of CAKAJA020000459.1, read as the reverse complement.
CGTTATGGGTTAAGCATTATGCGTTTTGCTGTATTCGTTATGCGTTGTGCGTTATACGTTTGCGTTATGCGTTATGCGTTATGCGTTATGCATTTTGAGTTATGCGCCATGCGTTATGCGTTATGCGATATGCGTTGTGCGTTATGCGTTATGCGTTATGCGTTATGCGTTATGCGTTATGCGTTATGCGTTATGCGTTATGCGTTATGCATTTTGAGTTATGCGCCATGCGTTATGCGTTATGCGTTATGCGTTATGCGTTATGCGTTATGCGTTATGCGTTATGCGTTATGCGTTATACGTTGTACGTTATGCGTTATGCGTTATGTTTTATGCGATATGCGTTATGCGTTATTCGTTATGCGTTGTGCGTTATGCGTTATGCGTTATGCGTTATTCGATATGCGTTATGCGTTATGCGTTATGCGTTATGCGTTATGCGTTATGCGTTATGCGTGATCCGTTATGCGTTAAGCATTATGCGTTTTGCTGTATTCGTTATGCGTTGTGCGTTATACGTTTGCGTTATGCGTTATGCGTTATGCGTTATGCATTTTGAGTTATGCGCCATGCGTTATGCGTTATGCGATATGCGTTGTGCGTTATGCGTTATGCGTTATGCGTTATGCGTTATGCGTTATGCGTTATGCGTTATGCGTTATGCGTTATGCGTTATTCGTTATGCATTATGCGTTATGCGTTATGGGTTATGCGTTATACGGTATGCGTTATGCGTTATGCGTTATGCGTTATGCGTTATGCTCTATAAGTTATGCGTTATGCGTTATGCGTGATCCGTTATGTGTTAGGCGATATACGTTTTGCGGTATTCGTTATGCGTTATGCGTTATGCGTTATCCGTTGTTCGTTATGCGTTATGCGTTGTGCGTTATACGTTTGCGTTATGCATTATGCGTTATGCGTTATACGGTATGCGTTATGCGTTATACGTTATGCGTTATGCGTTATGCGATAAGCGTTATGCGTTATGCGTTAAGCATTATGCTTTATGCGTTATGCGTTATGAGTTACACGTTATGCGTTATTCGATATGCGTTATGCGTTATGCGTTATGCGTTATGCGTTATGCGTTATGCGTGACCCGTTATGCGTTAAGCATTATGCGTTTTGCTGTATTCGTTATGCGTTGTGCGTTATACGTTTGCGTTATGCGTTATGCGTTATGCGTTATGCATTTTGAGTTATGCGTTATGCGTTATGCGATATGCGTTGTGCGTTATGCGTTAAGCGTTATGCGTTATGCGTTATGCGTTATGCGTTATGCATTTTGAGTTATGCGCCATGCGTTATGCGTTATGCGTTATGCGTTATGCGATATGCGTTGTGCGTTATGAGTTATGCGTGATCCGTTATGCGTTAAGCATTATGCGTTTTGCTGTATTCGTTATGCGTTGTGCGTTATACGTTTGCGTTATGCGTTATGCGTTATGCGTTATGCATTTTGAGTTATGCGTTATGCGTTATGCGTTATGCGTTATGCGTTATGCGTTATGCATTTTGAGATATGCGCCATGCGTTATGCGTTATGCGTTATGCGATATGCGTTGTGCGTTATGCGTTATGCGTTATGCGTTATGCGTTATGCGTTATGCGTTATGCGTTATGCGTTATGCGTTATGCGTTATGAGTTATGCGCCATGCGTTTTGCGTTATGCGTTATGCGTTATGCGTTATGCGATATGCGTTGTGCGTTATGCGTTATGCGTTATGCGTTATGCGTTATGCGTTATGCGATATGCGTTGTGCGTTATGCGTTTTGCGTTATGCGTTATGCGTTATGCGTTATGCGTTATGCGTTATGCGTTATGCGTTATGGGTTATGCGTTATGTGTTATGCGATATGCGTTATGCGTTATGCGTCATGCGTTATGCGTTATGCGTTATGCGTTATGCGTTATGCGTTCTGCGTTATACGTTGTACGTTATGCGTTATGCGTTATGTTTTATGCAATATGCGTTATGCGTTATTCGTTATGCATTATGCGTTATGCGTTATGCGTTATGCGTTATACGGTATGCGTTATGCGTTATGCGTTATGCGTTATGCTCTATACGTTATGCGTTATGCGTTATGCGTGATCCGTTATGTGTTAGGCGATATACGTTTTGCGGTATTCGTTCTGCGTTATGCGTTATGCGTTATCCGTTGTTCGTTATGCGTTGTGCGTTATACGTTTGCGTTATGCACTATGCGTTATGCGTTATACGGTATGCGTTATGCGTTATACGTTATGCGTTATGCGTTATGCGATAAGCGTTATGCGTTATGCGTTAAGCATTATGCTTTATGCGTTATGCGTTATGAGTTACACGTTATGCGTTATTCGATATACGTTATGCGTTATGCGTTATGCGTTATGCGTTATGCGTGATCCGTTATGCGTTAAGCATTATGCGTTTTGCTGCATTCGTTATGCGTTGTGCGTTATACGTTTGCGTTATGCGTTATGCGTTATGCGTTATGCATTTTGAGTTATGCGCCATGCGTTATGCGTTATGCGATATGCGTTGTGCGTTATGCGTTATGCGTTATGCGTTATGCGTTATGCGTTATGCGTTATGCGTTATGCATTTTGAGTTATGCGCCATGCGTTATGCGTTATGCGTTATGCGTTATGCGTTATGCGTTATGCGTTATGCGTTATGCGTTATGCGTTATGCGTTATGCGTTATGCGTTATGCGTTATGTGTTATGCATTATGCGTTATGCGTTATGCCTGATCCGTTAGGCGTTATGCGTTATACGGTATGCGTTATGCGTTATGCGTTATGCGTTATGCTCTATACGTTATGCGTTATGCGTTATGCGTGATCCGTTATGTGTTAGGCGATATACGTTTTGCGGTATTCGTTATGCGTTATGCGTTATGCGTTATCCGTTGTTCGTTATGCGTTGTGCGTTATACGTTTGCGTTATGCATTATGCGTTATGCGTTATACGGTATGCGTTATGCGTTATACGTTATGGGTTATGCGTTAAGCATTATGCGTTTTGCTGTATTCGTTATGCGTTGTGCGTTATACGTTTGCGTTATGCGTTATGCGTTATGCATTTTGAGTTATGCGCCATGCGTTATGCGTTATGCGTTATGCGTTATGCGATATGCGTTGTGCGTTATGCGTTATGCGTTATGCGTTATGCGTTATGCGTTATGCGTTATGCGTTATTCGTTATGCGTTATCCGTTGTTCGTTATGCGTTGTGCGTTATACGTTTGCGTTATGTATTATGCGTTTTGCGTTATACGGTATGCGTTATGCGTTATACGTTATGCGTTATGCGTTATGCGATAAGCGTTATGCGTTATGCGTTAAGCATTATGCTTTATGCGTTATGCGTTATGAGTTACACGTTATGCGTTATTCGATATGCGTTATGCGTTATGCGTTATGCGTTATGCGTTATGCGTGATCCGTTATGCGTTAAGCATTATGCGTTTTGCTGTATTCGTTATGCGTTGTGCGTTATACGTTTGCGTTATGCGTTATGCGTTATGCGTTATGCGTTATGCATTTTGAGTTATGCGCCATGCGTTATGCGTTATGCGATATGCGTTGTGCGTTATGCGTTATGCGTTATGCGTTATGCGTTATGCGTTATGCGTTATGCGTTATGCGTTATGCGTTATGCATTTTGAGATATGCGCCATGCGTTATGCGTTATGCGTTATGCGATATGCGTTGTGCGTTATGCGTTATGCGTTATGCGTTATGCGTTATGCGTTATGCGTTATGCGTTATGCGTTATGCGTTATGAGTTATGCGCCATGCGTTTTGCGTTATGCGTTATGCGTTATGCGTTATGCGATATGCGTTGTGCATTATGCGTTATGCGTTATGCGTTATGCGTTATGCGTTATGCGTTATGCGTTATGCGTTATGCGTTATGCGTTATGCGTTATGCGTTATGCGTTATGGGTTATGCGTTATGCGTTATGCGATATGCGTTATGCGTTATACGTTATGCTTTATGCTTTATGCGTTATGCGTTATGCGTTATGAGTGATCCGACATGCGTTATGCGTTATGCGTTATGCGTTATGCGTTATGCGTTATGCGTTATGTGTTATGCGTTATGCGTTATGCGTTATGCGTTATGCGGTATGCGTTATGTGTTATGCATTATGCGTTATGCGTTATGCCTGATCCGTTAGGCGTTATGCGTTATACGGTATGCGTTATGCGTTATGCGTTATGCGTTATGCTCTATACGTTATGCGTTATGCGTTATGCGTGATCCGTTATGTGTTAGGCGATATACGTTTTGCGGTATTCGTTATGCGTTATGCGTTATGCGTTATCCGTTGTTCGTTATGCGTTGTGCGTTATACGTTTGCGTTATGCATTATGCGTTATGCGTTATACGGTATGCGTTATGCGTTATACGTTATGCGTTATGCGTTATGCGATAAGCGTTATGCGTTATGCGTTAAGCATTATGCTTTATTCGTTATGCGTTATGAGTTACACGTTATGCGTTATTCGATATGCGTTATGCGTTATGCGTTATGCGTTATGCGTTATGCGTTATGCGTTATGCGTGATCCGTTATGGGTTAAGCATTATGCGTTTTGCTGTATTCGTTATGCGTTGTGCGTTATACGTTTGCGTTATGCGTTATGCGTTATGCGTTATGCATTTTGAGTTATGCGCCATGCGTTATGCGTTATGCGATATGCGTTGTGCGTTATGCGTTATGCGTTATGCGTTATGCGTTATGCGTTATGCGTTATGCGTTATGCGTTATGCGTTATGCGTTATGCATTTTGAGTTATGCGCCATGCGTTATGCGTTATGCGTTATGCGTTATGCGTTATGCGTTATGCGTTATGCGTTATGCGTTATGCGTTATACGTTGTACGTTATGCGTTATGCGTTATGTTTTATGCGATATGCGTTATGCGTTATTCGTTATGCGTTGTGCGTTATGCGTTATGCGTTATGCGTTATTCGATATGCGTTATGCGTTATGCGTTATGCGTTATGCATTTTGAGTTATGCGCCATGCGTTATGCGTTATGCGTTATGCGTTATGCGTTATGCGTTATGCGTTATGAGTTATGCGTTATGCGTTATACGTTGTACGTTATGCGTTATGCGTTATGTTTTATGCGATATGCGTTATGCGTTATTCGTTATGCATTATGCGTTATGCGTTATGGGTTATGCGTTATACGGTATGCGTTATGCGTTATGCGTTATGCGTTATGCGTTATGCTCTATACGTTATGCGTTATGCGTTATGCGTGATCCGTTATGTGTTAGGCGATATACGTTTTGCGGTATTCGTTATGCGTTATGCGTTATGCGTTATCCGTTGTTCGTTATGCGTTATGCGTTGTGCGTTATACGTTTGCGTTATGCATTATGCGTTATGCGTTATACGGTATGCGTTATGCGTTATACGTTATGCGTTATGCGTTATGCGATAAGCGTTATGCGTTATGCGTTAAGCATTATGCTTTATGCGTTATGCGTTATGAGTTACACGTTATGCGTTATTCGATATGCGTTATGCGTTATGCGTTATGCGTTATGCGTTATGCGTTATGCGTGACCCGTTATGCGTTAAGCATTATGCGTTTTGCTGTATTCGTTATGCGTTGTGCGTTATACGTTTGCGTTATGCGTTATGCGTTATGCGTTATGCATTTTGAGTTATGCGTTATGCGTTATGCGATATGCGTTGTGCGTTATGCGTTATGCGTTATGCGTTATGCGTTATGCGTTATGCGTTATGCATTTTGAGTTATGCGCCATGCGTTATGCGTTATGCGTTATGCGTTATGCGATATGCGTTGTGCGTTATGAGTTATGCGTGATCCGTTATGCGTTAAGCATTATGCGTTTTGCTGTATTCGTTATGCGTTGTGCGTTATACGTTTGCGTTATGCGTTATGCGTTATGCGTTATGCATTTTGAGTTATTCGCCATGCGTTATGCGTTATGCATTTTGAGTTATGCGCCATGCGTTATGCGTTATGCGTTATGCGTTATGCGATATTCGTTGTGCGTTATGCGTTATGCGTTATGCGTTATGCGTTATGCGTTATGCGTTATGCGTTATGCATTATGCTTTAAGCGTTATGCGTTATGAGTCACACGTTATGCGTTATTCGATATGCGTTATGCGTTATGCGTTATGCGTTATGCGTTATGCGTTATGCGATATGCGTTGTGCGTTATGCGTTATGCGTTATGCGTTATGCGTTATGCGTTATGCGTTATGCGATATGCGTTGTGCGTTATGCGTTATGCTCTATACGTTATGCGTTATGCGTTATGCGAGATCCGTTATGTGTTAGGCGATATACGTTTTGCGGTATTCGTTATGCGTTATGCGTTATGCGTTATCCGTTGTTCGTTATGCGTTATGCGTTGTGCGTTATACGTTTGCGTTATGCATTATGCGTTATGCGTTATACGGTATGCGTTATGCGTTATAAGTTATGCGTTATGCGTTATGCGATAAGCGTTATGCGTTATGCGTTAAGCATTATGCTTTATGCGTTATGCGTTATGAGTTACACGTTATGCGTTATTCGATATGCGTTATGCGTTATGCGTTATGCGTTATGCGTAATGCGTTATGCGTTATGCGTTATGCGTGACCCGTTATGCGTTAAGCATTATGCGTTTTGCTGTATTCGTTATGCGTTGTGCGTTATACGTTTGCGTTATGCGTTATGCGTTATGCGTTATGCGTTATGCTTTTTGAGTTATGCGCCATGCGATATGCGTTGTGCGTTATGCGTTATGCGTTATGCGTTATGCGTTATGCGTTATGCGATATGCGTTATGCGTTATGCGTTATGCATTTTGAGTTATGCGCCATGCGTTATGCGTTATGCGATATGCGTTGTGCGTTATGCGTTATGCGTTATGCGTTATGCGTTATGCGATATGCGTTGTGCGTTATGCGATATGCGTTGTGCGTTATGCGTTATGCGTGATCCGTTATGCGTTAAGCATTATGCGTTTTGCTGTATTCGTTATGCGTTGTGCGTTATACGTTTGCGTTATGCGTTATGCGTTATGCGATATGCGTTGTGCGTTATGCGTTATGCGTTATGCGATATGCGTTGTGCGTTATGCGTTATGCGTTATGCGTTATGCGTTATGCGTTATGCGATATGCGTTATGCGTTATGCGTTATGCATTTTGAGTTATGCGCCATGCGTTATGCGTTATGCGTTATGCGTTATGCGTTATGCATTTTGAGTTATGCGCCATGCGTTATGCGTTATGCGTTATGCGATATGCGTTGTGCGTTATGCGTTATGCGTTATGCGTGATCCGTTATGCGTTAAGCATTGTGCGTTTTGCTGTATTCGTTATGCGTTGTGCGTTATACGTTTGCGTTATGCGTTATGCGTTATGCGTTATGCATTTTCAGTTATGCGCCATGCGTTATGCGTTATGCGTTATGCGTTATGCGTTATGCATTTTGAGTTATGCGCCATGCGTTATGCGTTATGCGTTATGCGATATGCGTTGTGCGTTATGCGTTATGCGTTATGCGATATGCGTTGTGCGTTATGCGTTATGCGTTATGCGCCATGCGTTATGCGTTATGCGTTATGCGTTATGCGTTATGCATTTTGAGTTATGCGCCATGCGTTATGCGTTATGCGTTATGCGATATGCGTTGTGCGTTATGCGTTATGCGTTATGCGATATGCGTTGTGCGTTATGCGTTATGCGTTATGCGTTATGCGTTATGCGTTATGCGTTATGCGATATGCGTTATGCGTTATGCGTTATGCATTTTGAGTTATGCGCCATGCGTTATGCGTTATGCGATATGCGTTGTGCGTTATGCGTTATGCGTTATGCGTTATGCGTTATGCGTTATGCGATATGCGTTGTGCGTTATGCGTTATGCGTGATCCGTTATGCGTTAAGCATTGTGCGTTTTGCTGTATTCGTTATGCGTTGTGCGTTATGCGTTATGCTCTATACGTTATGCGTTATGCGTTATGCGAGATCCGTTATGTGTTAGGCGATATACGTTTTGCGGTATTCGTTATGCGTTATGCGTTATGCGTTATCCGTTGTTCGTTATGCGTTATGCGTTGTGCGTTATACGTTTGCGTTATGCATTATGCGTTATGCGTTATACGGTATGCGTTATGCGTTATACGTTATGCGTTATGCGTTATGCGATAAGCGTTATGCGTTATGCGTTAAGCATTATGCTTTATGCGTTATGCGTTATGAGTTACACGTTATGCGTTATTCGATATGCGTTATGCGTTATGCGTTATGCGTTATGCGTTATGCGTTATGCGTTATGCGTGACCCGTTATGCGTTAAGCATTATGCGTTTTGCTGTATTCGTTATGCGTTGTGCGTTATACGTTTGCGTTATGCGTTATGCGTTATGCGATATGCGTTGTGCGTTATGAGTTATGCGTTATGCGTTATGCGTTATGCGTTATGCGTTATGCGATATGCGTTATGCGTTATGCGTTATGCATTTTGAGTTATGCGCCATGCGTTATGCGTTATGCGTTATGCGTTATGCGTTATGCATTTTGAGTTATGCGCCATGCGTTATGCGTTATGCGTTATGCGATATGCGTTGTGCGTTATGCGTTATGCGTTATGCGATATGCGTTGTGCGTTATGCGTTATGCGTTATGCGTTATGCGTTATGCGTTATGCGTTATGCGATATGCGTTATGCGTTATGCGTTATGCATTTTGAGTTATGCGCCATGCGTTATGCGTTATGCGATATGCGTTGTGCGTTATGCGTTATGCGTTATGCGTTATGCGTTATGCGTTATGCGATATGCGTTGTGCGTTATGCGTTATGCGTGATCCGTTATGCGTTAAGCATTGTGCGTTTTGCTGTATTCGTTATGCGTTGTGCGTTATGCGTTATGCTCTATACGTTATGCGTTATGCGTTATGCGAGATCCGTTATGTGTTAGGCGATATACGTTTTGCGGTATTCGTTATGCGTTATGCGTTATGCGTTATCCGTTGTTCGTTATGCGTTATGCGTTATGCGTGATCCGTTATGCGTTAAGCATTATGCGTTTTGCTGTATTCGTTATGCGTTGTGCGTTATACGTTTGCGTTATGCGTTATGCGTTATGCGTTATGCGTTATGCATTTTGAGTTATGCGCCATGCGTTATGCGTTATGCGATATGCGTTGTGCGTTATGCGTTATGCGTTATGCGTTATGCGTTATGCGTTATGCGTTATGCGTTATGCGTTATGCGTTATGCGTTATGCATTTTGAGATATGCGCCATGCGATATGCGTTATGCGATATGCGTTATGCGTTATGCGTTATGCATTTTGAGTTATGCGCCATGCGTTATGCGTTATGCGATATGCGTTGTGCGTTATGCGTTATGCGTTATGCGTTATGCGTTATGCGTTATGCGATATGCGTTGTGCGTTATGCGTTATGCGTTATGCGTTATGCGTTATGCGTTATGCGTTATGCGTTATGCGATATGCGTTGTGCGTTATGCGTTTTGCGTTATGCGTTATGCGTTATGCGTTATGCGTTATGCGTTATGGGTTATGCGTTATGTGTTATGCGATATACATTATGCGTTATGCGTCATGCGTTATGCGTTATGCGTTATGCGTTATGCGTTATGCGTTATGCGTTATGCGTTATGCGTTATGCGTTATGCGTTATGCGTTATGCGTTATACGTTGTACGTTATGCGTTATGCGTTATGTTTTATGCGATATGCGTTATGCGTTATTCGTTATGCATTATGCGTTATGCGTTATGCGTTACGCGTTATACGGTATGCGTTATGCGTTATGCGTTATGCGTTATGCGTTATGCTCTATACGTTATGCGTTATGCGTTATGCGTGATCCGTTATGTGTTAGGCGATATACGTTTTGCGGTATTCGTTATGCGTTATGCGTTATGCGTTATCCGTTGTTCGTTATGCGTTATGCGTTGTGCGTTATACGTTTGCGTCATGCATTATGCGTTATGCGTTATACGGTATGCGTTATGCGTTATACGTTATGCGTTATGCGTTATGCGATAAGCATTATGCGTTATGCGTTAAGCATTATGCTTTATGCGTTATGCGTTATGAGTTACACGTTATGCGTTATTCGATATGCGTTATGCGTTATGCGTTATGCGTGACCCGTTATGCGTTAAGCATTATGCGTTTTGCTGTATTCGTTATGCGTTGTGCGTTATACGTTTGCGTTATGCGTTATGCGTTATGCATTTTGAGTTATGCGCCATGCGTTATGCGTTATTCGTTATGCGTTATGCGATATGCGTTGTGCGTTGTGCGTTATGCATTATGCGTGATCCGTTATGCGTTAAGCATTATGCGTTTTGCTGTATTCGTTATGCGGTGTGCGTTATACGTTTGCGTTATGCGTTATGCGTTATGCGATATGCGTTATGCGTTATGCGTTATGCGTTTTGCGTTATGCGTTATGCATTTTGAGTTATGCGCCATGCGTTATGCGTTATGCGTTATGCGTTATGCGATATGCGTTGTGCGTTATGCGTTATGCGTGATCCGTTATGCGTTAAGCATTATGCGTTTTGCTGTATTCGTTATGCGTTGTGCGTTATACGTTTGCGTTATGCGTTTTGCGTTATGCGTTATGCATTTTGAGTTATGCGCCATGCGTTATGCGTTATGCGTTATGCGTTATGCGATATGCGTTGTGCGTTATGCGTTATGCGTGATCCGTTATGCGTTAAGCATTATGCGTTTTGCTGTATTCGTTATGCGGTGTGCGTTATACGTTTGCGTTATGCGTTATGCGTTATGCGTTATGCATTTTCAGTTATGCGCCATGCGTTATGCGTTATGCGTTATGCGTTATGCGATATGCGTTGTGCGTTATGCGTTATGCGTTATGCGTTATGCGTTATGCGTTATGCGTTATGCGATATGCGTTATGCGTTATGCGTTATGCATTTTGAGTTATGCGCCATGCGTTATGCGTTATGCGTTATGCGTTATGCGATATGCGTTATGCTTTATGCGTTATGCGTTATGAGTCACACGTTATGCGTTATTCGATATGCGTTATGCGTTATGCGTTTTGCGTTATGCGTTATGCATTTTGAGTTATGCGCCATGCGTTATGCGTTATGCGTTATGCGTTATGCGATATGCGTTGTGCGTTATGCGTTATGCGTGATCCGTTATGCGTTAAGCATTATGCGTTTTGCTGTATTCGTTATGCGGTGTGCGTTATACGTTTGCGTTATGCGTTATGCGTTATGCGTTATGCATTTTCAGTTATGCGCCATGCGTTATGCGTTATGCGTTATGCGTTATGCGATATGCGTTATGCGATATGCGTTGTGCGTTATGCGTTTTGCGTTATGCGTTATGCGTTATGCGTTATGCGTTATGCGTTATGGGTTATGCGTTATGTGTTATGCGATATGCGTTATGCGTTATGCGTCATGCGTTATGCGTTATGCGTTATGCGTTATGCGTTATGCGTTATGCGTTATGCGTTATGCGTTATGCGTTATGCGTTATGCGTTATGCGTTATGCGTTATACGTTGTACGTTATGCGTTATGCGTTATGTTTTATGCGATATGCGTTATGCGTTATTCGTTATGCATTATGCGTTATGCGTTATGCGTTACGCGTTATACGGTATGCGTTATGCGTTATGCGTTATGCGTTATGCGTTATGCTCTATACGTTATGCGTTATGCGTTATGCGTGATCCGTTATGTGTTAGGCGATATACGTTTTGCGGTATTCGTTATGCGTTATGCGTTATGCGTTATCCGTTGTTCGTTATGCGTTATGCGTTGTGCGTTATACGTTTGCGTCATGCATTATGCGTTATGCGTTATACGGTATGCGTTATGCGTTATACGTTATGCGTTATGCGTTATGCGATAAGCATTATGCGTTATGCGTTAAGCATTATGCTTTATGCGTTATGCGTTATGAGTTACACGTTATGCGTTATTCGATATGCGTTATGCGTTATGCGTTATGCGTGACCCGTTATGCGTTAAGCATTATGCGTTTTGCTGTATTCGTTATGCGTTGTGCGTTATACGTTTGCGTTATGCGTTATGCGTTATGCGTTATGCATTTTGAGTTATGCGCCATGCGTTATGCGTTATTCGTTATGCGTTATGCGATATGCGTTGTGCGTTGTGCGTTATGCATTATGCGTGATCCGTTATGCGTTAAGCATTATGCGTTTTGCTGTATTCGTTATGCGGTGTGCGTTATACGTTTGCGTTATGCGTTATGCGTTATGCGATATGCGTTATGCGTTATGCGTTATGCGTTTTGCGTTATGCGTTATGCATTTTGAGTTATGCGCCATGCGTTATGCGTTATGCGTTATGCGTTATGCGATATGCGTTGTGTGTTATGCGTTATGCGTGATCCGTTATGCGTTAAGCATTATGCGTTTTGCTGTATTCGTTATGCGTTGTGCGTTATACGTTTGCGTTATGCGTTTTGCGTTATGCGTTATGCATTTTGAGTTATGCGCCATGCGTTATGCGTTATGCGTTATGCGTTATGCGATATGCGTTGTGCGTTATGCGTTATGCGTGATCCGTTATGCGTTAAGCATTATGCGTTTTGCTGTATTCGTTATGCGGTGTGCGTTATACGTTTGCGTTATGCGTTATGCGTTATGCGTTATGCATTTTCAGTTATGCGCCATGCGTTATGCGTTATGCGTTATGCGTTATGCGATATGCGTTGTGCGTTATGCGTTATGCGTTATGCGTTATGCGTTATGCGTTATGCGATATGCGTTATGCGTTATGCGTTATGCATTTTGAGTTATGCGCCATGCGTTATGCGTTATGCGTTATGCGATATGCGTTGTGCGTTATGCGTTATGCGTGATCCGTTATGCGTTAAGCATTATGCGTTTTGCTGTATTCGTTATGCGGTGTGCGTTATACGTTTGCGTTATGCGTTATGCGTTATGCGTTATGCATTTTCAGTTATGCGCCATGCGTTATGCGTTATGCGTTATGCGTTATGCGATATGCGTTGTGCGTTATGCGTTATGCGTTATGCGTTATGCGTTATGCGTTATGCGATATGCGTTATGCGTTATGCGTTATGCATTTTGAGTTATGCGCCATGCGTTATGCGTTATGCGTTATGCGTTATGCGTTATGCATTATGCTTTATGCGTTATGCGTTATGAGTCACACGTTATGCGTTATTCGATATGCGTTATGCGTTATGCGTTATGCGTTATGCGTTATGCGATATGCGTTGTGCGTTATGCGTTTTGCGTTATGCGTTATGCGTTATGCGTTATGCGTTATGCGTTATGCGTTATGCGTTATGGGTTATGCGTTATGTGTTATGCGATATGCGTTATGCGTTATGCGTCATGCGTTATGCGTTATGCGTTATGCGTTATGCGTTATGCGTTATGCGTTATGCGTTATGCGTTATGCGTTATGCGTTATGTGTTATGCGTTATACGTTGTACGTTATGCGTTATGCGTTATGTTTTATGCAATATGCGTTATGCGTTATTCGTTATGCATTATGCGTTATGCGTTATGCGTTATGCGTTATACGGTATGCGTTATGCGTTATGCGTTATGCGTTATGCTCTATACGTTATGCGTTATGCGTTATGCGTGATCCGTTATGTGTTAGGCGATATACGTTTTGCGGTATTCGTTATGCGTTATGCGTTATGCGTTATCCGTTGTTCGTTATGCGTTGTGCGTTATACGTTTGCGTTATGCATTATGCGTTATGCGTTATACGGTATGCGTTATGCGTTATACGTTATGCGTTATGCGTTATGCGATAAGCGTTATGCGTTATGCGTTAAGCATTATGCTTTATGCGTTATGCGTTATGAGTTACACGTTATGCGTTATTCGATATGCGTTATGCGTTATGCGTTATGCGTTATGCGTTATGCGTGATCCGTTATGCGTTAAGCATTATGCGTTTTGCTGCATTCGTTATGCGTTGTGCGTTATACGTTTGCGTTATGCGTTATGCGTTATGCGTTATGCATTTTGAGTTATGCGCCATGCGTTATGCGTTATGCGATATGCGTTGTGCGTTATGCGTTATGCGTTATGCGTTATGCGTTATGCGTTATGCGTTATGCGTTATGCGTTATGCATTTTGAGTTATGCGCCATGCGTTATGCGTTATGCGTTATGCGTTATGCGTTATGCGATATGCGTTGTGCGTTATGCGTTATGCGTGATCCGTTATGCGTTAAGCATTATGCGTTTTGCTGTATTCGTTATGCGTTGTGCGTTATACCTTTGCGTTATGCGTTATGCGTTATGCATTTTGAGTTATGCGCCATGCGTTATGCGTTATGCGTTATGCGTTATGCGATATGCGTTGTGCGTTATGCGTTATGCGTTATGCGTTATGCGTTATGCGTTATGCGTTATTCGTTATGCGTTATGCGTTATGCGTTATCCGTTGTTCGTTATGCGTTGTGCGTTATACGTTTGCGTTATGTATTATGCGTTTTGCGTTATACGGTATGCGTTATGCGTTATACGTTATGCGTTATGCGTTATGCGATAAGCGTTATGCGTTATGCGTTAAGCATTATGCTTTATGCGTTATGCGTTATGAGTTACACGTTATGCGTTATTCGATATGCGTTATGCGTTATGCGTTATGCGTTATGCGTGATCCGTTATGCGTTAAGCATTATGCGTTTTGCTGTATTCGTTATGCGTTGTGCGTTATACGTTTGCGTTATGCGTTATGCGTTATGCGTTATGCGTAATGCATTTTGAGTTATGCGCCATGCGTTATGCGTTATGCGATATGCGTTGTGCGTTATGCGTTATGCGTTATGCGTTATGCGTTATGCGTTATGCGTTATGCGTTATGCGTTATGCATTTTGAGTTATGCGCCATGCGTTATGCGTTATGCGTTATGCGTTATGCGTTATGCGTTATGCGATATGCGTTGTGCGTTATGCGTTATGCGTTATGCGTTATGCGTTATGCGTTATGCGTTATGCGTTATGCGTTATGCGTTATGCGTTATGCGTTATGCGTTATGAGTTATGCGCCATGCGTTTTGCGTTATGCGTTATGCGTTATGCGTTATGCGATATGCGTTGTGCGTTATGCGTTATGCGTTATGCGTTATGCGTTATGCGTTATGCGTTATGCGTTATGCGTTATGCGTTATGCGTTATGCGTTATGCGTTATGCGTTATGCGTTATGCGTTATGCGTTATGCGTTATGCGTTATGCGTTATGCGTTATGCGTTATGCGTTATGGGTTATGCGTTATGCGTTATGCGATATGCGTTATGCGTTATACGTTATGCTTTATGCTTTATGCGTTATGCGTTATGCGTTATGAGTGATCCGACATGCGTTATGCGTTATGCGTTATGCGTTATGCGTTATGCGTTATGTGTTATGCGTTATGCGTTATGCGTTATGCGTTATGCGGTATGCGTTATGTGTTATGCATTATGCGTTATGCGTTATGCCTGATCCGTAAGGCGTTATGCGTTATGCGTTATGCGTTATGGGTTATGCGTTATGCGTTATGCGTTATGCGTTATGCGTTATGCGTTATGCGTTATGCGTTATGCGTTATGCGTTATGCGTTATGTGTTATGCATTATGCGTTATGCGTTATGCCTGATCCGTTAGGCGTTATGCGTTATACGGTATGCGTTATGCGTTATGCGTTATGCGTTATGCTCTATACGTTATGCGTTATGCGTTATGCGTGATCCGTTATGTGTTAGGCGATATACGTTTTGCGGTATTCGTTATGCGTTATGCGTTATGCGTTATCCGTTGTTCGTTATGCGTTGTGCGTTATACGTTTGCGTTATGCATTATGCGTTATGCGTTATACGGTATGCGTTATGCGTTATACGTTATGCGTTATGCGTTATGCGATAAGCGTTATGCGTTTTGCGTTAAGCATTATGCTTTATGCGTTATGCGTTATGAGTTACACGTTATGCGTTATTCGATATGCGTTATGCGTTATGCGTTATGCGTTATGCGTGATCCGTTATGCGTTAAGCATTATGCGTTTTGCTGTATTCGTTATGCGTTGTGCGTTATACGTTTGCGTTATGCGTTATGCGTTATGCGTTATGCATTTTGAGTTATGCGCCATGCGTTATGCGTTATGCGATATGCGTTGTGCGTTATGCGTTATGCGTTATGCGTTATGCGTTATGCGTTATGCGTTATGCGTTATGCGTTATGCGTTATGCATTTTGAGTTATGCGCCATGCGTTATGCGTTATGCGTTATGCGTTATGCGTTATGCGTTATGCGTTATGCGTTATGCGTTATACGTTGTACGTTATGCGTTATGCGTTATGTTTTATGCGATATGCGTTATGCGTTATTCGTTATGCATTATGCGTTATGCGTTATGGGTTATGCGTTATACGGTATGCGTTATGCGTTATGCGTTATGCGTTATGCGTTATGCTCTATACGTTATGCGTTATGCGTTATGCGTGATCCGTTATGTGTTAGGCGATATACGTTTTGCGGTATTCGTTATGCGTTATGCGTTATGCGATATGCGTTGTGCGTTATGCGTTATGCGTTATGCGTTATGCGTTATGCGTTATGCGTTATGCGTTATTCGTTATGCGTTATGCGTTATGCGTTATCCGTTGTTCGTTATGCGTTGTGCGTTATACGTTTGCGTTATGTATTATGCGTTTTGCGTTATACGGTATGCGTTATGCGTTATTCGTTATGCGTTATGCGTTATGCGATAAGCGTTATGCGTTATGCGTTAAGCATTATGCTTTATGCGTTATACGTTATGAGTTACACGTTATGCGTTATTCGATATGCGTTATGCGTTATGCGTTATGCGTTATGCGTTATGCGTGATCCGTTATGCGTTAAGCATTATGCGTTTTGCTGTATTCGTTATGCGTTGTGCGTTATACGTTTGCGTTATGCGTTATGCGTTATGCGTTATGCGTTATGCATTTTGAGTTATGCGCCATGCGTTATGCGTTATGCGATATGCGTTGTGCGTTATGCGTTATGCGTTATGCGTTATGCGTTATGCGTTATGCGTTATGCATTTTGAGTTATGCGCCATGCGTTATGCGTTATGCGTTATGCGTTATGCGTTATGCGATATGCGTTGTGCGTTATGCGTTATGCGTTATGCGTTATGCGTTATGCGTTATGCGTTATGCGTTATGCGTTATGCGTTATGCGTTATGAGTTATGCGCCATGCGTTTTGCGTTATGCGTTATGCGTTATGCGATATGCGTTGTGCGTTATGCGTTATGCGTTATGCGTTATGCGTTATGCGTTATGCGTTATGCGTTATGCGTTATGCGTTATGCGTTATGCGTTATGCGTTATGCGTTATGCGTTATGGGTTATGCGTTATGCGTTATGCGATATGCGTTATGCGTTATACGTTATGCTTTATGCTTTATGCGTTATGCGTTATGCGTTATGAGTGATCCGACATGCGTTATGCGTTATGCGTTATGCGTTATGCGTTATGCGTTATGCGTTAAGTGTTATGCGTTATGCGTTATGCGTTATGCGTTATGCGGTATGCGTTATGTGTTATGCATTATGCGTTATGCGTTATGCCTGATCCGTAAGGCGTTATGCGTTATGCGTTATGCGTTATGGGTTATGCGTTATGCGTTATGCGTTATGCGTTATGCGTTATGCGTTATGCGTTATGCGTTATGCGTTATGCGTTATGCGTTATGCGTTATGCGTTATGCGTTATGCGTTATGCGTTATGCGTTATGTGTTATGCATTATGCGTTATGCGTTATGCCTGATCCGTTAGGCGTTATGCGTTATACGGTATGCGTTATGCGTTATGCGTTATGCGTTATGCTCTATACGTTATGCGTTATGCGTTATGCGTGATCCGTTATGTGTTAGGCGATATACGTTTTGCGGTATTCGTTATGCGTTATGCGTTATGCGTTATCCGTTGTTCGTTATGCGTTGTGCGTTATACGTTTGCGTTATGCATTATGCGTTATGCGTTATACGGTATGCGTTATGTGTTATACGTTATGCGTTATGCGTTATGCGATAAGCGTTATGCGTTATGCGTTAAGCATTATGCTTTATGCGTTATGCGTTATGAGTTACACGTTATGCGTTATTCGATATGCGTTATGCGTTATGCGTTATGCGTTATGCGTTATGCGTTATGCGTGATCCGTTATGCGTTAAGCATTATGCGTTTTGCTGTATTCGTTATGCGTTGTGCGTTATACGTTTGCGTTATGCGTTATGCGTTATGCGTTATGCATTTTGAGTTATGCGCCATGCGTTATGCGTTATGCGATATGCGTTGTGCGTTATGCGTTATGCGTTATGCGTTATGCGTTATGCGTTATGCGTTATGCGTTATGCATTTTGAGTTATGCGCCTTGCGTTATGCGTTATGCGTTATGCGTTATGCGTTATGCGTTATGCGTTATGCGTTATACGTTGTACGTTATGCGTTATGCGTTATGTTTTATGCGATATGCGTTATGCGTTATTCGTTATGCATTATGCGTTATGCGTTATGGGTTATGCGTTATACGGTATGCGTTATGCGTTATGCGTTATGCGTTATGCGTTATGCTCTATACGTTATGCGTTATGCGTTATGCGTGATCCGTTATGTGTTAGGCGATATACGTTTTGCGGTATTCGTTATGCGTTATGCGTTATGCGTTATCCGTTGTTCGTTATGCGTTATGCGTTGTGCGTTATACGTTTGCGTTATGCATTATGCGTTATGCGTTATGCGTTATACGGTATGCGTTATGCGTTATACGTTATGCGTTATGCGTTATGTGATAAGCGTTATGCGTTATGCGTTAAGCATTATGCTTTATGCGTTATGCGTTAAGCATTATGCTTTATGCGTTATGCGTTATGAGTTACACGTTATGCGTTATTCGATATGCGTTATGCGTTATGCGTTATGCGTTATGCGTTATGCGTGACCCGTTATGCGTTAAGCATTATGCGTTTTGCTGTATTCGTTATGCGTTGTGCGTTATACGTTTGCGTTATGCGTTATGCGTTATGCATTTTGAGTTATGCGTTATGCGTTATGCGATATGCGTTGTGCGTTATGCGTTATGCGTTATGCGTTATGCGTTATGCGTTATGCGTTATGCGTTATGCGTTATGCGTTATGCGTTATGCATTTTGAGTTATGCGCCATGCGTTATGCGTTATACGTTATGCGTTATGCGATATGCGTTGTGCGTTATGAGTTATGCGTGATCCGTTATGCGTTAAGCATTATGCGTTTTGCTGTATTCGTTATGCGTTGTGCGTTATACGTTTGCGTTATGCGTTATGCGTTATGCGTTATGCATTTTGAGTTATGCGCCATGCGTTATGCGTTATGCATTTTGAGTTATGCGCCATGCGTTATGCGTTATGCGTTATGCGTTATGCGATATTCGTTGTGCGTTATGCGTTATGCGTTATGCGTTATGCGTTATGCGTTATGCGTTATGCATTGTGCTTTAAGCGTTATGCGTTATGAGTCACACGTTATGCGTTATTCGATATGCGTTATGCGTTATGCGTTATGCGTTATGCGTTATGCGTTATGCGATATGCGTTGTGCGTTATGCGTTATGCGTTATGCGTTATGCGTTATGCGTTATGCGTTATGCGATATGCGTTGTGCGTTATGCGTTATGCGTTATGCGTTATGCGTTATGCGTTATGCGTTATGCGTTATGCGTTATGCGTTATGCGTTATGCGTTATGCGTTATGCGATATGCGTTGTGCGTTATGCGTTTTGCGTTATGCGTTATGCGTTATGCGTTATGCGTTATGCGTTATGCGTTATGCGTTATGGGTTATGCGTTATGTGTTATGCGATATGCGTTATGCGTTATGCGTCATGCGTTATGCGTTATGCGTTATGCGTTATGCGTTATGCGTTATGCGTTATGCGTTATGCGTTATACGTTGTACGTTATGCGTTATGCGTTATGTTTTATGCGATATGCGTTATGCGTTATTCGTTATGCATTATGCGTTATGCGTTATGCGTTACGCGTTATACGGTATGCGTTATGCGTTATGCGTTATGCGTTATGCGTTATGCGTTATGCTCTATACGTTATGCGTTATGCGTTATGCGTGATCCGTTATGTGTTAGGCGATATACGTTTTGCGGTATTCGTTATGCGTTATGCGTTATGCGTTATCCGTTGTTCGTTATGCGTTATGCGTTGTGCGTTATACGTTTGCGTTATGCATTATGCGTTATGCGTTATACGGTATGCGTTATGCGTTATACGTTATGCGTTATGCGATAAGCATTATGCGTTATGCGTTAAGCATTATGCTTTATGCGTTATGCGTTATGAGTTACACGTTATGCGTTATTCGATATGCGTTATGCGTTATGCGTTATGCGTTATGCGTTATGCGTGACCCGTTATGCGTTAAGCATTATGCGTTTTGCTGTATTCGTTATGCGTTGTGCGTTATACGTTTGCGTTATGCGTTATGCGTTATGCGATATGCGTTGTGCGTTATGCGTTATGCGTGATCCGTTATGCGTTAAGCATTATGCGTTTTGCTGTATTCGTTATGCGTTGAGCGTTATACGTTTGCGTTATGCGTTATGCGTTATGCGTTATGCATTTTGAGTTATGCGCCATGCGTTATGCGTTATGCGTTATGCGTTATGCGATATGCGTTGTGCGTTATGCGTTATGCGTGAACCGTTATGCGTTAAGCATTATGCGTTTTGCTGTATTCGTTATGCGGTGTGCGTTATACGTTTGCGTTATGCGTTATGCGTTATGCGTTATGCATTTTCAGTTATGCGCCATGCGTTATGCGTGATCCGTTATGCGTTATGCGATATTCGTTGTGCGTTATGCGTTATGCGTTATGCGTTATGCGTTATGCGTTATGCATTATGCTTTAAGCGTTATGCGTTATGAGTCACACGTTATGCGTTATTCGATATGCGTTATGCGTTATGCGTTATGCGTTATGCGTTATGCGTTATGCGATATGCGTTGTGCGTTATGCGTTATGCGTTATGCGTTATGCGTTATGCGTTATGCGATATGCGTTGTGCGTTATGCGTTATGCGTTATGCGTTATGCGTTATGCGTTATGCGTTATGCGTTATGCGTTATGCGATATGCGTTGTGCGTTATGCGTTTTGCGTTATGCGTTATGCGTTATGCGTTATGCGTTATGCGTTATGCGTTATGGGTTATGCGTTATGTGTTATGCGATATGCGTTATGCGTTATGCGTCATGCGTTATGCGTTATGCGTTATGCGTTATGCGTTATGCGTTATGCGTTATGCGTTATACGTTGTACGTTATGCGTTATGCGTTATGTTTTATGCGATATGCGTTATGCGTTATTCGTTATGCATTATGCGTTATGCGTTATGCGTTACGCGTTATACGGTATGCGTTATGCGTTATGCGTTATGCGTTATGCGTTATGCTCTATACGTTATGCGTTATGCGTTATGCGTGATCCGTTATGTGTTAGGCGATATACGTTTTGCGGTATACGTTATGCGTTATGCGTTATGCGTTATCCGTTGTTCGTTATGCGTTATGCGTTGTGCGTTATACGTTTGCGTTATGCATTATGCGTTATGCGTTATACGGTATGCGTTATGCGTTATACGTTATGCGTTATGCGTTATGCGATAAGCGTTATGCGTTATACGTTAAGCATTATGCTTTATGCGTTATGCGTTATGAGTTACACGTTATGCGTTATTCGATATGCGTTATGCGTTATGCGTTATGCGTTATGCATTTTGAGTTATGCGCCATGCGTTATGCGTTATGCGTTATGCGTTATGCGATATGCGTTGTGCGTTATGCGTTATGCGTGAACCGTTATGCGTTAAGCATTATGCGTTTTGCTGTATTCGTTATGCGGTGTGCGTTATACGTTTGCGTTATGCGTTATGCGTTATGCGTTATGCATTTTCAGTTATGCGCCATGCGTTATGCGTTATGCGTTATGCGTTATGCGATATTCGTTGTGCGTTATGCGTTATGCGTTATGCGTTATGCGTTATGCGTGATCCGTTATGCGTTAAGCATTATGCGTTTTGCTGTATTCGTTATGCGTTGTGCGTTATACGTTTGCGTTATGCGTTATGCGTTATGCGTTATGCGTTATGCGTGATCCGTTATGCGTTAAGCATTATGCGTTTTGCTGTATTCGTTATGCGTTGTGCGTTATACGTTTGCGTTATGCGTTATGCGTTATGCGTTATGCGTTATGCATTTTGAGTTATGCGCCATGCGTTATGCGTTATGCGATATGCGTTGTGCGTTATGCGTTATGCGTTATGCGTTATGCGTTATGCGTTATGCGTTATGCGTTATGCATTTTGAGTTATGCGCCATGCGTTATGCGTTATGCGTTATGCGTTATGCGTTATGCGATATGCGTTGTGCGTTATGCGTTATGCGTGATCCGTTATGCGTTAAGCATTATGCGTTTTGCTGTATTCGTTATGCGTTGTGCGTTATACGTTTGCGTTATGCGTTATGCGTTATGCGATATGCGTTGTGCGTTATGCGTTATGCGTGATCCGTTATGCGTTAAGCATTATGCGTTTTGCTGTATTCGTTATGCGTTGTGCGTTATACGTTTGCGTTATGCGTTATGCGTTATGCGTTATGCATTTTGAGTTATGCGCCATGCGTTATGCGTTATGCGTTATGCGTTATACGTTTGCGTTATGCATTATGCGTTATGCGTTATGCGGTATGCGTTATGCGTTATGCGTCATGCGTTATGCGTTATGCGTTATGCGTTATGCGTTATGCGTTATGCGTTATGCGTTATGCGTTATGCGTTATGCGTTATGCGTTATACGGTATGCGTTATGCGTTATGCGTTATGCGTTATGCTCTATACGTTATGCGTTATGCGTTATGCGTAATCCGTTATGTGTTAGGCGATATACGTTTTGCGGTATTCGTTATGCGTTATGCGTTATGCGTTATCCGTTGTTCGTTATGCGTTATGCGTTGTGCGTTATACGTTTGCGTTATGCATTATGCGTTATGCGTTATGCGGTATGCGTTATGCGTTATACGTCATGCGTTATGCGTTATGCGATAAGCGTTATGCGTTATGCGTTAAGCATTATGCTTTATGCGTTATGCGTTATGAGTTACACGTTATGCGTTATTCGATATGCGTTATGCGTTATGCGTTATGCGTTATGCGTTATGCGTTATGCGTTATGCGTGATCCGTTATGCGTTAAGCATTATGCGTTTTGCTGTATTCGTTATGCGTTGTGCGTTATACGTTTGCGTTATGCGTTATGCGTTATGCGTTATGCGTTATGCATTTTGAGTTATGCGCCATGCGTTATGCGTTATGCGATATGCGTTGTGCGTTATGCGTTATGCGTTATGCGTTATGCGTTATGCGTTATGCGTTATGCGTTATGCGTTATGCGTTATGCGTTATGCGTTATGCATTTTGAGTTATGCGCCATGCGTTTTGCGTTATGCGTTATGCGTTATGCGTTATGCGATATGCGTTGTGCGTTATGCGTTGTGCGTTATGCGTTATGCGTTATGCGTTATGCGTTATGCGTTATGCGTTATGCGTTATGCGTTATGCGTTATGCGTTATGCGTTATGCGTTATGCGTTATGCGTTATGCGTTATGCGTTATGCGTTATGCGTTATGCGTTATGGGTTATGCGTTATGCGTTATGCGATATGCGTTATGCGTTATACGTTATGCTTTATGCTTTATGCGTTATGCGTTATGCGTTATGCGTTATGCGTTATACGGTATGCGTTATGCGTTATGCGTTATGCGTTATGCTCTATACGTTATGCGTTATGCGTTATGCGTGATCCGTTATGTGTTAGGCGATATACGTTTTGCGGTATTCGTTATGCGTTATGCGTTATGCGTTATCCGTTGTTCGTTATGCGTTGTGCGTTATACGTTTGCGTTATGCATTATGCGTTATGCGTTATACGGTATGCGTTATGCGTTATACGTTATGCGTTATGCGTTATGCGATAAGCGTTATGCGTTATGCGTTAAGCATTATGCTTTATGCGTTATGCGTTATGAGTTACACATTATGCGTTATTCGATATGCGTTATGCGTTATGCGTTATGCGTTATGCGTTATGCGTGATCCGTTATGCGTTAAGCATTATGCGTTTTGCTGTATTCGTTATGCGTTGTGCGTTATACGTTTGCGTTATGCGTTATGCGTTATGCGTTATGCGTTATGCATTTTGAGTTATGCGCCATGCGTTATGCGTTATGCGATATGCGTTGTGCGTTATGCGTTATGCGTTATGCGCTATGCGTTATGTGTTATGCGTTATGCGTTATGCGTTATGCATTTTGAGTTATGCGCCATGCGTTATGCGTTATGCGTTATGCGTTATGCGATATGCGTTGTGCGTTATGCGTTATGCGTTATGCGTTATGCGTTATGCGTTATGCGTTATGCGTTATGCGTCATGCGTTATGCGTTATGCGTTATGCGTTATGCGTTATGCGTTATGCGTTATGCGTTATACGGTATGCGTTATGCGTTATGCGTTATGCGTTATGCTCTATACGTTATGCGTTATGCGTTATGCGTGATCCGTTATGTGTTAGGCGATATACGTTTTGCGGTATTCGTTATGCGTTATGCGTTATGCGTTATGCGTTATGCGTTATGCGTTATGCGTTATACGTTTGCGTTATGCATTATGCGTTATGCGTTATACGGTATGCGTTATGCGTTATACGTTATGCGTTATGCGTTATGCGATAAGCGTTATGCGTTATGCGTTAAGCATTATGCTTTATGCGTTATGCGTTATGAGTTACACATTATGCGTTATTCGATATGCGTTATGCGTTATGCGTTATGCGTTATGCGTTATGCGTGATCCGTTATGCGTTAAGCATTATGCGTTTTGCTGTATTCGTTATGCGTTGTGCGTTATACGTTTGCGTTATGCGTTATGCGTTATGCGTTATGCATTTTGAGTTATGCGCCATGCGTTATGCGTTATGCGATATGCGTTGTGCGTTATGCGTTATGCGTTATGCGCTATGCGTTATGTGTTATGCGTTATGCGTTATGCGTTATGCATTTTGAGTTATGCGCCATGCGTTATGCGTTATGCGTTATGCGTTATGCGATATGCGTTGTGCGTTATGCGTTATGCGTTATGCGTTATGCGTTATGCGTTATGCGTTATGCGTTATGCGTCATGCGTTATGCGTTATGCGTTATGCGTTATGCGTTATGCGTTATGCGTTATGCGTTATACGGTATGCGTTATGCGTTATGCGTTAAACGTTATGCTCTATACGTTATGCGTTATGCGTTATGCGTGATCCGTTATGTGTTAGGCGATATACGTTTTGCGGTATTCGTTATGCGTTATGCGTTATGCGTTATGCGTTATGCGTTATGCGTTATGCGTTATGCGTTATGCGTTATGCGTTATGCGTTATGCGTTATGCGTTATGCGTTATGCGTTATGCGTTATGGGTTATGCGTTATGCGTTATGCGATATGCGTTATGCGTTATACGTTATGCTTTATGCTTTATGCGTTATGCGTTATGCGTTATGCGTTATACGGTATGCGTTATGCGTTATGCGTTATGCGTTATGTTCTATACGTTATGCGTTATGCGTTATGCGTGATCCGTTATGTGTTAGGCGATATACGTTTTGCGGTATTCGTTATGCGTTATGCGTTATGCGTTATCCGTTGTTCGTTATGCGTTGTGCGTTATACGTTTGCGTTATGCATTATGCGTTATGCGTTATACGGTATGCGTTATGCGTTATACGTTATGCGTTATGCGTTATGCGATAAGCGTTATGCGTTATGCGTTAAGCATTATGCTTTATGCGTTATGCGTTATGAGTTACACGTTATGCGTTATTCGATATGCGTTATGCGTTATGCGTTATGCGTTATGCGTTATGCGTGATCCGTTATGCGTTAAGCATTATGCGTTTTGCTGTATTCGTTATGCGTTGTGCGTTATACGTTTGCGTTATGCGTTATGCGTTATGCGTTATGCGTTATGCGTCATGCGTTATGCGTTATGTGTTATGCGTTATGCGTTATGCGTTATGCGTTATGCGTTATGCGTTATGCGTTTTGCTGTATTCGTTATGCGTTGTGCGTTATACGTTTGCGTTATGCGTTATGCGTTATGCGTTATGCGTTATGCATTTTGAGTTATGCGCCATGCGTTATGCGTTATGCGATATGCGTTGTGCGTTATGCGTTATGCGTTATGCGCTATGCGTTATACGGTATGCGTTATGCGTTATGCGTTATGCGTTATGCTCTATACGTTATGCGTTATGCGTTATGCGTGATCCGTTATGTGTTAGGCGATATACGTTTTGCGGTATTCGTTATGCGTTATGCGTTATCCGTTGTTCGTTATGCGTTGTGCGTTATACGTTTGCGTTATGCATTATGCGTTATGCGTTATACGGTATGCGTTATGCGTTATACGTTATGCGTTATGCGTTATGCGATAAGCGTTATGCGTTATGCGTTAAGCATTATGCTTTATGCGTTATGCGTTATGAGTTACACATTATGCGTTATTCGATATGCGTTATGCGTTATGCGTTATGCGTTATGCGTTATGCGTGATCCGTTATGCGTTAAGCATTATGCGTTTTGCTGTATTCGTTATGCGTTGTGCGTTATACGTTTGCGTTATGCGTTATGCGTTATGCGTTATGCGTTATGCATTTTGAGTTATGCGCCATGCGTTATGCGTTATGCGATATGCGTTGTGCGTTATGCGTTATGCGTTATGCGCTATGCGTTATGTGTTATGCGTTATGCGTTATGCGTTATGCATTTTGAGTTATGCGCCATGCGTTATGCGTTATGCGTTATGCGTTATGCGATATGCGTTGTGCGTTATGCGTTATGCGTTATGCGTTATGCGTTATGCGTTATGCGTTATGCGTTATGCGTCATGCGTTATGCGTTATGCGTTATGCGTTATGCGTTATGCGTTATGCGTTATGAGTGATCCGACATGCGTTATGCGTTATGCGTTATGCGTTATGCGTTATGCGTTATGTGTTATGCGTTATGCGTTATGCGTTATGCGTTATGCGTTATGCGGTATGCGTTATGTGTTATGCATTATGCGTTATGCGTTATGCCTGATCCGTAAAGCGTTATGCGTTATGCGTTATGCGTTATGCGTTATGCGTTATGCGTTATGCTCTATACGTTATGCGTTATGCGTTATGCGTGATCCGTTATGTGTTAGGCGATATACGTTTTGCGGTATTCGTTATGCGTTATGCGTTATGCGTTATCCGTTGTTCGTTATGTGTTGTGCGTTATACGTTTGCGTTATGCATTATGCGTTATGCGTTATACGGTATGCGTTATGCGTTATACGTTAGGCGTTATGCGTTATGCGATAAGCGTTATGCGTTATGCGTTAAGCATTATGCTTTATGCGTTATGCGTTATGAGTTACACGTTATGCGTTATTCGATATGCGTTATGCGTTATGCGTTATGCGTTATGCGTTATGCGTTATGCGTTATGCGTGATCCGTTATACGTTAAGCATTATGCGTTTTGCTGTATTCGTTATGCGTTGTGCGTTATACGTTTGCGTTATGCGTTATGCGTTATGCATTTTGAGTTATGCGCCATGCGTTTTGCGTTATGCGATATGCGTTGTGCGTTATGCGTTATGCGTTATGCGTTATGCGTTATGCGTTATGCGTTATGCGTTATGCGTTATGCATTTTGAGTTATGCGCCATGCGTTATGCGTTATGCGTTATGCGTTATGCGATATGCGTTATGCGTTATGCGTTATGCGTTGTGCGTTATGCGTTATGCGTTATGCGTTATGCGTTATGCGTCATGCGTTATGCGTTATGCGTTATGCGTTATGCGTTATGCGTTATGCGTTATGCGTTATGCGTTATGCGTTATGCGTTATGCGTTATGCATTTTGAGGTATGCGCCATGCGTTATGCGTTATGCGTTATGCGTTATGCGATATGCGTTGTGCGTTATGCGTTATGCGATATGCGTTGTGCGTTATGCGTTATGCGTTATGCGTTATGCGTTATGCGTTATGCGTTATGCGTTATGCGTTATGCGTTATGCGTTATGCGTTATGCGTTATGCCTTATGCATTTTGAGTTATGCGCCATGCGTTTTGCGTTATGCGTTATGCGTTATGCGATATGCGTTGTGCGTTGTGCGTTATGCGTTATGCGATATGCGTTGTGCGTTATGCGTTATGCGTTATGCGTTATGCGTTATGCGTTATGCGTTATGCGTTATGCGTTATGCGTTATGCGTTATGCGTTATGCGATATGCGTTGTGCGTTAAGCATTATGCGTTTTGCTGTATTCGTTATGCGTTGTGCGTTATACGTTTGCGTTATGCGTTATGCGTTATGCGTTATGCATTTTGAGTTATGCGCCATGCGTTATGCGTTATGCGATATGCGTTGTGCGTTATGCGTTATGCGTTATGCGTTATGCGTTATGCGTTATGCGTTATGCTCTATACGTTATGCGTTATGCGTGATCCGTTATGTGTTAGGCGATATACGTTTTGCGGTATTCGTTATGCGTTATGCGTTATGCGTTATCCGTTGTTCGTTATGCGTTATGCGTTGTGCGTTATACGTTTGCGTTATGCATTATGCGTTATGCGTTATGCGGTATGCGTTATGCGTTATGCGTGATCCGTTATGCGTTAAGCATTATGCGTTATGCGTTATGCGTTATGCGTTATGCGTTATGCATTTTGAGTTATGCGCCATGCGTTTTGCGTTATGGTCCATGCGTTATGCGTTATGCGTTATGCGTTATGCGATATGCGTTGTGCGTTATGCGTTATGCGTGATCCGTTATGCGTTAAGCATTATGCGTTTTGCTGTATTCGTTATGCGTTGTGCGTTATACGTTTGCGTTATGCGTTATGCGTTATGCGTTATGCATTTTGAGTTATGCGCCATGCGTTATGCGTTATGCGTTATGCGATATGCGTTGTGCGTTATGCGTTATGCGTTATGCGTTATGCGTTATGCGTTATGCGTTATGCGTTATGCGTCATGCGTTATGCGTTATGCGTTATGCGTTATGCGTTATGCGTTATGCGTTATGCGTTATACGGTATGCGTTATGCGTTATGCGTTATGCGTTATGCTCTATACGTTATGCGTTATGCGTTATGCGTGATCCGTTATGTGTTAGGCGATATACGTTTTGCGGTATTCGTTATGCGTTATGCGTTATGCGTTATCCGTTGTTCGTTATGCGTTATGCGTTGTGCGTTATACGTTTGCGTTATGCATTATGCGTTATGCGTTATGCGGTATGCTTTATGCGTTATACGTCATGCGTTATGCGTTATGCGATAAGCGTTATGCGTTATGCGTTAAGCATTATGCTTTATGCGTTATGCGTTATGAGTTACACGTTATGCGTTATTCGATATGCGTTATGCGTTATGCGTTATGCGTTATGCGTTATGCGTTATGCGTGATCCGTTATGCGTTAAGCATTATGCGTTTTGCTGTATTCGTTATGCGTTGTGCGTTATACGTTTGCGTTATGCGTTATGCGTTATGCATTTTGAGTTATGCACCATGCGTTATGCGTTATGCGACATGCGTTGTGCGTTATGCGTTATGCGTTATGCGTTATGCATTTTGAGTTATGCGCCATGCGTTATGCGTTATGCGATATGCGTTGTGCGTTATGCGTTATGCGGTATGCGTTATGCGTTATACGTTATGCGTTATGCGTTATGCGATAAGCGTTATGCGTTATGCGTTATGCGTTATGCATTTTGAGTTATGCGCAATGCGTTATGCGTTATGCGATATGCGTTGTGCGTTATGCGTTATGCGTTATGCGTTATGCGTTATGCGTTATGCGTTATGCGTTATGCATTTTGAGTTATGCGCCATGCGTTATGCGTTATGCGTTATGCGTTATGCGATATGCGTTGTGCGTTATGCGTTATGCGTGATCCGTTATGCGTTAAGCATTATGCGTTTTGCTGTATTCGTTATGCGTTGTGCGTTATACGTTTGCGTTATGCGTTATGCGTTATGCATTTTGAGTTACGCGCCATGCGTTATGCGTTATGCGTTATGCGTTATGCGATATGCGTTGTGCGTTATGCGTTATGCGTTATGCGTTATGCGTTATGCGTTATGCGTTATGCGTTATGCGTTATGCGTTATGCGTTATGCGTTATGCGTTATGCATTTTGAGGTATGCGCCATGCGTTATGCGTTATGCGTTATGCGTTATGCGATATGCGTTGTGCGTTATGCGTTATGCGATATGCGTTGTGCGTTATGCGTTATGCGTTATGCGTTATGCGTTATGCGTTATGCGTTATGCGTTATGCGTTATGCGTTATGCGTTATGCGTTATGCGTTATGCGTTATGCGTTATGCGTTATGCGTTATGCGTTATGCGTTATGCGTTATGCGTTATGCGTTATGCGTTATGCGTTATGCGTTATGCGTTATGCGTTATGCGTTATGCGATATGCGTTGTGCGTTAAGCATTATGCGTTTTGCTGTATTCGTTATGCGTTGTGCGTTATACGTTTGCGTTATGCGTTATGCGTTATGCGTTATGCATTTTGAGTTATGCGCCATGCGTTATGCGTTATGCGATATGCGTTATGCGTTATGGGTTATGCGTTATACGGTATGCGTTATGCGTTATGCGTTATGTTTTATGCGATATGCGTTATGCGTTATTCGTTATGCGTTATGCGTTATGCATTTTGAGTTATGCGCCATGCGTTATGCGTTATGCGATATGCGTTGTGCGTTATGCGTTATGCGTTATGCGTTATGCGTTATGCGTTATGCGTTATGCGTTATGCATTTTGAGTTATGCGCCATGCGTTATGCGTTATGCGTTATGCGTTATGCGATAAGCGTTATGCGTTATGCGTTAAGCATTATGCTTTATGCGTTATGGGTTATGAGTTACACGTTATGCATTATTCGATATGCGTTATGCGTTATGCGTTATGCGTTATGCGTTATGCGTGATCCGTTATGCGTTAAGCATTATGCGTTATGCGTTATACGGTATGCGTTATGCGTTATACGTTATGCGTTATGCGTTATGCGATAAGCGTTATGCGTTATGCGTTAAGCATTATGCTTTATGCGTTATGCGTTATGAGTTACACGTTATGCGTTATTCGATATGCGTTATGCGTTATGCGTTATGCGTTATGCGTTATGCGTTATGCGTTATGCGTTATGCGTTATGCGTTATGCGTGATCCGTTATGCGTTAAGCATTATGCGTTTTGCTGTATTCGTTATGCGTTGTGCGTTATACGTTTGCGTTATGCGTTATGCGTTATGCGTTATGCATTTTGAGTTATGCGCCATGCGTTATGCGTTATGCGATATGCGTTGTGCGTTATGCGTTATGCGTTATGCGTTATGCGTTATGCGTTATGCGTTATGCGTTATGCGTTATGCGTTATGCATTTTGAGTTATGCGCCATGCGTTATGCGTTATGCGTTATGCGTTATGCGTTATGCGTTATGCGTTATGCGTTATGCGTTATACGTTGTACGTTATGCGTTATGCGTTATGTTTTATGCGATATGCGTTATGCGTTATTCGTTATGCATTATGCGTTATGCGTTATGGGTTATGCGTTATACGGTATGCGTTATGCGTTATGCGTTATGCGTTATGCGTTATGCGTTATGCATTTTGAGTTATGCGCCATGCGTTATGCGTTATGCGATATGCGTTGTGCGTTATGCGTTATGCGTTATGCGTTATGCGTTATGCTCTATACGTTATGCGTTATGCGTTATGCGTGATCCGTTATGTGTTAGGCGATATACGTTTTGCGGTATTCGTTATGCGTTATGCGTTATGCGATATGCGTTGTGCGTTATGCGTTATGCGTTATGCGTTATGCGTTATGCGTTATTCGTTATGCGTTATGCGTTATGCGTTATCCGTTGTTCGTTATGCGTGGTGCGTTATACGTTTGCGTTATGTATTATGCGTTTTGCGTTATACGGTATGCGTTATGCGTTATACGTTATGCGTTATGCGTTATGCGATAAGCGTTATGCGTTATGCGTTAAGCATTATGCTTTATGCGTTATGCGTTATGAGTTACACGTTATGCGTTATTCGATATGCGTTATGCGTTATGCGTTATGCGTTATGCGTTATGCGTGATCCGTTATGCGTTAAGCATTATGCGTTTTGCTGTATTCGTTATGCGTTGTGCGTTATACGTTTGCGTTATGCGTTATGCGTTATGCGTTATGCATTTTGAGTTATGCGCCATGCGTTATGCGTTATGCGATATGCGTTGTGCGTTATGCGTTATGCGTTATGCGTTATGCGTTATGCGTTATGCGTTATGCGTTATGCGTTATGCATTTTGAGTTATGCGCCATGCGTTATGCGTTATGCGTTATGCGTTATGCGTTATGCGATATGCGTTGTGCGTTATGCGTTATGCGTTATGCGTTATGCGTTATGCGTTATGCGTTATGCGTTATGAGTTATGCGCCATGCGTCTTGCGTTATGCGTTATGCGTTATGCGTTATGCGTTATGCGTTATGCGTTATGCGTTATGCGTTATGTTTTATGCGATATGCGTTATGCGTTATTCGTTATGCATTATGCGTTATGCGTTATGGGTTATGCGTTATACGGTATGCGTTATGCGTTATGCGTTATGCGTTATGCGTTATGCTCTATACGTTATGCGTTATGCGTTATGCGTGATCCGTTATGTGTTAGCCGATATACGTTTTGCGGTATTCGTTATGCGTTATGCGTTATGCGTTATCCGTTGTTCGTTATGCGTTATGCGTTGTGCGTTATACGTTTGCGTTATGCATTATGCGTTATGCGTTATGCGTTATACGGTATGCGTTATGCGTTATACGTTATGCGTTATGCGTTATGTGATAAGCGTTATGCGTTATGCGTTAAGCATTATGCTTTATGCGTTATGCGTTATGAGTTACACGTTATGCGTTATTCGATATGCGTTATGCGTTATGCGTTATGCGTTATGCGTTATGCGTTATGCGTGACCCGTTATGCGTTAAGCATTATGCGTTTTGCTGTATTCGTTATGCGTTGTGCGTTATACGTTTGCGTTATGCGTTATGCGTTATGCGTTATGCATTTTGAGTTATGCGTTATGCGTTATGCGATATGCGTTGTGCGTTATGCGTTATGCGTTATGCGTTATGCGTTATGCGTTATGCGTTATGCGTTATGCGTTATGCATTTTGAGTTATGCGCCATGCGTTATGCGTTATACGTTATGCGTTATGCGATATGCGTTGTGCGTTATGAGTTATGCGTGATCCGTTATGCGTTAAGCATTATGCGTTTTGCTGTATTCGTTATGCGTTGTGCGTTATACGTTTGCGTTATGCGTTATGCGTTATGCGTTATGCATTTTGAGTTATGCGCCATGCGTTATGCGTTATGCATTTTGAGTTATGCGCCATGCGTTATGCGTTATGCGTTATGCGTTATGCGATATTCGTTGTGCGTTATGCGTTATGCGTTATGCGTTATGCGTTATGCGTTATGCGTTATGCGTTATGCGTTATGCGTTATGCATTATGCTTTAAGCGTTATGCGTTATGAGTCACACGTTATGCGTTATTCGATATGCGTTATGCGTTATGCGTTATGCGTTATGCGTTATGCGTTATGCGATATGCGTTGTGCGTTATGCGTTATGCGTTATGCGTTATGCGTTATGCGTTATGCGATATGCGTTGTGCGTTATGCGTTATGCGTTATGCGTTATGCGTTATGCGTTATGCGTTATGCGTTATGCGTTATGCGTTATGCGTTATGCGTTATGCGTTATGCGATATGCGTTGTGCGTTATGCGTTTTGCGTTATGCGTTATGCGTTATGCGTTATGCGTTATGCGTTATGCGTTATGGGTTATGCGTTATGTGTTATGCGATATGCGTTATGCGTTATGCGTCATGCGTTATGCGTTATGCGTTATGCGTTATGCGTTATGCGTTATGCGTTATGCGTTATGCGTTATACGTTGTACGTTATGCGTTATGCGTTATGCGTTATGCGTTATGCTCTATACGTTATGCGTTATGCGTTATGCGTGATCCGTTATGTGTTAGGCGATATACGTTTTGCGGTATTCGTTATGCGTTATGCGTTATGCGTTATCCGTTGTTCGTTATGCGTTATGCGTTGTGCGTTATACGTTTGCGTTATGCATTATGCGTTATGCGTTATGCGTTATACGGTATGCGTTATGCGTTATACGTTATGCGTTATGCGTTATGTGATAAGCGTTATGCGTTATGCGTTAAGCATTATGCTTTATGCGTTATGCGTTATGAGTTACACGTTATGCGTTATTCGATATGCGTTATGCGTTATGCGTTATGCGTTATGCGTTATGCGTTATGCGTGACCCGTTATGCGTTAAGCATTATGCGTTTTGCTGTATTCGTTATGCGTTGTGCGTTATACGTTTGCGTTATGCGTTATGCGTTATGCGTTATGCATTTTGAGTTATGCGTTATGCGTTATGCGATATGCGTTGTGCGTTATGCGTTATGCGTTATGCGTTATGCGTTATGCGTTATGCGTTATGCATTTTGAGTTATGCGCCATGCGTTATGCGTTATACGTTGTGCGTTATGCGATATGCGTTGTGCGTTATGAGTTATGCGTGATCCGTTATGCGTTAAGCATTATGCGTTTTGCTGTATTCGTTATGCGTTGTGCGTTATACGTTTGCGTTATGCGTTATGCGTTATGCGTTATCCGTTGTTCGTTATGCGTGGTGCGTTATACGTTTGCGTTATGTATTATGCGTTTTGCGTTATACGGTATGCGTTATGCGTTATACGTTATGCGTTATGCGTTATGCGATAAGCGTTATGCGTTATGCGTTAAGCATTATGCTTTATGCGTTATGCGTTATGAGTTACACGTTATGCGTTATTCGATATGCGTTATGCGTTGTGCGTTATGCGTTATGCGTTATGCGTTATGCGTTATGCGTTATGCGTTATGCGTTATGCGTTATGCGATATGCGTTGTGCGTTATGCGTTATGCGTTATGCGTTATGCGTTATGCGTTATGCGTTATGCGTTATGCGTTATGCGTTATGCGTTATGCGTTATGCGTTATGCGTTATGCGATATGCGTTGTGCGTTATGCGTTTTGCGTTATGCGTTATGCGTTATGCGTTATGCGTTATGCGTTATGCGTTATGGGTTATGCGTTATGTGTTATGCGATATGCGTTATGCGTTATGCGTCATGCGTTATGCGTTATGCGTTATGCGTTATGCGTTATGCGTTATGCGTTATGCGTTATACGTTGTACGTTATGCGTTATGCGTTATGTTTTATGCGATATGCGTTATGCGTTATTCGTTATGCATTATGCGTTATGCGTTATGCGTTACGCGTTATACGTTATGCGTTATGCGTTATGCGTTATGCGTTATGCGTTATGCTCTATACGTTATGCGTTATGCGTTATGCGTGATCCGTTATGTGTTAGGCGATATACGTTTTGCGGTATTCGTTATGCGTTATGCGTTATGCGTTATCCGTTGTTCGTTATGCGTTATGCGTTGTGCGTTATACGTTTGCGTTATGCATTATGCGTTATGCGTTATACGGTATGCGTTATGCGTTATACGTTATGCGTTATGCGATAAGCATTATGCGTTATGCGTTAAGCATTATGCTTTATGCGTTATGCGTTATGAGTTACACGTTATGCGTTATTCGATATGCGTTATGCGTTATGCGTTATGCGTTATGCGTTATGCGTTATGCGTGACCCGTTATGCGTTAAGCATTATGCGTTTTGCTGTATTCGTTATGCGTTGTGCGTTATACGTTTGCGTTATGCGTTATGCGTTATGCGATATGCGTTGTGCGTTATGCGTTATGCGTGATCCGTTATGCGTTAAGCATTATGCGTTTTGCTGTATTCGTTATGCGTTGTGCGTTATACGTTTGCGTTATGCGTTATGCGTTATGCGTTATGCATTTTGAGTTATGCGCCATGCGTTATGCGTTATGCGTTATGCGTTATGCGATATGCGTTGTGCGTTATGCGTTATGCGTGAACCGTTATGCGTTAAGCATTATGCGTTTTGCTGTATTCGTTATGCGGTGTGCGTTATACGTTTGCGTTATGCGTTATGCGTTATGCGTTATGCGTTATGCATTTTCAGTTATGCGCCATGCGTTATGCGTTATGCGTTATGCGTTATGCGATATTCGTTGTGCGTTATGCGTTATGCGTTATGCGTTATGCGTTATGCGTTATGCATTTTGAGTTATGCGCCATGCGTTATGCGTTATGCGTTATGCGTTATGCGTTATGCGTTATGCGTTATGCGTTATGCGTTATGCGTTATACGTTGTACGTTATGCGTTATGCGTTATGTTTTATGCGATATGCGTTATGCGTTATTCGTTATGCATTATGCGTTATGCGTTATGGGTTATGCGTTATACGGTATGCGTTATGCGTTATGCGTTATGCGTTATGCGTTATGCGTTATGCTCTATACGTTATGCGTTATGCGTTATGCGTGATCCGTTATGTGTTAGGCGATATACGTTTTGCGGTATTCGTTATGCGTTATGCGTTATGCGATATGCGTTGTGCGTTATGCGTTATGCGTTATGCGTTATGCGTTATGCGTTATGCGTTATGCGTTATGCGTTATTCGTTATGCGTTATGCGTTATGCGTTATCCGTTGTTCGTTATGCGTGGTGCGTTATACGTTTGCGTTATGTATTATGCGTTTTGCGTTATACGGTATGCGTTATGCGTTATACGTTATGCGTTATGCGTTATGCGATAAGCGTTATGCGTTATGCGTTAAGCATTATGCTTTATGCGTTATGCGTTATGAGTTACACGTTATGCGTTATTCGATATGCGTTATGCGTTATGCGTTATGCGTTATGCGTTATGCGTTATGCGTGATCCGTTATGCGTTAAGCATTATGCGTTTTGCTGTATTCGTTATGCGTTGTGCGTTATACGTTTGCGTTATGCGTTATGCGTTATGCATTTTGAGTTATGCGCCATGCGTTATGCGTTATGCGATATGCGTTGTGCGTTATGCGTTATGCGTTATGCGTTATGCGTTATGCGTTATGCGTTATGCATTTTGAGTTATGCGCCATGCGTTATGCGTTATGCGTTATGCGTTATGCGTTATGCGATATGCGTTGTGCGTTATGCGTTATGCGTTATGCGTTATGCGTTATGCGTTATGCGTTATGCGTTATGCGTTATGCGTTATGAGTTATGCGCCATGCGTTTTGCGTTATGCGTTATGCGTTATGCGTTATGCGATATGCGTTGTGCGTTATGCGTTATGCGTTATGCGTTATGCGTTATGCGTTATGCGTTATGCGTTATGCGTTATGCGTTATGCGTTATGCGTTATGCGTTATGCGTTATGCGTTATGCGTTATGCGTTATGGGTTATGCGTTATGCGTTATGCGATATGCGTTATGCGTTATACGTTATGCTTTATGCTTTATGCGTTATGCGTTATGCGTTATGAGTGATCCGACATGCGTTATGCGTTATGCGTTATGCGTTATGCGTTATGCGTTATGCGTTATGTGTTATGCGTTATGCGTTATGCGTTATGCGTTATGCGGTATGCGTTATGTGTTATGCATTATGCGTTATGCGTTATGCCTGATCCGTAAGGCGTTATGCGTTATGCGTTATGCGTTATGGGTTATGCGTTATGCGTTATGCGTTATGCGTTATGCGTTATGCGTTATGCGTTATGCGTTATGCGTTATGCGTTATGCGTTATGCGTTATGCGTTATGCGTTATGCGTTATGCGTTATGTGTTATGCATTATGCGTTATGCGTTATGCCTGATCCGTTAGGCGTTATGCGTTATACGGTATGCGTTATGCGTTATGCGTTATGCGTTATGCTCTATACGTTATGCGTTATGCGTTATGCGTGATCCGTTATGTGTTAGGCGATATACGTTTTGCGGTATTCGTTATGCGTTATGCGTTATGCGTTATCCGTTGTTCGTTATGCGTTGTGCGTTATACGTTTGCGTTATGCATTATGCGTTATGCGTTATACGGTATGCGTTATGCGTTATACGTTATGCGTTATGCGTTATGCGATAAGCGTTATGCGTTATGCGTTATACGTTGTACGTTATGCGTTATGCGTTATGCGTTATGCGTTATGCGTTATGCGTGATCCGTTATGCGTTAAGCATTATGCGTTATGCGTTATGCGTTATGCGTTATGCGTTATGCGTTATACGTTGTACGTTATGCGTTATGCGTTATGCGTTATGCGTTATGCGTTATGCGTGATCCGTTATGCGTTAAGCATTATGCGTTTTGCTGTATTCGTTATGCGTTGTGCGTTATACGTTTGCGTTATGCGTTATGCGTTATGCGTTATGCATTTTGAGTTATGCGCCATGCGTTATGCGTTATGCGATATGCGTTGTGCGTTATGCGTTATGCGTTATGCGTTATGCGTTATGCGTTATGCGTTATGCGTTATGCGTTATGCATTTTGAGTTATGCGCCATGCGTTATGCGTTATGCGTTATGCGTTATGCGTTATGCGTTATGCGTTATGCGTTATACGTTGTACGTTATGCGTTATGCGTTATGTTTTATGCGATATGCGTTATGCGTTATTCGTTATGCATTATGCGTTATGCGTTATGGGTTATGCGTTATACGGTATGCGTTATGCGTTATGCGTTATGCGTTATGCGTTATGCTCTATACGTTATGCGTTATGCGTTATGCGTGATCCGTTATGTGTTAGGCGATATACGTTTTGCGGTATTCGTTATGCGTTATGCGTTATGCGATATGCGTTGTGCGTTATGCGTTATGCGTTATGCGTTATGCGTTATGCGTTATGCGTTATGCGTTATGCGTTATGCGTTATTCGTTATGCGTTATGCGTTATGCGTTATCCGTTGTTCGTTATGCGTGGTGCGTTATACGTTTGCGTTATGTATTATGCGTTTTGCGTTATACGGTATGCGTTATGCGTTATACGTTATGCGTTATGCGTTATGCGATAAGCGTTATGCGTTATGCGTTAAGCATTATGCTTTATGCGTTATGCGTTATGAGTTACACGTTATGCGTTATTCGATATGCGTTATGCGTTATGCGTTATGCGTGATCCGTTATGCGTTAAGCATTATGCGTTTTGCTGTATTCGTTATGCGTTGTGCGTTATACGTTTGCGTTATGCGTTATGCGTTATGCGTTATGCGTTATGCATTTTGAGTTATGCGCCATGCGTTATGCGTTATGCGATATGCGTTGTGCGTTATGCGTTATGCGTTATGCGTTATGCGTTATGCGTTATGCGTTATGCGTTATGCGTTATGCATTTTGAGTTATGCGCCATGCGTTATGCGTTATGCGTTATGCGTTATGCGTTATGCGATATGCGTTGTGCGTTATGCGTTATGCGTTATGCGTTATGCGTTATGCGTTATGCGTTATGCGTTATGCGTTATGAGTTATGCGCCATGCGTTTTGCGTTATGCGTTATGCGTTATGCGTTATGCGATATGCGTTGTGCGTTATGCGTTATGCGTTATGCGTTATGCGTTATGCGTTATGCGTTATGCGTTATGCGTTATGCGTTATGAGTTATGCGCCATGCGTTTTGCGTTATGCGTTATGCGTTATGTGTTATGCATTATGCGTTATGCGTTATGCCTGATCCGTTAGGCGTTATGCGTTATACGGTATGCGTTATGCGTTATGCGTTATGCGTTATGCTCTATACGTTATGCGTTATGCGTTATGCGTGATCCGTTATGTGTTAGGCGATATACGTTTTGCGGTATTCGTTATGCGTTATGCGTTATGCGTTATCCGTTGTTCGTTATGCGTTGTGCGTTATACGTTTGCGTTATGCATTATGCGTTATGCGTTATACGGTATGCGTTATGCGTTATACGTTATGCGTTATGCGTTATGCGATAAGCGTTATGCGTTATGCGTTATACGTTGTACGTTATGCGTTATGCGTTATGCGTTATGCGTTATCCGTTAT
The DNA here is from genome assembly GCA_916610235.2 of Lasioglossum morio. Taxonomy (NCBI): domain Eukaryota; kingdom Metazoa; phylum Arthropoda; class Insecta; order Hymenoptera; family Halictidae; genus Lasioglossum; species Lasioglossum morio. The sequence goes on along the minus strand of CAKAJA020000459.1, from coordinate 1,325,567 downwards.
GCGTGATCCGTTATGCGTTAAGCATTATGCGTTATGCGTTATGCGTTATGCGTTATGCGTTATGCGTTATACGTTGTACGTTATGCGTTATGCGTTATGCGTTATGCGTTATGCGTTATGCGTGATCCGTTATGCGTTAAGCATTATGCGTTTTGCTGTATTCGTTATGCGTTGTGCGTTATACGTTTGCGTTATGCGTTATGCGTTATGCGTTATGCATTTTGAGTTATGCGCCATGCGTTATGCGTTATGCGATATGCGTTGTGCGTTATGCGTTATGCGTTACGCGTTATGCGTTATGCGTTATGCGTTATGCGTTATGCGTTATGCATTTTGAGTTATGCGCCATGCGTTATGCGTTATGCGTTATGCGTTATGCGTTATGCGTTATGCGTTATGCGTTATACGTTGTACGTTATGCGTTATGCGTTATGTTTTATGCGATATGCGTTATGCGTTATTCGTTATGCATTATGCGTTATGCGTTATGGGTTATGCGTTAAACGGTATGCGTTATGCGTTATGCGTTATGCGTTATGCGTTATGCTCTATACGTTATGCGTTATGCGTTATGCGTGATCCGTTATGTGTTAGGCGATATACGTTTTGCGGTATTCGTTATGCGTTATGCGTTATGCGATATGCGTTGTGCGTTATGCGTTATGCGTTATGCGTTATGCGTTATGCGTTATGCGTTATGCGTTATTCGTTATGCGTTATGCGTTATGCGTTATCCGTTGTTCGTTATGCGTGGTGCGTTATACGTTTGCGTTATGTATTATGCGTTTTGCGTTATACGGTATGCGTTATGCGTTATACGTTATGCGTTATGCGTTATGCGATAAGCGTTATGCGTTATGCGTTAAGCATTATGCTTTATGCGTTATGCGTTATGAGTTACACGTTATGCGTTATTCGATATGCGTTATGCGTTATGCGTTATGCGTGATCCGTTATGCGTTAAGCATTATGCGTTTTGCTGTATTCGTTATGCGTTGTGCGTTATACGTTTGCGTTATGCGTTATGCGTTATGCGTTATGCATTTTGAGTTATGCGCCATGCGTTATGCGTTATGCGATATGCGTTGTGCGTTATGCGTTATGCGTTATGCGTTATGCGTTATGCGTTATGCGTTATGCGTTATGCATTTTGAGTTATGCGCCATGCGTTATGCGTTATGCGTTATGCGTTATGCGTTATGCGATATGCGTTGTGCGTTATGCGTTATGCGTTATGCGTTATGCGTTATGCGTTATGCGTTATGCGTTATGCGTTATGCGTTATGAGTTATGCGCCATGCGTTTTGCGTTATGCGTTATGCGTTATGCGTTATGCGTTATGCGATATGCGTTGTGCGTTATGCGTTATGCGTTATGCGTTATGCGTTATGCGTTATGCGTTATGCGTTATGCGTTATGCGTTATGCGTTATGCGTTATGCGTTATGCGTTATGCGTTATGGGTTATGCGTTATGCGTTATGCGATATGCGTTATGCGTTATACGTTATGCTTTATGCTTTATGCGTTATGCGTTATGCGTTATGAGTGATCCGACATGCGTTATGCGTTATGCGTTATGCGTTATGCGTTATGCGTTATGTGTTATGCGTTATGCGTTATGCGTTATGCGTTATGCGGTATGCGTTATGTGTTATGCATTATGCGTTATGCGTTATGCCTGATCCGTAAGGCGTTATGCGTTATGCGTTATGCGTTATGGGTTATGCGTTATGCGTTATGCGTTATGCGTTATGCGTTATGCGTTATGCGTTATGCGTTATGCGTTATGCGTTATGCGTTATGCGTTATGCGTTATGCGTTATGTGTTATGCATTATGCGTTATGCGTTATGCCTGATCCGTTAGGCGTTATGCGTTATACGGTATGCGTTATGCGTTATGCGTTATGCGTTATGCTCTATACGTTATGCGTTATGCGTTATGCGTGATCCGTTATGTGTTAGGCGATATACGTTTTGCGGTATTCGTTATGCGTTATGCGTTATGCGTTATCCGTTGTTCGTTATGCGTTGTGCGTTATACGTTTGCGTTATGCATTATGCGTTATGCGTTATACGGTATGCGTTATGCGTTATACGTTATGCGTTATGCGTTATGCGATAAGCGTTATGCGTTATGCGTTAAGCATTATGCTTTATGCGTTATGCGTTATGAGTTACACGTTATGCGTTATTCGATATGCGTTATGCGTTATGCGTTATGCGTTATGCGTTATGCGTTATGCGTTATGCGTTATGCGTTATGCGTGATACGTTATGCGTTAAGCATTATGCGTTTTGCTGTATTCGTTATGCGTTGTGCGTTATACGTTTGCGTTATGCGTTATGCGTTATGCGTTATGCATTTTGAGTTATGCGCCATGCGTTATGCGTTATGCGATATGCGTTGTGCGTTATGCGTTATGCGTTATGCGTTATGCGTTATGCGTTATGCGTTATGCGTTATGCGTTATGCATTTTGAGTTATGCGCCATGCGTTATGCGTTATGCGTTATGCGTTATGCGTTATGCGTTATGCGTTATGCGTTATGCGTTATACGTTGTACGTTATGCGTTATGCGTTATGTTTTATGCGATATGCGTTATGCGTTATTCGTTATGCATTATGCGTTATGCGTTATGGGTTATGCGTTATACGGTATGCGTTATGCGTTATGCGTTATGCGTTATGCGTTATGCTCTATACGTTATGCGTTATGCGTTATGCGTGATCCGTTATGTGTTAGGCGATATACGTTTTGCGGTATTCGTTATGCGTTATGCGTTATGCGTTATCCGTTGTTCGTTATGCGTTATGCGTTGTGCGTTATACGTTTGCGTTATGCATTATGCGTTATGCGTTATGCGTTATACGGTATGCGTTATGCGTTATACGTTATGCGTTATGCGTTATGTGATAAGCGTTATGCGTTATGCGTTAAGCATTATGCTTTATGCGTTATGCGTTATGAGTTACACGTTATGCGTTATTCGATATGCGTTATGCGTTATGCGTTATGCGTTAGGCGTGATCCGTTATGCGTTAAGCATTATGCGTTTTGCTGTATTCGTTATGCGTTGTGCGTTATACGTTTGCGTTATGCGTTATGCGTTATGCGTTATGCATTTTGAGTTATGCGCCATGCGTTATGCGTTATGCGATATGCGTTGTGCGTTATGCGTTATGCGTTATGCGTTATGCGTTATGCGTTATGCGTTATGCGTTATGCGTTATGCATTTTGAGTTATGCGCCATGCGTTATGCGTTATGCGTTATGCGTTATGCGATATGCGTTGTGCGTTATGCGTTATGCGTGATCCGTTATGCGTTAAGCATTATGCGTTTTGCTGTATTCGTTATGCGTTGTGCGTTATACGTTTGCGTTATGCGTTATGCGTTATGCATTTTGAGTTACGCGCCATGCGTTATGCGTTATGCGTTATGCGTTATGCGATATGCGTTGTGCGTTATGCGTTATGCGATATGCGTTGTGCGTTATGCGTTATGCGTTATGCGTTATGCGTTATGCGTTATGCGTTATGCGTTATGCGTTATGCGTTATGCCTTATGCATTTTGAGTTATGCGCCATGCGTTTTGCGTTATGCGTTATGCGTTATGCGATATGCGTTGTGCGTTGTGCGTTATGCGTTATGCGTTATGCGTTATGCGTTATGCGTTATGCGTTATGCGTTATGCGTTATGCGTTATGCGTTATGCGTTATGCGTTATGCGATATGCGTTGTGCGTTATGCGTTATGCGTTATGCGTTATGCGTTATGCGTTATGCTCTATACGTTATGCGTTATGCGTTATGCGTGATCCGTTATGTGTTAGGCGATATACGTTTTGCGGTATTCGTTATGCGTTATGCGTTATCCGTTGTTCGTTATGCGTTATGCGTTGTGCGTTATACGTTTGCGTTATGCATTATGCGTTATGCGTTATGCGGTATGCGTTATGCGTTATGCGTCATGCGTTATGCGTTATGCGTTATGCGTTATGCGTTATGCGTTATGCGTTATGCGTTATGCGTTATGCGTTATGCGTTATGCGTTATGCGTTATACGGTATGCGTTATGCGTTATGCGTTATGCGTTATGCTCTATACGTTATGCGTTATGCGTTATGCGTAATCCGTTATGTGTTAGGCGATATACGTTTTGCGGTATTCGTTATGCGTTATGCGTTATGCGTTATCCGTTGTTCGTTATGCGTTATGCGTTGTGCGTTATACGTTTGCGTTATGCATTATGCGTTATGCGTTATGCGGTATGCGTTATGCGTTATACGTCATGCGTTATGCGTTATGCGATAAGCGTTATGCGTTATGCGTTAAGCATTATGCTTTATGCGTTATGCGTTATGAGTTACACGTTATGCGTTATTCGATATGCGTTATGCGTTATGCGTTATGCGTTATGCGTTATGCGTTATGCGTTATGCGTGATCCGTTATGCGTTAAGCATTATGCGTTTTGCTGTATTCGTTATGCGTTGTGCGTTATACGTTTGCGTTATGCGTTATGCGTTATGCGTTATGCGTTATGCATTTTGAGTTATGCGCCATGCGTTATGCGTTATGCGATATGCGTTGTGCGTTATGCGTTATGCGTTATGCGTTATGCGTTATGCGTTATGCGTTAAGCATTATGCGTTTTGCTGTATTCGTTATGCGTTGTGCGTTATACGTTTGCGTTATGCGTTATGCGTTATGCATTTTGAGTTATGCGCCATGCGTTTTGCGTTATGCGGTATGCGTTATGCGTTATGCGATATGCGTTGTGCGTTATGCGTTATGCGTTATGCGTTATGCGTTATGCGTTATGCGTTATGCGTTATGCGTTATGCGTTAGGCGTTATACGTTTGCGTTATGCGTTATGCGTTATGCGTTATGCTTTATGCATTTTGAGTTATGCGCCATGCGTTATGCGTTATGCGTTATGCGTTATGCGATATGCGTTGTGCGTTATGCGTTATGCGTGATCCGTTATGCGTTAAGCATTATGCGTTTTGCTGTATTCGTTATGCGTTGTGCGTTATGCGTTATGCGTTATGCGTTGTGCGTTGTGCGTTATGCGTTATGCGTTATGGGTTATGGGTTATGCGTTATGCGTTATGCGTTATGCATTTTGCGTTATGCGTTATGCGTTATGCGTTATGCGTTATGCGTTATGCGTTATGCGCTATGCGTTATGCTTTATGCGTTATGCGTTATGCGTTATACGGTATGAGTTATGCGTTATGCGTTATGCGTTATGCGTTATGCGTTCTGTGTTGTGCGTTGTGCGTTATGCGTTATGCGTTATGCGTTATGCGATATGCATATGCGTTATGCGTTATGCGTTATGCGTTATGCGTTATGCGTTATGCGTTATGCGTTATGCGTTATGCGTCATGCGTTATGCGTTATGCGTTATGCGTTATGCGTTAGGCGTTATACGTTTGCGTTATGCGTTATGCGTTATGCGTTATGCTTTATGCGTTATGCGTTATGTGTTATGCTTTTTGCGTTATGCGTTATGCGTTATGCGTTATGCGTTATGCGTTATGCGTTATGCGTTATGCGTTATGCGTTATGCGTTATGCGTTATGGGTTATGCGTTATGCGTTATGCGTTATGCGTTATGCGTTATGCGTTATACGGTTTGAGTTATGCGTTATGCGTTATACGTTATGCGTTATGCGTTATGCGTTATGCGTTATGCGTTATGCGTTATACGTTATTGGTTTATGCGTTATGCGTTATGCGTTATGCGTTATGCGTTATGCGTTATGCGTTTTGCGTTATGCGTTATGGGTTATGTTTTATGCGTTATGCGTTATGCGTTATGCGTTATGCGTTATGCGTTATGCGTTATGCGTTATGCGTTATGCGTTATGCGTTATGCGTTTTGCGTTATGCGTTATGCGTTATGCGTTATGCGTTATGCGTTATGGGTTATGTATTATGCGTTATGCGTTATGCGTTGTGCGTTATGCGTTGCTCGTTATGCGTTATGCGTTGGGCGTTATACGTTTGCGTTATGCGTTATGCGTTATGCTTTATGCGTTATGCGTTATGCGTTATGCGTTATGCGTTATGCGTTATGCGTTATGCGTTATGCGTTATGCGTTATGCTTTATGCGTTATGCGTTATGCGTTATACGGTATGAGTTATGCGTTATGCGTTATGCGTTATGCGTTATGCGTTATGCGTTCTGTGTTGTGCGTTGTGCGTTATGCGTTATGCGTTATGTGTTATGCTTTTTGCGTTATGCGTTATGCGTTATGCGTTATGCGTTATGCGTTATGCGTTATGCGTTATGCGTTATGCGTTATGCGTTATGCGTTATGCGTTATGCGTTATACGGTTTGAGTTATGCGTTATGCGTTATACGTTATGCGTTATGCGTTATGCGTTATGCGTTATGCGTTATGCGTTATACGTTATTGGTTTATGCGTTATGCGTTATGCGTTATGCGTTATGCGTTATGCGTTTTGCGTTATGCGTTATGGGTTATGTTTTATGCGTTATGCGTTATGCGTTATGCGTTATGCGTTATGCGTTATGCGTTATGCGTTATGCGTTATGCGTTATGCGTTATGCGTTTTGCGTTATACGTTATGCGTTGTGCGTTATGCGTTGTTCGTTATGCGTTATGCGTTGGGCGTTATACGTTTGCGTTATGCGTTATGCGTTATGCTTTATGCGTTATGCGTTATGCGTTATGCGTTATGCATTTTACGTTATGCGCCATGCGTTATGCGTTATGCGTTATGAGTTATGCGTTATGCGTTATGCGTTATGCGTTATGCGTTATGCGTTATGCGTTATGCGTTATACGGTTTGAGTTATGCGTTATGCGTTATACGTTATGCGTTATGCGTTATGCGTTATGCGTTATGCGTTATGCGTTATGCGTTATACGTTATTGGTTTATGCGTTATGCGTTATGCGTTATTCGTTATGCATTATGCGTTATGCGTTATGCGTTATGGGTTATGTTTTATGCGTTATGCGTTATGCGTTATGCGTTATGCATTTTGCGTTATGCGTTATGCGTTATGCGTTATGCGTTATGCGTTATGCGTTATGCGATATGCATATGCGTTATGCGTTATGCGTTATGCGTTATGCGTTATGCGTTATGAGTTATGCGTTATGCGTTATGCGTTATGCGTTATGCGTTATGCGTTATGCGTTATGCGTTATGCGTTAGGCGTTATACGTTTGCGTTATGCGTTATGCGTTATGCGTTATGCTTTATGCGTTATGCGTTATGCGTTATGCGTTATGCGTTATGCGTTATGCGTTGTGCGTTATGGGTTATGTTTTATGCGTTATGCGTTATGCGTTATGCGTTATGCGTTATGCGTTATGCGTTATGCGTTATACGTTATTGGTTTATGCGTTATGCGTTATGCGTTATGCGTTATGCGTTATGCGTTATGCGTTAGGCGTTATACGTTTGCGTTATGCGTTATGCGTTATGCGTTATGCTTTATGCGTTATGCGTTATGCTTTATGCGTTATGCATGATCCGTTATGCGTTAGGCGTTATACGTTTGCGTTATGCGTTATGCGTTATGCGTTATGCGTTATGCGTTATGCGTTTTGCGTTATACGTTATGCGTTGTGCGTTATGCGTTGTTCGTTATGCGTTATGCGTTGGGCGTTATACGTTTGCGTTATGCGTTATGCGTTATGCTTTATGCGTTATGCGTTATGCGTTATGCATTTTACGTTATGCGCCATGCGTTATGCGTTATGCGTTATGAGTTATGCGTTATGCGTTATGCGTTATGCGTTATGCGTTATGCGTTATGCGTTATGCGTTATACGGTTTGAGTTATGCGTTATGCGTTATACGTTATGCGTTATGCGTTATGCGTTATGCGTTATGCGTTATGCGTTATGCGTTATACGTTATTGGTTTATGCGTTATGCGTTATGCGTTATTCGTTATGCATTATGCGTTTTGCGTTATGCGTTATGGGTTATGTTTTATGCGTTATGCGTTATGCGTTATGCGTTATGCATTTTGCGTTATGCGTTATGCGTTATGCGTTATGCGTTATGCGTTATGCGTTATGCGATATGCATATGCGTTATGCGTTATGCGTTATGCGTTATGCGTTATGCGTTATGAGTTATGCGTTATGCGTTATGCGTTATGCGTTATGCGTTATGCGTTATGCGTTATGCGTTATGCGTTAGGCGTTATACGTTTGCGTTATGCGTTATGCGTTATGCGTTATGCTTTATGCGTTATGCGTTATGCGTTATGCGTTATGCGTTATGCGTTATGCGTTGTGCGTTATGGGTTATGTTTTATGCGTTATGCGTTATGCGTTATGCGTTATGCGTTATGCGTTATGCGTTATGCGTTATACGTTATTGGTTTATGCGTTATGCGTTATGCGTTATGCGTTATGCGTTATGCGTTATGCGTTAGGCGTTATACGTTTGCGTTATGCGTTATGCGTTATGCGTTATGCTTTATGCGTTATGCGTTATGCTTTATGCGTTATGCATGATCCGTTATGCGTTAGGCGTTATACGTTTGCGTTATGCGTTATGCGTTATGCGTTATGCTTTATGCGTTATGCGTTATGCTTTATGCGTTATGCATGATCCCTTATGCGTTAGGCGTTATGCGTTATGCGTGATCCGTTATGCGGTAGGCGTTATGCGTTATGCATTTTGCGTTATGCGCCATGCGTTATGCGTTATGAGTTATGCGTTATGCGTTATGCGTTATGCGTTATGCGTTATGCGTTACGCGTTACGCGTTATGCGTTATGCGTTATGCGTTATGCGTTATGCGTTATGCTTTATGCGTTATGCGTTATGCGTTATACGGTATGAGTTATGCGTTATGCGTTATGCGTTATGCGTTATGCGTTATGCGTTATGCGTTATGCGTTATACGGTATGAGTTATGCGTTATGCGTTATGCGTTATGCGTTATGCGTTATGCGTTATGCGTTATACGGTTTGAGTTATGCGTTATGCGTTATACGTTATGCGTTATGCGTTATGCGTTATGCGTTATGCGTTATGCGTTAGGCGTTATACGTTTGCGTTATGCGTTATGCGTTATGCGTTATGCTTTATGCGTTATGCGTTATGCTTTATGCGTTATGCATGATCCCTTATGCGTTAGGCGTTATGCGTTATGCGTGATCCGTTATGCGGTAGGCGTTATGCGTTATGCATTTTGCGTTATGCGCCATGCGTTATGCGTTATGAGTTATGCGTTATGCGTTATGCGTTATGCGTTATGCGTTATGCGTTACGCGTTACGCGTTATGCGTTATGCGTTATGCGTTATGCGTTATGCGTTATGCGTTATGCGTTACGCGTTACGCGTTATGCGTTATGCGTTATGCGTTATGCGTTATGCGTTATGCTTTATGCGTTATGCGTTATGCGTTATACGGTATGAGTTATGCGTTATGCGTTATGCGTTATGCGTTATGCGTTATGCGTTATGCGTTATGCGTTATGCGTTATGCGTTATGCGTTATGGGTTATGCGTTATGCGTTATGCGTTATGCGTTATGCGTTATACGGTTTGAGTTATGCGTTATGCGTTATACGTTATGCGTTATGCGTTATGCGTTATGCGTTATGCGTTATGCGTTATGCGTTATGCGTTATGCGTTATGCGTTATACGTTATTGGTTTATGCGTTATGCGTTATGCGTTATGCGTTATGCGTTTTGCGTTATGCGTTATGGGTTATGTTTTATGCGTTATGCGTTATGCGTTATGCGGGTTGAGTTATGCGTTATGCGTTATACGTTATGCGTTATGCGTTATGCGTTATGCGTTATGCGTTATGCGTTATGCGTTATGCGTTATGCGTTATGCGTTATGCGTTATGCGTTATGCGTTATGCGTTATGCGTTATGCGTTATGGGTTATGCGTTATGCGTTATGCGTTATGCGTTATGCGTTATACGGTTTGAGTTATGCGTTATGCGTTATACGTTATGCGTTATGCGTTATGCGTTATGCGTTATGCGTTATGCGTTATGCGTTATGCGTTATGCGTTATGCGTTATACGTTATTGGTTTATGCGTTATGCGTTATGCGTTATGCGTTATGCGTTTTGCGTTATGCGTTATGGGTTATGTTTTATGCGTTATGCGTTATGCGTTATGCGTTATGCGTTATGCGTTATGCGTTATGCGTTATGCGTTTTGCGTTATGCGTTATGCGTTATGCGTTATGCGTTATGGGTTATGTATTATGCGTTATGCGTTATGCGTTATGCGTTGTGCGTTATGCGTTGTTCGTTATGCGTCATGCGTTGGGCGTTATACGTTTGCGTTATGCGTTATGCGTTATGCGTTATGCTTTATGCGTTATGCGTTATGCGTTATGCATTTTACGTTATGCGCCATGCGTTATGCGTTATGCGTTATGAGTTATGCGTTATGCGTTATGCGTTATGCGTTATGCGTTATGCGTTATACGGTTTGAGTTATGCGTTATGCGTTATACGTTATGCGTTATGCGTTATGCGTTATGCGTTATGCGTTATACGTTATTGGTTTATGCGTTATGCGTTATGCGTTATGCATTATGCGTTTTGCGTTATGCGTTATGGGTTATGTTTTATGCGTTATGCGTTATGCGTTATGCGTTATGCATTTTGCGTTATGCGTTATGCGTTATGCGTTATGCGTTATGCGTTATGCGTTATGCGATATGCATATGCGTTATGCGTTATGCGTTATACGGTTTGAGTTATGCGTTATGCGTTATACGTTATGCGTTATGCGTTATGCGTTATGCGTTATGCGTTATACGTTATTGGTTTATGCGTTATGCGTTATGCGTTATGCGTTATGCATTTTGCGTTATGCGTTATGCGTTATGCGTTATGCGTTATGAGTTATGCGTTATGCGTTATGCGTTATGCGTTATGCGTTATGCGTTATACGGTTTGAGTTATGCGTTATGCGTTATACGTTATGCGTTATGCGTTATGCGTTATGCGTTATGCGTTATACGTTATTGGTTTATGCGTTATGCGTTATGCGTTATGCATTATGCGTTTTGCGTTATGCGTTATGGGTTATGTTTTATGCGTTATGCGTTATGCGTTATGCGTTATGCATTTTGCGTTATGCGTTATGCGTTATGCGTTATGCGTTATGCGTTATGCGTTATGCGATATGCATATGCGTTATGCGTTATGCGTTATGCGTTATGCGTTATGTGTTATGCGTTATGCGTTATGCGTTATGCGTTATGCGTTATGCGTTATGCGTTAGGCGTTATACGTTTGCGTTATGCGTTATGCGTTATGCGTTATGCTTTATGCGTTATGCGTTATGCGTTATGCGTTATGCGTTATGCGTTATGCGTTGTGCGTTATGGGTTATGTTTTATGCGTTATGCGTTATGCGTTATGCGTTATGCGTTCTGTGTTGTGCGTTGTGCGTTGTGCGTTATGCGTTATGCGTTATGGGTTATGGGTTATGCGTTATGCGTTATGCGTTATGCATTTTGCGTTATGCGTTTTGCGTTATGGGTTATGTTTTATGCGTTATACGTTATGCGTTATGCGTTATGCGTTATGCGTTGTTCGTTATGCGTTAGGCGTTATACGTTTGCGTTATGCGTTATGCGTTATGCGTTATGCTTTATGCGTTATGCGTTATGCTTTATGCGTTATGCATGATCCGTTATGCGTTAGGCGTTATACATTTGCGTTATGCGTTATGCGTTATGCGTTATGCGTTATGCTTTATGCGTTATGCGTTATGCTTTATGCGTTATGCATGATCCCTTATGCGTTAGGCGTTATGCGTTATGCGTTATGCGTTCTGTTTTGTGCGTTGTGCGTTGTGCGTTATGCGTTATGCGTTATGGGTTATGGGTTATGCGTTATGCGTTATGCGTTATGCATTTTGCGTTATGCGTTATGCGTTATGCGTTATGCGTTATGCGTTATGCGTTATGCGATATGCATATGCGTTATGCGTTATGCGTTATGCGTTATGCGTTATGCGTTGGGCGTTATACGTTTGCGTTATGCGTTATGCGTTATGCGTTATGCTTTATGCGTTATGCGTTATGCGTTATGCGTTATGCATTTTACGTTATGCGCCATGCGTTATGCGTTATGCGTTATGAGTTATGCGTTATGCGTTATGCGTTATGCGTTATGCGTTATGCGTTATGCGTTATGCGTTATACGGTTTGAGTTATGCGTTATGCGTTATACGTTATGCGTTATGCGTTATGCGTTATGCGTTATGCGTTATGCATTATGCGTTTTGCGTTATGCGTTATGGGTTATGTTTTATGCGTTATGCGTTATGCGTTATGCGTTATGCATTTTGCGTTATGCGTTATGCGTTATGCGTTATGCGTTATGCGTTATGCGATATGCATATGCGTTATGCGTTATGGGTTATGCGTCATGCGTTATGCGTTATGCGTTATGCGTTATGCGTTATGCGTTATGCGTTATGCGTTATGCGTTATGCGTTATGCGTTAGGCGTTATACGTTTGCGTTATGCGTTATGCGTTATGCGTTATGCTTTATGCGTTATGCGTTATGTGTTATGCTTTTTGCGTTATGCGTTATGCGTTATGCGTTATGCGTTATGCGTTATGCGTTATGCGTTATGCGTTATGCGTTATGGGTTATGCGTTATGCGTTATGCGTTATGCGTTATGCGTTATGCGTTATACGGGTTGAGTTATGCGTTATGCGTTATACGTTATGCGTTATGCGTTATGCGTTATGCGTTATGCGTTATGCGTTATGCGTTATGCGTTATGCGTTATGCGTTATGCGTTATGCGTTATGCGTTATGCGTTATGCGTTATGCGTTTTGCGTTATGCGTTATGCGTTATGCGTTATGCGTTATGCGTTATGGGTTATGTATTATGCGTTATGCATTATGCATTTTGCGTTATGCGCCATGCGTTATGCGTTATGAGTTATGCGTTATTGGTTTTAGCGTTATGCGTTATGCGTTATGCGTTTTGCGTTATGCGTTATGGGTTATGTTTTATGCGTTATGCGTTATGCGTTATGCGTTATGCGTTATGCGTTATGCGTTATGCGTTATGCGTTATACGGGTTGAGTTATGCGTTATGCGTTATACGTTATGCGTTATGCGTTATGCGTTATGCGTTATGCGTTATGCGTTATGCGTTATGCGTTATGCGTTATGCGTTATGCGTTTTAGCGTTATGCGTTATGCGTTATGCGTTATGGGTTATGTTTTATGCGTTATGCGTTATGCGTTATGCGTTGGGCGTTATACGTTTGCGTTATGCGTTATGCGTTATGCGTTATGCTTTATGCGTTATGCGTTATGCGTTATGCGTTATGCATTTTACGTTATGCGCCATGCGTTATGCGTTATGCGTTATGAGTTATGCGTTATGCGTTATGCGTTATGCGTTATGCGTTATGCGTTATGCGTTATGCGTTATACGGTTTGAGTTATGCGTTATGCGTTATACGTTATGCGTTATGCGTTATGCGTTATGCGTTATGCGTTATGCATTATGCGTTTTGCGTTATGCGTTATGGGTTATGTTTTATGCGTTATGCGTTATGCGTTATGCGTTATGCATTTTGCGTTATGCGTTATGCGTTATGCGTTATGCGTTATGCGTTATGCGATATGCATATGCGTTATGCGTTATGGGTTATGCGTCATGCGTTATGCGTTATGCGTTATGCGTTATGCGTTATGCGTTATGCGTTATGCGTTATGCGTTATGCGTTATGCGTTATGCGTTAGGCGTTATACGTTTGCGTTATGCGTTATGCGTTATGCGTTATGCTTTATGCGTTATGCGTTATGTGTTATGCTTTTTGCGTTATGCGTTATGCGTTATGCGTTATGCGTTATGCGTTATGCGTTATGCGTTATGCGTTATGCATTTTGCGTTATGCGTTATGCGTTATGCGTTATGCGTTATGCGTTATGCGATATGCATATGCGTTATGCGTTATGGGTTATGCGTCATGCGTTATGCGTTATGCGTTATGCGTTATGCGTTATGCGTTATGCGTTATGCGTTATGCGTTATGCGTTATGCGTTAGGCGTTATACGTTTGCGTTATGCGTTATGCGTTATGCTTTATGCGTTATGCGTTATGTGTTATGCTTTTTGCGTTATGCGTTATGCGTTATGCGTTATGCGTTATGCGTTATGCGTTATGCGTTATGCGTTATGCGTTATGGGTTATGCGTTATGCGTTATGCGTTATGCGTTATGCGTTATGCGTTATACGGGTTGAGTTATGCGTTATGCGTTATACGTTATGCGTTATGCGTTATGCGTTATGCGTTATGCGTTATGCGTTATGCGTTATGCGTTATGCGTTATGCGTTATGCGTTATGCGTTATGCGTTATGCGTTATGCGTTATGCGTTTTGCGTTATGCGTTATGCGTTATGCGTTATGCGTTATGCGTTATGGGTTATGTATTATGCGTTATGCATTATGCATTTTGCGTTATGCGCCATGCGTTATGCGTTATGAGTTATGCGTTATTGGTTTTAGCGTTATGCGTTATGCGTTATGCGTTTTGCGTTATGCGTTATGGGTTATGTTTTATGCGTTATGCGTTATGCGTTATGCGTTATGCGTTATGCGTTATGCGTTATGCGTTATGCGTTATGCGTTATGCGTTTTGCGTTATGCGTTATGCGTTATGCGTTATGCGTTATGGGTTATGTATTATGCGTTATGCGTTGTGCGTTATGCGTTGTTCGTTATGCGTTATGCGTTGGGCGTTATACGTTTGCGTTATGCGTTATGCGTTATGCTTTATGCGTTATGCGTTATGCGTTATGCGTTATGCATTTTACGTTATGCGCCATGCGTTATGCGTTATGCGTTATGAGTTATACGTTATGCGTTATGCGTTATGCGTTATGCGTTATGCGTAATGCGTTATGCGTTATACGGTTTGAGTTATGCGTTATGCGTTATACGTTATGCGTTATGCGTTATGCGTTATGCGTTATGCGTTATGCGTTATACGTTATTGGTTTATGCGTTATGCGTTATGCGTTATGCGTTATGCGTTATGCGTTTTGCGTTATGCGTTATGGGTTATGTTTTATGCGTTATGCGTCATGCGTTATGCGTTATGCGTTATGAGTTATGCGTTATGCGTTATGCGTTATGCGTTTTGCGTTATGCGTTATGCGTTATGCGTTATGCGTTATGGGTTATGTATTATGCGTTATGCGTTATGCGTTATGCGTTGTGTGTTATGCGTTGTTCGTTATGCGTTATGCGTTGGGCGTTATACGTTTGCGTTATGCGTTATGCGTTATGCGTTATGAGTTATGCGTTATGCGTTATGCGTTATGCGTTATGCGTTACACGGTTTGAGTTATGCGTTATGCGTTATACGGTTTGAGTTATGCGTTATGCGTTATACGTTATTGGTTTATGCGTTATGCGTTATGCGTTATGCGTTATGCGTTATGCGTTATGCGTTATGCGTTATGCGTTATGCGTTATGCGTTGTGCGTTATGGGTTATGTTTTATGCGTTATGCGTTATGCGTTATGCGTTATGCGTTATGCGTTATGCGTTATGCGTTATGCGTTCTGTGTTGTGCGTTGTGCGTTATGCGTTATGCGTTATGCGTTATGCGTTATGCGTTATGCGTTATGCGTTATGCGTTATGCGTTTTGCGTTATGCGTTATGCGTTATGCGTTATGCGTTATGGGTTATGTATTATGCGTTATGCGTTATGCATTTTGCGTTATGCGCCATGCGTTATGCGTTATGAGTTATGCGTTATTGGTTTTAGCGTTATGCGTTATGCGTTATGCGTTTTGCGTTATGCGTTATGGGTTATGTTTTATGCGTTATGCGTTATGCGTTATGCGTTATGCGTTATGCGTTATGCGTTATGCGTTATGCGTTATGCGTTATGCGTTATGCGTTATGCGTTTTGCGTTATGCGTTGTGCGTTATGGGTTATGTTTTATGCGTTATGCGTTATGCGTTATGCGTTATGCGTTATGCGTTATGCGTTATGCGTTCTGTGTTGTGCGTTGTGCGTTGTGCGTTATGCGTTATGCGTTATGGGTTATGGGTTATGCGTTATGCGTTATGCGTTATGCGTTATGCGTTATGCGATATGCGGTTTGTGTTATGCGTTATGCGTTATACGGTTTGAGTTATGCGTTATGCGTTATACGTTATTGGTTTATGCGTTATGCGTTATGCGTTATGCGTTATGCGTTATGCGTTATGGGTTATGTTTTATGCGTTATGCGTTATGCGTTATGCGTTATGCGTTATGCGTTATGCGTTATGCGTTATGCGTTATGCTTTATGCGTTATGCGTTATGCGTTATGCATTTTGCGTTATGCGCCATGCGTTATGCGTTATGAGTTATGCGTTATGAGTTATGCGTTATGCGTTATGCGTTATGCGTTATACGGTTTGAGTTATGCGTTATGCGTTATACGGTTTGAGTTATGCGTTATGCGTTATACGTTATTGGTTTATGCGTTATGCGTTATGCGTTTTGCGTTATGCGTTATGGGTTATGTTTTATGCGTTATGCGTTATGCGTTATGCGTTATGCGTTATGCGTTATGCGTTATGCGTTATGCGTTATGCGTTATGCTTTATGCGTTATGCGTTATGCGTTATGCATTTTGCGTTATGCGCCATGCGTTATGCGTTATGAGTTATGCGTTATGCGTTATGCGTTATACGGTTTGAGTTATGCGTTATGCGTTATACGGTTTGAGTTATGCGTTATGCGTTATACGTTATTGGTTTATGCGTCATGCGTTATGCGTTATGCGTTTTGCGTTATGCGTTATGGGTTATGTTTTATGCGTTATGCGTTATGCGTTATGCGTTATGCGGTAATGCGTTATGCGTTATGCGTTATGAGTTATGCGTTATGCGTTATGCGTTATGCGTTATGCGTTATACGGTTTGAGTTATGCGTTATGCGTTATACGGTTTGAGTTATGCGTTATGCGTTATACGTTATTGGTTTATGCGTTATGCGTTATGCGTTATGCGTTTTGCGTTATGCGTTATGGGTTATGTTTTATGCGTTATGCGTTATGCGTTATGCTTTTTGCGTTATGCGTTATGCGTTATGCGTTCTGTGTTGTGCGTTGTGCGTTGTGCGTTATGCGTTATGCGTTATGGGTTATGGGTTATGCGTTATGAGTTATGCGTTATTGGTTTTAGCGTTATGCGTTATGCGTTATGCGTTTTGCGTTATGCGTTATGCGTTATGCGTTATGCGTTATGGGTTATGTATTATGCGTTATGCGTTATGCATTTTGCGTTATGCGCCATGCGTTATGCGTTATGAGTTATGCGTTATTGGTTTTAGCGTTATGCGTTATGCGTTTTGCGTTATGCGTTATGGGTTATGTTTTATGCGTTATGCGTTATGCGTTATGCGTTATGCGTTATGCGTTATGCGTTATGCGTTATGCGTTATGCGTTATGCGTTATGCGTTTTGCGTTATGCGTTGTGCGTTATGGGTTATGTTTTATGCGTTATGGGTTATGCGTTATGCGTTATGCGTTATGCGTTATGCGTTATGCGTTCTGTGTTGTGCGTTGTGCGTTGTGCGTTATGCGTTATGCGTTATGGGTTATGGGTTATGCGTTATGCGTTATGCGTTATGCGTTATGCGTTATGCGATATACGGTTTGTGTTATGCGTTATGCGTTATACGGTTTGAGTTATGCGTTATGCGTTATACGTTATTGGTTTATGCGTTATGCGTTATGCGTTATGCGTTATGCGTTATGCGTTATGGGTTATGTTTTATGCGTTATGCGTTATGCGTTATGCGTTATGCGTTATGCGTTATGCGTTATGCGTTATGCTTTATGCGTTATGCGTTATGCGTTATGCATTTTGCGTTATGCGCCATGCGTTATGCGTTATGAGTTATGCGTTATGCGTTATGCGTTATGCGTTATACGGTTTGAGTTATGCGTTATGCGTTATACGGTTTGAGTTATGCGTTATGCGTTATACGTTATTGGTTTATGCGTTATGCGTTATGCGTTATGCTTTTTGCGTTATGCGTTATGGGTTATGTTTTATGCGTTATGCGTTATGCGTTATGCGTTATGAGTTATGCGTTATGCGTTATGCGTTATGCGTTATACGGTTTGAGTTATGCGTTATGCGTTATACGGTTTGAGTTATGCGTTATGCGTTATACGTTATTGGTTTATGCGTTATGCGTTATGCGTTTTGCGTTATGCGTTATGGGTTATGTTTTATGCGGTATGCGTTATGCGTTATGCGTTATGCGTTATGCATTTTGCGTTATGCGCCATGCGTTATGCGTTATGAGTTATGCGTTATGCGTTATGCGTTATACGGTTTGAGTTATGCGTTATGCGTTATACGGTTTGAGTTATGCGTTATGCGTTATACGTTATTGGTTTATGCGTCATGCGTTATGCGTTATGCGTTTTGCGTTATGCGTTATGGGTTATGTTTTATGCGTTATGCGTTATGCGTTATGCGTTATGAGTTATGCGTTATGCGTTATGCGTTATGCGTTATGCGTTATACGGTTTGAGTTATGCGTTATGCGTTATACGGTTTGAGTTATGCGTTATGCGTTATACGTTATTGGTTTATGCGTTATGCGTTATGCGTTATGCGTTTTGCGTTATGCGTTATGGGTTATGTTTTATGCGTTATGCGTTATGCGTTATGCTTTTTGCGTTATGCGTTATGCGTTATGCGTTCTGTGTTGTGCGTTGTGCGTTGTGCGTTATGCGTTATGCGTTATGGGTTATGGGTTATGCGTTATGCGTTATGCGTTATGCGTTATGCATTTTGCGTTATGCGTTTTGCGTTATGCGTTATGCGTTATGAGTTATAAGTTATGCGTTATGCGTTATGCGTTATGCGTTATGCGTTATGCATTTTGCGTTACGCGCCATGCGTTATGCGTTATGCGTTATGCTTTATGCGTTATGCGTTATGCGTTATGCGTTATGCGTTATGCGTTATGCGATATGCATATGCGTTATAGGTTATGCGTTATGCGTTATGCGTTATGCGTTATGCGTTATGCGTTATGCGTTATGCGTTTTGCGTTATGCGTTATGCGTTATGCGTTATGCGTTATGGGTTATGTATTATGCGTTATGCGTTATGCGTTATGCGTTGTGCGTTATGCGTTGTGCGTTATGCGTTATGCGTTGGGCGTTATACGTTTGCGTTATGCGTTATGCGTTATGCGTTATGCTTTATGCGTTATGCGTTATGCGTTATGCATTTTACGTTATGCGCCATGCGTTATGCGTTATGCGTTATGAGTTATGCGTTATGCGTTATGCGTTATGCGTTATGCGTTATGCGTTATGCGATATGCGTTATGCGTTATGCGTTATGCGTTATGCGTTGGGCGTAATACGTTTGCGTTATGCGTTATGCGTTATGCGTTATGCGTTATGCTTTATGCGTTATGCGTTATGCGTTATACGGTATGAGTTATGCGTTATGCGTTATGCGTTATGCGTTATGCGTTATGCGTTATGCGTTATGCGTTATGCGTTGTGCGTTTTGCGTTATGCGTTCTGTGTTGTGCGTTGTGCGTTGTGCGTTATGCTTTATGCGTTATGCGTTATGCGTTATACGGTATGAGTTATGCGTTATGCGTTATGCGTTATGCGTTATGCGTTATGCGTTATGCGTTATGCGTTATGCGTTATGCGTTATGCGTTATGCATTTTGCGTTATGCGTTATGCGTTATGCGTTATGCGTTATGAGTTATAAGTTATGCGTTATGCGTTATGCGTTATGCGTTATGCGTTATGCGTTATGCATTTTGCGTTATGCGCCATGCGTTATGCGTTATGAGTTATAAGATATGCGTTATGCGTTATGCGTTATGCGTTATGCGTTATGCTTTATGCGTTATGCGTTATGCGTTATGCATTTTGCGTTATGCGCCATGCGTTATGCGTTATGAGTTATGAGTTATGCGTTATGCGTTATGCGTTATGCGTTATACGGTTTGAGTTATGCGTTATGCGTTATACGGTTTGAGTTATGCGTTATGCGTTATACGTTATTGGTTTATGCGTCATGCGTTATGCGTTATGCGTTTTGCGTTATGCGTTATGGGTTATGTTTTATGCGTTATGCGTTATGCGTTATGCGTTATGCGTTATGCGTTATGCGTTATGCGTTATGCGTTATGAGTTATGCGTTATGCGTTATGCGTTATGCGTTATGCGTTATACGGTTTGAGTTATGCGTTATGCGTTATACGGTTTGAGTTATGCGTTATGCGTTATACGTTATTGGTTTATGCGTTATGCGTTATGCGTTATGCGTTTTGCGTTATGCGTTATGGGTTATGTTTTATGCGTTATGCGTTATGCGTTATGCTTTTTGCGTTATGCGTTATGCGTTATGCGTTCTGTGTTGTGCGTTGTGCGTTGTGCGTTATGCGTTATGCGTTATGGGTTATGGGTTATGCGTTATGAGTTATGCGTTATTGGTTTTAGCGTTATGCGTTATGCGTTATGCGTTTTGCGTTATGCGTTATGCGTTATGCGTTATGCGTTATGGGTTATGTATTATGCGTTATGCGTTATGCATTTTGCGTTATGCGCCATGCGTTATGCGTTATGAGTTATGCGTTATTGGTTTTAGCGTTATGCGTTATGCGTTTTGCGTTATGCGTTATGGGTTATGTTTTATGCGTTATGCGTTATGCGTTATGCGTTATGCGTTATGCGTTATGCGTTATGCGTTATGCGTTATGCGTTATGCGTTTTGCGTTATGCGTTGTGCGTTATGGGTTATGTTTTATGCGTTATGGGTTATGCGTTATGCGTTATGCGTTATGCGTTATGCGTTATGCGTTCTGTGTTGTGCGTTGTGCGTTGTGCGTTATGCGTTATGCGTTATGGGTTATGGGTTATGCGTTATGCGTTATGCGTTATGCGTTATGCGTTATGCGTTATACGGTTTGTGTTATGCGTTATGCGTTATACGGTTTGAGTTATGCGTTATGCGTTATACGTTATTGGTTTATGCGTTATGCGTTATGCGTTATGCGTTATGCGTTATGCGTTATGGGTTATGTTTTATGCGTTATGCGTTATGCGTTATGCGTTATGCGTTATGCGTTATGCGTTATGCGTTATGCTTTATGCGTTATGCGTTATGCGTTATGCATTTTGCGTTATGCGCCATGCGTTATGCGTTATGAGTTATGCGTTATGCGTTATGCGTTATGCGTTATACGGTTTGAGTTATGCGTTATGCGTTATACGGTTTGAGTTATGCGTTATGCGTTATACGTTATTGGTTTATGCGTTATGCGTTATGCGTTATGCTTTTTGCGTTATGCGTTATGGGTTATGTTTTATGCGTTATGCGTTATGCGTTATGCGTTATGAGTTATGCGTTATGCGTTATGCGTTATGCGTTATACGGTTTGAGTTATGCGTTATGCGTTATACGGTTTGAGTTATGCGTTATGCGTTATACGTTATTGGTTTATGCGTTATGCGTTATGCGTTTTGCGTTATGCGTTATGGGTTATGTTTTATGCGGTATGCGTTATGCGTTATGCGTTATGCGTTATGCATTTTGCGTTATGCGCCATGCGTTATGCGTTATGAGTTATGCGTTATGCGTTATGCGTTATACGGTTTGAGTTATGCGTTATGCGTTATACGGTTTGAGTTATGCGTTATGCGTTATACGTTATTGGTTTATGCGTCATGCGTTATGCGTTATGCGTTTTGCGTTATGCGTTATGGGTTATGTTTTATGCGTTATGCGTTATGCGTTATGCGTTATGCGTTATGCGTTATGCGTTATGCGTTATGAGTTATGCGTTATGCGTTATGCGTTATGCGTTATGCGTTATACGGTTTGAGTTATGCGTTATGCGTTATACGGTTTGAGTTATGCGTTATGCGTTATACGTTATTGGTTTATGCGTTATGCGTTATGCGTTATGCGTTTTGCGTTATGCGTTATGGGTTATGTTTTATGCGTTATGCGTTATGCGTTATGCGTTTTGCGTTATGCGTTATGCGTTATGCGTTCTGTGTTGTGCGTTGTGCGTTGTGCGTTATGCGTTATGCGTTATGGGTTATGGGTTATGCGTTATGCGTTATGCGTTATGCGTTATGCATTTTGCGTTATGCGTTTTGCGTTATGCGTTATGCGTTATGAGTTATAAGTTATGCGTTATGCGTTATGCGTTATGCGTTATGCGTTATGCATTTTGCGTTACGCGCCATGCGTTATGCGTTATGCGTTATGCTTTATGCGTTATGCGTTATGCGTTATGCGTTATGCGTTATGCGTTATGCGATATGCATATGCGTTATAGGTTATGCGTTATGCGTTATGCGTTATGCGTTATGCGTTATGCGTTATGCGTTATGCGTTTTGCGTTATGCGTTATGCGTTATGCGTTATGCGTTATGGGTTATGTATTATGCGTTATGCGTTATGCGTTATGCGTTGTGCGTTATGCGTTGTGCGTTATGCGTTATGCGTTGGGCGTTATACGTTTGCGTTATGCGTTATGCGTTATGCGTTATGCTTTATGCGTTATGCGTTATGCGTTATGCATTTTACGTTATGCGCCATGCGTTATGCGTTATGCGTTATGAGTTATGCGTTATGCGTTATGCGTTATGCGTTATGCGTTATGCGTTATGCGATATGCGTTATGCGTTATGCGTTATGCGTTATGCGTTGGGCGTAATACGTTTGCGTTATGCGTTATGCGTTATGCGTTATGCTTTATGCGTTATGCGTTATGCGTTATACGGTATGAGTTATGCGTTATGCGTTATGCGTTATGCGTTATGCGTTATGCGTTATGCGTTATGCGTTGTGCGTTTTGCGTTATGCGTTCTGTGTTGTGCGTTGTGCGTTGTGCGTTATGCTTTATGCGTTATGCGTTATGCGTTATACGGTATGAGTTATGCGTTATGCGTTATGCGTTATGCGTTATGCGTTATGCGTTATGCGTTATGCGTTATGCGTTATGCGTTATGCGTTATGCATTTTGCGTTATGCGTTATGCGTTATGCGTTATGCGTTATGAGTTATAAGTTATGCGTTATGCGTTATGCGTTATGCGTTATGCGTTATGCGTTATGCATTTTGCGTTATGCGCCATGCGTTATGCGTTATGAGTTATAAGATATGCGTTATGCGTTATGCGTTATGCGTTATGCGTTATGCTTTATGCGTTATGCGTTATGCGTTATGCATTTTGCGTTATGCGCCATGCGTTATGCGTTATGAGTTATGCGTTATGCGTTATGCGTTATGCGTTATGCGTTATACGGTTTGAGTTATGCGTTATGGGTTATGTTTTATGCGTTATGCGTTATGCGTTATGCGTTCTGTGTTGTGCGTTGTGCGTTATGCGTTATGCGTTATGCGTTATGCGTTATGCGTTATGCGCTATGCGTTATGCGTTATGCGTTTTGCGTTATGCGTTATGAGTTATGCGTTATGCGTTATGGGTTATGTATTATGCGTTATGCGTTATGCATTTTGCGTTATGCGCCATGCGTTATGCGTTATGAGTTATGCGTTATTGGTTTTAGCGTTATGCGTTATGCGTTATGCGTTTTGCGTTTTGCGTTATGCGTTATGGGTTATGTTTTATGCGTTATACGTTATGCGTTATGCGTTATGCGTTATGCGTTATGCGTTATGCGTTATGCGTTATGCGTTATGCGTTTTGCGTTATGCGTTGTGCGTTATGGGTTATGTTTTATGCGTTATGCGTTATGCGTTATGCGTTATGCGTTATGCGTTATGTGTTCTGTGTTGTGCTTTGTGCGTTGTGCGTTATGCGTTATGCGTTATGGGTTATGGGTTATGCGTTATGCGTTATGCGTTATGCGTTATGCGTTATGCGTTATGCGATATACGGTTTGTGTTATGCGTTATGCGTTATACGGTTTGAGTTATGCGTTATGCGTTATACGTATTGGTTTATGCGTTATGCGTTATGCGTTATGCGTTATGCGTTATGCGTTATGCGTTATGCGTTATGGGTTATGTTTTATGCGTTATGCGTTATGCGTTATGCGTTATGCGTTATGCGTTATGCGTTATGCTTTATGCGTTATGCGTTATGCGTTATGCATTTTGCGTTATGCGCCATGCGTTATGCGTTATGAGTTATGCGTTATGCGTTATGCGTTATGCGTTATACGGTTTGAGTTATGCGTTATGCGTTATACGGTTTGAGTTATGCGTTATGCGTTATACGTTATTGGTTTATGCGTTATGCGTTATGCGTTATGCTTTTTGCGTTATGCGTTATGGGTTATGTTTTATGCGTTATGCGTTATGCGTTATGCGTTATGAGTTATGCGTTATGCGTTATGCGTTATGCGTTATGCGTTATACGGTTTGAGTTATGCGTTATGCGTTATACGGTTTGAGTTATGCGTTATGCGTTATACGTTATTGGTTTATGCGTTATGCGTTATGCGTTTTGCGTTATGCGTTATGGGTTATGTTTTATGCGGTATGCGTTATGCGTTATGCGTTATGCGTTATGCGTTATGCGTTATGCGTTATGCGTTATGCGTTATGCTTTATGCGTTATGCGTTATGCGTTATGCATTTTGCGTTATGCGCCATGCGTTATGCGTTATGAGTTATGCGTTATGCGTTATGCGTTATACGGTTTGAGTTATGCGTTATGCGTTATACGGTTTGAGTTATGCGTTATGCGTTATACGTTATTGGTTTATGCGTTATGCGTTATGCGTTATGCGTTTTGCGTTATGCGTTATGGGTTATGTTTTATGCGTTATGCGTTATGCGTTATGCGTTATGCGTTATGCGTTATGCGTTATGCGTTATGCGTTATGAGTTATGCGTTATGCGTTATGCGTTATGCGTTATGCGTTATACGGTTTGAGTTATGCGTTATGCGTTATACGGTTTGAGTTATGCGTTATGCGTTATACGTTATTGGTTTATGCGTTATGCGTTATGCGTTTTGCGTTATGCGTTATGGGTTATGTTTTATGCGTTATGCGTTATGCGTTATGCTTTTTGCGTTATGCGTTATGCGTTATGCGTTCTGTGTTGTGCGTTGTGCGTTGTGCGTTATGCGTTATGCGTTATGGGTTATGGGTTATGCGTTATGCGTTATGCGTTATGCGTTATGCATTTTGCGTTATGCGTTTTGCGTTATGCGTTATGCGTTATGAGTTATAAGTTATGCGTTATGCGTTATGCGTTATGCGTTATGCGTTATGCGTTATGCATTTTGCGTTACGCGCCATGCGTTATGCGTTATGCGTTATGCTTTATGCGTTATGCGTTATGCGTTATGCGTTATGCGTTATGCGTTATGCGATATGCATATGCGTTATAGGTTATGCGTTATGCGTTATGCGTTATGCGTTATGCGTTATGCGTTTTGCGTTATGCGTTATGCGTTATGCGTTATGCGTTATGGGTTATGTATTATGCGTTATGCGTTATGCGTTATGCGTTGTGCGTTATGCGTTGTTCGTTATGCGTTATGCGTTGGGCGTTATACGTTTGCGTTATGCGTTATGCGTTATGCGTTATGCTTTATGCGTTATGCGTTATGCGTTATGCGTTATGCATTTTACGTTATGCGCCATGCGTTATGCGTTATGCGTTATGAGTTATGCGTTATGCGTTATGCGTTATGCGTTATGCGTTATGCGTTATGCGATATGCGTTATGCGTTATGCGTTATGCGTTATGCGTTGGGCGTAATACGTTTGCGTTATGCGTTATGCGTTATGCGTTATGCGTTATGCTTTATGCGTTATGCGTTATGCGTTATGCGTTATGCGTTTTGCGTTATGCGTTGTGCGTTATGGGTTATGTTTTATGCGTTATGCGTTATGCGTTATGCGTTATGCGTTATGCGTTATGCGTTCTGTGTTGTGCGTTGTGCGTTGTGCGTTATGCGTTATGCGTTATGGGTTATGGGTTATGCGTTATGCGTTATGCGTTATGCGTTATGCGTTATGCGTTATGCGATATGCGTTATGCGTTATGCGTTATGCGTTATGCGTTGGGCGTAATACGTTTGCGTTATGCGTTATGCGTTATGCGTTATGCGTTATGCTTTATGCGTTATGCGTTATGCGTTATGCGTTATGCGTTTTGCGTTATGCGTTATGGGTTATGTTTTATGCGTTATGCGTTATGCGTTATGCTTTTTGCGTTATGCGTTATGCGTTATGCGTTCTGTGTTGTGCGTTGTGCGTTATGCGTTATGCGTTATGCGTTATGCGTTATGCGTTATGCGTTATGCGTTATGCGTTATGCGTTTTGCGTTATGCGTTATGCGTTATGCGTTATGGGTTATGTATTATGCGTTATGCGTTATGCATTTTGCGTTATGCGCCATGCGTTATGCGTTATGAGTTATGCGTTATTGGTTTTAGCGTTATGCGTTATGCGTTATGCGTTTTGCGTTATGCGTTATGGGTTATGTTTTATGCGTTATGCGTTATGCGTTATGCGTTATGCGTTATGCGTTATGCGTTATGCGTTATGCGTTATGCGTTATGCGTTATGCGTTATGCGTTATGCGTTATGCGTTATGCGTTTTGCGTTATGCGTTGTGCGTTATGGGTTATGTTTTATGCGTTATGCGTTATGCGTTATGCGTTATGCGTTATGCGTTCTGTGTTGTGCGTTGTGCGTTGTGCGTTATGCGTTATGCGTTATGGGTTATGGGTTATGCGTTATGCGTTATGCGTTATGCGTTATGCGTTATGCGTTATGCGATATACGGTTTGTGTTATGCGTTATGCGTTATACGGTTTGAGTTATGCGTTATGCGTTATACGTTATTGGTTTATGCGTTATGCGTTATGCGTTATGCGTTATGCGTTGTGCGTTATGCGTTTTGCGTTATGCGTTATGGGTTATGTTTTATGCGTTATGCGTTATGCGTTATGCGTTATGCGTTATGCGTTATGCGTTATGCGTTATGCGTTATGAGTTATGCGTTATGCGTTATACGGTTTGAGTTATGCGTTATGCGTTATACGTTATTGGTTTATGCGTTATGCGTTATGCGTTATGCGTTATGCGTTGTGCGTTATGCGTTTTGCGTTATGCGTTATGGGTTATGTTTTATGCGTTATGCGTTATGCGTTATGCGTTATGCGTTATGCGTTATGCGTTATGCATTTTGCGTTATGCGCCATGCGTTATGCGTTATGAGTTATGCGTTATGCGTTATGCGTTATGCGTTATACGGTTTGAGTTATGCGTTATGCGTTATACGTTATTGGTTTATGCGTTATGCGTTATGCGTTATGCGTTTTGCGTTATGCGTTATGGGTTATGTTTTATGCGTTATGCGTTATGCGTTATGCGTTATGCGTTATGCGTTATGCGTTATGCGTTATGCGTTATGAGTTATGCGTTATGCGTTATGCGTTATGCGTTATGCGTTATACGGTTTGAGTTATGCGTTATGCGTTATGCGTTATACGTTATTGGTTTATGCGTTATGCGTTATGCGTTTTGCGTTATGCGTTATGGGTTATGTTTTATGCGTTATGCGTTATGCGTTATGCTTTTTGCGTTATGCGTTATGCGTTATGCGTTCTGTGTTGTGCGTTGTGCGTTGTGCGTTATGCGTTATGCGTTATGGGTTATGGGTTATGCGTTATGCGTTATGCGTTATGCGTTATGCATTTTGCGTTATGCGTTTTGCGTTATGCGTTATGCGTTATGAGTTATAAGTTATGCGTTATGCGT
This sequence comes from Lasioglossum morio, assembly GCA_916610235.2. Taxonomy (NCBI): domain Eukaryota; kingdom Metazoa; phylum Arthropoda; class Insecta; order Hymenoptera; family Halictidae; genus Lasioglossum; species Lasioglossum morio. The sequence goes on along the minus strand of CAKAJA020000459.1, from coordinate 1,297,772 downwards.
TATGCGTTATGCGTTATGCGTTATGCGTTATGCATTTTGCGTTACGCGCCATGCGTTATGCGTTATGCGTTATGCTTTATGCGTTATGCGTTATGCGTTATGCGTTATGCGTTATGCGTTATGCGTTATGCGATATGCATATGCGTTATAGGTTATGCGTTATGCGTTATGCGTTATGCGTTATGCGTTATGCGTTATGCGTTTTGCGTTATGCGTTATGCGTTATGCGTTATGCGTTATGGGTTATGTATTATGCGTTATGCGTTATGCGTTATGCGTTGTGCGTTATGCGTTGTTCGTTATGCGTTATGCGTTGGGCGTTATACGTTTGCGTTATGCGTTATGCATTTTGCGTTATGCGTTATGCGTTATGCGTTATGAGTTATAAGTTATGCGTTATGCGTTATGCGTTATGCGTTATGCGTTATGCATTTTGCGTTATGCGCCATGCGTTATGCGTTATGAGTTATAAGATATGCGTTATGCGTTATGAGTTATGAGTTATGAGTTATGCGTTATGCGTTATGCGTTATGCGTTATACGGTTTGAGTTATGCGTTATGCGTTATACGGTTTGAGTTATGCGTTATGCGTTATACGTTATTGGTTTATGCGTTATGCGTTATGCGTTATGCGTTATGCGTTATGCGTTATGAGTTATGCGTTATGCGTTATGCGTTATGCGTTATGCGTTATACGGTTTGAGTTATGCGTTATGCGTTATACGGTTTGAGTTATGCGTTATGCGTTATACGTTATTGGTTTATGCGTTATGCGTTATGCGTTATGCGTTATGCGTTATGCATTTTGCGTTATGCGCCATGCGTTATGCGTTATGAGTTATGCGTTATGCGTTATGCGTTATGCGTTATGCGTTATGCGTTATGCGTTACACGGTTTGAGTTATGCGTTATGCGTTATACGGTTTGAGTTATGCGTTATGCGTTATACGTTATTGGTTTATGCGTTATGCGTTATGCGTTATGCGTTATGCGTTATGCGTTATGCGTTGTGCGTTATGGGTTATGTTTTATGCGTTATGCGTTATGCGTTATGCGTTATGCGTTATGCGTTATGCGTTCTGTGTTGTGCGTTGTGCGTTGTGCGTTATGCGTTATGCGTTATGGGTTATGGGTTATGCGTTATGCGTTATGCGTTATGCGTTATGCGTTATGCGTTATACGGTTTGAGTTATGCGTTATGCGTTATACGGTTTGAGTTATGCGTTATGCGTTATACGTTATGGGTTATGTTTTATAAGTTATGCGTTATGCGTTATGCGTTATGCGTTATGCGTTATGCGTTATGCGTTATGCGTTATGCGTTATGCTTTATGCGTTATGCGTTATGCGTTATGCATTTTGCGTTATGCGCCATGCGTTATGCGTTATGAGTTATGAGTTATGCGTTATGCGTTATGCGTTATGCGTTATACGGTTTGAGTTATGCGTTATGCGTTATACGGTTTGAGTTATGCGTTATGCGTTATACGTTATTGGTTTATGCGTTATGCGTTATGCGTTATGCGTTATGCGTTATGCTTTATGCGTTATGCGTTATGCGTTATACGGTATGAGTTATGCGTTATGCGTTATGCGTTATGCGTTATGCGTTATGCGTTATGCGTTATGCGTTGTGCGTTTTGCGTTATGCGTTCTGTGTTGTGCGTTGTGCGTTGTGCGTTATGCTTTATGCGTTATGCGTTATGCGTTATGCGTTATGCGTTATGCATTTTGCGTTATGCGTTATGCGTTATGCGTTATGAGTTATGCGTTATGCGTTATGCGCCATGCGTTATGCGTTATGAGTTATAAGATATGCGTTATGCGTTATGCGTTATGCGTTATGCGTTATGCGTTATGCGTTATGCTTTATGCGTTATGCGTTATGCGTTATGCATTTTGCATTATGCGCCATGCGTTATGCGTTATGAGTTATGAGTTATGCGTTATGCGTTATGCGTTATGCGTTATACGGTTTGAGTTATGCGTTATGCGTTATACGGTTTGAGTTATGCGTTATGCGTTATACGTTATTGGTTTATGCGTTATGCGTTATGCGTTATGCGTTATGCGTTATGCGTTATGAGAAATGCGTTATGCGTTATGCGTTATGCGTTATGCGTTATACGGTTTGAGTTATGCGTTATGCGTTATACGGTTTGAGTTATGCGTTATGCGTTATACGTTATTGGTTTATGCGTTATGCGTTATGCGTTATGCGTTATGCGTTATGCATTTTGCGTTATGCGCCATGCGTTATGCGTTATGAGTTATGCGTTATGCGTTATGCGTTATGCGTTATGCGTTATGCGTTATGCGTTACACGGTTTGAGTTATGCGTTATGCGTTATACGGTTTGAGTTATGCGTTATGCGTTATACGTTATTGGTTTATGCGTTATGCGTTATGCGTTATGCGTTATGCGTTATGCGTTATGCGTTGTGCGTTATGGGTTATGTTTTATGCGTTATGCGTTATGCGTTATGCGTTATGCGTTATGCGTTCTGTGTTGTGCGTTGTGCGTTGTGCGTTATGCGTTATGCGTTATGGGTTATGGGTTATGCGTTATGCGTTATGCGTTATGCGTTATGCGTTATGCGTTATGCGTTATACGGTTTGAGTTATGCGTTATGCGTTATACGGTTTGAGTTATGCGTTATGCGTTATACGTTATGGGTTATGTTTTATAAGTTATGCGTTATGCGTTATGCGTTATGCGTTATGCGTTATGCGTTATGCGTTATGCGTTATGCTTTATGCGTTATGCGTTATGCGTTATGCATTTTGCGTTATGCGCCATGCGTTATGCGTTATGAGTTATGAGTTATGCGTTATGCGTTATGCGTTATGCGTTATACGGTTTGAGTTATGCGTTATGCGTTATACGGTTTGAGTTATGCGTTATGCGTTATACGTTATTGGTTTATGCGTTATGCGTTATGCGTTATGCGTTATGCGTTATGCGTTATGCGTTATGAGTTATGCGTTATGCGTTATGCGTTATGCGTTATGCGTTATACGGTTTGAGTTATGCGTTATGCGTTATACGGTTTGAGTTATGCGTTATGCGTTATACGTTATTGGTTTATGCGTTATGCGTTATGCGTTATGCGTTTTGCGTTATGCGTTATGGGTTATGTTTTATGCGTTATGCGTTATGCGTTATGCGTTATGCGTTATGCGTTATGCGTTATGCGTTATGCGTTATGCGTTATGCTTTATGCGTTATGCGTTATGCGTTATGCATTTTGCGTTATGCGCCATGCGTTATGCGTTATGAGTTATGCGTTATGCGTTATGGGTTATACGGTTTGAGTTATGCGTTATGCGTTATACGGTTTGAGTTATGCGTTATGCGTTATACGTTATTGGTTTATGCGTTATGCGTTATGCGTTATGCGTTTTGCGTTATGCGTTATGGATTATGTTTTATGCGTTATGCGTTATGCGTTATGCGTTATGCGTTATGCGTTGTGCGTTTTGCGTTATGCGTTCTGTGTTGTGCGTTGTGCGTTATGCTTTATGCGTTATGCGTTATGCGTTATACGGTATGAGTTATGCGTTATGCGTTATGCGTTATGCGTTATGCGTTATGCGTTATGCGTTATGCGTTATGCGTTATGCGTTATGCATTTTGCGTTATGCGTTATGCGTTATGCGTTATGCGTTATGCGTTATGAGTTATAAGTTATGCGTTATGCGTTATGCGTTATGCGTTATGCGTTATGCGTTATGCGTTATGCATTTTGCGTTATGCGCCATGCGTTATGCGTTATGAGTTATAAGTTATGCGTTATGCGTTATGCGTTATGCGTTATGCGTTATGCGTTATGCGTTATGCGTTATGCGTTATGCGTTGTGCGTTATGGGTTATGTTTTATGCGTTATGCGTTATGCGTTATGCGTTATGCGTTATGCGTTATGCGTTCTGTGTTGTGCGTTGTGCGTTGTGCGTTGTGCGTTATGCGTTATGCGTTATGGGTTATGGGTTATGCGTTATGCGTTATGCGTTATGCGTTATGCGTTATGCGTTATACGGTTTGAGTTATGCGTTATGCGTTATACGGTTTGAGTTATGCGTTATGCGTTATACGTTATGGGTTATGTTTTATAAGTTATGCGTTATGCGTTATGCGTTATGCGTTATGCGTTATGCGTTATGCGTTATGCGTTATGCGTTATGCGTTATGCGTTATGCGTTATGCGTTATGCGTTATGCGTTATGCGTTATGCGTTATGCTTTATGCGTTATGCGTTATGCGTTATGCGTTATGCGTTATGCGTTATGCGTCATGCGTCATGCGTTATGCGTTATGCGTTATGCGTTATGCGTTATGCGTTATGCGTTATGCGTTATGCGTTATGCGTTATGCGTTATGCGTTATGCGTTATGCTTTATGCGTTATGCGTTATGCGTTATACGGTATGAGTTATGCGTTATGCGTTATGCGTTATGCATTTTGCGTTATGCGCCATGCGTTATGCGTTATGAGTTATGCGTTATGCGTTATGCGTTATGCGTTATGCGTTATACGGTTTGAGTTATGCGTTATGCGTTATACGGTTTGAGTTATGCGTTATGCGTTATACGTTATTGGTTTATGCGTTATGCGTTATGCGTTATGCGTTATGCGTTATGCGTTATACGGTATGAGTTATGCGTTATGCGTTATGCGTTATGCGTTATGCGCCATGCGTTATGCGTTATGAGTTTTGCGTTATGCGTTATGCGTTATGCGTTATGCGTTATGAGTTATAATTTATGCGTTATGCGTTATGCGTTATGCGTTATGAGTTATGCGTTATGCGTTATGCATTTTGCGTTATGCGCCATGCGTTATGCGTTATGAGTAATAAGTTATGCGTTATGCGTTATGCGTTATGCGTTATGCGTTATGGGTTATGTTTTATGCGTTATGCGTTATGCGTTATGCGTTATGCGTTATGCGTTATGCGTTATGCGTTATGCGTTATGCGTTATGCGTTATGCTTTATGCGTTATGCGTTATGCGTTATGCATTTTGCGTTATGCGCCATGCGTTATGCGTTATGAGTTATGCGTTATGCGTTATGCGTTATGCGTTATGCTTTTTGCGTTATGCGTTATGCGTTATGCGTTATGCGTTATGCGTTATGGGTTATGCGTTATGCGTTATGCGTTATGCGTTATGCGTTATGCGTTATACGGTTTGAGTTATGCGTTATGCGTTATACGTTATGCGTTATGCGTTATGCGTTATGCGTTATGCGTTATGCGTTATGCGTTATGCGTTATGCGTTATGCGTTATGCGTTATGCGTTATGCGTTATGCGTTATGCGTTATGCGTTATGCGTTATGCGTTATGCGTTATGCGTTATGCGTTATGCGTTATGCGTTATGCGTTATGCGTTATGCGTTATGCTTTATGCGTTATGCGTTATGCGTTATGCGTTATGCGTTATGCGTTATGCGTTATGCGTTATGCGTTATGCGTTATGCATTATGCGTTATGCGTTATGCTTTATGCGTTATGCGTTATGCGTTATGCATTTTGCGTTATGCGCCATGCGTTATGGGTTATGTTTTATGCGTTTTGCGTTATGCGTTATGCGTTATGCGTTGTTCGTTATGCGTTATGCGTTGGGCGTTATACGTTTGCGTTATGCGTTATGCGTTATGCGTTATGCATTATGCGTTATGCGTTATGCGTTATGCATTTTGCGTTATGCGCCATGCGTTATGCGTTATGAGTTATGCGTTATGCGTTATGCGTTATGCGTTATGCGTTATGCGTTATACGGTATGAGTTATACGTTATGCGTTATGCGTTATGCGTTATGCGCCATGCGTTATGCGTTATGAGTTATGCGTTATGCGTTATGCGTTATGCGTTATGCGTTATGCGTTATGCTTTATGCGTTATGCGTTATGCGTTATACGGTATGAGTTATGCGTTATGCGTTATGCGTTATGCATTTTGCGTTATGCGCCATGCGTTATGCGTTATGAGTTATGCGTTATGCGTTATGCGTTATGCGTTATGCGTTATACGGTTTGAGTTATGCGTTATGCGTTATACGGTTTGAGTTATGCGTTATGCGTTATACGTTATTGGTTTATGCGTTATGCGTTATGCGTTATGCGTTATGCGTTATGCGTTATACGGTATGAGTTATGCGTTATGCGTTATGCGTTATGCGTTATGCGCCATGCGTTATGCGTTATGAGTTATGCGTTATGCGTTATGCGTTATGCGTTATGCGTTATGAGTTATAATTTATGCGTTATGCGTTATGCGTTATGCGTTATGAGTTATGCGTTATGCGTTATGCATTTTGCGTTATGCGCCATGCGTTATGCGTTATGAGTAATAAGTTATGCGTTATGCGTTATGCATTATGCGTTATGCGTTATGGGTTATGTTTTATGCGTTATGCGTTATGCGTTATGCGTTATGCGTTATGCGTTATGCGTTATGCGTTATGCGTTATGCGTTATGCGTTATGCGTTATGCTTTATGCGTTATGCGTTATGCGTTATGCATTTTGCGTTATGCGCCATGCGTTATGCGTTATGAGTTATGCGTTATGCGTTATGCGTTATGCGTTATGCTTTTTGCGTTATGCGTTATGCGTTATGCGTTATGCGTTATGCGTTATGGGTTATGCGTTATGCGTTATGCGTTATGCGTTATGCGTTATGCGTTATACGGTTTGAGTTATGCGTTATGCGTTATACGTTATGCGTTATGCGTTATGCGTTATGCGTTATGCGTTATGCGTTATGCGTTATGCGTTATGCGTTATGCGTTATACGGTATGAGTTATGCGTTATGCGTTATGCGTTATGAGTTATAATTTATGCGTTATGCGTTATGCGTTATGCATTTTGCGTTATACGGTTTGAGTTATGCGTTATGCGTTATACGGTTTGAGTTATGCGTTATGCGTTATACGTTATTGGTTTATGCGTTATGCGTTATGCGTTATGCGTTATGCGTTATGCGTTATACGGTATGAGTTATACGTTATGCGTTATGCGTTATGCGTTATGCGCCATGCGTTATGCGTTATGAGTTATGCGTTATGCGTTATGCGTTATGCGTTATGCGTTATGCGTTATGCTTTATGCGTTATGCGTTATGCGTTATACGGTATGAGTTATGCGTTATGCGTTATGCGTTATGCATTTTGCGTTATGCGCCATGCGTTATGCGTTATGAGTTATGCGTTATGCGTTATGCGTTATGCGTTATGCGTTATACGGTTTGAGTTATGCGTTATGCGTTATACGGTTTGAGTTATGCGTTATGCGTTATACGTTATTGGTTTATGCGTTATGCGTTATGCGTTATGCGTTATGCGTTATGCGTTATACGGTATGAGTTATGCGTTATGCGTTATGCGTTATGCGTTATGCGCCATGCGTTATGCGTTATGAGTTATGCGTTATGCGTTATGCGTTATGCGTTATGCGTTATGAGTTATAATTTATGCGTTATGCGTTATGCGTTATGCGTTATGAGTTATGCGTTATGCGTTATGCATTTTGCGTTATGCGCCATGCGTTATGCGTTATGAGTAATAAGTTATGCGTTATGCGTTATGCGTTATGCGTTATGCGTTATGGGTTATGTTTTATGCGTTATGCGTTATGCGTTATGCGTTATGCGTTATGCGTTATGCGTTATGCGTTATGCGTTATGCGTTATGCGTTATGCGTTATGCTTTATGCGTTATGCGTTATGCGTTATGCATTTTGCGTTATGCGCCATGCGTTATGCGTTATGAGTTATGCGTTATGCGTTATGCGTTATGCTTTTTGCGTTATGCGTTATGCGTTATGCGTTATGCGTTATGCGTTATGGGTTATGCGTTATGCGTTATGCGTTATGCGTTATGCGTTATGCGTTATACGGTTTGAGTTATGCGTTATGCGTTATACGTTATGCGTTATGCGTTATGCGTTATGCGTTATGCGTTATGCGTTATGCGTTATGCGTTATGCGTTATGCGTTATGCGTTATGCGTTATGCGTTATGCGTTATACGGTATGAGTTATGCGTTATGCGTTATGCGTTATGCGTTATGCGCCATGCGTTATGCGTTATGAGTTATGCGTTATGCGTTATGCGTTATGCGTTATGCGTTATGAGTTATAATTTATGCGTTATGCGTTATGCGTTATGCGTTATGAGTTATGCGTTATGCGTTATGCATTTTGCGTTATGCGCCATGCGTTATGCGTTATGAGTAATAAGTTATGCGTTATGCGTTATGCGTTATGCGTTATGCGTTATGGGTTATGTTTTATGCGTTATGCGTTATGCGTTATGCGTTATGCGTTATGCGTTATGCGTTATGCGTTATGCGTTATGCGTTATGCGTTATGCGTTATGCGTTATACGGTTTGAGTTATGCGTTATGCGTTATACGGTTTGAGTTATGCGTTATGCGTTATACGTTATTGGTTTATGCGTTATGCGTTATGCGTTATGCGTTATGCTTTATGCGTTATGCGTTATGCGTTATACGGTATGAGTTATGCGTTATGCGTTATGCGTTATGCGTTATGCGTTATGCGTTATGCGTTATGCGTTATGCGTTATGCGTTATGCGTTATCCGGTTTGAGTTATGCGTTATGCGTTATACGTTATGCGTTATACGGTATGAGTTATGCGTTATGCATTTTGCGTTATGCGCCATGCGTTATGGGTTATGTTTTATGCGTTTTGCGTTATGCGTTATGCGTTATGCGTTGTTCGTTATGCGTTATGCGTTGGGCGTTATACGTTTGCGTTATGCGTTATGCGTTATGCGTTATGCGTTATGCATTATGCGTTATGCGTTATGCGTTATGCATTTTGCGTTATGCGCCATGCGTTATGCGTTATGAGTTATGCGTTATGCGTTATGCGTTATGCGTTATGCGTTATACGGTTTGAGTTATGCGTTATGCGTTATACGGTTTGAGTTATGCGTTATGCGTTATACGTTATTGGTTTATGCGTTATGCGTTATGCGTTATGCGTTATGCGTTATGCGTTATACGGTATGAGTTATGCGTTATGCGTTATGCGTTATGCGTTATGCGCCATGCGTTATGCGTTATGAGTTATGCGTTATGCGTTATGCGTTATGCGTTATGCGTTATGAGTTATAATTTATGCGTTATGCGTTATGCGTTATGCGTTATGAGTTATGCGTTATGCGTTATGCATTTTGCGTTATGCGCCATGCGTTATGCGTTATGAGTAATAAGTTATGCGTTATGCGTTATGCGTTATGCGTTATGCGTTATGGGTTATGTTTTATGCGTTATGCGTTATGCGTTATGCGTTATGCGTTATGCGTTATGCGTTATGCGTTATGCGTTATGCGTTATGCTTTATGCGTTATGCGTTATGCGTTATGCATTTTGCGTTATGCGCCATGCGTTATGCGTTATGAGTTATGCGTTATGCGTTATGCGTTATGCTTTTTGCGTTATGCGTTATGCGTTATGCGTTATGCGTTATGCGTTATGCGTTATGGGTTATGCGTTATGCGTTATGCGTTATGCGTTATGCGTTATGCGTTATACGGTTTGAGTTATGCGTTATGCGTTATACGTTATGCGTTATGCGTTATGCGTTATGCGTTATGCGTTATGCGTTATGCGTTATGCGTTATACGGTTTGAGTTATGCGTTATGCGTTATGCGTTATGCGTTATGCGTTATGCGATATGCGTTATGCGTTATGCGTTATGCGTTATGCGTTATGCGTTATGCGTTATGCGTTATGCGTTATGCGTTATGCGTTATGCGTTATGCGTTATGCGTTATGCGTTATGCGTTATGCGTTATGCGTTATGCGTTATGCTTTATGCGTTATGCGTTATGCGTTATACGGTATGAGTTATGCGTTATGCGTTATGCGTTATGCGTTATGCGTTATGCGTTGTGCGTTATGCGTTATGCGTTATGCGTTATGGGTTATGCTTTATGCGTTATGCGTTATGCGTTATGCATTTTGCGTTATGCGCCATGCGTTATGGGTTATGTTTTATGCGTTATGCGTTATGCGTTTGTAACGTCGCGATTTCGCTAGCCTACAGCTCAGTCGTGACCAGGGTTGTGAAATAATTGCGAAATCGTCTAGTACGAAAATATAAATGTTTATTACCTCTCCACGAGAGGTTCCGGAGAGTTCGGATTACAATCAACAAGGGGGGGCACACGCAACCCCGAAACTAAACAATTATTTTCTGTCCTCCTGATTGGAGGTAAACGCCCGCACGGATCAAACAAAATAACACCTTCGGTAATTGGTCGATTAAACAAAAAAAAAAGGAAACAAACAAAAGAGAATTTACAAAACGATTGATCCTTTTATAGCTTTCCTGGCTCGACCCAGGCGGAACCTAACCGGCGTAATAATCTAACGAAACTACGGTCTTCACGGTCGGTTCCCCGCGGCTCGCGAGATTACAAATTCTTCGGAGACGGTTGTCCAAGTGGCTCCTTGGGCGATGCCGCGGAATCGCGGCGACGAATCGCTGATTAGTGGCCCCGCGCGTGGGCTATCGCATCCGCGATCTCCTTGCTTATGCGCTGCTCCTAGAACAAAGTGAATTGGCGCCGAGGCCCGCGTTACTCCCTAGTACGGTAAATTATGTTCGGACGCCGAATCGCGGTACCCGGGCGCGTTTCAATCGGACCCCGTCGCGACGCGAAGCGAGAGAAAGAAAAGGATCGGAAGTCGGACAGGAGCCGGGGCCGCCGTACGGCCGCCGACAGCGCGGGCGCCGCAACGTTCCTGCCGGAGGACCGGGTGGACACGTTGCGGAGGTTCGCTCCTCGGGAGGGCCCGGGGACCTGCGAATATCGCCGACACTGCCCACGGGCGCCGGGCTGTACCAGCGCAGGTAACCGGTGTTCGGAGAACGTCGGAGGCCGGACGTTTCGTACCGCGCGGCCGGAGAATCGGATGGTGCCGTATCGTTCCCGCCGGAGGACCGGGGAGACACGGTACGGGGGCACGCTTCCCGGGCGTTCCCGGGAGACGCGTGTTTCACCTCTCCGAAGCGACGGGATCGCGTCAGGACGGCGTCGGCACGACGGTTCCGTGCACCGGGGGATCTCGTGGAGGAGCTTGTCTTGCGAGCTCGTGAGTGCCAGCTGCGTCCCTGGCCGATCGGTTTACCCAGGCGTTCCTGTTTGTCCTGAAAAGGACTGGTAGAGCTCGATCTGCTCACGTCGGCCGCTCCCGACAAACTCCGCTCGCCCGGCGTTTCGGAGCGACTTTTATACCGCTTCGGAGTAGCCCACGTGATCGCTGGTGCACGTGGGGAGCATGGCCCGCGTATTGGCGCGCGGTAATTCGCGGCGGTGATTGGCGCGCGGCGGTGTACGCGAGAAGTTATAAATATGAGTCGTTCGCGATCGCTGGTTATTTGATACCTCGCGACGAGCCGGCGGCTCGTTGCACGTTATGCGTTATGCGTTATGCGTTGTTCGTTATGCGTTATGCGTTATGCGTTATGCGTTATGCGTTATGCATTATGCGTTATGCATTTTGCGTTATGCGCCATGCGTTATGCGTTATGAGTTATGCGTTATGCGTTATGCGTTATGCGTTATGCGTTATGCGTTATACGGTTTGAGTTATGCGTTATGCGTTATACGGTTTGAGTTATGCGTTATGCGTTATACGTTATTGGTTTATGCGTTATGCGTTATGCGTTATGCGTTATGCGTTATGCGTTATACGGTATGAGTTATGCGTTATGCGTTATGCGTTATGCGTTATGCGTTATACGGTATGAGTTATGCGTTATGCGTTATGCGTTATGCGTTATGCGTTATGCGTTATGCGTTATGCGTTATGCGTTATGCGTTATGCGTTATGCGTTATGCGTTATGCGTTATGCGTTATGCGTTATGCGTTATGCGTTATGCGTTATGCGTTATGCGTTATGCGTTATGCGTTATACGGTTTGAGTTATGCGTTATGCGTTATACGTTATGCGTTATGCGTTATGCGTTATGCGTTATGGGTTATGCGTTATGCGTTATGCGTTATGCGTTATGCGTTATGCGTTATGCGTTATGCGTTATGCGTTATGCGTTATGCGTTATGCGTTATGCGTTATGCGTTATGCGTTATGCGTTATGCGTTATGCGTCATGCGTCATGCGTTATGCGTTATGCGTTATGCGTTATGCGTTATGCGTTATGCGTTATGCGTTATGCGTTATGCGTTATGCGTTATGCGTTATGCTTTATGCGTTATGCGTTATGCGTTATACGGTATGAGTTATGCGTTATGCGTTATGCGTTATGCATTTTGCGTTATGCGCCATGCGTTATGCGTTATGAGTTATGCGTTATGCGTTATGCGTTATGCGTTATGCGTTATGCGTTATACGGTTTGAGTTATGCGTTATGCGTTATACGGTTTGAGTTATGCGTTATGCGTTATACGTTATTGGTTTATGCGTTATGCGTTATGCGTTATGCGTTATGCGTTATGCGTTATGCGTTATACGGTATGAGTTATGCGTTATGCGTTATGCGTTATGCGTTATGCGCCATGCGTTATGCGTTATGAGTTATGCGTTATGCGTTATGCGTTATGCGTTATGCGTTATGAGTTATAATTTATGCGTTATGCGTTATGCGTTATGCGTTATGAGTTATGCGTTATGCGTTATGCATTTTGCGTTATGCGCCATGCGTTATGCGTTATGAGTAATAAGTTATGCGTTATGCGTTATGCGTTATGCGTTATGCGTTATGGGTTATGTTTTATGCGTTATGCGTTATGCGTTATGCGTTATGCGTTATGCGTTATGCGTTATGCGTTATGCGTTATGCTTTATGCGTTATGCGTTATGCGTTATGCGTTATGCTTTATGCGTTATGCGTTATGCGTTATGCATTTTGCGTTATGCGCCATGCGTTATGCGTTATGAGTTATGCGTTATGCGTTATGCGTTATGCGTTATGCTTTTTGCGTTATGCGTTATGCGTTATGCGTTATGCGTTATGCGTTATGGGTTATGCGTTATGCGTTATGCGTTATGCGTTATGCGTTATGCGTTATACGGTTTGAGTTATGCGTTATGCGTTATACGTTACGCGTTATGCGTTATGCGTTATGCGTTATGCGTTATGCGTTATGCGTTATGCGTTATGCGTTATGCGTTATGCGTTATGCGTTATGCGTTATGCGTTATGCGTTATGCGTTATGCGTTATGCGTTATGCGTTATGCGTTATGCGTTATGCGTTATGCGTTATGCGTTATGCGTTATGCGTTATGCGTTATGCGTTATGCGTTATGCGTTATGCGTTATGCGTTATGCGTTATGCGTTATGCGTTATGCGTTATGCGTTATGCGTTATGCGTTATGCGTTATGCGTTATGCGTTATGCCTTATGCGTTATGCGTTATGCGTTATGCGTTATGCGTTATGCGTTATGCGTTATGCGTTATGCGTTATGCGTTATGCGTTATGCGTTATGCGTTATGCGTTATGCGTTATGCTTTATGCGTTATGCGTTATGCGTTATACGGTATGAGTTATGCGTTATGCGTTATGCGTTATGCGTTATGCGTTATGCGTTGTGCGTTATGCGTTATGCGTTATGCGTTATGCGTTATGCTTTATGCGTTATGCGTTATGCGTTATGCATTTTGCGTTATGCGACATGCGTTATGGGCTATGTTTTATGCGTTATGCGTTATGCGTTATGCGTTATGCGTTATGCGTTGTTCGTTATGCGTTATGCGTTGGCCGTTATACGTTTGCGTTATGCGTTATGCGTTATGCGTTATGCGTTATGCGTTATGCGTTATGCATTTTGCGTTATGCGCCATGCGTTATGCGTTATGAGTTATCCGTTATGCGTTATGCGTTATGCGTTATGCGTTATGCGTTATGCGTTATACGGTTTGAGTTATGCGTTATGCGTTATACGGTTTGAGTTATGCGTTATGCGTTATACGTTATTGGTTTATGCGTTATGCGTTATGCGTTATGCGTTATGCGTTATACGGTATGAGTTATGCGTTATGCGTTATGCGTTATGTGTTATGCGTTATACGGTATGAGTTATGCGTTATGCGTTATGCGTTATGCGTTATGCGTTATGCGTTATGCGTTATGCGTTATGCGTTATGCGTTATGCGTTATGCGTTATGCGTTATGCGTTATACGGTTTGAGTTATGCGTTATGCGTTATACGTTATGCGTTATGCGTTATGCGTTATGCGTTATGCGTTATGCGTTATGCGTTATGGGTTATGCGTTATGCGTTATGCGTTATGCGTCATGCGTTATGCGTTATGCGTTATGCGTTATGCGTTATGCGTTATGCGTTATGCGACATGCGTTATGCGTTATGCGTTATGCGTTATGCGTTATGCGTTATGCGTTATGCGTTATGCGTTATGCGTTATGCGTTATGCGTTATGCGTTATGCGTTATGCGTTATGCGTTATGCTTTATGCGTTATGCGTTTTGCGTTATACGGTATGAGTTATGCGTTATGCGTTATGCGTTGTGCGTTATGCGTTGTGCGTTATGCGTTATGCGTTATGCGTTATGCTTTATGCGTTATACGTTATGCGTTATGCATTTTGCGTTATGCGCCATGCGTTATGGGTTATGTTTTATGCGTTTTGCGTTATGCGTTATGCGTTATGCGTTGTTCGTTATGCGTTATGCGTTGGGCGTTATACGTTTGCGTTATGCGTTATGCGTTATGCGTTATGCGTTATGCGTTATGCGTTATGCGTTATGCGTTATGCGTTATGCATTTTGCGTTATGCGCCATGCGTTATGCGTTATGCGTTATGCGTTATGCGTTATGCGTTATGCGTTATACGGTTTGAGTTATGCGTTATGCGTTATTCGGTTTGAGTTATGCGTTATGCGTTATACGTTATTGGTTTATGCGTTATGCGTTATGCGTTATGCGTTATGCGTTATACGGTATGAGTTATGCGTTATGCGTTATGCGTTATGCGCCATGCGTTATGCGTTATGAGTTATGCGTTATGCGTTATGCGTTATGCGTTATGCGTTATGAGTTATAATTTATGCGTTATGCGTTATGCGTTATGCGTTATGAGTTATGCGTTATGCGTTATGCATTTTGCGTTATGCGCCATGCGTTATGCGTTATGAGTAATAAGTTATGCGTTATGCGTTATGCGTTATGCGTTATGCGTTATGGGTTATGCTTTATGCGTTATGCGTTATGCGTTATGCGTTATGCGTTATGCGTTATGCGTTATGCGTTATGCGTTATGCGTTATGCGTTATGCGTTATGCTTTATGCGTTATGCGTTATGCGTTATGCATTTTGCGTTATGCGCCATGCGTTATGCGTTATGAGTTATGCGTTATGCGTTATGCGTTATGCGTTATGCGTTATGCTTTTTGCGTTATGCGTTATGCGTTATGCGTTATGCGTTATGCGTTATGCGCTATGCGTTATGGGTTATGCGTTATGCGTTATGCGTTATGCGTTATACGGTTTGAGTTATGCGTTATGCGTTATACGTTATGCGTTATGCATTATGCGTTATGCGTTATGCGTTATGCGTTATGCGTTATGCGTTATGAGTTATGCGTTATGCGTTATGCGTTATGCGTTATACGGTTTGAGTTATGCGTTATGCGTTATACGGTTTGAGTTATGCGTTATGCGTTATACGTTATTGGTTTATGCGTTATGCGTTATGCGTTTTGCGTTATGCGTTATGGGTTATGTTTTATGCGGTATGCGTTATGCGTTATGCGTTATGCGTTATGCGTTATGCGTTATGCGTTATGCGTTATGCTTTATGCGTTATGCGTTATGCGTTATGCATTTTGCGTTATGCGCCATGCGTTATGCGTTATGAGTTATGCGTTATGCGTTATGCGTTATACGGTTTGAGTTATGCGTTATGCGTTATACGGTTTGAGTTATGCGTTATGCGTTATACGTTATTGGTTTATGCGTCATGCGTTATGCGTTATGCGTTTTGCGTTATGCGTTATGGGTTATGTTTTATGCGTTATGCGTTATGCGTTATGCGTTATGCGTTATGCGTTATGCGTTATGCGTTATGCGTTATGAGTTATGCGTTATGCGTTATGCGTTATGCGTTATGCGTTATACGGTTTGAGTTATGCGTTATGCGTTATACGGTTTGAGTTATGCGTTATGCGTTATACGTTATTGGTTTATGCGTTATGCGTTATGCGTTATGCTTTTTGCGTTATGCGTTATGGGTTATGGTTTATGCGTTAAGCGTTATGCGTTATGCTTTTTGCGTTATGCGTTATGCGTTATGCGTTCTGTGTTGTGCGTTGTGCGTTGTGCGTTATGCGTTATGCGTTATGGGTTATGGGTTATGCGTTATGCGTTATGCGTTATGCGTTATGCATTTTGCGTTATGCGTTTTGCGTTATGCGTTATGCGTTATGAGTTATAAGTTATGCGTTATGCGTTATGCGTTATGCGTTATGCGTTATGCATTTTGCGTTACGCGCCATGCGTTATGCGGTATGCGTTATGCTTTATGCGTTATGCGTTATGCGTTATGCGTTATGCGTTATGCGTTATGCGATATGCATATGCGTTATAGGTTATGCGTTATGCGTTATGCGTTATGCGTTATGCGTTATGCGTTATGCGTTTTGCGTTATGCGTTATGCGTTATGCGTTATGCGTTATGGGTTATGTATTATGCGTTATGCGTTATGCGTTATGCGTTGTGCGTTATGCGTTGTTCGTTATGCGTTATGCGTTGGGCGTTATACGTTTGCGTTATGCGTTATGCGTTATGCGTTATGCTTTATGCGTTATGCGTTATGCGTTATGCATTTTACGTTATGCGCCATGCGTTATGCGTTATGCGTTATGAGTTATGCGTTATGCGTTATGCGTTATGCGTTATGCGTTATGCGTTATGCGATATGCGTTATGCGTTATGCGTTATGCGTTATGCGTTGGGCGTAATACGTTTGCGTTATGCGTTATGCGTTATGCGTTATGCGTTATGCTTTATGCGTTATGCGTTATGCGTTATACGGTATGAGTTATGCGTTATGCGTTATGCGTTATGCGTTATGCGTTATGCGTTATGCGTTATGCGTTATGCGTTTTGCGTTATGCGTTCTGTGTTGTGCGTTGTGCGTTGTGCGTTATGCTTTATGCGTTATGCGTTATGCGTTATACGGTATGAGTTATGCGTTATGCGTTATGCGTTATGCGTTATGCGTTATGCGTTATGCGTTATGCGTTATGCGTTATGCGTTATGCATTTTGCGTTATGCGTTATGCGTTATGCGTTATGCGTTATGAGTTATAAGTTATGCGTTATGCGTTATGCGTTATGCGTTATGCGTTATGCGTTATGCATTTTGCGTTATGCGCCATGCGTTATGCGTTATGAGTTATAAGATATGCGTTATGCGTTATGCGTTATGCGTTATGCGTTATGCTTTATGCGTTATGCGTTATGCGTTATGCATTTTGCGTTATGCGCCATGCGTTATGCGTTATGAGTTATGAGTTATGCGTTATGCGTTATGCGTTATGCGTTATACGGTTTGAGTTATGCGTTATGGGTTATGTTTTATGCGTTATGCGTTATGCGTTATGCGTTCTGTGTTGTGCGTTGTGCGTTATGCGTTATGCGTTATGCGTTATGCGTTATGCGCTATGCGTTATGCGTTATGCGTTTTGCGTTATGCGTTATGCGTTATGCGTTATGCGTTATGGGTTATGTATTATGCGTTATGCGTTATGCATTTTGCGTTATGCGCCATGCGTTATGCGTTATGAGTTATGCGTTATTGGTTTTAGCGTTATGCGTTATGCGTTATGCGTTTTGCGTTTTGCGTTATGCGTTATGGGTTATGTTTTATGCGTTATACGTTATGCGTTATGCGTTATGCGTTATGCGTTATGCGTTATGCGTTATGCGTTATGCGTTATGCGTTATGCGTTTTGCGTTATGCGTTGTGCGTTATGGGTTATGTTTTATGCGTTATGCGTTATGCGTTATGCGTTATGCGTTATGCGTTATGCGTTCTGTGTTGTGCGTTGTGCGTTGTGCGTTATGCGTTATGCGTTATGGGTTATGGGTTATGCGTTATGCGTTATGCGTTATGCGTTATGCGTTATGCGTTATGCGATATACGGTTTGTGTTATGCGTTATGCGTTATACGGTTTGAGTTATGCGTTATGCGTTATACGTATTGGTTTATGCGTTATGCGTTATGCGTTATGCGTTATGCGTTATGCGTTATGCGTTATGGGTTATGTTTTATGCGTTATGCGTTATGCGTTATGCGTTATGCGTTATGCGTTATGCGTTATGCTTTATGCGTTATGCGTTATGCGTTATGCATTTTGCGTTATGCGCCATGCGTTATGCGTTATGAGTTATGCGTTATGCGTTATGCGTTATGCGTTATACGGTTTGAGTTATGCGTTATGCGTTATACGGTTTGAGTTATGCGTTATGCGTTATACGTTATTGGTTTATGCGTTATGCGTTATGCGTTATGCTTTTTGCGTTATGCGTTATGGGTTATGTTTTATGCGTTATGCGTTATGCGTTATGCGTTATGAGTTATGCGTTATGCGTTATGCGTTATGCGTTATGCGTTATACGGTTTGAGTTATGCGTTATGCGTTATACGGTTTGAGTTATGCGTTATGCGTTATACGTTATTGGTTTATGCGTTATGCGTTATGCGTTTTGCGTTATGCGTTATGGGTTATGTTTTATGCGGTATGCGTTATGCGTTATGCGTTATGCGTTATGCGTTATGCGTTATGCGTTATGCGTTATGCGTTATGCTTTATGCGTTATGCGTTATGCGTTATGCATTTTGCGTTATGCGCCATGCGTTATGCGTTATGAGTTATGCGTTATGCGTTATGCGTTATACGGTTTGAGTTATGCGTTATGCGTTATACGGTTTGAGTTATGCGTTATGCGTTATACGTTATTGGTTTATGCGTTATGCGTTATGCGTTATGCGTTTTGCGTTATGCGTTATGGGTTATGTTTTATGCGTTATGCGTTATGCGTTATGCGTTATGCGTTATGCGTTATGCGTTATGAGTTATGCGTTATGCGTTATGCGTTATGCGTTATGCGTTATACGGTTTGAGTTATGCGTTATGCGTTATACGGTTTGAGTTATGCGTTATGCGTTATACGTTATTGGTTTATGCGTTATGCGTTATGCGTTTTGCGTTATGCGTTATGGGTTATGTTTTATGCGTTATGCGTTATGCGTTATGCTTTTTGCGTTATGCGTTATGCGTTATGCGTTCTGTGTTGTGCGTTGTGCGTTGTGCGTTATGCGTTATGCGTTATGGGTTATGGGTTATGCGTTATGCGTTATGCGTTATGCGTTATGCATTTTGCGTTATGCGTATTGCGTTATGCGTTATGCGTTATGAGTTATAAGTTATGCGTTATGCGTTATGCGTTATGCGTTATGCGTTATGCGTTATGCATTTTGCGTTACGCGCCATGCGTTATGCGTTATGCGTTATGCGTTATGCGTTATGCGTTATGCGTTATGCGTTATGCGTTATGCGTTATGCGTTATGCGATATGCATATGCGTTATAGGTTATGCGTTATGCGTTATGCGTTATGCGTTATGCGTTATGCGTTTTGCGTTATGCGTTATGCGTTATGCGTTATGCGTTATGGGTTATGTATTATGCGTTATGCGTTATGCGTTATGCGTTGTGCGTTATGCGTTGTTCGTTATGCGTTATGCGTTGGGCGTTATACGTTTGCGTTATGCGTTATGCGTTATGCGTTATGCTTTATGCGTTATGCGTTATGCGTTATGCGTTATGCATTTTACGTTATGCGCCATGCGTTATGCGTTATGCGTTATGAGTTATGCGTTATGCGTTATGCGTTATGCGTTATGCGTTATGCGTTATGCGATATGCGTTATGCGTTATGCGTTATGCGTTGGGCGTAATACGTTTGCGTTATGCGTTATGCGTTATGCGTTATGCGTTATGCTTTATGCGTTATGCGTTATGCGTTATGCGTTATGCGTTTTGCGTTATGCGTTGTGCGTTATGGGTTATGTTTTATGCGTTATGCGTTATGCGTTATGCGTTATGCGTTATGCGTTATGCGTTATGCGTTCTGTGTTGTGCGTTGTGCGTTGTGCGTTATGCGTTATGCGTTATGGGTTATGGGTTATGCGTTATGCGTTATGCGTTATGCGTTATGCGTTATGCGTTATGCGATATGCGTTATGCGTTATGCGTTATGCGTTATGCGTTGGGCGTAATACGTTTGCGTTATGCGTTATGCGTTATGCGTTATGCGTTATGCTTTATGCGTTATGCGTTATGCGTTATGCGTTATGCGTTTTGCGTTATGCGTTATGGGTTATGTTTTATGCGTTATGCGTTATGCGTTATGCTTTTTGCGTTATGCGTTATGCGTTATGCGTTCTGTGTTGTGCGTTGTGCGTTATGCGTTATGCGTTATGCGTTATGCGTTATGCGTTATGCGTTATGCGTTATGCGTTATGCGTTATGCGTTATGCGTTATGCGTTATGCGTTATGGGTTATGTATTATGCGTTATGCGTTATGCATTTTGCGTTATGCGCCATGCGTTATGCGTTATGAGTTATGCGTTATTGGTTTTAGCGTTATGCGTTATGCGTTATGCGTTTTGCGTTATGCGTTATGGGTTATGTTTTATGCGTTATGCGTTATGGGTTATGTTTTATGCGTTATGCGTTATGCGTTATGCGTTATGCGTTATGCGTTATGCGTTATGCGTTATGCGTTATGCGTTATGCGTTATGCGTTATGCGTTTTGCGTTATGCGTTGTGCGTTATGGGTTATGTTTTATGCGTTATGCGTTATGCGTTATGCGTTATGCGTTATGCGTTCTGTGTTGTGCGTTGTGCGTTGTGCGTTATGCGTTATGCGTTATGGGTTATGGGTTATGCGTTATGCGTTATGCGTTATGCGTTATGCGTTATGCGTTATACGGTTTGTGTTATGCGTTATGCGTTATACGGTTTGAGTTATGCGTTATGCGTTATACGTTATTGGTTTATGCGTTATGCGTTATGCGTTATGCGTTATGCGTTATGCGTTATGCGTTATGGGTTATGTTTTATGCGTTATGCGTTATGCGTTATGCGTTATGCGTTATGCGTTATGCGTTATGCGTTATGCTTTATGCGTTATGCGTTATGCGTTATGCATTTTGCGTTATGCGCCATGCGTTATGCGTTATGAGTTATTCGTTATGCGTTATGCGTTATGCGTTATACGGTTTGAGTTATGCGTTATGCGTTATACGGTTTGAGTTATGCGTTATGCGTTATACGTTATTGGTTTATGCGTTATGCGTTATGCTTTTTGCGTTATGCGTTATGGGTTATGTTTTATGCGTTATGCGTTATGCGTTATGCGTTATGAGTTATGCGTTATGCGTTATGCGTTATGCGTTATACGGTTTGAGTTATGCGTTATGCGTTATACGGTTTGAGTTATGCGTTATGCGTTATACGTTATTGGTTTATGCGTTATGCGTTATGCGTTTTGCGTTATGCGTTATGGGTTATGTTTTATGCGGTATGCGTTATGCGTTATGCGTTATGCGTTATGCGTTATGCGTTATGCGTTATGCGTTATGCGTTATGCGTTATGCGTTATGCGTTATGCGTTATGCGTTATGCGTTATGCATTTTGCGTTATGCGCCATGCGTTATGCGTTATGAGTTATGCGTTATGCGTTATGCGTTATACGGTTTGAGTTATGCGTTATGCGTTATACGGTTTGAGTTATGCGTTATGCGTTATACGTTATTGGTTTATGCGTCATGCGTTATGCGTTATGCGTTTTGCGTTATGCGTTATGGGTTATGTTTTATGCGTTATGCGTTATGCGTTATGCGTTATGCGTTATGCGTTATGCGTTATGCGTTATGAGTTATGCGTTATGCGTTATGCGTTATGCGTTATGCGTTATACGGTTTGAGTTATGCGTTATGCGTTATACGGTTTGAGTTATGCGTTATGCGTTATACGTTATTGGTTTATGCGTTATGCGTTATGCGTTATGCGTTTTGCGTTATGCGTTATGGGTTATGTTTTATGCGTTATGCGTTATGCGTTATGCTTTTTGCGTTATGCGTTATGCGTTATGCGTTCTGTGTTGTGCGTTGTGCGTTGTGCGTTATGCGTTATGCGTTATGGGTTATGGGTTATGCGTTATGCGTTATGCGTTATGCGTTATGCATTTTGCGTTATGCGTTTTGCGTTATGCGTTATGCGTTATGAGTTATAAGTTATGCGTTATGCGTTATGCGTTATGCGTTATGCGTTATGCGTTATGCATTTTGCGTTACGCGCCATGCGTTATGCGTTATGCGTTATGCTTTATGCGTTATGCGTTATGCGTTATGCGTTATGCGTTATGCGTTATGCGTTATGCTTTATGCGTTATGCGTTATGCGTTATGCGTTATGCGTTATGCGTTATGCGTTATGCGATATGCATATGCGTTATAGGTTATGCGTTATGCGTTATGCGTTATGCGTTATGCGTTATGCGTTATGCGTTATGCGTTATGCGTTATGCGTTATGCGTTATGCGTTATGCGTTATGGGTTATGAATTATGCGTTATGCGTTATGCGTTATGCGTTGTGCGTTATGCGTTGTTCGTTATGCGTTATGCGTTGGGCGTTATACGTTTGCGTTATGCGTTATGCGTTATGCGTTATGCTTTATGCGTTATGCGTTATGCGTTATGCGTTATGCGTTATGCATTTTACGTTATGCGCCATGCGTTATGCGTTATGCGTTATGAGTTATGCGTTATGCGTTATGCGTTATGCGTTATGCGTTATGCGTTATGCGATATGCGTTATGCGTTATGCGTTATGCGTTATGCGTTGGGCGTAATACGTTTGCGTTATGCGTTATGCGTTATGCGTTATGCGTTATGCTTTATGCGTTATGCGTTATGCGTTATACGGTATGAGTTATGCGTTATGCGTTATGCGTTATGCGTTATGCGTTATGCGTTATGCGTTATGCGTTAACCGTTGTGCGTTTTGCGTTATGCGTTCTGTGTTGTGCGTTGTGCGTTGTGCGTTATGCTTTATGCGTTATGCGTTATGCGTTATACGGTATGAGTTATGCGTTATGCGTTATGCGTTATGCGTTATGCGTTATGCGTTATGCGTTATGCGTTATGCGTTATGCATTTTGCGTTATGCGTTATGCGTTATGCGTTATGCGTTATGAGTTATAAGTTATGCGTTATGCGTTATGCGTTATGCGTTATGCGTTATGCATTTTGCGTTATGCGCCATGCGTTATGCGTTATGAGTTATAAGATATGCGTTATGCGTTATGCGTTATGCGTTATGCGTTATGCGTTATGCTTTATGCGTTATGCGTTATGCGTTATGCATTTTGCGTTATGCGCCATGCGTTATGCGTTATGAGTTATGAGTTATGCGTTATGCGTTATGCGTTATGCGTTATACGGTTTGAGTTATGCGTTATGGGTTATGTTTTATGCGTTGTGCGTTATGCGTTATGCGTTATGCGTTATGCGTTATGCGTTATGCGCTATGCGTTATGCGTTATGCGTTTTGCGTTATGCGTTATGCGTTATGCGTTATGCGTTATGCGTTATGGGTTATGTATTATGCGTTATGCGTTATGCATTTTGCGTTATGCGCCATGCGTTATGCGTTATGAGTTATGCGTTATTGTTTTTAGCGTTATGCGTTATGCGTTATGCGTTTTGCGTTATGCGTTATGGGTTATGTTTTATGCGTTATGCGTTATGCGTTATGCGTTATGCGTTATGCGTTATGCGTTATGCGTTATGCGTTATGCGTTTTGCGTTATGCGTTGTGCGTTATGGGTTATGTTTTATGCGTTATGCGTTATGCGTTATGCGTTATGCGTTATGCGTTATGCGTTCTGTGTTGTGCGTTGTGCGTTGTGCGTTATGCGTTATGCGTTATGGGTTATGGGTTATGCGTTATGCGTTATGCGTTATGCGTTATGCGTTATGCGTTATGCGTTATGCGTTATGCGTTATACGGTTTGAGTTATGCGTTATGCGTTATGCGTTATGCGTTATGCGTTATGCGTTATGCGTTATGCGTTATGCGTTATGCGTTATGCGTTATGCGTTATGCGTTATGCGTTATGCGTTATGCGTTATGCGTTATGCGTTATGCGTTATGCGTTATGCGTTATGCGTTATGCGTTATACGGTTTGAGTTATGCGTTATGCGTTATACGTTATGCGTTATGCGTTATGCGTTATGCGTTATGGGTTATGCGTTATGCGTTATGCGTTATGCGTTATGCGTTATGCGTTATGCGTTATGCGTTATGCGTTATGCGTTATGCGTTATGCGTTATGCGTTATGCGTTATGCGTTATGCGTTATGCGTTATGCGTCATGCGTCATGCGTTATGCGTTATGCGTTATGCGTTATGCGTTATGCGTTATGCGTTATGCGTTATGCGTTATGCGTTATGCGTTATGCGTTATGCTTTATGCGTTATGCGTTATGCGTTATACGGTATGAGTTATGCGTTATGCGTTATGCGTTATGCATTTTGCGTTATGCGCCATGCGTTATGCGTTATGAGTTATGCGTTATGCGTTATGCGTTATGCGTTAT
This sequence comes from Lasioglossum morio, assembly GCA_916610235.2. Lineage (NCBI taxonomy): Eukaryota > Metazoa > Arthropoda > Insecta > Hymenoptera > Halictidae > Lasioglossum > Lasioglossum morio. The sequence goes on along the minus strand of CAKAJA020000459.1, from coordinate 1,273,070 downwards.
GCGTTATGCGTTATACGGTTTGAGTTATGCGTTATGCGTTATACGGTTTGAGTTATGCGTTATGCGTTATACGTTATTGGTTTATGCGTTATGCGTTATGCGTTATGCGTTATGCGTTATGCGTTATGCGTTATACGGTATGAGTTATGCGTTATGCGTTATGCGTTATGCGTTATGCGCCATGCGTTATGCGTTATGAGTTATGCGTTATGCGTTATGCGTTATGCGTTATGCGTTATGAGTTATAATTTATGCGTTATGCGTTATGCGTTATGCGTTATGAGTTATGCGTTATGCGTTATGCATTTTGCGTTATGCGCCATGCGTTATGCGTTATGAGTAATAAGTTATGCGTTATGCGTTATGCGTTATGCGTTATGCGTTATGGGTTATGTTTTATGCGTTATGCGTTATGCGTTATGCGTTATGCGTTATGCGTTATGCGTTATGCGTTATGCGTTATGCTTTATGCGTTATGCGTTATGCGTTATGCGTTATGCTTTATGCGTTATGCGTTATGCGTTATGCATTTTGCGTTATGCGCCATGCGTTATGCGTTATGAGTTATGCGTTATGCGTTATGCGTTATGCGTTATGCTTTTTGCGTTATGCGTTATGCGTTATGCGTTATGCGTTATGCGTTATGGGTTATGCGTTATGCGTTATGCGTTATGCGTTATGCGTTATGCGTTATACGGTTTGAGTTATGCGTTATGCGTTATACGTTACGCGTTATGCGTTATGCGTTATGCGTTATGCGTTATGCGTTATGCGTTATGCGTTATGCGTTATGCGTTATGCGTTATGCGTTATGCGTTATGCGTTATGCGTTATGCGTTATGCGTTATGCGTTATGCGTTATGCGTTATGCGTTATGCGTTATGCGTTATGCGTTATGCGTTATGCGTTATGCGTTATGCGTTATGCGTTATGCGTTATGCGTTATGCGTTATGCGTTATGCGTTATGCGTTATGCGTTATGCGTTATGCGTTATGCGTTATGCGTTTTGCGTTATGCGTTATGCCTTATGCGTTATGCGTTATGCGTTATGCGTTATGCGTTATGCGTTATGCGTTATGCGTTATGCGTTATGCGTTATGCGTTATGCGTTATGCGTTATGCGTTATGCGTTATGCTTTATGCGTTATGCGTTATGCGTTATACGGTATGAGTTATGCGTTATGCGTTATGCGTTATGCGTTATGCGTTATGCGTTGTGCGTTATGCGTTATGCGTTATGCGTTATGCGTTATGCTTTATGCGTTATGCGTTATGCGTTATGCATTTTGCGTTATGCGACATGCGTTATGGGCTATGTTTTATGCGTTATGCGTTATGCGTTATGCGTTATGCGTTATGCGTTGTTCGTTATGCGTTATGCGTTGGCCGTTATACGTTTGCGTTATGCGTTATGCGTTATGCGTTATGCGTTATGCATTATGCGTTATGCATTTTGCGTTATGCGCCATGCGTTATGCGTTATGAGTTATCCGTTATGCGTTATGCGTTATGCGTTATGCGTTATGCGTTATGCGTTATACGGTATGAGTTATGCGTTATGCGTTATACGGTTTGAGTTATGCGTTATGCGTTATACGTTATTGGTTTATGCGTTATGCGTTATGCGTTATGCGTTATGCGTTATACGGTATGAGTTATGCGTTATGCGTTATGCGTTATGTGTTATGCGTTATACGGTATGAGTTATGCGTTATGCGTTATGCGTTATGCGTTATGCGTTATGCGTTATGCGTTATGCGTTATGCGTTATGCGTTATGCGTTATGCGTTATGCGTTATGCGTTATACGGTTTGAGTTATGCGTTATGCGTTATACGTTATGCGTTATGCGTTATGCGTTATGCGTTATGCGTTATGCGTTATGCGTTATGGGTTATGCGTTATGCGTTATGCGTTATGCGTCATGCGTTATGCGTTATGCGTTATGCGTTATGCGTTATGCGTTATGCGTTATGCGACATGCGTTATGCGTTATGCGTTATGCGTTATGCGTTATGCGTTATGCGTTATGCGTTATGCGTTATGCGTTATGCGTTATGCGTTATGCGTTATGCGTTATGCGTTATGCGTTATGCTTTATGCGTTATGCGTTTTGCGTTATACGGTATGAGTTATGCGTTATGCGTTATGCGTTGTGCGTTATGCGTTGTGCGTTATGCGTTATGCGTTATGCGTTATGCTTTATGCGTTATACGTTATGCGTTATGCATTTTGCGTTATGCGCCATGCGTTATGGGTTATGTTTTATGCGTTTTGCGTTATGCGTTATGCGTTATGCGTTGTTCGTTATGCGTTATGCGTTGGGCGTTATACGTTTGCGTTATGCGTTATGCGTTATGCGTTATGCGTTATGCATTATGCGTTATGCGTTATGCGTTATGCGTTATGCATTTTGCGTTATGCGCCATGCGTTATGCGTTATGAGTTATGCGTTATGCGTTATGCGTTATGCGTTATACGGTTTGAGTTATGCGTTATGCGTTATTCGGTTTGAGTTATGCGTTATGCGTTATACGTTATTGGTTTATGCGTTATGCGTTATGCGTTATGCGTTATGCGTTATACGGTATGAGTTATGCGTTATGCGTTATGCGTTATGCGCCATGCGTTATGCGTTATGAGTTATGCGTTATGCGTTATGCGTTATGCGTTATGCGTTATGAGTTATAAGTTATGCGTTATGCGTTATGCGTTATGCGTTATGAGTTATGCGTTATGCGTTATGCATTTTGCGTTATGCGCCATGCGTTATGCGTTATGAGTAATTAGTTATGCGTTATGCGTTATGCGTTATGCGTTATGCGTTATGGGTTATGTTTTATGCGTTATGCGTTATGCGTTATGCGTTATGCGTTATGCGTTATGCGTTATGCGTTATGCGTTATGCGTTATGCGTTATGCGTTATGCTTTATGCGTTATGCGTTATGCGTTATGCATTTTGCGTTATGCGCCATGCGTTATGCGTTATGAGTTATGCGTTATGCGTTATGCGTTATGCGTTATGCGTTATGCTTTTTGCGTTATGCGTTATGCGTTATGCGTTATGCGTTATGCGTTATGCGCTATGCGTTATGGGTTATGCGTTATGCGTTATGCGTTATGCGTTATACGGTTTGAGTTATGCGTTATGCGTTATACGTTATGCGTTATGCATTATGCGTTATGCGTTATGCGTTATGCGTTATGCGTTATGCGTTATGAGTTATGCGTTATGCGTTATGCGTTATGCGTTATACGGTTTGAGTTATGCGTTATGCGTTATACGGTTTGAGTTATGCGTTATGCGTTATACGTTATTGGTTTATGCGTTATGCGTTATGCGTTTTGCGTTATGCGTTATGGGTTATGTTTTATGCGGTATGCGTTATGCGTTATGCGTTATGCGTTATGCGTTATGCGTTATGCGTTATGCGTTATGCTTTATGCGTTATGCGTTATGCGTTATGCATTTTGCGTTATGCGCCATGCGTTATGCGTTATGAGTTATGCGTTATGCGTTATGCGTTATACGGTTTGAGTTATGCGTTATGCGTTATACGGTTTGAGTTATGCGTTATGCGTTATACGTTATTGGTTTATGCGCCATGCGTTATGCGTTATGCGTTTTGCGTTATGCGTTATGGGTTATGTTTTATGCGTTATGCGTTATGCGTTATGCGTTATGCGTTATGCGTTATGCGTTATGCGTTATGCGTTATGCGTTATGCGTTATGCGTTATGCGTTATGCGTTATGCGTTATACGGTTTGAGTTATGCGTTATGCGTTATACGGTTTGAGTTATGCGTTATGCGTTATACGTTATTGGTTTATGCGTTATGCGTTATGCGTTATGCTTTTTGCGTTATGCGTTATGCGTTATGCGTTATGCGTTATGCGTTATGCGTTATGCTTTTTGCGTTATGCGTTATGCGTTATGCGTTCTGTGTTGTGCGTTGTGCGTTGTGCGTTATGCGTTATGCGTTATGGGTTATGGGTTATGCGTTATGCGTTATGCGTTATGCGTTATGCATTTTGCGTTATGCGTTTTGCGTTATGCGTTATGCGTTATGAGTTATAAGTTATGCGTTATGCGTTATGCGTTATGCGTTATGCGTTATGCATTTTGCGTTACGCGCCATGCGTTATGCGGTATGCGTTATGCTTTATGCGTTATGCGTTATGCGTTATGCGTTATGCGTTATGCGTTATGCGATATGCATATGCGTTATAGGTTATGCGTTATGCGTTATGCGTTATGCGTTATGCGTTATGCGTTATGCGTTTTGCGTTATGCGTTATGCGTTATGCGTTATGCGTTATGGGTTATGTATTATGCGTTATGCGTTATGCGTTATGCGTTGTGCGTTATGCGTTGTTCGTTATGCGTTATGCGTTGGGCGTTATACGTTTGCGTTATGCGTTATGCGTTATGCGTTATGCTTTATGCGTTATGCGTTATGCGTTATGCATTTTACGTTATGCGCCATGCGTTATGCGTTATGCGTTATGAGTTATGCGTTATGCGTTATGCGTTATGCGTTATGCGTTATGCGTTATGCGATATGCGTTATGCGTTATGCGTTATGCGTTATGCGTTGGGCGTAATACGTTTGCGTTATGCGTTATGCGTTATGCGTTATGCGTTATGCTTTATGCGTTATGCGTTATGCGTTATACGGTATGAGTTATGCGTTATGCGTTATGCGTTATGCGTTATGCGTTATGCGTTATGCGTTATGCGTTGTGCGTTTTGCGTTATGCGTTCTGTGTTGTGCGTTGTGCGTTGTGCGTTATGCTTTATGCGTTATGCGTTATGCGTTATACGGTATGAGTTATGCGTTATGCGTTATGCGTTATGCGTTATGCGTTATGCGTTATGCGTTATGCGTTATGCGTTATGCGTTATGCATTTTGCGTTATGCGTTATGCGTTATGCGTTATGCGTTATGAGTTATAAGTTATGCGTTATGCGTTATGCGTTATGCGTTATGCGTTATGCGTTATGCATTTTGCGTTATGCGCCATGCGTTATGCGTTATGAGTTATAAGATATGCGTTATGCGTTATGCGTTATGCGTTATGCGTTATGCTTTATGCGTTATGCGTTATGCGTTATGCATTTTGCGTTATGCGCCATGCGTTATGCGTTATGAGTTATGAGTTATGCGTTATGCGTTATGCGTTATGCGTTATACGGTTTGAGTTATGCGTTATGGGTTATGTTTTATGCGTTATGCGTTATGCGTTATGCGTTCTGTGTTGTGCGTTGTGCGTTATGCGTTATGCGTTATGCGTTATGCGTTATGCGCTATGCGTTATGCGTTATGCGTTTTGCGTTATGCGTTATGCGTTATGCGTTATGCGTTATGGGTTATGTATTATGCGTTATGCGTTATGCATTTTGCGTTATGCGCCATGCGTTATGCGTTATGAGTTATGCGTTATTGGTTTTAGCGTTATGCGTTATGCGTTATGCGTTTTGCGTTTTGCGTTATGCGTTATGGGTTATGTTTTATGCGTTATACGTTATGCGTTATGCGTTATGCGTTATGCGTTATGCGTTATGCGTTATGCGTTATGCGTTATGCGTTATGCGTTTTGCGTTATGCGTTATGCGTTATGGGTTATGTTTTATGCGTTATGCGTTATGCGTTATGCGTTATGCGTTATGCGTTATGCGTTCTGTGTTGTGCGTTGTGCGTTGTGCGTTATGCGTTATGCGTTATGGGTTATGCGTTATGCGTTATGCGTTATGCGTTATGCGTTATGCGTTATGCGTTATGCGATATACGGTTTGTGTTATGCGTTATGCGTTATACGGTTTGAGTTATGCGTTATGCGTTATACGTATTGGTTTATGCGTTATGCGTTATGCGTTATGCGTTATGCGTTATGCGTTATGCGTTATGGGTTATGTTTTATGCGTTATGCGTTATGCGTTATGCGTTATGCGTTATGCGTTATGCGTTATGCTTTATGCGTTATGCGTTATGCGTTATGCATTTTGCGTTATGCGCCATGCGTTATGCGTTATGAGTTTTGCGTTATGCGTTATGCGTTATGCGTTATACGGTTTGAGTTATGCGTTATGCGTTATACGGTTTGAGTTATGCGTTATGCGTTATACGTTATTGGTTTATGCGTTATGCGTTATGCGTTATGCTTTTTGCGTTATGCGTTATGGGTTATGTTTTATGCGTTATGCGTTATGCGTTATGCGTTATGAGTTATGCGTTATGCGTTATGCGTTATGCGTTATGCGTTATACGGTTTGAGTTATGCGTTATGCGTTATACGGTTTGAGTTATGCGTTATGCGTTATACGTTATTGGTTTATGCGTTATGCGTTATGCGTTTTGCGTTATGCGTTATGGGTTATGTTTTATGCGGTATGCGTTATGCGTTATGCGTTATGCGTTATGCGTTATGCGTTATGCGTTATGCGTTATGCGTTATGCGTTATGCGTTATGCGTTATGCGTTATGCGTTATGCGTTATGCGTGATGCGTTATGCGTTATGAGTTATGCGTTATGCGTTATGCGTTATACGGTTTGAGTTATGCGTTATGCGTTATACGGTTTGAGTTATGCGTTATGCGTTATACGTTATTGGTTTATGCGTTATGCGTTATGCGTTATGCGTTTTGCGTTATGCGTTATGGGTTATGTTTTATGCGTTATGCGTTATGCGTTATGCGTTATGCGTTATGCGTTATGCGTTATGAGTTATGCGTTATGCGTTATGCGTTATGCGTTATGCGTTATACGGTTTGAGTTATGCGTTATGCGTTATACGGTTTGAGTTATGCGTTATGCGTTATACGTTATTGGTTTATGCGTTATGCGTTATGCGTTTTGCGTTATGCGTTATGGGTTATGTTTTATGCGTTATGCGTTATGCGTTATGCTTTTTGCGTTATGCGTTATGCGTTATGCGTTCTGTGTTGTGCGTTGTGCGTTGTGCGTTATGCGTTATGCGTTATGGGTTATGGGTTATGCGTTATGCGTTATGCGTTATGCGTTATGCATTTTGCGTTATGCGTATTGCGTTATGCGTTATGCGTTATGAGTTATAAGTTATGCGTTATGCGTTATGCGTTATGCGTTATGCGTTATGCGTTATGCATTTTGCGTTACGCGCCATGCGTTATGCGTTATGCGTTATGCTTTATGCGTTATGCGTTATGCGTTATGCGTTATGCGTTATGCGTTATGCGTTATGCGATATGCATATGCGTTATAGGTTATGCGTTATGCGTTATGCGTTATGCGTTATGCGTTATGCGTTTTGCGTTATGCGTTATGCGTTATGCGTTATGCGTTATGGGTTATGTATTATGCGTTATGCGTTATGCGTTATGCGTTGTGCGTTATGCGTTGTTCGTTATGCGTTATGCGTTGGGCGTTATACGTTTGCGTTATGCGTTATGCGTTATGCGTTATGCTTTATGCGTTATGCGTTATGCGTTATGCGTTATGCATTTTACGTTATGCGCCATGCGTTATGCGTTATGCGTTATGCGTTATGCGTTATGCGTTATGCGTTATGCGTTATGCGTTATGCGTTATGCGATATGCGTTATGCGTTATGCGTTATGCGTTGGGCGTAATACGTTTGCGTTATGCGTTATGCGTTATGCGTTATGCGTTATGCTTTATGCGTTATGCGTTATGCGTTATGCGTTATGCGTTTTGCGTTATGCGTTGTGCGTTATGGGTTATGTTTTATGCGTTATGCGTTATGCGTTATGCGTTATGCGTTATGCGTTATGCGTTATGCGTTCTGTGTTGTGCGTTGTGCGTTGTGCGTTATGCGTTATGCGTTATGGGTTATGGGTTATGCGTTATGCGTTATGCGTTATGCGTTATGCGTTATGCGTTATGCGATATGCGTTATGCGTTATGCGTTATGCGTTATGCGTTGGGCGTAATACGTTTGCGTTATGCGTTATGCGTTATGCGTTATGCGTTATGCTTTATGCGTTATGCGTTATGCGTTATGCGTTATGCGTTTTGCGTTATGCGTTATGGGTTATGTTTTATGCGTTATGCGTTATGCGTTATGCTTTTTGCGTTATGCGTTATGCGTTATGCGTTCTGTGTTGTGCGTTGTGCGTTATGCGTTATGCGTTATGCGTTATGCGTTATGCGTTATGCGTTATGCGTTATGCGTTATGCGTTTTGCGTTATGCGTTATGCGTTATGCGTTATGGGTTATGTATTATGCGTTATGCGTTATGCATTTTGCGTTATGCGCCATGCGTTATGCGTTATGAGTTATGCGTTATTGGTTTTAGCGTTATGCGTTATGCGTTATGCGTTTTGCGTTATGCGTTATGGGTTATGTTTTATGCGTTATGCGTTATGGGTTATGTTTTATGCGTTATGCGTTATGCGTTATGCGTTATGCGTTATGCGTTATGCGTTATGCGTTATGCGTTATGCGTTATGCGTTATGCGTTATGCGTTTTGCGTTATGCGTTGTGCGTTATGGGTTATGTTTTATGCGTTATGCGTTATGCGTTATGCGTTATGCGTTATGCGTTCTGTGTTGTGCGTTGTGCGTTGTGCGTTATGCGTTATGCGTTATGGGTTATGGGTTATGCGTTATGCGTTATGCGTTATGCGTTATGCGTTATGCGATATACGGTTTGTGTTATGCGTTATGCGTTATACGGTTTGAGTTATGCGTTATGCGTTATACGTTATTGGTTTATGCGTTATGCGTTATGCGTTATGCGTTATGCGTTATGCGTTATGCGTTATGGGTTATGTTTTATGCGTTATGCGTTATGCGTTATGCGTTATGCGTTATGCGTTATGCGTTATGCGTTATGCTTTATGCGTTATGCGTTATGCGTTATGCATTTTGCGTTATGCGCCATGCGTTATGCGTTATGAGTTATTCGTTATGCGTTATGCGTTATGCGTTATACGGTTTGAGTTATGCGTTATGCGTTATACGGTTTGAGTTATGCGTTATGCGTTATACGTTATTGGTTTATGCGTTATGCGTTATGCTTTTTGCGTTATGCGTTATGGGTTATGTTTTATGCGTTATGCGTTATGCGTTATGCGTTATGAGTTATGCGTTATGCGTTATGCGTTATGCGTTATACGGTTTGAGTTATGCGTTATGCGTTATACGGTTTGAGTTATGCGTTATGCGTTATACGTTATTGGTTTATGCGTTATGCGTTATGCGTTTTGCGTTATGCGTTATGGGTTATGTTTTATGCGGTATGCGTTATGCGTTATGCGTTATGCGTTATGCGTTATGCGTTATGCGTTATGCGTTATGCGTTATGCGTTATGCGTTATGCTTTATGCGTTATGCGTTATGCGTTATGCATTTTGCGTTATGCGCCATGCGTTATGCGTTATGAGTTATGCGTTATGCGTTATGCGTTATACGGTTTGAGTTATGCGTTATGCGTTATACGGTTTGAGTTATGCGTTATGCGTTATACGTTATTGGTTTATGCGTCATGCGTTATGCGTTATGCGTTTTGCGTTATGCGTTATGGGTTATGTTTTATGCGTTATGCGTTATGCGTTATGCGTTATGCGTTATGCGTTATGCGTTATGCGTTATGAGTTATGCGTTATGCGTTATGCGTTATGCGTTATGCGTTATACGGTTTGAGTTATGCGTTATGCGTTATACGGTTTGAGTTATGCGTTATGCGTTATACGTTATTGGTTTATGCGTTATGCGTTATGCGTTATGCGTTTTGCGTTATGCGTTATGCGTTATGTGTTATGCGTTATGCGTTATGCGTTATGCTTTTTGCGTTATGCGTTATGCGTTATGCGTTCTGTGTTGTGCGTTGTGCGTTGTGCGTTATGCGTTATGCGTTATGGGTTATGGGTTATGCGTTATGCGTTATGCGTTATGCGTTATGCATTTTGCGTTATGCGTTTTGCGTTATGCGTTATGCGTTATGAGTTATAAGTTATGCGTTATGCGTTATGCGTTATGCGTTATGCGTTATGCGTTATGCATTTTGCGTTACGCGCCATGCGTTATGCGTTATGCGTTATGCTTTATGCGTTATGCGTTATGCGTTATGCGTTATGCGTTATGCGTTATGCGTTATGCTTTATGCGTTATGCGTTATGCGTTATGCGTTATGCGTTATGCGTTATGCGTTATGCGATATGCATATGCGTTATAGGTTATGCGTTATGCGTTATGCGTTATGCGTTATGCGTTATGCGTTATGCGTTATGCGTTATGCGTTATGCGTTATGCGTTATGCGTTATGCGTTATGGGTTATGTATTATGCGTTATGCGTTATGCGTTATGCGTTGTGCGTTATGCGTTGTTCGTTATGCGTTATGCGTTGGGCGTTATACGTTTGCGTTATGCGTTATGCGTTATGCGTTATGCTTTATGCGTTATGCGTTATGCGTTATGCGTTATGCGTTATGCATTTTACGTTATGCGCCATGCGTTATGCGTTATGCGTTATGAGTTATGCGTTATGCGTTATGCGTTATGCGTTATGCGTTATGCGTTATGCGATATGCGTTATGCGTTATGCGTTATGCGTTATGCGTTGGGCGTAATACGTTTGCGTTATGCGTTATGCGTTATGCGTTATGCGTTATGCTTTATGCGTTATGCGTTATGCGTTATACGGTATGAGTTATGCGTTATGCGTTATGCGTTATGCGTTATGCGTTATGCGTTATGCGTTATGCGTTAACCGTTGTGCGTTTTGCGTTATGCGTTCTGTGTTGTGCGTTGTGCGTTGTGCGTTATGCTTTATGCGTTATGCGTTATGCGTTATACGGTATGAGTTATGCGTTATGCGTTATGCGTTATGCGTTATGCGTTATGCGTTATGCGTTATGCGTTATGCGTTATGCATTTTGCGTTATGCGTTATGCGTTATGCGTTATGCGTTATGAGTTATAAGTTATGCGTTATGCGTTATGCGTTATGCGTTATGCGTTATGCATTTTGCGTTATGCGCCATGCGTTATGCGTTATGAGTTATAAGATATGCGTTATGCGTTATGCGTTATGCGTTATGCGTTATGCGTTATGCTTTATGCGTTATGCGTTATGCGTTATGCATTTTGCGTTATGCGCCATGCGTTATGCGTTATGAGTTATGAGTTATGCGTTATGCGTTATGCGTTATGCGTTATACGGTTTGAGTTATGCGTTATGGGTTATGTTTTATGCGTTGTGCGTTATGCGTTATGCGTTATGCGTTATGCGTTATGCGTTATGCGCTATGCGTTATGCGTTATGCGTTTTGCGTTATGCGTTATGCGTTATGCGTTATGCGTTATGCGTTATGGGTTATGTATTATGCGTTATGCGTTATGCATTTTGCGTTATGCGCCATGCGTTATGCGTTATGAGTTATGCGTTATTGTTTTTAGCGTTATGCGTTATGCGTTATGCGTTTTGCGTTATGCGTTATGGGTTATGTTTTATGCGTTATGCGTTATGCGTTATGCGTTATGCGTTATGCGTTATGCGTTATGCGTTATGCGTTATGCGTTTTGCGTTATGCGTTGTGCGTTATGGGTTATGTTTTATGCGTTATGCGTTATGCGTTATGCGTTATGCGTTATGCGTTATGCGTTCTGTGTTGTGCGTTGTGCGTTGTGCGTTATGCGTTATGCGTTATGGGTTATGGGTTATGCGTTATGCGTTATGCGTTATGCGTTATGCGTTATGCGATATACGGTTTGTGTTATGCGTTATGCGTTATACGGTTTGAGTTATGCGTTATGCGTTATACGTTATTGGTTTATGCGTTATGCGTTATGCGTTATGCGTTATGCGTTATGCGTTATGCGTTATGGGTTATGTTTTATGCGTTATGCGTTATGCGTTATGCGTTATGCGTTATGCGTTATGCGTTATGCTTTATGCGTTATGCGTTATGCGTTATGCATTTTGCGTTATGCGCCATGCGTTATGCGTTATGAGTTATGCGTTATGCGTTATGCGTTATGCGTTATACGGTTTGAGTTATGCGTTATGCGTTATACGTTATTGGTTTATGCGTTATGCGTTATGCGTTATGCGTTTTGCGTTATGCGTTATGGGTTATGTTTTATGCGTTATGCGTTATGCGTTATGCGTTATGCGTTATGCGTTATGCGTTATGCGTTATGCGTTATGAGTTATGCGTTATGCGTTATGCGTTATGCGTTATGCGTTATACGGTTTGAGTTATGCGTTATGCGTTATACGGTTTGAGTTATGCGTTATGCGTTATACGTTATTGGTTTATGCGTTATGCGTTATGCGTTTTGCGTTATGCGTTATGGGTTATGTTTTATGCGTTATGCGTTATGCGTTATGCTTTTTGCGTTATGCGTTATGCGTTATGCGTTCTGTGTTGTGCGTTGTGCGTTGTGCGTTATGCGTTATGCGTTATGGGTTATGGGTTATGCGTTATGCGTTATGCGTTATGCGTTATGCGTTATGCATTTTGCGTTATGCGTTTTGCGTTATGCGTTATGCGTTATGAGTTATAAGTTATGCGTTATGCGTTATGCGTTATGCGTTATGCGTTATGCGTTATGCGTTATGCATTTTGCGTTACGCGCCATGCGTTATGCGTTATGCGTTATGCTTTATGCGTTATGCGTTATGCGTTATGCGTTATGCGTTATACGTTATGCGATATGCATATGCGTTATAGGTTATGCGTTATGCGTTATGCGTTATGCGTTATGCGTTATGCGTTATGCGTTATGCGTTTTGCGTTATGCGTTATGCGTTATGCGTTATGCGTTATGGGTTATGTATTATGCGTTATGCGTTATGCGTTATGCGTTGTGCGTTATGCGTTGTTCGTTATGCGTTATGCGTTGGGCGTTATACGTTTGCGTTATGCGTTATGCATTTTGCGTTATGCGTTATGCGTTATGCGTTATGAGTTATAAGTTATGCGTTATGCGTTATGCGTTATGCGTTATGCGTTATGCGTTATGCATTTTGCGTTATGCGCCATGCGTTATGCGTTATGAGTTATAAGATATGCGTTATGCGTTATGAGTTATGAGTTATGCGTTATGCGTTATGCGTTATGCGTTATACGGTTTGAGTTATGCGTTATGCGTTATACGGTTTGAGTTATGCGTTATGCGTTATACGTTATTGGTTTATGCGTTATGCGTTATGCGTTATGCGTTATGCGTTATGCGTTATGAGTTATGCGTTATGCGTTATGCGTTATGCGTTATGCGTTATGCGTTATACGGTTTGAGTTATGCGTTATGCGTTATACGGTTTGAGTTATGCGTTATGCGTTATACGTTATTGGTTTATGCGTTATGCGTTATGCGTTATGCGTTATGCGTTATGCATTTTGCGTTATGCGCCATGCGTTATGCGTTATGAGTTATGCGTTATGCGTTATGCGTTATGCGTTATGCGTTATGCGTTATGCGTTACACGGTTTGAGTTATGCGTTATGCGTTATACGGTTTGAGTTATGCGTTATGCGTTATACGTTATTGGTTTATGCGTTATGCGTTATGCGTTATGCGTTATGCGTTATGCGTTATGCGTTGTGCGTTATGGGTTATGTTTTATGCGTTATGCGTTATGCGTTATGCGTTATGCGTTATGCGTTATGCGTTCTGTGTTGTGCGTTGTGCGTTGTGCGTTATGCGTTATGCGTTATGGGTTATGGGTTATGCGTTATGCGTTATGCGTTATGCGTTATGCGTTATGCGTTATACGGTTTGAGTTATGCGTTATGCGTTATACGGTTTGAGTTATGCGTTATGCGTTATACGTTATTGGTTTATGCGTTATGCGTTATGCGTTATGCGTTATGCGTTATGCGTTATGCGTTATGCGTTATGCGTTATGCGTTATGCGTTATGCTTTATGCGTTATGCGTTATGCGTTATGCATTTTGCGTTATGCGTTATGCGTTATGCGTTATGCGTTATGCGTTGTGCGTTATGCGTTATGCGTTATGCGTTATGCGTTATGAGTTATGCGTTATGCTTTATGCGTTATGCGTTATGCGTTATGCGTTATGCATTTTGCGTTATGCGTTATGCGTTATGCGTTATGAGTTATGCGTTATGCGTTATGCGCCATGCGTTATGCGTTATGAGTTATAAGATATGCGTTATGCGTTATGCGTTATGCGTTATGCGTTATGCTTTATGCGTTATGCGTTATGCATTTTGCGTTATGCGCCATGCGTTATGCGTTATGAGTTATGAGTTATGCGTTATGCGTTATGCGTTATGCGTTATACGGTTTGAGTTATGCGTTATGCGTTATACGGTTTGAGTTATGCGTTATGCGTTATACGTTATTGGTTTATGCGTTATGCGTTATGCGTTATGCGTTATGCGTTATGAGTTATGCGTTATGCGTTATGCGTTATGCGTTATGCGTTATACGGTTTGAGTTATGCGTTATGCGTTATACGGTTTGAGTTATGCGTTATGCGTTATACGTTATTGGTTTATGCGTTATGCGTTATGCGTTATGCGTTATGCGTTATGCGTTATGCATTTTGCGTTATGCGCCATGCGTTATGCGTTATGAGTTATGCGTTATGCGTTATGCGTTATGCGTTATGCGTTATGCGTTATGCGTTACACGGTTTGAGTTATGCGTTATGCGTTATACGGTTTGAGTTATGCGTTATGCGTTATACGTTATTGGTTTATGCGTTATGCGTTATGCGTTATGCGTTATGCGTTATGCGTTATGCGTTGTGCGTTATGGGTTATGTTTTATGCGTTATGCGTTATGCGTTATGCGTTATGCGTTATGCGTTCTGTGTTGTGCGTTGTGCGTTGTGCGTTATGCGTTATGCGTTATGGGTTATGGGTTATGCGTTATGCGTTATGCGTTATGCGTTATGCGTTATGCGTTATGCGTTATGCGTTATACGGTTTGAGTTATGCGTTATGCGTTATACGGTTTGAGTTATGCGTTATGCGTTATACGTTATGGGTTATGTTTTATAAGTTATGCGTTATGCGTTATGCGTTATGCGTTATGCGTTATGCGTTATGCGTTATGCGTTATGCGTTATGCTTTATGCGTTATGCGTTATGCGTTATGCATTTTGCGTTATGCGCCATGCGTTATGCGTTATGAGTTATGAGTTATGCGTTATGCGTTATGCGTTATGCGTTATACGGTTTGAGTTATGCGTTATGCGTTATACGGTTTGAGTTATGCGTTATGCGTTATACGTTATTGGTTTATGCGTTATGCGTTATGCGTTATGCGTTATGCGTTATGCGTTATGCGTTATGAGTTATGCGTTATGCGTTATGCGTTATGCGTTATGCGTTATACGGTTTGAGTTATGCGTTATGCGTTATACGGTTTGAGTTATGCGTTATGCGTTATACGTTATTGGTTTATGCGTTATGCGTTATGCGTTATGCGTTTTGCGTTATGCGTTATGGGTTATGTTTTATGCGTTATGCGTTATGCGTTATGCGTTATGCGTTATGCGTTATGCGTTATGCGTTATGCGTTATGCGTTATGCGTTATGCTTTATGCGTTATGCGTTATGCGTTATGCATTTTGCGTTATGCGCCATGCGTTATGCGTTATGAGTTATGCGTTATGCGTTATGGGTTATACGGTTTGAGTTATGCGTTATGCGTTATACGGTTTGAGTTATGCGTTATGCGTTATACGTTATTGGTTTATGCGTTATGCGTTATGCGTTATGCGTTTTGCGTTATGCGTTATGGGTTATGTTTTATGCGTTATGCGTTATGCGTTATGCGTTATGCGTTGTGCGTTTTGCGTTATGCGTTCTGTGTTGTGCGTTGTGCGTTGTGCGTTATGCTTTATGCGTTATGCGTTATGCGTTATACGGTATGAGTTATGCGTTATGCGTTATGCGTTATGCGTTATGCGTTATGCGTTATGCGTTATGCGTTATGCATTTTGCGTTATGCGTTATGCGTTATGCGTTATGCG
Source organism: Lasioglossum morio (assembly GCA_916610235.2). Lineage (NCBI taxonomy): Eukaryota > Metazoa > Arthropoda > Insecta > Hymenoptera > Halictidae > Lasioglossum > Lasioglossum morio. Next base: position 1,257,111 of record CAKAJA020000459.1, on the reverse strand, counting down.
TTATGCGTTATGAGTTATAAGTTATGCGTTATGCGTTATGCGTTATGCGTTATGCGTTATGCGTTATGCGTTATGCATTTTGCGTTATGCGCCATGCGTTATGCGTTATGAGTTATAAGTTATGCGTTATGCGTTATGCGTTATGCGTTATGCGTTATGCGTTATGCGTTATGCGTTATGCGTTATGCGTTGTGCGTTATGGGTTATGTTTTATGCGTTATGCGTTATGCGTTATGCGTTATGCGTTATGCGTTATGCGTTCTGTGTTGTGCGTTGTGCGTTGTGCGTTGTGCGTTATGCGTTATGCGTTATGGGTTATGGGTTATGCGTTATGCGTTATGCGTTATGCGTTATGCGTTATGTGTTATACGGTTTGAGTTATGCGTTATGCGTTATACGGTTTGAGTTATGCGTTATGCGTTATACGTTATGGGTTATGTTTTATAAGTTATGCGTTATGCGTTATGCGTTATGCGTTATGCGTTATGCGTTATGCGTTATGCGTTATGCGTTATGCGTTATGCTTTATGCGTTATGCGTTATGCGTTATGCATTTTGCGTTATGCGCCATGCGTTATGCGTTATGAGTTATGAGTTATGCGTTATGCGTTATGCGTTATGCGTTATGCGTTATGCGTTATGCGTTATGCGTTATGCGTTATGCGTTATGCGTTATGCGTTATGCGTTATGCGTTATGCGTTATGCGTTATGCGTTATGCGTTATGCGTTATGCGTTATGCTTTATGCGTTATGCGTTATGCGTTATGCGTTATGCGTTATGCGTTATGCGTCATGCGTCATGCGTTATGCGTTATGCGTTATGCGTTATGCGTTATGCGTTATGCGTTATGCGTTATGCGTTATGCGTTATGCGTTATGCGTTATGCGTTATGCTTTATGCGTTATGCGTTATGCGTTATACGGTATGAGTTATGCGTTATGCGTTATGCGTTATGCATTTTGCGTTATGCGCCATGCGTTATGCGTTATGAGTTATGCGTTATGCGTTATGCGTTATGCGTTATGCGTTATACGGTTTGAGTTATGCGTTATGCGTTATACGGTTTGAGTTATGCGTTATGCGTTATACGTTATTGGTTTATGCGTTATGCGTTATGCGTTATGCGTTATGCGTTATGCGTTATACGGTATGAGTTATGCGTTATGCGTTATGCGTTATGCGCCATGCGTTATGCGTTATGAGTTATGCGTTATGCGTTATGCTTTTTGCGTTATGCGTTATGCGTTATGCGTTATGCGTTATGCGTTATGGGTTATGCGTTATGCGTTATGCGTTATGCGTTATGCGTTATGCGTTATACGGTTTGAGTTATGCGTTATGCGTTATGCGTTATACGTTATGCGTTATGCGTTATGCGTTATGCGTTATGCGTTATGCGTTATGCGTTATGCGTTATGCGTTATGCGTTATGCGTTATGCGTTATGCGTTATGCGTTATGCGTTATGCGTTATGCGTTATGCGTTATGCGTTATGCGTTATGCGTTATGCGTTATGCGTTATGCGTTATGCGTTATGCGTTATGCGTTATGCGTTATGCGTTATGCGTTATGCTTTATGCGTTATGCGTTATGCGTTATGCGTTATGCGTTATGCGTTATGCGTTATGCGTTATGCGTTATGCATTATGCGTTATGCGTTATGCTTTATGCGTTATGCGTTATGCGTTATGCATTTTGCGTTATGCGCCATGCGTTATGGGTTATGTTTTATGCGTTTTGCGTTATGCGTTATGCGTTATGCGTTGTTCGTTATGCGTTATGCGTTGGGCGTTATGCTTTATGCGTTATGCGTTATGCGTTATGCGTTATGCGTTATGCGTTATGCGCCATGCGTTATGCGTTATGAGTTATGCGTTATGCGTTATGCGTTATGCGTTATGCGTTATGCGTTATGCTTTATGCGTTATGCGTTATGCGTTATACGGTATGAGTTATGCGTTATGCGTTATGCGTTATGCATTTTGCGTTATGCGCCATGCGTTATGCGTTATGAGTTATGCGTTATGCGTTATGCGTTATGCGTTATGCGTTATACGGTTTGAGTTATGCGTTATGCGTTATACGGTTTGAGTTATGCGTTATGCGTTATACGTTATTGGTTTATGCGTTATGCGTTATGCGTTATGCGTTATGCGTTATGCGATATACGGTATGAGTTATGCGTTATGCGTTATGCGTTATGCGTTATGCGCCATGCGTTATGCGTTATGAGTTATGCGTTATGCGTTATGCGTTATGCGTTATGCGTTATGAGTTATAATTTATGCGTTATGCGTTATGCGTTATGCGTTATGAGTTATGCGTTATGCGTTATGCATTTTGCGTTATGCGCCATGCGTTATGCGTTATGAGTAATAAGTTATGCGTTATGCGTTATGCGTTATGCGTTATGCGTTATGGGTTATGTTTTATGCGTTATGCGTTATGCGTTATGCGTTATGCGTTATGCGTTATGCGTTATGCGTTATGCGTTATGCGTTATGCTTTATGCGTTATGCGTTATGCGTTATGCATTTTGCGTTATGCGCCATGCGTTATGCGTTATGAGTTATGCGTTATGCGTTATGCGTTATGCGTTATGCTTTTTGCGTTATGCGTTATGCGTTATGCGTTATGCGTTATGCGATATGGGTTATGCGTTATGCGTTATGCGTTATGCGTTATGCGTTATGCGTTATACGGTTTGAGTTATGCGTTATGCGTTATACGTTATGCGTTATGCGTTATGCGTTATGCGTTATGCGTTATGCGTTATGCGTTATGCGTTATGCGTTATGCGTTATGCGTTATGCGTTATGCGTTATGCGTTATGCGTTATGCGTTATACGGTATGAGTTATGCGTTATGCGTTATGCGTTATGCGTTATGCGCCATGCGTTATGCGTTATGAGTTATGCGTTATGCGTTATGCGTTATGCGTTATGCGTTATGAGTTATAATTTATGCGTTATGCGTTATGCGTTATGCGTTATGAGTTATGCGTTATGCGTTATGCATTTTGCGTTATGCGCCATGCGTTATGCGTTATGAGTAATAAGTTATGCGTTATGCGTTATGCGTTATGCGTTATGCGTTATGCGTTATGCGTTATACGGTTTGAGTTATGCGTTATGCGTTATACGGTTTGAGTTATGCGTTATGCGTTATACGTTATTGGTTTATGCGTTATGCGTTATGCGTTATGCGTTATGCGTTATGCGTTATACGGTATGAGTTATGCGTTATGCGTTATGCGTTATGCGTTATGCGCCATGCGTTATGCGTTATGAGTTATGCGTTATGCGTTATGCGTTATGCGTTATGCGTTATGAGTTATAATTTATGCGTTATGCGTTATGCGTTATGCGTTATGCGTTATGCGTTATGCGTTATGCATTTTGCGTTATGCGCCATGCGTTATGCGTTATGAGTAATAAGTTATGCGTTATGCGTTATGCGTTATGCGTTATGCGTTATGGGTTATGTTTTATGCGTTATGCGTTATGCGTTATGCGTTATGCGTTATGCGTTATGCGTTATGCGTTATGCGTTATGCGTTATGCGTTATGCTTTATGCGTTATGCGTTATGCGTTATGCATTTTGCGTTATGCGCCATGCGTTATGCGTTATGAGTTATGCGTTATGCGTTATGCGTTATGCGTTATGCTTTTTGCGTTATGCGTTATGCGTTATGCGTTATGCGTTATGCGTTATGGGTTATGCGTTATGCGTTATGCGTTATGCGTTATGCGTTATGCGTGATACGGTTTGAGTTATGCGTTATGCGTTATACGTTATGCGTTATGCGTTATGCGTTATGCGTTATGCGTTATGCGTTATGCGTTATGCGTTATGCGTTATGCGTTATGCGTTATGCGTTATGCGTTATGCGTTATGCGTTATGCGTTATGCGTTATGCGTTATGCGTTATGCGTTATGCGTTATGCGTTATGCGTTATGCGTTATGCGTTATGCGTTATGCGTTATGCGTTATGCGTTATGCGTTATGCTTTATGCGTTATGCGTTATGCGTTATGCGTTATGCGTTATGCGTTATGCGTTATGCGTTATGCGTTATGCGTTATGCATTATGCGTTATGCGTTATGCTTTATGCGTTATGCGTTATGCGTTATGCATTTTGCGTTATGCGCCATGCGTTATGGGTTATGTTTTATGCGTTTTGCGTTATGCGTTATGCGTTATGCGTTGTTCGTTATGCGTTATGCGTTGGGCGTTATACGTTTGCGTTATGCGTTATGCGTTATGCGTTATGCGTTATGCATTATGCGTTATGCGTTATGCGTTATGCATTTTGCGTTATGCGCCATGCGTTATGCGTTATGAGTTATGCGTTATGCGTTATGCGTTATGCGTTATGCGTTATACGGTTTGAGTTATGCGTTATGCGTTATACGGTTTGAGTTATGCGTTATGCGTTATACGTTATTGGTTTATGCGTAATGCGTTATGCGTTATGCGTTATGCGTTATGCGTTATACGGTATGAGTTATGCGTTATGCGTTATGCGTTATGCGTTATGCGCCATGCGTTATGCGTTATGAGTTATGCGTTATGCGTTATGCGTTATGCGTTATGCGTTATGCGTTATGCTTTATGCGTTATGCGTTATGCGTTATACGGTATGAGTTATGCGTTATGCGTTATGCGTTATGCATTTTGCGTTATGCGCCATGCGTTATGCGTTATGAGTTATGCGTTATGCGTTATGCGTTATGCGTTATGCGTTATACGGTTTGAGTTATGCGTTATGCGTTATACGGTTTGAGTTATGCGTTATGCGTTATACGTTATTGGTTTATGCGTTATGCGTTATGCGTTATGCGTTATGCGTTATGCGTTATACGGTATGAGTTATGCGTTATGCGTTATGCGTTATGCGTTATGCGCCATGCGTTATGCGTTATGAGTTATGCGTTATGCGTTATGCGTTATGCGTTATGAGTTATAATTTATGCGTTATGCGTTATGCGTTATGCGTTATGAGTTATGCGTTATGCGTTATGCATTTTGCGTTATGCGCCATGCGTTATGCGTTATGAGTAATAAGTTATGCGTTATGCGTTATGCGTTATGCGTTATGCGTTATGGGTTATGTTTTATGCGTTATGCGTTATGCGTTATGCGTTATGCGTTATGCGTTATGCGTTATGCGTTATGCGTTATGCGTTATGCGTTATGCTTTATGCGTTATGCGTTATGCGTTATGCATTTTGCGTTATGCGCCATGCGTTATGCGTTATGAGTTATGCGTTATGCGTTATGCGTTATGCGTTATGCTTTTTGCGTTATGCGTTATGCGTTATGCGTTATGCGTTATGCGTTATGGGTTATGCGTTATGCGTTATGCGTTATGCGTTATGCGTTATGCGTTATACGGTTTGAGTTATGCGTTATGCGTTATACGTTATGCGTTATGCGTTATGCGTTATGCGTTATGCGTTATGCGTTATGCGTTATGCGTTATGCGTTATGCGTTATGCGTTATGCGTTATGCGTTATGCGTTATACGGTATGAGTTATGCGTTATGCGTTATGCGTTATGCGTTATGCGCCATGCGTTATGCGTTATGAGTTATGCGTTATGCGTTATGCGTTATGCGTTATGCGTTATGAGTTATAATTTATGCGTTATGCGTTATGCGTTATGCGTTATGAGTTATGCGTTATGCGTTATGCATTTTGCGTTATGCGCCATGCGTTATGCGTTATGAGTAATAAGTTATGCGTTATGCGTTATGCGTTATGGGTTATGTTTTATGCGTTATGCGTTATGCGTTATGCGTTATGCGTTATGCGTTATGCGTAATGCGTTATGCGTTATGCGTTATGCGTTATGCGTTATGCGTTATACGGTTTGAGTTATGCGTTATGCGTTATACGGTTTGAGTTATGCGTTATGCGTTATACGTTATTGGTTTATGCGTTATGCGTTATGCGTTATGCGTTATGCTTTATGCGTTATGCGTTATGCGTTATACGGTATGAGTTATGCGTTATGCGTTATGCGTTATGCGTTATGCGTTATGCGTTATGCGTTATGCGTTATGCGTTATGCGTTATGCGTTATCCGGTTTGAGTTATGCGTTATGCGTTATACGTTATGCGTTATACGGTATGAGTTATGCGTTATGCGTTATGCGTTATGCGTTATGCGTTATGCGTTATGCGTTATGCGTTATGCGTTATGCGTTATGCGTTATGCGTTATGCGTTATGCGTTATGCGTTATGCGTTATGCGTTATGCGTTATGCGTTATGCGTTATGCGTTATGCGTTATGCGTTATGCTTTATGCGTTATGCGTTATGCGTTATGCGTTATGCGTTATGCGTTATGCGTTATGCGTTATGCGTTATGCATTATGCGTTATGCGTTATGCTTTATGCGTTATGCGTTATGCGTTATGCATTTTGCGTTATGCGCCATGCGTTATGGGTTATGTTTTATGCGTTTTGCGTTATGCGTTATGCGTTATGCGTTGTTCGTTATGCGTTATGCGTTGGGCGTTATGCTTTATGCGTTATGCGTTATGCGTTATGCGTTATGCGTTATGCGTTATGCGCCATGCGTTATGCGTTATGAGTTATGCGTTATGCGTTATGCGTTATGCGTTATGCGTTATGCGTTATGCTTTATGCGTTATGCGTTATGCGTTATACGGTATGAGTTATGCGTTATGCGTTATGCGTTATGCATTTTGCGTTATGCGCCATGCGTTATGCGTTATGAGTTATGCGTTATGCGTTATGCGTTATGCGTTATGCGTTATACGGTTTGAGTTATGCGTTATGCGTTATACGGTTTGAGTTATGCGTTATGCGTTATACGTTATTGGTTTATGCGTTATGCGTTATGCGTTATGCGTTATGCGTTATGCGATATACGGTATGAGTTATGCGTTATGCGTTATGCGTTATGCGTTATGCGCCATGCGTTATGCGTTATGAGTTATGCGTTATGCGTTATGCGTTATGCGTTATGCGTTATGAGTTATAATTTATGCGTTATGCGTTATGCGTTATGCGTTATGAGTTATGCGTTATGCGTTATGCATTTTGCGTTATGCGCCATGCGTTATGCGTTATGAGTAATAAGTTATGCGTTATGCGTTATGCGTTATGCGTTATGCGTTATGGGTTATGTTTTATGCGTTATGCGTTATGCGTTATGCGTTATGCGTTATGCGTTATGCGTTATGCGTTATGCGTTATGCTTTATGCGTTATGCGTTATGCGTTATGCATTTTGCGTTATGCGCCATGCGTTATGCGTTATGAGTTATGCGTTATGCGTTATGCGTTATGCGTTATGCTTTTTGCGTTATGCGTTATGCGTTATGCGTTATGCGTTATGCGATATGGGTTATGCGTTATGCGTTATGCGTTATGCGTTATGCGTTATGCGTTATACGGTTTGAGTTATGCGTTATGCGTTATACGTTATGCGTTATGCGTTATGCGTTATGCGTTATGCGTTATGCGTTATGCGTTATGCGTTATGCGTTATGCGTTATGCGTTATGCGTTATGCGTTATGCGTTATGCGTTATGCGTTATACGGTATGAGTTATGCGTTATGCGTTATGCGTTATGCGTTATGCGCCATGCGTTATGCGTTATGAGTTATGCGTTATGCGTTATGCGTTATGCGTTATGCGTTATGAGTTATAATTTATGCGTTATGCGTTATGCGTTATGCGTTATGAGTTATGCGTTATGCGTTATGCATTTTGCGTTATGCGCCATGCGTTATGCGTTATGAGTAATAAGTTATGCGTTATGCGTTATGCGTTATGCGTTATGCGTTATGCGTTATGCGTTATACGGTTTGAGTTATGCGTTATGCGTTATACGGTTTGAGTTATGCGTTATGCGTTATACGTTATTGGTTTATGCGTTATGCGTTATGCGTTATGCGTTATGCGTTATGCGTTATACGGTATGAGTTATGCGTTATGCGTTATGCGTTATGCGTTATGCGCCATGCGTTATGCGTTATGAGTTATGCGTTATGCGTTATGCGTTATGCGTTATGCGTTATGAGTTATAATTTATGCGTTATGCGTTATGCGTTATGCGTTATGAGTTATGCGTTATGCGTTATGCATTTTGCGTTATGCGCCATGCGTTATGCGTTATGAGTAATAAGTTATGCGTTATGCGTTATGCGTTATGCGTTATGCGTTATGGGTTATGTTTTATGCGTTATGCGTTATGCGTTATGCGTTATGCGTTATGCGTTATGCGTTATGCGTTATGCGTTATGCGTTATGCGTTATGCTTTATGCGTTATGCGTTATGCGTTATGCATTTTGCGTTATGCGCCATGCGTTATGCGTTATGAGTTATGCGTTATGCGTTATGCGTTATGCGTTATGCTTTTTGCGTTATGCGTTATGCGTTATGCGTTATGCGTTATGCGTTATGCGTTATGGGTTATGCGTTATGCGTTATGCGTTATGCGTTATGCGTGATACGGTTTGAGTTATGCGTTATGCGTTATACGTTATGCGTTATGCGTTATGCGTTATGCGTTATGCGTTATGCGTTATGCGTTATGCGTTATGCGTTATGCGTTATGCGTTATGCGTTATGCGTTATGCGTTATGCGTTATGCGTTATGCGTTATGCGTTATGCGTTATGCGTTATGCGTTATGCGTTATGCGTTATGCGTTATGCGTTATGCGTTATGCGTTATGCGTTATGCGTTATGCGTTATGCTTTATGCGTTATGCGTTATGCGTTATGCGTTATGCGTTATGCGTTATGCGTTATGCGTTATGCGTTATGCGTTATGCATTATGCGTTATGCGTTATGCTTTATGCGTTATGCGTTATGCGTTATGCATTTTGCGTTATGCGCCATGCGTTATGGGTTATGTTTTATGCGTTTTGCGTTATGCGTTATGCGTTATGCGTTGTTCGTTATGCGTTATGCGTTGGGCGTTATACGTTTGCGTTATGCGTTATGCGTTATGCGTTATGCGTTATGCGTTATGCGTTATGCGTTATGCGTTATGCTTTTTGCGTTATGCGCCATGCGTTATGCGTTATGAGTTATGCGTTATGCGTTATGCGTTATGCGTTATGCGTTATACGGTTTGAGTTATGCGTTATGCGTTATACGGTTTGAGTTATGCGTTATGCGTTATACGTTATTGGTTTATGCGTTATGCGTTATGCGTTATGCGTTATGCGTTATGCGTTATACGGTATGAGTTATGCGTTATGCGTTATGCGTTATGCGTTATGCGCCATGCGTTATGCGTTATGAGTTATGCGTTATGCGTTATGCGTTATGCGTTATGCGTTATGCGTTATGCTTTATGCGTTATGCGTTATGCGTTATACGGTATGAGTTATGCGTTATGCGTTATGCGTTATGCATTTTGCGTTATGCGCCATGCGTTATGCGTTATGAGTTATGCGTTATGCGTTATGCGTTATGCGTTATGCGTTATACGGTTTGAGTTATGCGTTATGCGTTATACGGTTTGAGTTATGCGTTATGCGTTATACGTTATTGGTTTATGCGTTATGCGTTATGCGTTATGCGTTATGCGTTATGCGTTATACGGTATGAGTTATGCGTTATGCGTTATGCGTTATGCGTTATGCGCCATGCGTTATGCGTTATGAGTTATGCGTTATGCGTTATGCGTTATGCGTTATGAGTTATAATTTATGCGTTATGCGTTATGCGTTATGCGTTATGAGTTATGCGTTATGCGTTATGCATTTTGCGTTATGCGCCATGCGTTATGCGTTATGAGTAATAAGTTATGCGTTATGCGTTATGCGTTATGCGTTATGCGTTATGGGTTATGTTTTATGCGTTATGCGTTATGCGTTATGCGTTATGCGTTATGCGTTATGCGTTATGCGTTATGCGTTATGCGTTATGCGTTATGCTTTATGCGTTATGCGTTATGCGTTATGCATTTTGCGTTATGCGCCATGCGTTATGCGTTATGAGTTATGCGTTATGCGTTATGCGTTATGCGTTATGCTTTTTGCGTTATGCGTTATGCGTTATGCGTTATGCGTTATGCGTTATGGGTTATGCGTTATGCGTTATGCGTTATGCGTTATGCGTTATGCGTTATACGGTTTGAGTTATGCGTTATGCGTTATACGTTATGCGTTATGCGTTATGCGTTATGCGTTATGCGTTATGCGTTATGCGTTATGCGTTATGCGTTATGCGTTATGCGTTATGCGTTATGCGTTATGCGTTATACGGTATGAGTTATGCGTTATGCGTTATGCGTTATGCGTTATGCGCCATGCGTTATGCGTTATGAGTTATGCGTTATGCGTTATGCGTTATGCGTTATGCGTTATGAGTTATAATTTATGCGTTATGCGTTATGCGTTATGCGTTATGAGTTATGCGTTATGCGTTATGCATTTTGCGTTATGCGCCATGCGTTATGCGTTATGAGTAATAAGTTATGCGTTATGCGTTATGCGTTATGGGTTATGTTTTATGCGTTATGCGTTATGCGTTATGCGTTATGCGTTATGCGTTATGCGTAATGCGTTATGCGTTATGCGTTATGCGTTATGCGTTATGCGTTATACGGTTTGAGTTATGCGTTATGCGTTATACGGTTTGAGTTATGCGTTATGCGTTATACGTTATTGGTTTATGCGTTATGCGTTATGCGTTATGCGTTATGCTTTATGCGTTATGCGTTATGCGTTATACGGTATGAGTTATGCGTTATGCGTTATGCGTTATGCGTTATGCGTTATGCGTTATGCGTTATGCGTTATGCGTTATGCGTTATGCGTTATCCGGTTTGAGTTATGCGTTATGCGTTATACGTTATGCGTTATACGGTATGAGTTATGCGTTATGCGTTATGCGTTATGCGTTATGCGCCATGCGTTATGGGTTATGTTTTATGCGTTTTGCGTTATGCGTTATGCGTTATGCGTTGTTCGTTATGCGTTATGCGTTGGGCGTTATACGTTTGCGTTATGCGTTATGCGTTATGCGTTATGCGTTATGCATTATGCGTTATGCGTTATGCTTTATGCGTTATGCGTTATGCGTTATGCATTTTGCGTTATGCGCCATGCGTTATGGGTTATGTTTTATGCGTTTTGCGTTATGCGTTATGCGTTATGCGTTGTTCGTTATGCGTTATGCGTTGGGCGTTATACGTTTGCGTTATGCGTTATGCGTTATGCGTTATGCGTTATGCGTTATGCATTATGCGTTATGCGTTATGCGTTATGCATTTTGCGTTATGCGCCATGCGTTATGCGTTATGAGTTATGCGTTATGCGTTATGCGTTATGCGTTATGCGTTATACGGTTTGAGTTATGCGTTATGCGTTATACGGTTTGAGTTATGCGTTATACGTTATTGGTTTATGCGTTATGCGTTATGCGTTATGCGTTATGCGTTATGCGTTATACGGTATGAGTTATGCGTTATGCGTTATGCGTTATGCGTTATGCGCCATGCGTTATGCGTTATGAGTTATGCGTTATGCGTTATGCGTTATGCGTTATGCGTTATGAGTTATAATTTATGCGTTATGCGTTATGCGTTATGCGTTATGAGTTATGCGTTATGCGTTATGCATTTTGCGTTATGCGCCATGCGTTATGCGTTATGAGTAATAAGTTATGCGTTATGCGTTATGCGTTATGCGTTATGCGTTATGGGTTATGTTTTATGCGTTATGCGTTATGCGTTATGCGTTATGCGTTATGCGTTATGCGTTATGCTTTATGCGTTATGCGTTATGCGTTATGCATTTTGCGTTATGCGCCATGCGTTATGCGTTATGAGTTATGCGTTATGCGTTATGCGTTATGCGTTATGCTTTTTGCGTTATGCGTTATGCGTTATGCGTTATGCGTTATGCGTTATGCGTTATGGGTTATGCGTTATGCGTTATGCGTTATGCGTTATGCGTTATGCGTTATACGGTTTGAGTTATGCGTTATGCGTTATACGTTATGCGTTATGCGTTATGCGTTATGCGTTATGCGTTATGCGTTATGCGTTATGCGTTATACGGTTTGAGTTATGCGTTATGCGTTATGCGTTATGCGTTATGCGTTATGCGATATGCGTTATGCGTTATGCGTTATGCGTTATGCGTTATGCGTTATGCGTTATGCGTTATGCGTTATGCGTTATGCGTTATGCGTTATGCGTTATGCGTTATGCGTTATGCGTTATGCGTTATGCGTTATGCGTTATGCGTTATGCGTTATGCTTTATGCGTTATGCGTTATGCGTTATACGGTATGAGTTATGCGTTATGCGTTATGCGTTATGCGTTATGCGTTATGCGTTGTGCGTTATGCGTTATGCGTTATGCGTTATGTGTTATGCTTTATGCGTTATGCGTTATGCGTTATGCATTTTGCGTTATGCGCCATGCGTTATGGGTTATGTTTTATGCGTTATGCGTTATGCGTTTGTAACGTCGCGATTTCGCTAGCCTACAGCTCAGTCGTGACCAGGGTTGTGAAATAATTGCGAAATCGTCTAGTACGAAAATATAAATGTTTATTACCTCTCCACGAGAGGTTCCGGAGAGTTCGGATTACAATCAACAAGGGGGGGCACACGCAACCCCGAAACTAAACAATTATTTTCTGTCCTCCTGATTGGAGGTAAACGCCCGCACGGATCAAACAAAATAACACCTTCGGTAATTGGTCGATTAAACAAAAAAAAAAGGAAACAAACAAAAGAGAATTTACAAAACGATTGATCCTTTTATAGCTTTCCTGGCTCGACCCAGGCGGAACCTAACCGGCGTAATAATCTAACGAAACTACGGTCTTCACGGTCGGTTCCCCGCGGCTCGCGAGATTACAAATTCTTCGGAGACGGTTGTCCAAGTGGCTCCTTGGGCGATGCCGCGGAATCGCGGCGACGAATCGCTGATTAGTGGCCCCGCGCGTGGGCTATCGCATCCGCGATCTCCTTGCTTATGCGCTGCTCCTAGAACAAAGTGAATTGGCGCCGAGGCCCGCGTTACTCCCTAGTACGGTAAATTATGTTCGGACGCCGAATCGCGGTACCCGGGCGCGTTTCAATCGGACCCCGTCGCGACGCGAAGCGAGAGAAAGAAAAGGATCGGAAGTCGGACAGGAGCCGGGGCCGCCGTACGGCCGCCGACAGCGCGGGCGCCGCAACGTTCCTGCCGGAGGACCGGGTGGACACGTTGCGGAGGTTCGCTCCTCGGGAGGGCCCGGGGACCTGCGAATATCGCCGACACTGCCCACGGGCGCCGGGCTGTACCAGCGTAGGTAACCGGTGTTCGGAGAACGTCGGAGGCCGGACGTTTCGTACCGCGCGGCCGGAGAATCGGATGGTGCCGTATCGTTCCCGCCGGAGGACCGGGGAGACACGGTACGGGGGCACGCTTCCCGGGCGTTCCCGGGAGACGCGTGTTTCACCTCTCCGAAGCGACGGGATCGCGTCAGGACGGCGTCGGCACGACGGTTCCGTGCACCGGGGGATCTCGTGGAGGAGCTTGTCTTGCGAGCTCGTGAGTGCCAGCTGCGTCCCTGGCCGATCGGTTTACCCAGGCGTTCCTGTTTGTCCTGAAAAGGACTGGTAGAGCTCGATCTGCTCACGTCGGCCGCTCCCGACAAACTCCGCTCGCCCGGCGTTTCGGAGCGACTTTTATACCGCTTCGGAGTAGCCCACGTGATCGCTGGTGCACGTGGGGAGCATGGCCCGCGTATTGGCGCGCGGTAATTCGCGGCGGTGATTGGCGCGGGGCGGTGTACGCGAGAAGTTATAAATATGAGTCGTTCGCGATCGCTGGTTATTTGATACCTCGCGACGAGCCGGCGGCTCGTTGCACGTTATGCGTTATGCGTTATGCGTTGTTCGTTATGCGTTATGCGTTATGCGTTATGCGTTATGCGTTATGCATTATGCGTTATGCATTTTGCGTTATGCGCCATGCGTTATGCGTTATGAGTTATGCGTTATGCGTTATGCGTTATGCGTTATGCGTTATGCGTTATACGGTTTGAGTTATGCGTTATGCGTTATACGGTTTGAGTTATGCGTTATGCGTTATACGTTATTGGTTTATGCGTTATGCGTTATGCGTTATGCGTTATGCGTTATGCGTTATACGGTATGAGTTATGCGTTATGCGTTATGCGTTATGCGTTATGCGTTATACGGTATGAGTTATGCGTTATGCGTTATGCGTTATGCGTTATGCGTTATGCGTTATGCGTTATGCGTTATGCGTTATGCGTTATGCGTTATGCGTTATGCGTTATGCGTTATGCGTTATGCGTTATGCGTTATACGGTTTGAGTTATGCGTTATGCGTTATACGTTATGCGTTATGCGTTATGCGTTATGCGTTATGGGTTATGCGTTATGCGTTATGCGTTATGCGTTATGCGTTATGCGTTATGCGTTATGCGTTATGCGTTATGCGTTATGCGTTATGCGTTATGCGTTATGCGTTATGCGTTATGCGTCATGCGTCATGCGTTATGCGTTATGCGTTATGCGTTATGCGTTATGCGTTATGCGTTATGCGTTATGCGTTATGCGTTATGCGTTATGCGTTATGCGTTATGCTTTATGCGTTATGCGTTATGCGTTATACGGTATGAGTTATGCGTTATGCGTTATGCGTTATGCATTTTGCGTTATGCGCCATGCGTTATGCGTTATGAGTTATGCGTTATGCGTTATGCGTTATGCGTTATGCGTTATGCGTTATACGGTTTGAGTTATGCGTTATGCGTTATACGGTTTGAGTTATGCGTTATGCGTTATACGTTATTGGTTTATGCGTTATGCGTTATGCGTTATGCGTTATGCGTTATGCGTTATGCGTTATACGGTATGAGTTATGCGTTATGCGTTATGCGTTATGCGTTATGCGCCATGCGTTATGCGTTATGAGTTATGCGTTATGCGTTATGCGTTATGCGTTATGCGTTATGAGTTATAATTTATGCGTTATGCGTTATGCGTTATGCGTTATGAGTTATGCGTTATGCGTTATGCATTTTGCGTTATGCGCCATGCGTTATGCGTTATGAGTAATAAGTTATGCGTTATGCGTTATGCGTTATGCGTTATGCGTTATGGGTTATGTTTTATGCGTTATGCGTTATGCGTTATGCGTTATGCGTTATGCGTTATGCGTTATGCGTTATGCGTTATGCGTTATGCGTTATGCGTTATGCGTTATGCGTTATGCGTTATGCTTTATGCGTTATGCGTTATGCGTTATGCATTTTGCGTTATGCGCCATGCGTTATGCGTTATGAGTTATGCGTTATGCGTTATGCGTTATGCGTTATGCTTTTTGCGTTATGCGTTATGCGTTATGCGTTATGCGTTATGCGTTATGGGTTATGCGTTATGCGTTATGCGTTATGCGTTATGCGTTATGCGTTATACGGTTTGAGTTATGCGTTATGCGTTATACGTTATGCGTTATGCGTTATGCGTTATGCGTTATGCGTTATGCGTTATGCGTTATGCGTTATGCGTTATGCGTTATGCGTTATGCGTTATGCGTTATGCGTTATGCGTTATGCGTTATGCGTTATGCGTTATGCGTTATGCGTTATGCGTTATGCGTTATGCGTTATGCGTTATGCGTTATGCGTTATGCTTTATGCGTTATGCGTTATGCGTTATGCGTTATGCGTAATGCGTTATGCGTTATGCGTTATGCGTTATGCGTTATGCGTTATGCGTTATGCGTTATGCGTTATGCGTTATGCGTTATGCGTTATGCGTTATGCGTTATGCGTTATGCGTTATGCGTTATGCGTTATGCGTTATGCGTTATGCGTTATGCGTTATGCGTTATGCGTTATGCGTTATGCGTTATGCGTTATGCGTTATGCGTTATGCTTTATGCGTTATGCGTTATGCGTTATACGGTATGAGTTATGCGTTATGCGTTATGCGTTATGCGTTATGCGTTATGCGTTATGCGTTATGCGTTATGCGTTATGCGTTATGCGTTATGCTTTATGCGTTATGCGTTATGCGTTATGCATTTTGCGTTATGCGACATGCGTTATGGGTTATGTTTTATGCGTTATGCGTTATGCGTTATGCGTTATGCGTTATGCGTTGTTCGTTATGCGTTATGCGTTGGCCGTTATACGTTTGCGTTATGCGTTATGCGTTATGCGTTATGCGTTATGCATTATGCGTTATGCGTTATGCGTTATGCGCCATGCGTTATGCGTTATGAGTTATCCGTTATGCGTTATGCGTTATGCGTTATGCGTTATGCGTTATGCGTTATACGGTTTGAGTTATGCGTTATGCGTTATACGGTTTGAGTTATGCGTTATGCGTTATACGTTATTGGTTTATGCGTTATGCGTTATGCGTTATGCGTTATGCGTTATACGGTATGAGTTATGCGTTATGCGTTATGCGTTATGTGTTATGCGTTATACGGTATGAGTTATGCGTTATGCGTTATGCGTTATGCGTTATGCGTTATGCGTTATGCGTTATGCGTTATGCGTTATGCGTTATGCGTTATACGGTTTGAGTTATGCGTTATGCGTTATACGTTATGCGTTATGCGTTATGCGTTATGCGTTATGCGTTATGCGTTATGCGTTATGCGTTATGCGTTATGCGTTATGCGTTATGCTTTATGCGTTATGCGTTTTGCGTTATACGGTATGAGTTATGCGTTATGCGTTATGCGTTGTGCGTTATGCGTTGTGCGTTATGCGTTATGCGTTATGCGTTATGCTTTATGCGTTATGCGTTATGCGTTATGCATTTTGCGTTATGCGCCATGCGTTATGGGTTATGTTTTATGCGTTTTGCGTTATGCGTTATGCGTTATGCGTTATGCGTTATGCGTTATGCGTTATGCGTTATGCGTTATGCGTTATGCTTTATGCGTTATGCGTTTTGCGTTATACGGTATGAGTTATGCGTTATGCGTTATGCGTTGTGCGTTATGCGTTGTGCGTTATGCGTTATGCGTTATGCGTTATGCTTTATGCGTTATGCGTTATGCGTTATGCATTTTGCGTTATGCGCCATGCGTTATGGGTTATGTTTTATGCGTTTTGCGTTATGCGTTATGCGTTATGCGTTGTTCGTTATGCGTTATGCGTTGGGCGTTATACGTTTGCGTTATGCGTTATGCGTTATGCGTTATGCGTTATGCATTATGCGTTATGCGTTATGCGTTATGCGTTATGCATTTTGCGTTATGCGCCATGCGTTATGCGTTATGAGTTATGCGTTATGCGTTATGCGTTATGCGTTATACGGTTTGAGTTATGCGTTATGCGTTATTCGGTTTGAGTTATGCGTTATGCGTTATACGTTATTGGTTTATGCGTTATGCGTTATGCGTTATGCGTTATGCGTTATGCGTTATACGGTATGAGTTATGCGTTATGCGTTATGCGTTATGCGTTATGCGCCATGCGTTATGCGTTATGAGTTATGCGTTATGCGTTATGCGTTATGCGTTATGCGTTATGAGTTATAATTTATGCGTTATGCGTTATGCGTTATGCGTTATGAGTTATGCGTTATGCGTTATGCATTTTGCGTTATGCGCCATGCGTTATGCGTTATGAGTAATAAGTTATGCGTTATGCGTTATGCGTTATGCGTTATGCGTTATGGGTTATGCGTTATGCGTTATGGGTTATGTTTTATGCGTTATGCGTTATGCGTTATGCGTTATGCGTTATGCGTTATGCGTTATGCGTTATGCGTTATGCGTTATGCGTTATGCGTTATGCGTTATGCGTTATGCTTTATGCGTTATGCGTTATGCGTTATGCATTTTGCGTTATGCGCCATGCGTTATGCGTTATGAGTTATGCGTTATGCGTTATGCGTTATGCGTTATGCTTTTTGCGTTATGCGTTATGCGTTATGCGTTATGCGTTATGCGTTATGGGTTATGCGTTATGCGTTATGCGTTATGCGTTATGCGTTATGCGTTATACGGTTTGAGTTATGCGTTATGCGTTATACGTTATGCGTTATGCGTTATGCGTTATGCGTTATGCGTTATGCGTTATGCGTTATGCGTTATGCGTTATGCGTTATGCGTTATGCGTTATGCGTTATGCGTTATGCGTTATGCGTTATGCGTTATGCGTTATGCGTTATGCGTTATGCGTTATGCGTTATGCGTTATGCGTTATGCGTTATGCGTTATGCTTTATGCGTTATGCGTTATGCGTTATGCGTTATGCGTAATGCGTTATGCGTTATGCGTTATGCGTTATGCGTTATGCGTTATGCGTTATGCGTTATGCGTTATGCGTTATGCGTTATGCGTTATGCGTTATGCGTTATGCGTTATGCGTTATGCGTTATGCGTTATGCGTTATGCGTTATGCGTTATGCGTTATGCGTTATGCGTTATGCGTTATGCGTTATGCGTTATGCGTTATGCTTTATGCGTTATGCGTTATGCGTTATACGGTATGAGTTATGCGTTATGCGTTATGCGTTATGCGTTATGCGTTATGCGTTATGCGTTATGCGTTATGCGTTATGCGTTATGCGTTATGCTTTATGCGTTATGCGTTATGCGTTATGCATTTTGCGTTATGCGACATGCGTTATGGGTTATGTTTTATGCGTTATGCGTTATGCGTTATGCGTTATGCGTTATGCGTTGTTCGTTATGCGTTATGCGTTGGCCGTTATACGTTTGCGTTATGCGTTATGCGTTATGCGTTATGCGTTATGCATTATGCGTTATGCATTTTGCGTTATGCGCCATGCGTTATGCGTTATGAGTTATCCGTTATGCGTTATGCGTTATGCGTTATGCGTTATGCGTTATACGGTTTGAGTTATGCGTTATGCGTTATACGGTTTGAGTTATGCGTTATGCGTTATACGTTATTGGTTTATGCGTTATGCGTTATGCGTTATGCGTTATGCGTTATACGGTATGAGTTATGCGTTATGCGTTATGCGTTATGCGTTATGCGTTATGCGTTATGCGTTATACGGTTTGAGTTATGCGTTATGCGTTATACGTTATGCGTTATGCGTTATGCGTTATGCGTTATGCGTTATGCGTTATGCGTTATGCGTTATGCGTTATGCGTTATGCTTTATGCGTTATGCGTTTTGCGTTATACGGTATGAGTTATGCGTTATGCGTTATGCGTTGTGCGTTATGCGTTGTGCGTTATGCGTTATGCGTTATGCGTTATGCTTTATGCGTTATGCGTTATGCGTTATGCATTTTGCGTTATGCGCCATGCGTTATGGGTTATGTTTTATGCGTTTTGCGTTATGCGTTATGCGTTATGCGTTATGCGTTATGCGTTATGCGTTATGCGTTATGCGTTATGCGTTATGCTTTATGCGTTATGCGTTTTGCGTTATACGGTATGAGTTATGCGTTATGCGTTATGCGTTGTGCGTTATGCGTTGTGCGTTATGCGTTATGCGTTATGCGTTATGCTTTATGCGTTATGCGTTATGCGTTATGCATTTTGCGTTATGCGCCATGCGTTATGGGTTATGTTTTATGCGTTTTGCGTTATGCGTTATGCGTTATGCGTTGTTCGTTATGCGTTATGCGTTGGGCGTTATACGTTTGCGTTATGCGTTATGCGTTATGCGTTATGCGTTATGCATTATGCGTTATGCGTTATGCGTTATGCATTTTGCGTTATGCGCCATGCGTTATGCGTTATGAGTTATGCGTTATGCGTTATGCGTTATGCGTTATACGGTTTGAGTTATGCGTTATGCGTTATTCGGTTTGAGTTATGCGTTATGCGTTATACGTTATTGGTTTATGCGTTATGCGTTATGCGTTATGCGTTATGCGTTATGCGTTATACGGTATGAGTTATGCGTTATGCGTTATGCGTTATGCGTTATGCGCCATGCGTTATGCGTTATGAGTTATGCGTTATGCGTTATGCGTTATGCGTTATGCGTTATGAGTTATAATTTATGCGTTATGCGTTATGCGTTATGCGTTATGAGTTATGCGTTATGCGTTATGCATTTTGCGTTATGCGCCATGCGTTATGCGTTATGAGTAATAAGTTATGCGTTATGCGTTATGCGTTATGCGTTATGCGTTATGGGTTATGTTTTATGCGTTATGCGTTATGCGTTATGCGTTATGCGTTATGCGTTATGCGTTATGCGTTATGCGTTATGCGTTATGCGTTATGCGTTATGCTTTATGCGTTATGCGTTATGCGTTATGCATTTTGCGTTATGCGCCATGCGTTATGCGTTATGAGTTATGCGTTATGCGTTATGCGTTATGCGTTATGCGTTATGCTTTTTGCGTTATGCGTTATGCGTTATGCGTTATGCGTTATGCGTTATGCGCTATGCGTTATGGGTTATGCGTTATGCGTTATGCGTTATGCGTTATACGGTTTGAGTTATGCGTTATGCGTTATACGTTATGCGTTATGCATTATGCGTTATGCGTTATGCGTTATGCGTTATGCGTTATGCGTTATGCGTTATGCGTTATGCGTTATGCGTTATGCGTTATGCGTTATGCGTTATGCTTTTTGCGTTATGCGTTATGCGAAATGCGTTATGCGTTATGCATTATGGGTTATGCGTTATGCGTTATGCGTTATGCGTTATGCGTTATGCGTTATACGGTTTGAGTTATGCGTTATGCGTTATGCGTTATGCGTTATACGTTATGCGTTATGCGTTATGCGTTATGCGTTATGCGTTATGCGTTATGCGTTATGCGTTATGCTTTATGCGTTATGCGTTATGCGTTATGCATTTTGCGTTATGCGCCATGCGTTATGCGTTATGAGTTATGCGTTATGCGTTATGCGTTATGCGTTATGCTTTTTGCGTTATGCGTTATGCGTTATGCGTTATGCGTTATGCGTTATGCGTTATGGGTTATGCGTTATGCGTTATGCGTTATGCGTTATGCGTTATGCGTTATGCGTTATGCGTTATGCGTTATACGGTTTGAGTTATGCGTTATGCGTTATACGTTATGCGTTATGCGTTATGCGTTATGCGTTATGCGTTATGCGTTATGCGTTATGCGTTATGCGTTATGCGTTATGCGTTATGCGTTATGCGTTATGCGTTATGCGTTATGCGTTATGCGTTATGCGTTATGCGTTATGCGTTATGCGTTATGCGTTATGCGTTATGCGTTATGCGTTATGCGTTATGCGTTATGCGTTATGCGTTATGCGTTATGCGTTATGCGTTATGCGTTATGCGTTATGCGTTATGCGTTATGCGTTATGCGTTATGCGTTATGCGTTATGCGTTATGCGTTATGCGTTATGCGTTATGCGTTATGCGTTATGCGTTATGCGTTATGCGTTATGCGTTATGCGTTATGCGTTATGCGTTATGCGTTATGCGTTATGCGTTATGCGTTATGCGTTATGCGTTATGCGTTATGCGTTATGCGTTATGCGTTATGCGTTATGCGTTATGCGTTATGCGTTATGCGTTATGCGTTATGCGTTATGCGTTATGCGTTATGCGTTATGCGTTATGCTTTATGCGTTATACGGTATGAGTTATGCGTTATGCGTTATGCGTTGTGCGTTATGCGTTATGCGTTATGCGTTATGCGTTATGCGTTATGCGTTATGCGATATGCGTTATGCGTTATGCGTTATGCGTTATGCGTTATGCTTTATGCGTTATGCTTTATGCGTTATGCGTGATGCGTTATACGGTATGAGTTATGCGTTATGCGTTATGCGTTATGCGTTATGCGTTATGCGTTATGCGTTATGCGTTATGCGTTATGCGTTATGCGTTATGCGTTATACGGTTTGAGTTATGCGTTATGCGTTATACGTTATGCGTTATGCGTTATGCGTTATGCGTTATGCGTTATGCGTTATGCGTTATGCGTTATGCGTTATGCGTTATGCGTTATGCGTTATGCGTTATGCGTTATGCGTTATACGGTTTGAGTTATGCGTTATGCGTTATACGGTTTGAGTTATGCGTTATGCGTTATACGTTATTGGTTTATGCGTTATGCGTTATGCGTTATGCGTTATGCGTTATGCGTTATGCGTTATGCGTTATGCTTTATGCGTTATGCGTTATGCGTTATACGGTATGAGTTATGCGTTATGCGTTATGCGTTATGCGTTATGCGTTATGCGTTATGCGTTATGCGTTATGCGTTATGCGTTATCCGGTTTGAGTTATGCGTTATGCGTTATACGTTATGCGTTATACGGTATGAGTTACGCGTTATGCGTTATGCGTTATGGGTTATGCGCCATGCGTTATGGGTTATGTTTTATGCGTTTTGCGTTATGCGTTATGCGTTATGCGTTGTTCGTTATGCGTTATGCGTTGGGCGTTATACGTTTGCGTTATGCGTTATGCGTTATGCGTTATGCATTATGCGTTATGCGTTATGCTTTATGCGTTATGCGTTATGCGTTATGCATTTTGCGTTATGCGCCATGCGTTATGGGTTATGTTTTATGCGTTTTGCGTTATGCGTTATGCGTTATGCGTTGTTCGTTATGCGTTATGCGTTGGGCGTTATACGTTTGCGTTATGCGTTATGCGTTATGCGTTATGCGTTATGCATTATGCGTTATGCGTTATGCGTTATGCATTTTGCGTTATGCGCCATGCGTTATGCGTTATGAGTTATGCGTTATGCGTTATGCGTTATGCGTTATGCGTTATACGGTTTGAGTTATGCGTTATGCGTTATACGGTTTGAGTTATGCGTTATGCGTTATACGTTATTGGTTTATGCGTTATGCGTTATGCGTTATGCGTTATGCGTTATACGGTATGAGTTATGCGTTATGCGTTATGCGTTATGCGCCATGCGTTATGCGTTATGAGTTATGCGTTATGCGTTATGCGTTATGCGTTATGCGTTATGAGTTATAATTTATGCGTTATGCGTTATGCGTTATGCGTTATGCGTTATGCGTTATGCGTTATGCGTTATGCGTTATGCGTTATGCGTTATACGGTTTGAGTTATGCGTTATGCGTTATACGGTTTGAGTTATGCGTTATGCGTTATACGTTATTGGTTTATGCGTTATGCGTTATGCGTTATGCGTTATGCGTTATGCTTTATGCGTTATGCGTTATGCGTTATACGGTATGAGTTATGCGTTATGCGTTATGCGTTATGCGTTATGCGTTATGCGTTATGCGTTATGCGTTATGCGTTATCCGGTTTGAGTTATGCGTTATGCGTTATACGTTATGCGTTATACGGTATGAGTTATGCGTTATGCGTTATGCGTTATGCGTTATGCGCCATGCGTTATGGGTTATGTTTTATGCGTTTTGCGTTATGCGTTATGCGTTATGCGTTATGCGTTGTTCGTTATGCGTTATGCGTTGGGCGTTATACGTTTGCGTTATGCGTTATGCGTTATGCGTTATGCGTTATGCATTATGCGTTATGCGTTATGCTTTATGCGTTATGCGTTATGCGTTATGCATTTTGCGTTATGCGCCATGCGTTATGGGTTATGTTTTATGCGTTTTGCGTTATGCGTTATGCGTTATGCGTTGTTCGTTATGCGTTATGCGTTGGGCGTTATACGTTTGCGTTATGCGTTATGCGTTATGCGTTATGCGTTATGCATTATGCGTTATGCGTTATGCGTTATGCATTTTGCGTTATGCGCCATGCGTTATGCGTTATGAGTTATGCGTTATGCGTTATGCGTTATGCGTTATGCGTTATACGGTTTGAGTTATGCGTTATGCGTTATACGGTTTGAGTTATGCGTTATGCGTTATACGTTATTGGTTTATGCGTTATGCGTTATGCGTTATGCGTTATGCGTTATGCGTTATACGGTATGAGTAATGGTTATGCGTTATGCGTTATGCGTTATGCGCCATGCGTTATGCGTTATGAGTTATGCGTTATGCGTTATGCGTTATGCGTTATGAGTTATAATTTATGCGTTATGCGTTATGCGTTATGAGTTATGCGTTATGCGTTATGCGTTATGCGTTATGGGTTATGTTTTATGCGTTATGCATTATGCGTTATGCGTTATGCGTTATGCGTTATGCGTTATGCGTTATGCGTTATGCGTTATGCGTTATGCGTTATGCGTTATACGGTTTGAGTTATGCGTTATGCGTTATACGGTTTGAGTTATGCGTTATGCGTTATACGTTATTGGTTTATGCGTTATGCGTTATGCGTTATGCGTTATGCGTTATGCTTTATGCGTTATGCGTTATCCGTTATACGGTATGAGTTATGCGTTATGCGTTATGCGTTATGCGTTATGCGTTATGCGTTATGCGTTATGCGTTATGCGTTATCCGGTTTGAGTTATGCGTTATGCGTTATACGTTATGCGTTATACGGTATGAGTTATGCGTTATGCGTTATGCGTTATGCGTTATGCGCCATGCGTTATGGGTTATGTTTTATGCGTTTTGCGTTATGCGTTATGCGTTATGCGTTGTTCGTTATGCGTTATGCGTTGGGCGTTATACGTTTGCGTTATGCGTTATGCGTTATGCGTTATGCGTTATGCATTATGCGTTATGCGTTATGCTTTATGCGTTATGCGTTATGCGTTATGCATTTTGCGTTATGCGCCATGCGTTATGGATTATGTTTTATGCGTTTTGCGTTATGCGTTATGCGTTATGCGTTGTTCGTTATGCGTTATGCGTTGGGCGTTATACGTTTGCGTTATGCGTTATGCGTTATGCGTTATGCGTTATGCGTTATGCATTATGCGTTATGCGTTATGCGTTATGCATTTTGCGTTATGCGCCATGCGTTATGCGTTATGAGTTATGCGTTATGCGTTATGCGTTATGCGTTATGCGTTATACGGTTTGAGTTATGCGTTATGCGTTATACGGTTTGAGTTATGCGTTATGCGTTATACGTTATTGGTTTATGCGTTATGCGTTATGCGTTATGCGTTATGCGTTATACGGTATGAGTTATGCGTTATGCGTTATGCGTTATGCGTTATGCGCCATGCGTTATGCGTTATGAGTTATGCGTTATGCGTTATGCGTTATGCGTTATGCGTTATGAGTTATAATTTATGCGTTATGCGTTATGCGTAATGCGTTATGAGTTATGCGTTATGCGTTATGCATTTTGCGTTATGCGCCATGCGTTATGCGTTATGAGTAATAAGTTATGCGTTATGCGTTATGCGTTATGCGTTATGCGTTATGGGTTATGTTTTATGCGTTATGCGTTATGCGTTATGCGTTATGCGTTATGCGTTATGCGTTATGCGTTATGCGTTATGCGTTATGCGTTATGCGTTATGCGTTATGCGTTATGCGTTATGCGTTATGCGTTATGCGTTATGCGTTATGCGTTATGCGTTATGCGTTATGCGTTATGCGTTATGCTTTTTGCGTTATGCGTTATGCGTTATGCGTTATGCGTTATGCGTTATGGGTTATGCGTTATGCGTTATGCGTTATGCGTTATGCGTTATGCGTTATACGGTTTGAGTTATGCGTTATGCGTTATGCGTTATGCGTTATGCGTTATGCGTTATGCGTTATACGGTTTGAGTTATGCGTTATTTCGTTATACGTTATGCGTTATGCGTTATGCGTTATGCGTTATGCGTTATGCGTTATGCGTTATGCGTTATGCGTTATGCGTTATGCGTTATGCGTTATGCGTTATGCGTTATGCGTTATGCGTTATGCGTTATGCGTTATGCGTTATGCGTTATGCGTTATGCGTTATGCGTTATGCGTTATGCGTTATGCGTTATGCGTTATGCGTTATGCGTTGTGCGTTATGCGTTATGCGTTATGCGTTATGCGTTATGCGTTATGCGTTATGCGTTATGCGTTATGCGTTATGCGTTATGCGTTATGCTTTATGCGTTATACGGTATGAGTTATGCGTTATGCGTTATACGTTATGCGTTATGCGTTATGCGTTATGCGTTATGCGTTATGCGTTATGCGTTATGCGTTATGCGTTATGCGTTATGCGTTATGCTTTATGCGTTATGCGTTATGCGTTATGCATTTTGCGTTATGCGCCATGCGTTATGCGTTATGCGTTATGCTTTATGCGTTATGCGTTATGCGTTATACGGTATGAGTTATGCGTTATGCGTTATGCGTTATGCGTTATGCGTTATGCGTTATGCGTTATGCGTTATGCGTTATACGGTTTGAGTTATGCGTTATGCGTTATACGTTATGCGTTATACGGTATGAGTTATGCGTTATGCGTTATGCGTTATGCGTTATGCGCCATGCGTTATGCGTTATGAGTTATGCGTTATGCGTTATGCGTTATGCGTTATGCGTTATGCGTTATGAGTTATAATTTATGCGTTATGCGTTATGCGTTATGCGTTATGAGTTATGCGTTATGCGTTATGCATTTTGCGTTATGCGCCATGCGTTATGCGTTATGAGTAATAAGTTATGCGTTATGCGTTATGCGTTATGCGTTATGGGTTATGTTTTATGCGTTATGCGTTATGCGTTATGCGTTATGCGTTATGCGTTATGCGTTATGCGTTATGCGTTATGCGTTATGCGTTATGCGTTATGCTTTATGCGTTATGCGTTATGCGTTATGCATTTTGCGTTATGCGCCATGCGTTATGCGTTATGAGTTATGCGTTTTGCGTTATGCGTTATGCGTTATGCTTTTTGCGTTATGCGTTATGCGTTATGCGTTATGCGTTATGCGTTATGGGTTATGCGTTATGCGTTATGCGTTATGCGTTATGCGTTATGCGTTATACGGTTTGAGTTATGCGTTATGCGTTATACGTTATGCGTTATGCGTTATGCGTTATGCGTTATGCGTTATGCGTTATGCGTTATGCGTTATGCGTTATGCGTTATGCGTTATGCGTTATGCGTTATGCGTTATGCGTTATGCGTTATGCGTTATGCGTTATGCGTTATGCGTTATGCGTTATGCGTTATGCTTTTTGCGTTATGCGTTATGCGTTATGCGTTATGCGTTATGCGTTATGCGTTATGCGTTATGGGTTATGCGTTATGCGTTATGCGTTATGCGTTATGCGTTATACGGTTTGAGTTATGCGTTATGCGTTATACGTTATGCGTTATGCGTTATGCGTTATGCGTTATGCGTTATGCGTTATGCGTTATGCGTTATGCGTTATGCGTTATGCGTTATGCTTTATGCGTTATGCGTTATGCGTTATGCATTTTGCGTTATGCGCCATGCGTTATGCGTTATGAGTTATGCGTTATGCGTTATGCGTTATGCGTTATGCGTTATACGGTTTGAGTTATGCGTTATGCGTTATACGTTATGCGTTATGCGTTATGCGTTATGCATTATGCGTTATGCGTTATGCGTTATGCGTTATGTGTTATGCGTTATGCGTTATGCGTTATGCGTTATGCGTTATGCGTTATGCGTTATGCGTTATGCGTTATGCGTTATGCGTTATGCGTTATGCGTTATACGTTATGCGTTATGCGTTATGCGTTATGCGTTATGCGTTATGCGTTATGCGTTATGCTTTATGCGTTATGCGTTATGCGTTATGCGTTATGCGTTATGCGTTATGCGTGTTGCTTTATGCGTTATGCGTTATGCGTTATACGGTATGAGTTATGCGTTATGCGTTATGCGTTATGCGTTATGCGTTATGCGTTGTGCGTTATGCGTTATGCGTTATGCGTTATGCGTTATGCTTTATGCGTTATGCGTTATGCGTTATGCATTTTGCGTTATGCGCCATGCGTTATGGGTTATGTTTTATGCGTTATGCGTTATGCGTTATGCATTTTGCGTTATGCGCCATGTGTTATGCGTTATGCGTTATGCGTTATGCGTTATGCGTTATGCGTTATGCGTTATGCGTTATGCGTTATGCGTTATGCGTTATGCGTTATGCGTTATGCGTTATGCGTTATGCGTTATGCGTTATGCGTTATACGGTATGAGTTATGCGTTATGCGTTATGCGTTATGCGTTATGCGCCATGCGTTATGCGTTATGAGTTATGCGTTATGCGTTATGCGTTATCCGTTATGCATTATGAGTTATAATTTATGCGTTATGCGTTATGCGTTATGCGTTATGAGTTATGCGTTATGCGTTATACATTTTGCGTTATGCGCCATGCGTTATGCGTTATGAGTAATAAGTTATGCGTTATGCGTTATGCGTTATGCGTTATGCGTTATGGGTTATGTTTTATGCGTTATGCGTTATGCGTTATGCGTTATGCGTTATGCGTTATGCGTTATGCGTTATGCGTTATGCGTTATGCGTTATGCGTTATGCGTTATGCGTTATGCGTTATGCTTTATGCGTTATGCGTTATGCGTTATGCATTTTGCGTTATGCGCCATGCGTTATGCGTTATGCTTTATGCGTTATGCGTTATGCTTTTTGCGTTATGCGTTATGCGTTATGCGTTATGCGTTATGCGTTATGGGTTATGCGTTATGCGTTATGCGTTATGCGTTATGCGTTATGCGTTATGCGTTATACGGTTTGAGTTATGCGTTATGCGTTATACGTTATGCGTTATGCGTTATGCGTTATGCGTTATGCGTTATGCGTTATGCGTTATGCGTTATGCGTTATGCGTTATGCGTTATGCGTTATGCGTTATGCGTTATGCGTTATGCGTTATGCGTTATGCGTTATGCGTTATGCGTTATGCGTTATGCGTTATGCGTTATGCGTTATGCGTTATGCGTTATGCGTTATGCGTTATGCGTTATGCGTTATGCGTTATGCTTTATGCGTTATGCGTTATGCGTTATGCGTTATGCGTTATGCGTTATGCGTTATGCGTTATGCGTTATGCGTTATGCGTTAAGCGTTATGCGTTATGCGTTATGCGTTATGCGTTATGCGTTATGCGTTATGCGTTATGCGTTATGCGTTATGCGTTATGCGTTATGCGTTATGCGTTATGCGTTATGCGTTATGCGTTATGCGTTATGCGTTATGCGTTATGCGTTATGCGTTATGCGTTATGCGTTATGCGTTATGCGTTATGCGTTATGCGTTATGCGTTATGCGTTATGCGTTATGCGTTATGCTTTATGCGTTATGCGTTATGCGTTATACGGTATGAGTTATGCGTTATGCGTTATGCGTTATGCGTTATGCGTTATGCGTTGTGCGTTATGCGTTATGCGTTATGCGTTATGCGTTATGCTTTATGCGTTATGCGTTATGCGTTATGCGTTATGCGTTATGCATTTTGCGTTATGCGACATGCGTTATGGGTTATGTTTTATGCGTTATGCGTTATGCGTTATGCGTTATGCGTTATGCGTTGTGCGTTATGCGTTATGCGTTGGCCGTTATACGTTTGCGTTATGCGTTATGCGTTATGCGTTATGCGTTATGCGTTATGCGTTATGCATTTTGCGTTATGCGCCATGCGTTATGCGTTATGAGTTATCCGTTATGCGTTATGCGTTATGCGTTATGCGTTATGCGTTATGCGTTATACGGTTTGAGTTATGCGTTATGCGTTATACGGTTTGAGTTATGCGTTATGCGTTATACGTTATTGGTTTATGCGTTATGCGTTATGCGTTATGCGTTATGCGTTATGCGTTATACGGTATGAGTTATGCGTTATGCGTTATGCGTTATGCGTTATGCGTTATACGGTATGAGTTATGCGTTATGCGTTATGCGTTATGCGTTATGCGTTATGCGTTATGCGTTATGCGTTATGCGTTATGCGTTATGCGTTATACGGTTTGAGTTATGCGTTATGCGTTATACGTTATGCGTTATGCGTTATGCGTTATGCGTTATGCGTTATGCGTTATGGGTTATGCGTTATGCGTTATGCGTTATGCGTTATGCGTTATGCGTTATGCGTTATGCGTTATGCGTTATGCGTTATGCTTTATGCGTTATGCGTTTTGCGTTATACGGTATGAGTTATGCGTTATGCGTTATGCGTTGTGCGTTATGCGTTGTGCGTTATGCGTTATGCGTTATGCGTTATGCTTTATGCGTTATGCTTTATGCGTTATGCGTTATGCGTTATGCATTTTGCGTTATGCGCCATGCGTTATGGGTTATGTTTTATGTGTTTTGCGTTATGCGTTATGCGTTATGCGTTGTTCGTTATGCGTTATGCGTTGGGCGTTATACGTTTGCGTTATGCGTTATGCGTTATGCGTTATGCGTTATGCATTATGCGTTATGCGTTATGCGTTATGCATTTTGCGTTATGCGCCATGCGTTATGCGTTATGCGTTATGCGTTATGCGTTATGCGTTATGCGTTATGCGTTATACGGTTTGAGTTATGCGTTATGCGTTATACGGTTTGAGTTATGCGTTATGCGTTATACGTTATTGGTTTATGCGTTATGCGTTATGCGTTATGCGTTATGCGTTATGCGTTATACGGTATTAGTTATGCGTTATGCGTTATGCGTTATGCGTTATGCGCCATGCGTTATGCGTTATGAGTTATGCGTTATGCGTTATGCGTTATGCGTTATGCGTTATGAGTTATAATTTATGCGTTATGCGTTATGCGTTATGCGTTATGAGTTATGCGTTATGCGTTATGCATTTTGCGTTATGCGCCATGCGTTATGCGTTATGAGTTATTAGTTATGCGTTATGCGTTATGCGTTATGCGTTATGCGTTATGGGTTATGTTTTATGCGTTATGCGTTATGCGTTATGCGTTATGCGTTATGCGTTATGCGTTATGCGTTATGCGTTATGCGTTATGCGTTATGCGTTATGCTCTATGCGTTATGCGTTATGCGTTATGCATTTTGCGTTATGCGCCATGCGTTATGCGTTATGAGTTATGCGTTATGCGTTATGCGTTATGCGTTATGCTTTTTGCGTTATGCGTTATGCGTTATGCGTTATGCGTTATGCGTTATGCGTTATGGGTTATGCGTTATGCGTTATGCGTTATGCGTTATGCGTTATACGGTTTGAGTTATGCGTTATGCGTTATACGTTATGCGTTATGCGTTATGCGTTATGCGTTATGCGTTATGCGTTATGCGTTATGCGTTATGCGTTATGCGTTATGCGTTATGCGTTATGCGTTATGCGTTATGCGTTATGCGTTATGCTTTTTGCGTTATGCGTTATGCGTTATGCGTTATGCGTTATGCGTTATGCGTTATGCGTTATGGGTTATGCGTTATGCGTTATGCGTTATGCGTTATGCGTTATGCGTTATACGGTTTGAGTTATGCGTTATGCGTTATGCGTTATGCGTTATACGTTATGCGTTATGCGTTATGCGTTATGCGTTATGCGTTATGCGTTATGCGTTATGCTTTATGCGTTATGCGTTATGCGTTATGCATTTTGCGTTATGCGCCATGCGTTATGGGTTATGTTTTATGCGTTTTGCGTTATGCGTTATGCGTTATGCGTTGTTCGTTATGCGTTATGCGTTGGGCGTTATACGTTTGCGTTATGCGTTATGCGTTATGCGTTATGCGTTATGCATTATGCGTTATGCGTTATGCGTTATGCATTTTGCGTTATGCGCCATGCGTTATGCGTTATGAGTTATGCGTTATGCGTTATGCGTTATGCGTTATGCGTTATACGGTTTGAGTTATGCGTTATGCGTTATACGTTATTGGTTTATGCGTTATGCGTTATGCGTTATGCGTTATGCGTTATGCGTTATGCGTTATGCGTTATACGGTATGAGTTATGCGTTATGCGTTATGCGTTATGCGCCATGCGTTATGCGTTATGAGTTATGCGTTATGCGTTATGCGTTATGCGTTATGCGTTATGCTTTTTGCGTTATGCGTTATGCGTTATGCGTTATGCGTTATGCGTTATGGGTTATGCGTTATGCGTTATGCGTTATGCGTTATGCGTTATGCGTTATACTGTTTGAGTTATGCGTTATGCGTTATACGTTATGCGTTATGCGTTATGCGTTATGCGTTATGCGTTATGCGTTATGCGTTATGCGTTATGCGTTATGCATTATGCGTTATGCGTTATGCGTTATGCGTTATGCGTTATGCGTTATGCGTTATGCGTTATGCGTTATGCGTTATGCGTTAAGCGTTATGCGTTATGCGTTATGCGTTATGCGTTATGCGTTATGCGTTATGCGTTATGCGTTATGCGTTATGCGTTATGCGTTATGCGTTATGCGTTATGCGTTATGCGTTATGCGTTATGCGTTATGCGTTATGCGTTATGCGTTATGCGTTATGCGTTATGCGTTATGCGTTATGCGTTATGCGTTATGCGTTATGCGTTATGCGTTATGCTTTATGCGTTATGCGTTATGCGTTATACGGTATGAGTTATGCGTTATGCGTTATGCGTTATGCGTTATGCGTTATGCGTTGTGCGTTATGCGTTATGCGTTATGCGTTATGCGTTATGCTTTATGCGTTATGCGTTATGCGTTATGCGTTATGCGTTATGCATTTTGCGTTATGCGACATGCGTTATGGGTTATGTTTTATGCGTTATGCGTTATGCGTTATGCGTTATGCGTTATGCGTTGTTCGTTATGCGTTATGCGTTGGCCGTTATACGTTTGCGTTATGCGTTATGCGTTATGCGTTATGCGTTATGCATTATGCGTTATGCATTTTGCGTTATGCGCCATGCGTTATGCGTTATGAGTTATCCGTTATGCGTTATGCGTTATGCGTTATGCGTTATGCGTTATGCGTTATACGGTTTGAGTTATGCGTTATGCGTTATACGGTTTGAGTTATGCGTTATGCGTTATACGTTATTGGTTTATGCGTTATGCGTTATGCGTTATGCGTTATGCGTTATGCGTTATACGGTATGAGTTATGCGTTATGCGTTATGCGTTATGCGTTATGCGTTATACGGTATGAGTTATGCGTTATGCGTTATGCGTTATGCGTTATGCGTTATGCGTTATGCGTTATGCGTTATGCGTTATGCGTTATGCGTTATACGGTTTGAGTTATGCGTTATGCGTTATACGTTATGCGTTATGCGTTATGCGTTATGCGTTATGCGTTATGCGTTATGGGTTATGCGTTATGCGTTATGCGTTATGCGTTATGCGTTATGCGTTATGCGTTATGCGTTATGCGTTATGCGTTATGCGTTATGCGTTATGCTTTATGCGTTATGCGTTTTGCGTTATACGGTTTGAGTTATGCGTTATGCGTTATGCGTTGTGCGTTATGCGTTGTGCGTTATGCGTTATGCGTTATGCGTTATGCTTTATGCGTTATGCTTTATGCGTTATGCGTTATGCGTTATGCATTTTGCGTTATGCGCCATGCGTTATGGGTTATGTTTTATGTGTTTTGCGTTATGCGTTATGCGTTATGCGTTGTTCGTTATGCGTTATGCGTTGGGCGTTATACGTTTGCGTTATGCGTTATGCGTTATGCGTTATGCGTTATGCATTATGCGTTATGCGTTATGCGTTATGCATTTTGCGTTATGCGCCATGCGTTATGCGTTATGAGTTATGCGTTATGCGTTATGCGTTATGCGTTATGCGTTATACGGTTTGAGTTATGCGTTATGCGTTATACGGTTTGAGTTATGCGTTATGCGTTATACGTTATTGGTTTATGCGTTATGCGTTATGCGTTATGCGTTATGCGTTATGCGTTATACGGTATTAGTTATGCGTTATGCGTTATGCGTTATGCGTTATGCGCCATGCGTTATGCGTTATGAGTTATGCGTTATGCGTTATGCGTTATGCGTTATGCGTTATGAGTTATAATTTATGCGTTATGCGTTATGCGTTATGCGTTATGCGTTATGCGTTATGCGTTATGCATTTTGCGTTATGCGCCATGCGTTATGCGTTATGAGTAATAAGTTATGCGTTATGCGTTATGCGTTATGCGTTATGCGTTATGGGTTATGTTTTATGCGTTATGCGTTATGCGTTATGCGTTATGCGTTATGCGTTATGCGTTATGCGTTATGCGTTATGCGTTATGCGTTATGCGTTATGCTCTATGCGTTATGCGTTATGCGTTATGCATTTTGCGTTATGCGCCATGCGTTATGCGTTATGAGTTATGCGTTATGCGTTATGCGTTATGCGTTATGCGTTATGCTTTTTGCGTTATGCGTTATGCGTTATGCGTTATGCGTTATGCGTTATGCGTTATGGGTTATGCGTTATGCGTTATGCGTTATGCGTTATGCGTTATACGGTTTGAGTTATGCGTTATGCGTTATACGTTATGCGTTATGCGTTATGCGTTATGCGTTATGCGTTATGCGTTATGCGTTATGCGTTATGCGTTATGCGTTATGCGTTATGCGTTATGCGTTATGCGTTATGCGTTATGCGTTATGCTTTTTGCGTTATGCGTTATGCGTTATGCGTTATGCGTTATGCGTTATGCGTTATGCGTTATGGGTTATGCGTTATGCGTTATGCGTTATGCGTTATGCGTTATGCGTTATACGGTTTGAGTTATGCGTTATGCGTTATGCGTTATGCGTTATACGTTATGCGTTATGCGTTATGCGTTATGCGTTATGCGTTATGCGTTATGCGTTATGCTTTATGCGTTATGCGTTATGCGTTATGCATTTTGCGTTATGCGCCATGCGTTATGGGTTATGTTTTATGCGGTTTGCGTTATGCGTTATGCGTTATGCGTTGTTCGTTATGCGTTATGCGTTGGGCGTTATACGTTTGCGTTATGCGTTATGCGTTATGCGTTATGCGTTATGCATTATGCGTTATGCGTTATGCGTTATGCATTTTGCGTTATGCGCCATGCGTTATGCGTTATGAGTTATGCGTTATGCGTTATGCGTTATGCGTTATGCGTTATACGGTTTGAGTTATGCGTTATGCGTTATACGTTATTGGTTTATGCGTTATGCGTTATGCGTTATGCGTTATGCGTTATGCGTTATGCGTTATACGGTATGAGTTATGCGTTATGCGTTATGCGTTATGCGCCATGCGTTATGCGTTATGAGTTATGCGTTATGCGTTATGCGTTATGCGTTATGCGTTATGCTTTTTGCGTTATGCGTTATGCGTTATGCGTTATGCGTTATGCGTTATGGGTTATGCGTTATGCGTTATGCGTTATGCGTTATGCGTTATGCGTTATACTGTTTGAGTTATGCGTTATGCGTTATACGTTATGCGTTATGCGTTATGCGTTATGCGTTATGCGTTATGCGTTATGCGTTATGCGTTATGCATTATGCGTTATGCGTTATGCGTTATGCGTTATGCGTTATGCATTTTGCGTTATGCGCCATGCGTTATGCGTTATGAGTTATGCGTTATGCGTTATGCGTTATGCGTTATGCGTTATACGGTTTGAGTTATGCGTTATGCGTTATACGTTATTGGTTTATGCGTTATGCGTTATGCGTTATGCGTTATGCGTTATGCGTTATGCGTTATGCGTTATACGGTATGAGTTATGCGTTATGCGTTATGCGTTATGCGCCATGCGTTATGCGTTATGAGTTATGCGTTATGCGTTATGCGTTATGCGTTATGCGTTATGCTTTTTGCGTTATGCGTTATGCGTTATGCGTTGTGCGTTATGCGTTATGCGTTATGCGTTATGCGTTATGCTTTATGCGTTATGCGTTATGCGTTATGCATTTTGCGTTATGCGCCATGCGTTATGGGTTATGTTTTATGCGTTATGCGTTATGCGTTATGCATTTTGCGTTATGCGCCATGTGTTATGCGTTATGCGTTATGCGTTATGCGTTATGCGTTATGCGTTATGCGTTATGCGTTATGCGTTATGCGTTATGCGTTATGCGTTATGCGTTATGCGTTATGCGTTATGCGTTATGCGTTATGCGTTATACGGTATGAGTTATGCGTTATGCGTTATGCGTTATGCGTTATGCGCCATGCGTTATGCGTTATGAGTTATGCGTTATGCGTTATGCGTTATCCGTTATGCATTATGAGTTATAATTTATGCGTTATGCGTTATGCGTTATGCGTTATGAGTTATGCGTTATGCGTTATACATTTTGCGTTATGCGCCATGCGTTATGCGTTATGAGTAATAAGTTATGCGTTATGCGTTATGCGTTATGCGTTATGCGTTATGGGTTATGTTTTATGCGTTATGCGTTATGCGTTATGCGTTATGCGTTATGCGTTATGCGTTATGCGTTATGCGTTATGCGTTATGCGTTATGCGTTATGCGTTATGGGTTATGCTTTATGCGTTATGCGTTATGCGTTATGCATTTTGCGTTATGCGCCATGCGTTATGCGTTATGAGTTATGCGTTATGCGTTATGCGTTATGCGTTATGCTTTTTGCGTTATGCGTTATGCGTTATGCGTTATGCGTTATGCGTTATGGGTTATGCGTTATGCGTTATGCGTTATGCGTTATGCGTTATGCGTTATGCGTTATACGGTTTGAGTTATGCGTTATGCGTTATACGTTATGCGTTATGCGTTATGCGTTATGCGTTATGCGTTATGCGTTATGCGTTATGCGTTATGCGTTATGCGTTATGCGTTATGCGTTATGCGTTATGCGTTATGCGTTATGCGTTATGCGTTATGCGTTATGCGTTATGCGTTATGCGTTATGCGTTATGCGTTATGCGTTATGCGTTATGCGTTATGCGTTATGCGTTATGCGTTATGCGTTATGCTTTATGCGTTATGCGTTATGCGTTATGCGTTATGCGTTATGCGTTATGCGTTATGCGTTATGCGTTATGCGTTATGCGTTAAGCGTTATGCGTTATGCGTTATGCGTTATGCGTTATGCGTTATGCGTTATGCGTTATGCGTTATGCGTTATGCGTTATGCGTTATGCGTTATGCGTTATGCGTTATGCGTTATGCGTTATGCGTTATGCGTTATGCGTTATGCGTTATGCGTTATGCGTTATGCGTTATGCGTTATGCGTTATGCGTTATGCGTTATGCGTTATGCGTTATGCTTTATGCGTTATGCGTTATGCGTTATACGGTATGAGTTATGCGTTATGCGTTATGCGTTATGCGTTATGCGTTATGCGTTGTGCGTTATGCGTTATGCGTTATGCGTTATGCGTTATGCTTTATGCGTTATGCGTTATGCGTTATGCGTTATGCGTTATGCATTTTGCGTTATGCGACATGCGTTATGGGTTATGTTTTATGCGTTATGCGTTATGCGTTATGCGTTATGCGTTATGCGTTGTTCGTTATGCGTTATGCGTTGGCCGTTATACGTTTGCGTTATGCGTTATGCGTTATGCGTTATGCGTTATGCATTATGCGTTATGCATTTTGCGTTATGCGCCATGCGTTATGCGTTATGAGTTATCCGTTATGCGTTATGCGTTATGCGTTATGCGTTATGCGTTATGCGTTATACGGTTTGAGTTATGCGTTATGCGTTATACGGTTTGAGTTATGCGTTATGCGTTATACGCTATTGGTTTATGCGTTATGCGTTATGCGTTATGCGTTATGCGTTATGCGTTATACGGTATGAGTTATGCGTTATGCGTTATGCGTTATGCGTTATGCGTTATACGGTATGAGTTATGCGTTATGCGTTATGCGTTATGCGTTATGCGTTATGCGTTATGCGTTATGCGTTATGCGTTATGCGTTATGCGTTATGCGTTATGCGTTATACGGTTTGAGTTATGCGTTATGCGTTATACGTTATGCGTTATGCGTTATGCGTTATGCGTTATGCGTTATGCGTTATGCGTTATGGGTTATGCGTTATGCGTTATGCGTTATGCGTTATGCGTTATGCGTTATGCGTTATGCGTTATGCGTTATGCGTTATGCGTTATGCTTTATGCGTTATGCGTTTTGCGTTATACGGTATGAGTTATGCGTTATGCGTTGTGCGTTATGCGTTGTGCGTTATGCGTTATGCGTTATGCGTTATGCTTTATGCGTTATGCTTTATGCGTTATGCGTTATGCGTTATGCATTTTGCGTTATGCGCCATGCGTTATGGGTTATGTTTTATGTGTTTTGCGTTATGCGTTATGCGTTATGCGTTGTTCGTTATGCGTTATGCGTTGGGCGTTATACGTTTGCGTTATGCGTTATGCGTTATGCGTTATGCGTTATGCATTATGCGTTATGCGTTATGCGTTATGCATTTTGCGTTATGCGCCATGCGTTATGCGTTATGAGTTATGCGTTATGCGTTATGCGTTATGCGTTATGCGTTATACGGTTTGAGTTATGCGTTATGCGTTATACGGTTTGAGTTATGCGTTATGCGTTATACGTTATTGGTTTATGCGTTATGCGTTATGCGTTATGCGTTATGCGTTAAGCGTTATACGGTATTAGTTATGCGTTATGTGTTATGCGTTATGCGTTATGCGCCATGCGTTATGCGTTATGAGTTATGCGTTATGCGTTATGCGTTATGCGTTATGCGTTATGAGTTATAATTTATGCGTTATGCGTTATGCGTTATGCGTTATGAGTTATGCGTTATGCGTTATGCATTTTGCGTTATGCGCCATGCGTTATGCGTTATGAGTAATAAGTTATGCGTTATGCGTTATGCGTTATGCGTTATGCGTTATGCGTTATGGGTTATGTTTTATGCGTTATGCGTTATGCGTTATGCGTTATGCGTTATGCGTTATGCGTTATGCGTTATGCGTTATGCGTTATGCGTTATGCTCTATGCGTTATGCGTTATGCATTTTGCGTTATGCGCCATGCGTTATGCGTTATGAGTTATGCGTTATGCGTTATGCGTTATGCGTTATGCGTTATGCTTTTTGCGTTATGCGTTATGCGTTATGCGTTATGCGTTATGCGTTATGCGTTATGGGTTATGCGTTATGCGTTATGCGTTATGCGTTATGCGTTATACGGTTTGAGTTATGCGTTATGCGTTATACGTTATGCGTTATGCGTTATGCGTTATGCGTTATGCGTTATGCGTTATGCGTTATGCGTTATGCGTTATGCGTTATGCGTTATGCGTTATGCGTTATGCGTTATGCGTTATGCGTTATGCTTTTTGCGTTATGCGTTATGCGTTATGCGTTATGCGTTATGCGTTATGCGTTATGGGTTATGCGTTATGCGTTATGCGTTATGCGTTATGCGTTATGCGTTATACGGTTTGAGTTATGCGTTATGCGTTATGCGTTATGCGTTATACGTTATGCGTTATGCGTTATGCGTTATGCGTTATGCGTTATGCGTTATGCGTTATGCTTTATGCGTTATGCGTTATGCGTTATGCATTTTGCGTTATGCGCCATGCGTTATGGGTTATGTTTTATGCGTTTTGCGTTATGCGTTATGCGTTATGCGTTGTTCGTTATGCGTTATGCGTTGGGCGTTATACGTTTGCGTTATGCGTTATGCGTTATGCGTTATGCGTTATGCATTATGCGTTATGCGTTATGCGTTATGCATTTTGCGTTATGCGCCATGCGTTATGCGTTATGAGTTATGCGTTATGCGTTATGCGTTATGCGTTATGCGTTATACGGTTTGAGTTATGCGTTATGCGTTATACGTTATTGGTTTATGCGTTATGCGTTATGCGTTATGCGTTATGCGTTATGCGTTATGCGTTATGCGTTATACGGTATGAGTTATGCGTTATGCGTTATGCGTTATGCGCCATGCGTTATGCGTTATGAGTTATGCGTTATGCGTTATGCGTTATGCGTTATGCGTTATGCTTTTTGCGTTATGCGTTATGCGTTATGCGTTATGCGTTATGCGTTATGGGTTATGCGTTATGCGTTATGCGTTATGCGTTATGCGTTATGCGTTATACTGTTTGAGTTATGCGTTATGCGTTATACGTTATGCGTTATGCGTTATGCGTTATGCGTTATGCGTTATGCGTTATGCGTTATGCGTTATGCATTATGCGTTATGCGTTATGCGTTATGCATTTTGCGTTATGCGCCATGCGTTATGCGTTATGAGTTATGCGTTATGCGTTATGCGTTATGCGTTATGCGTTATACGGTTTGAGTTATGCGTTATGCGTTATACGGTTTGAGTTATGCGTTATGCGTTATACGTTATTGGTTTATGCGTTATGCGTTATGCGTTATGCGTTATGCGTTATGCGTTATGCGTTATACGGTATGAGTTATGCGTTATGCGTTATGCGTTATGCGTTATGCGCCATGCGTTATGCGTTATGAGTTATGCGTTATGCGTTATGCGTTATGCGTTATGCGTTATGCTTTTTGCGTTATGCGTTATGCGTTATGCGTTATGCGTTATGCGTTATGCGTTATGCGTTATGGGTTACGCGTTATGCGTTATGCGTTATGCGTTATGCGTTATGCGTTATACGGTTTGAGTTATGCGTTATGCGTTATACGTTATGCGTTATGCGTTATGCGTTATGCGTTATGCGTTATGCGTTATGCGTTATGCGTTATGCGTTATGCGTTATGCGTTATGCGTTATGCGTTATGCGTTTTGCGTTATGCGTTATGCGTTATGCGTTGTTCGTTATGCGTTATGCGTTGGGCGTTATACGTTTGCGTTATGCGTTATGCGTTATGCGTTATGCGTTATGCATTATGCGTTATGCGTTATGCGTTATGCATTTTGCGTTATGCGCCATGCGTTATGCGTTATGAGTTATGCGTTATGCGTTATGCGTTATGCGTTATGCGTTATACGGTTTGAGTTATGCGTTATGCGTTATACGTTATTGGTTTATGCGTTATGCGTTATGCGTTATGCGTTATGCGTTATGCGTTATACGGTATGAGTTATGCGTTATGCGTTATGCGTTATGCGCCATGCGTTATGCGTTATGAGTTATGCGTTATGCGTTATGCGTTATGCGTTATGCGTTATGCTTTTTGCGTTATGCGTTATGTGTTATGCGTTATGCGTTATGCGTTATGCGTTATGGGTTATGCGTTATGCGTTATGCGTTATGCGTTATGCGTTATGCGTTATGCGTTATACGGTTTGAGTTATGCGTTATGCGTTATACGTTATGCGTTATGCGTTATGCGTTATGCGTTATGCGTTATGCGTTATGCGTTATGCGTTATGCGTTATGCATTATGCGTTATGCGTTATGCGTTATGCATTTTGCGTTATGCGCCATGCGTTATGCGTTATGAGTTATGCGTTATGCGTTATGCGTTATGCGTTATACGGTTAGAGTTATGCGTTATGCGTTATACGGTTTGAGTTATGCGTTATGCGTTATACGTTATTGGTTTATGCGTTATGCGTTATGCGTTATGCGTTATGCGTTATGCGTTATGCGTTATACGGTATGAGTTATGCGTTATGCGTTATGCGTTATGCGTTATGCGCCATGCGTTATGCGT
The DNA here is from genome assembly GCA_916610235.2 of Lasioglossum morio. Taxonomy (NCBI): domain Eukaryota; kingdom Metazoa; phylum Arthropoda; class Insecta; order Hymenoptera; family Halictidae; genus Lasioglossum; species Lasioglossum morio. The sequence goes on along the minus strand of CAKAJA020000459.1, from coordinate 1,215,813 downwards.
TATGAGTTATGCGTTATGCGTTATGCGTTATGCGTTATGCGTTATGCTTTTTGCGTTATGCGTTATGCGTTATGCGTTATGCGTTATGCGTTATGCGTTATGGGTTATGCGTTATGCGTTATGCGTTATGCGTTATGCGTTATGCGTTATACGGTTTGAGTTATGCGTTATGCGTTATACGTTATGCGTTATGCGTTATGCGTTATGCGTTATGCGTTATGCGTTATGCGTTATGCGTTATGCGTTATGCGTTATGCGTTATGCGTTATGCGTTATGCGTTATGCGTTATGCGTTATGCGTTATGCGTTATGCGTTATGCGTTATGCGTTATGCGTTATGCTTTATGCGTTATGCGTTATGCGTTATGCATTTTGCGTTATGCGCCATGCGTTATGCGTTATGAGTTATGCGTTATGCGTTATGCGTTATGCGTTATGCGTTATGCGTTATGCTTTTTGCGTTATGCGTTATGCGTTATGCGTTATGCGTTATGCGTTATGCGTTATGGGTTATGCGTTATGCGTTATGCGTTATGCGTTATGCGTTATGCGTTATACGGTTTGAGTTATGCGTTATGCGTTATACGTTATGCGTTATGCGTTATGCGTTATGCGTTACGCGTTATGCGTTATGCGTTATGCGTTATGCGTTATGCGTTATGCGTTATGCGTTATGCGTTATGCGTTATGCTTTTTGCGTTATGCGTTATGCGTTATGCGTTATGCGTTATGCGTTATGCGTTATGGGTTATGCGTTATGCGTTATGCGTTATGCGTTATGCGTTATGCGTTATACGGTTTGAGTTATGCGTTATGCGTTATGCGTTATGCGTTATACGTTATGCGTTATGCGTTATGCGTTATGCGTTATGCGTTATGCGTTATGCTTTATGCGTTATGCGTTATGCGTTATGCGTTATGCATTTTGCGTTATGCGCCATGCGTTATGCGTTATGAGTTATGCGTTATGCGTTATGCGTTATGCGTTATGCTTTTTGCGTTATGCGTTATGCGTTATGCGTTATGCGTTATGCGTTATGCGTTATGGGTTATGCGTTATGCGTTATGCGTTATGCGTTATGCGTTATGCGTTATGCGTTATGCGTTATGCGTTATGCGTTATACGGTTTGAGTTATGCGTTATGCGTTATACGTTATGCGTTATGCGTTATGCGTTATGCGTTATGCGTTATGCGTTATGCGTTATGCGTTATGCGTTATGCGTTATGCGTTATGCGTTATGCGTTATGCGTTATGCGTTATGCGTTATGCGTTATGCGTTATGCGTTATGCGTTATGCGTTATGCGTTATGCGTTATGCGTTATGCGTTATGCGTTATGCGTTATGCGTTATGCGTTATGCGTTATGCGTTATGCGTTATGCGTTATGCGTTATGCGTTATGCGTTATGCGTTATGCGTTATGCGTTATGCGTTATGCGTTATGCGTTATGCGTTATGCGTTATGCGTTATGCGTTATGCGTTATGGGTTATGCGTTATGCGTTATGCGTTATGCGTTATGCGTTATGCGTTATGCGTTATGCGTTATACGGTTTGAGTTATGCGTTATGCGTTATGCGTTATGCGTTATGCGTTATGCGTTATGCGTTATGCGTTATGCGTTATGCGTTATGCGTTATGCGTTATGCGTTATGCGTTATGCGTTATGCGTTATGCGTTATGCGTTATGCGTTATGCGTTATGCGTTATGCGTTATGCGTTATGCGTTATGCGTTATGCTTTATGCGTTATGCGTTATGCGTTATGCATTTTGCGTTATGCGCCATGCGTTATGCGTTATGAGTTATGCGTTATGCGTTATGCGTTATGCGTTATGCGTTATGCTTTTTGCGTTATGCGTTATGCGTTATGCGTTATGCGTTATGCGTTATGCGTTATGGGTTATGCGTTATGCGTTATGCGTTATGCGTTATGCGTTATGCGTTATACGGTTTGAGTTATGCGTTATGCGTTATACGTTATGCGTTATGCGTTATGCGTTATGCGTTACGCGTTATGCGTTATGCGTTATGCGTTATGCGTTATGCGTTATGCGTTATGCGTTATGCGTTATGCGTTATGCTTTTTGCGTTATGCGTTATGCGTTATGCGTTATGCGTTATGCGTTATGCGTTATGGGTTATGCGTTATGCGTTATGCGTTATGCGTTATGCGTTATGCGTTATACGGTTTGAGTTATGCGTTATGCGTTATGCGTTATGCGTTATACGTTATGCGTTATGCGTTATGCGTTATGCGTTATGCGTTATGCGTTATGCGTTATGCTTTATGCGTTATGCGTTATGCGTTATGCGTTATGCTTTATGCGTTATGCGTTATGCGTTATGCGTTATGAGTTATGCGTTATGCGTTATGCGTTATGCGTTATGCTTTTTGCGTTATGCGTTATGCGTTATGCGTTATGCGTTATGCGTTATGGGTTATGCGTTATGCGTTATGCGTTATGCGTTATGCGTTATGCGTTATGCGTTATGCGTTATGCGTTATGCGTTATACGGTTTGAGTTATGCGTTATGCGTTATACGTTATGCGTTATGCGTTATGCGTTATGCGTTATGCGTTATGCGTTATGCGTTATGCGTTATGCGTTATGCGTTATGGGTTATGCGTTATGCGTTATGCGTTATGCGTTATGCGTTATGCGTTATACGGTTTGAGTTATGCGTTATGCGTTATACGTTATGCGTTATGCGTTATGCGTTACGCGTTATGCGTTATGCGTTATGCGTTATGCGTTATGCGTTATGCGTTATGCGTTATGCGTTATGCGTTATGCTTTTTGCGTTATGCGTTATGCGTTATGCGTTATGCGTTATGCGTTATGCGTTATGGGTTATGCGTTATGCGTTATGCGTTATGCGTTATGCGTTATGCGTTATACGGTTTGAGTTATGCGTTATGCGTTATGCGTTATGCGTTATACGTTATGCGTTATGCGTTATGCGTTATGCGTTATGCGTTATGCGTTATGCTTTATGCGTTATGCGTTATGCGTTATGCGTTATGCATTTTGCGTTATGCGCCATGCGTTATGCGTTATGAGTTATGCGTTATGCGTTATGCGTTATGCGTTATGCTTTTTGCGTTATGCGTTATGCGTTATGCGTTATGCGTTATGCGTTATGCGTTATGGGTTATGCGTTATGCGTTATGCGTTATGCGTTATGCGTTATGCGTTATGCGTTATGCGTTATGCGTTATGCGTTATACGGTTTGAGTTATGCGTTATGCGTTATACGTTATGCGTTATGCGTTATGCGTTATGCGTTATGCGTTATGCGTTATGCGTTATGCGTTATGCGTTATGCGTTATGCGTTATGCGTTATGCGTTATGCGTTATGCGTTATGCGTTATGCGTTATGCGTTATGCGTTATGCGTTATGCGTTATGCGTTATGCGTTATGCGTTATGCGTTATGCGTTATGCGTTATGCGTTATGCGTTATGCGTTATGCGTTATGCGTTATGCGTTATGCGTTATGCGTTATGCGTTATGCGTTATGCGTTATGCGTTATGCGTTATGCGTTATGCGTTATGCGTTATGCGTTATGCGTTATGCGTTATGCGTTATGGGTTATGCGTTATGCGTTATGCGTTATGCGTTATGCGTTATGCGTTATACGGTTTGAGTTATGCGTTATGCGTTATACGTTATGCGTTATGCGTTATGCGTTATGCGTTATGCGTTATGCGTTATGCGTTATGCGTTATGCGTTATGCGTTATGCGTTATGCGTTATGCGTTATGCGTTATGCGTTATGCGTTATGCGTTATGCGTTATGCGTTATGCGTTATGCGTTATGCGTTATGCGTTATGCGTTATGCGTTATGCGTTATGCGTTATGCGTTATGCTTTATGCGTTATGCGTTATGCGTTATGCATTTTGCGTTATGCGCCATGCGTTATGCGTTATGAGTTATGCGTTATGCGTTATGCGTTATGCGTTATGCGTTATGCTTTTTGCGTTATGCGTTATGCGTTATGCGTTATGCGTTATGCGTTATGCGTTATGGGTTATGCGTTATGCGTTATGCGTTATGCGTTATGCGTTATGCGTTATACGGTTTGAGTTATGCGTTATGCGTTATACGTTATGCGTTATGCGTTATGCGTTATGCGTTACGCGTTATGCGTTATGCGTTATGCGTTATGCGTTATGCGTTATGCGTTATGCGTTATGCGTTATGCGTTATGCTTTTTGCGTTATGCGTTATGCGTTATGCGTTATGCGTTATGCGTTATGCGTTATGGGTTATGCGTTATGCGTTATGCGTTATGCGTTATGCGTTATGCGTTATACGGTTTGAGTTATGCGTTATGCGTTATGCGTTATGCGTTATACGTTATGCGTTATGCGTTATGCGTTATGCGTTATGCGTTATGCGTTATGCTTTATGCGTTATGCGTTATGCGTTATGCGTTATGCTTTATGCGTTATGCGTTATGCGTTATGCGTTATGAGTTATGCGTTATGCGTTATGCGTTATGCGTTATGCTTTTTGCGTTATGCGTTATGCGTTATGCGTTATGCGTTATGCGTTATGCGTTGTGGGTTATGCGTTATGCGTTATGCGTTATGCGTTATGCGTTATGCGTTATGCGTTATGCGTTATGCGTTATGCGTTATACGGTTTGAGTTATGCGTTATGCGTTATACGTTATGCGTTATGCGTTATGCGTTATGCGTTATGCGTTATGCGTTATGCGTTATGCGTTATGCGTTATGCGTTATGCGTTATGCGTTATGCGTTATGCGTTATGCGTTATGCGTTATGCGTTATGCGTTATGCGTTATGCGTTATGCGTTATGCGTTATGCGTTATGCGTTATGCGTTATGCGTTATGCGTTATGCGTTATGCGTTATGCGTTATGCGTTATGCGTTATGCGTTATGCGTTATGCGTTATGCGTTATGCGTTATGCGTTATGCGTTATGCGTTATGCGTTATGCGTTATGCGTTATGCGTTATGCGTTATGCGTTATGCGTTATGCGTTATGCGTTATGCGTTATGCGTTATGCGTTATGCGTTATGCGTTATGCGTTATGCGTTATGCGTTATGCGTTATGCGTTATGCGTTATGCGTTATGCGTTATGCGTTATGCGTTATGCGTTATGCGTTATGCGTTATGCGTTATGCGTTATACGGTTTGAGTTATGCGTTATGCGTTATACGTTATGCGTTATGCGTTATGCGTTATGCGTTATGCGTTATGCGTTATGCGTTATGCGTTATGCGTTATGCGTTATGCGTTATGCGTTATGCGTTATGCGTTATGCGTTATGCGTTATGCGTTATGCGTTATGCGTTATGCGTTATGCGTTATGCGTTATGCGTTATGCGTTATGCGTTATGCGTTATGCGTTATGCGTTATGCGTTATGCGTTATGCGTTATGCGTTATGCGTTATGCGTTATGCGTTATGCGTTATGCGTTATGCGTTATGCGTTATGCGTTATGCGTTATGCGTTATGCGTTATGCGTTATGCGTTATGCGTTATGCGTTATGCGTTATGCGTTATGCGTTATGCGTTATGCGTTATGCGTTATACGGTTTGAGTTATGCGTTATGCGTTATACGTTATGCGTTATGCGTTATGCGTTATGCGTTATGCGTTATGCGTTATGCGTTATGCGTTATGCGTTATGCGTTATGCGTTATGCGTTATGCGTTATGCGTTATGCGTTATGCGTTATGCGTTATGCGTTATGCGTTATGCGTTATGCGTTATGCGTTATGCGTTATGCGTTATGCGTTATGCGTTATGCGTTATGCGTTATGCGTTATGCGTTATGCGTTATGCGTTATGCGTTATGCGTTATGCGTTATGCGTTATGCGTTATGCGTTATGCGTTATGCGTTATGCGTTATGCGTTATGCGTTATGCGTTATGCGTTATGCGTTATGCGTTATGCGTTATGCGTTATGCGTTATGCGTTATGCGTTATGCGTTATGCGTTATGCGTTATGCGTTATGCGTTATGCGTTATGCGTTATGCGTTATGCGTTATGCGTTATGCGTTATGCGTTTTGCGTTATGCGTTATACGGTTTGAGTTATGCGTTATGCGTTATGCGTTATGCGTTATGCGTTATGCGTTATGCGTTATGCGTTATGCGTTATGCGTTATGCGTTATGCGTTATGCGTTATGCGTTATGCGTTATGCGTTATGCGTTATGCGTTATGCGTTATGCGTTATGCGTTATGCGTTATGCGTTATGCGTTATGCGTTATGCGTTATGCGTTATGCGTTATGCGTTATGCGTTATGCGTTATGCGTTATGCGTTATGCGTTATGCGTTATGCGTTATGCGTTATGCGTTATGCGTTATGCGTTATGCGTTATGCGTTATGCGTTATACGGTTTGAGTTATGCGTTATGCGTTATACGTTATGCGTTATGCGTTATGCGTTATGCGTTATGCGTTATGCGTTATGCGTTATGCGTTATGCGTTATGCGTTATGCGTTATGCGTTATGCGTTATGCGTTATGCGTTATGCGTTATGCGTTATGCGTTATGCGTTATGCGTTATGCGTTATGCGTTATGCGTTATGCGTTATGCGTTATGCGTTATGCGTTATGCGTTATGCGTTATGCGTTATGCGTTATGCGTTATGCGTTATGCGTTATGCGTTATGCGTTATGCGTTATGCGTTATGCGTTATGCGTTATGCGTTATGCGTTATGCGTTATGCGTTATGCGTTATGCGTTATGCGTTATGCGTTATGCATATGCGTTATGCGTTATGCGTTATGCGTTATGCGTTATGCGTTATGCGTTATGCGTTATGCGTTATGCGTTATGCGTTATGCGTTATGCGTTATGCGTTATGCGTTATGCGTTATGCGTTATGCGTTATGCGTTATACGGTTTGAGTTATGCGTTATGCGTTATACGTTATGCGTTATGCGTTATGCGTTATGCGTTATGCGTTATGCGTTATGCGTTATGCGTTATGCGTTATGCGTTATGCGTTATGCGTTATGCGTTATGCGTTATGCGTTATGCGTTATGCGTTATGCGTTATGCGTTATGCGTTATGCGTTATACGGTTTGAGTTATGCGTTATGCGTTATACGGTTTGAGTTATGCGTTATGCGTTATACGTTATTGGTTTATGCGTTATGCGTTATGCGTTATGCGTTATGCGTTATGCTTTATGCGTTATGCGTTATGCGTTATACGGTATGAGTTATGCGTTATGCGTTATGCGTCATGCGTTATGCGTTATGCGTTATGCGTTATGCGTTATGCGTTATGCGTTATACGGTTTGAGTTATGCGTTATGCGTTATACGTTATGCGTTATACGGTATGAGTTATGCGTTATGCGTTATGCGTTATGCGTTATGCGCCATGCGTTATGCGTTATGAGTTATGCGTTATGCGTTATGCGTTATGCGTTATGCGTTATGCGTTATGCGTTATGAGTTATAATTTATGCGTTATGCGTTATGCGTTATGCGTTATGAGTTATGCGTTATGCGTTATGCATTATGCGTTATGCGCCATGCGTTATGCGTTATGAGTAATAAGTTATGCGTTATGCGTTATGCGTTATGCGTTATGGGTTATGTTTTATGCGTTATGCGTTATGCGTTATGCGTTATGCGTTATGCGTTATGCGTTATGCGTTATGCGTTATGCGTTATGCTTTATGCGTTATGCGTTATGCGTTATGCATTTTGCGTTATGCGCCATGCGTTATGCGTTATGAGTTATGCGTTATGCGTTATGCGTTATGCGTTATGCTTTTTGCGTTACGCGTTATGCGTTATGCGTTATGCGTTATGCGTTATGGGTTATGCGTTATGCGTTATGCGTTATGCGTTATGCGTTATGCGTTATACGGTTTGAGTTATGCGTTATGCGTTATACGTTATGCGTTATGCGTTATGCGTTATGCGTTATGCGTTATGCGTTATGCGTTATGCGTTATGCGTTATGCGTTATGCGTTATGCGTTATGCGTTATGCGTTATGCGTTATGCGTTATGCGTTATGCGTTATGCGTTATGCTTTTTGCGTTATGCGTTATGCGTTATGCGTTATGCGTTATGCGTTATGCGTTATGCGTTATGGGTTATGCGTTATGCGTTATGCGTTATGCGTTATGCGTTATACGGTTTGAGTTATGCGTTATGCGTTATACGTTATGCGTTATGCGTTATGCGTTATGCGTTATGCGTTATGCGTTATGCGTTATGCGTTATGCGTTATGCGTTATGCGTTATGCTTTATGCGTTATGCGTTATGCGTTATGCATTTTGCGTTATGCGCCATGCATTATGCGTTATGAGTTATGCGTTATGCGTTATGCCTTATGCGTTATGCTTTTTGCGTTATGCGTTATGCGTTATGCGTTATGCGTTATGCGTTATGCGTTATGCGTTATGGGTTGTGCGTTATGCGTTATGCGTTATGCGTTATGCGTTATGCGTTATGCGTTATGCGTTATACGGTTTGAGTTATGCGTTATGCGTTATACGTTATGCGTTATGCGTTATGCGTTATGCATTATGCGTTATGCGTTAGCGTTATGCGTTATGTGTTATGCGTTATGCGTTATGCGTTATGCGTTATGCGTTATGCGTTATGCGTTATGCGTTATGCGTTATGCGTTATGCGTTATGCGTTATGCGTTATGCGTTATGCGTTATGCGTTATGCGTTATGCGTTATGCGTTATGCGTTATGCGTTATGCGTTATGCGTTATGCGTTATGCGTTATGCGTTATGCGTTATGCGTTATGCGTTATGCGTTATGCGTTATGCGTTATGCGTTATGCGTTATGCGTTATGCGTTATGCGTTATGCGTTATGCGTTATGCGTTATGCATTTTGCGTTATGCGCCATGCGTTATGGGTTATGTTTTATGCGTTATGCGTTATGCGTTATGCATTTTGCGTTATGCGCCATGTGTTATGCGTTATGCGTTATGCGTTATGCGTTATGCGTTATGCGTTATGCGTTATGCGTTATGCGTTATGCGTTATGCGTTATGCGTTATGCGTTATGCGTTATGCGTTATGCGTTATGCGTTATGCGTTATGCGTTATGCGTTATGCGTTATGCGTTATACGGTTTGAGTTATGCGTTATGCGTTATACGTTATGCGTTATGCGTTATGCGTTAT